>OZ004729.1:31246469-32493805 GCA_963924685.1 Dexiosoma caninum
ATAATAATCATAAATACTTACCTCTGAAAAAATAATAAAACACTTTGCAATTCTTAAGAGACGAAATTAAAAAAAAAAATTTTTTATAGTAAAAATACACTTTTCACGCACTTCATACAAACCTCTCGTAGAAACCTTTGCCATATATTTTTCTGTCAGTTGTTTAAGATTTTTTCTGTTGTGATATTTGTATTCATACATACGTTTTGAAGAATAATTTATATTTGGAAGATTTTTTTGAAAGTTAATATGTATGTACATACTTACATAAGTTTCCATGTACATACATACATACATGTTTATACAATGTATGTAACGTACAATTATTCATACATAATTTTTTTTTTTTTTTTTTACAGATAAGCCAATATAAGCCAAAACGACGCGACGTGCGAAGATGGCCAAAATGGAAGTCGACGATGTCGTCGACTTAAGTTTAGGCTCTGGGCGAGATCCAGCACTGACTATAACTCCTGCAACAGTAAGAGACTTGAGAACTCTGACACAAAATTCTGGACTGACTATAACACCCGCACCACCACCTTCAACATCAACATCACCAATCACAGCAACAATAGCCGTAGGACTTGGCAATAACAGTTCTAGTAATGCGGCCAGTAATAATGTTAGCAGTGCGGCAGCAAGTTCGAGTGGTAATTCCACTCCAACGACAAATAATATATCGACGACTATAACAACAGTGGATCCATCTATTAATAGTGTAAATAATCTAATAAATTCAAATACACTAAATACAACAGTCTCTATAGCTAATGCGATTATGAATACATCTACAACGTCAACAACAACAATTTCCAATACCAATTCATCGTCGTTGGCGTCTGCCGGTGTCGGTGTTATGGGAGGAGGAGTTGGTTCTAGCAACGAAGAGAATAAAGTCCAACGGCGTGTTCTGAGGCCCCGAACAGAACCAAAATCATATGCAGAGGCTCCAGATATTGTTTTATTACCGGCCCGCATGAATGGTCGACAACAAAATGGTAATATAGACTCCGAAACAGATGATGAAGAAATGCCTCCGTATGTGCCCATTAAAGAATTATCACCAGCCGAGCTGAAAGAGCGCGAAAATGGACTACGTAAACTAAGGGACGATTTGCGCAATGAGGAAACTAAACTAGTGTTACTAAAGAAGCTAAAACAGTCACAGCATGTTATGAAGGAAAATATTGTGGTCACATCAACTAGTTTGTCGCCTACAAATCCTTTAGCGGCAATACCAGCTGCATTAACGTCAAAGGGAGCCCTCAGTGTTACGCCCACAACGGCCGTACCACTGCCAGCACATACCAAAAGTTCACGTTCCAATAGTAGCAACATTTCATCTTCAGTTAGCATAAGGTAAGCTTCCATCCCGTCCGTCCCTTCAAAATCTTCAAAACTTTTCTATAACTATATTTATTCTTCTAAATACAGCGCCACCAATAGCCGCTCGAATACAAATTCAACATCATCTCCTAATCGTTCGACTAACAACTCTATACTGCCACCACCACGTTCGGCACTACCCGGTGGTGCCACTCTAACTCCCGGTTCTTCAGCTTCAATTAGCATTCAACCCACGTCCTCATCATCATCATCAACAACATTGTCATCATCTGCCCGTTCAAATGTTCTGCCAGCCCGCACCAATTTACCGAATCTCACCATAACGCCATCAGTGACTATAACACCAACTTCAGCACCACCGTCTGGACTTAAATCACGCAATGTGAGTTGTTGTAATGTGATCGTTGCAGTAAGCGCTGTGTTGTTGCATTATTACATCTTGTTTTAATACTAACGTTTTTTTTTTCTTAAACTTTACTCCCACTATCGTAACACAAATCTCTTTCAACACGCTTACATCCACACAACGCTTACTTACAACAATACATAACAAATTACATTTACATTTTACGAGTATATACATATAATTTATTTTTCTTGAATACCGATCTCTGTTAGGAAAAGTAGTCCTCTAATTCCGAACTAAAATTTATTTTATGCGAATAATTGCATTTAAAACAAAACCAAATTTTTGTATTGTGTTATTGCTTTCAACACACATACATACATATCGTTGGTCTGATATAGAAAGACCCTACCTAACGTAATTATAACTTTACAGGAAAAGGAAAAAACATAACAGAAACTGTTATTATTCTAATGAATTTTTCAAAATGTAAATGCTTGTAGAACCGTCATTTTTTAAATTTAAAGTACATTAATGCATAATGGATTTCGAAAAAACGCCAGTTAGGGCTTTTCGACATGATACCAACAACATATTCAATCTGTCAGAGTTCGCATTTGCCTACTCTTTTGGTTCCTTGCGCACGCTTTACAAGCGCTTTTCAAATGCACATTTGCGCAAAGAGCGGAGCAGAAAAAGAGGAGCAATTGGTTCGCGCTGCACAAAACCTTTAATTTTTTCAGAGCTGCTCTTTCCGCAATGCGCATTTTATTTTCTGTTTAGGGCCATGCTCTTTCGCATTGCGCAGGCTCTTTTTTTATACTAACAGTGGTTAGTTTATTTTTATTGCTGCCAGCGTTACAGTCGAGAATTTTCAAAAAGTGTCACAAAAATAGTATTTTGTTAATAAAGAGTATTTAACTAAACAAAACAAAAATAATACACCGTGGTGCTCTTCTTCAACATTTTTTTAATTTTAAAAATTAACAAAAAACTAAAAGTCATACATACTTATTGCAGGAATTATAATATTATATTTTATAACGTTAACGCTAAGTGCTGGCAAAAACAGCGCAGCTGTAACTGTTTGCTAAAACGATAAAATATTGCTATATTTGCAAATGATTAAAAATTTTCCAAAAAAAAAACACGTATTTTATAGGTGTAGTTTTTTCCCCAAAAACGTTTGCTTTTATTGCAACACTGTTCTCGATGCGAAAAAAAATGTTATTGCTTTTATGGACATTTTACACCACTGTATTCATACTTTTGTGCATTGCGCAAAAAAAAAGAGCGGAGCCAAAAAAGCGCAAAGAAAGTGTGCATTTCTTGCACAGCTCTGTTTATTGCGCAGAGCGAAATCAATGCTGCAGAGCAAGCGCAATTTTAAATTGGCTGCGCTCGTTTTTAAACTTTCATGAATAATCGCTCTTGGAAGTCCCAGTGAGGCTGTTCTTTTCCGTATTGAAAGTCGCGGATTTTCACGTAAACTGCATTGAACCAGTTCAATGTTTTCGGGAGTCCTGTAAGATCGACTGGGTTCTGGCCGTGGGTTCATAGCCGAAGAGGTTGCGCGGAATCTCTGCACCCACGAACGAATTAAATTTGCACTCGGTCTATCACTTATTCGTCGAATACCGAACTTTAAACAAAATTGTCGACGAGCAATTACGTAAGATTCATTACTCTTAAAAAATGTCTCCACAGCGAACGCGCGATGCTCACTCGACCACTGCGAAATCGTGAATAACAACTCTGCACAATCTATAATTCCAACGGCGCCACCCTCCCTCCGCACTTTTTGAAATAATCGTATTTAAAAATATAAATTTGCCACCAGACAACACCCTGTAGTAATGTTTAGACTTTAGTTGAGTTGCCAACTGTCAGTAGCACAAATATCTTATAACGAATAGGAACTGAAAATTTTAAATTTCTTTAACAATCTATTTTTTTAAGCTTTAAGGTTTTTTCTCTTTTTTATTATTATTTTTATATTTATTTTCAATATTTTGTTAACCTTCGGTTAACATCTTCAGGAAGAAAAAAAAAAAAAAAAAAAAAAAAAACTTCCTGAAGATGTTAACCGAAGGTTAACGAAATATTGCAAATAAATATAAAAATAATAAATAAAAAGAGAAAAAACCTTAAAGCTTAAAAAAATAGATTGTTAAAATAATAAAAAAGGTTAAAAAAAGTATTAAGAAAAATTTTAAATTTCTGTTGCTTTCAACTGCTGTTTTGGCAACAACAAATTTCTCGCAACTGAAGTTTTGTTGCCATCCATAATCGAGCCATTACAATTGCTTTTTACTGCCTTCTTGGCAGAGTAGTCATCTAGTCACATAAACTTAATAATTCAGTCAGGGTTATAATATCTCGTTTAAATGGCACTTCCTTAATTTAAAAAAAAAAACTTTTTATGACTAATTTCGGTTTGTTTTTCGAGACTAATTCGTGAACGTATGAAAGTTTGTCTAATCGTTATTAAATTTGTCAATTCACGTCAGCGTGTATGATTGCGAGTGACGATAAATGCTATGTGCATGACGGTGTACGTAGTCTTTCATTTCTCATACATTTATAGAATTTTATTATATTTGGGATAATCAAAGAGCAAATCAAAGCAATAAATTTTATTATATTTTTCTCTAATTTCTTATATTCTTTTAAGTGAATTAATTTTTTAACAATTATTTTTTATGATTTGCCACATACATTTATTACATTTAGGAATTTTCACTCAAAATATTAGGTGTGTTTCTTTACTCTAAATTGGGCACACTCTGTGTCCCAATCTTAGCAGAAAGCGTTCCCGTACTCGAAAATTGGGTAAATGAGAAACGTTGTGAGAGAGTAATGTTATTCTTATTCTTCTTCCATGAAACATTGGTTACTTTTTCTTCGGGCTAGTTTGGGCAAGTATTTTGTTTGTATCTATCAATTAATTAATTGCCATATGGCAGATGGCAGAAGCAAGTACGCAAATTACCAGGGTATCCCACACAATATAATTTTAACGACCTATGCCTTCACATTCACACACAAGTTAAATTATATATAAAATTCCTGAGTTTGATGGTCTCCACCAGTAACAGCAACTGATTAATAACGAAAAGCCACAACAACCGTAAATGATACAGTTGGCTAACTGTCTTAATCAGTGCGAGTGAGACGCAAAACTTTCGAAGGCCAAACAACAAAAACAGGCCTGACCGCACTTAAATAATAATTACGATGACGCGTGAGTTGTTCTTCAACCCAGAGCTGCTTTGCGACTGTACAACTATTCGTTTGGGAAAGTAAACAAGTAATCAGCTGTTTCATAAATAAACAAAAACAAAGTAACCGAATTACAGTGCACTCGCGATAACGTGAATGAATTAAAACGGGCGGTGTGCACGTTTGCGTATTGTTCACCTTTTCGAATACTATAAATAGAATAACAAAATTGTATTGTATTTCTAATAACCATATTTATGAAATTATTAAAATATTTCTTTATGCATTAAATTACATAAAGTTATACAATAATTTGGGATTATTGACATACTATGTATGTACGAATTTACATACACACATGGAAATGTGTTTTTTTTTATCTTGGACCAGCACTCAGGGTATGACGCCTACACATGTCATGCATTGTGCTGGAACTAGAAGAAAGGGATAGTGAGGCAGATGACAGGTGGTGAAGCTTCACTACCATACAACCTCTGCTTTTTCACGTTTTTTGTTTATAGCTTGAGCCATCGTAACTTGACAAAAAATAGTTATGCATTAAAAAAAATCGATTAATCATTTCGTATGCGTTTTATTTTCTAAAATTTGTATTAAAATCCTAAATGATAGTCAAAAAAATACATATCGCTCATTTACTTCAATAACATCATAATCCAAAAAATACACTTTTTGAGTTAATAATGCGGAATAATTTTTTATATCGGCCTTTATCTTTTGTAAAAAATTCATGCAAATAGCTTCAGAACTCTCCTCGTGACAGAAGTATATTTTTTCATTTCGCCATTAAGAGGCACGTAAATAGAAAACTTTAAGCACGTTTTTTTACAAAAGTTGTTTGTGTTTGACGTTGTTGAAGTAAGTGAGCGATATGCTCACGCATATGGTTTTATAAAAAAGGTCATTCCCGGACCTAAGAAAAGCAGAATGCATATTAACTTTCTTGTAGATAAGCGCATTGGTTTTTATTGTTCAAGTTTCAGAGCAGTATTTCTAAGTTTTTCATCTTTTAGAATAGTTAATTATAAAAAATATATACCTACACACATGCATATTTATAAAAGTGGGATCCCGCAACTACCGAACCCAGAATTTTAGCCTTTCAAATTTTTTTTAGCTTATCCTCATTGATTTTTATTGTTCAAACTTTGTGCATATTTTAGAATAGTTAATTAAAAAATTATTTTGTTCATTTTAAGCGGTTTTCACGTTATCGCGGGGGGCACTGCATACATTGCCGTTTCCATTTTGCGATAAAGTCAGCGGTTTTTGGCATTCCCGTACTTTTGTATATTTTTGTCTCTTAATCAAATAAATTATAGCTTACTCTCATTTTATCGAACTTGGCGCAAGAAGTAAAGAAGCCCAGCTATTATAACCAACTTTATATTACACTTACCCCACATACCACATAATAATGTAATGATCTTAGGATAGAACTTAACAGCTAATTGAATATCAATTTGAACATCTTTAGTAAACGATGTCATAATTGATTATTACACGTATTTGCTATAAAAATTATAGATTATATTATACATTTAAGTCATATGTCAAAGACATAAAACTAACCATTTTATATCATTGTATGCCCTATATTATTTATGTATATTGAACTAACAAAACCTTAATGAAAACAAACAAATAAGCAGCAGCCTAATGTTTCGGATAATTCAAAGGTACCTAACACCATCAGCAATTCGGTATCGATAACGCCAGCACCACCGTTATCAACACAAAATCATCAGCACAATGATTTGAAGGTAAATTTATTAGCCGGCAGCTTTCGTTCGTTGCATGTAGAAAACAAAGTTGTGAATTTATTTTTCATTTTCTCTTAGAATGAACGCTTAAATTCCCGCGAAGATGTTCAAACGCCGGCCCAAAGACAAGCGGCTGCAAAATTGGCTTTAAGAAAACAACTGGAGAAGACACTATTACAGGTAGACATTCATAAAACAAAAGAATAAGCACTACTGTTAATATTTTAATTCAATCATTCCATTAGATTCCTCCACCTAAACCACCACCACCAGAGATGCATTTTATACCAAATCCTAGCAATACTGAATTTGTTTACCTGCTTGGCTTAGAGACTGTTGTCGATTATATAACGACAAATAATAAGAAAACAAATACAGGATCGGCACCATTTTGCTGTGCTCAATGTAAAATTGATTTCACACCGGTATGGAAATGGGAGAAACAAGGTAACATACAATGTTCTAGATTTTTTATTAAAATGTTAAATTTTATTATTATTAAATTGAAGCCAAGGTTATTTGTGAGCAATGTGTCACTACAAATGTGAAGAAAGCTTTGAAGGCTGAACACACCAATCGACTGAAACAGGCATTCGTGAAGGCCTTGCAACAAGAACAAGAAATTGAACAACGCTTGGCGAGCCAAAGCAGCCCCTCACCATCGGACGCTCATATATCTGCTAGTTCTGCGTTGTCTCAATCTCTGAGCCATTCCCATCAATCTCAGCCGCAAGCGGCACATGCTGCATCGACAGCTGCTGCTTTGGTTAATCTACCACCTTCTGTAACAGTTATACCCACCAAATGTCAGACTCCAACTCCGTGCATCACTCCACGCCCTACCCCACCACCAACAAATCAGCCGACACCCCCACCACCTACTACGCCACGTTCATCGCGAGTTTCTATGTCCCATCAGTCTCAACCCAGTCCTAGTACACCAACACCCAGTCAAATGCATCACCATCAGCAGCATCAACTTCAACATCAACAACAGCAGCAACACCAACACCAGCAGCAACACCGTGAACGGGAGCGAGAGCGAGAACGGGAAAGAGAACGAGAACGTGAACGGGAACGGGAACGGGAACGCGAACGCGAACGGGAAAGAGAACGCGAACGAGAGAGGGAGCGAGAGCGTGAGCGTGATCATCACCGAGTTGAGCAGCAACAGCAGAGAGCTGCTGCTGAGCAACAACAGCAACAACAACAGCAACAACAACAACAACAACAGCAATATGATAAATACTCAGCTGCTGCTCTAGCTGCTGCCGCTCAGTTGGGTGCACTTGGTTTACCGGGACTTAACAATTTAGCTGGTTTAGGCGGCCTTGGTAACCTAGGCAGCTTAGGGCAACTAGGAAATCTGGCGGCACTAGGAGGTTTGGCCAATCTCGGTGCTGCTGCTGCTGCTACTGCTACAAATCCTGCAGCTGCGGCTGCAAATCTAGGTGCACTTGGCAACGCTTCTCCTGCTGCAGCAATTCAAGCATTTCAACAACAATTATTTAGAGGTAATGTACTATTTACGAGCGAATAAAAAAACCATTCAACGACTGCATGTGATTAAACTAATAAGGCAGAAGAAGAAGAAGTTTTTCTCGTAAGATGTAGATATATAGTTACGAAAATGTCATTCGAATATTTATTTACATATATTGGAAACATAAAAAAATATGTTTTTTTTTTCTTCTCTCATTCGAACTTAAAAGAACAGGCAATAAATACAGTATAAAGTATGCCTTTAATTTTTTATTTATTTATTTTATAATTTATTTAAACATTTTCAACTGATCAAAGATAATTCTATAGACAAAGACGTTTTAATTAGTCTCAATATACTGATACCAGTATATTTTAATGTTTCCAAATAGTGCGCGACTCTATAACCGTCATAACGCCGATTGTACTTTGTGCGAAACTAAAACAAGTATGCTATGAACTACCAAAATGACGTTTGGTGGTAATTCTCCTATTCCGTAGGATTTTGCACATTATTATCATATCGAAAGAACAGAAAGAACGATATGAAGGTTTTAACGGTGGATGGATACTCTTCGTCGAATCGATGAACATCATTTACTCTTTATCATATACCTCTTTTATGTGTGATCATATTACGTTCTTTTTGTCAACAACGTTATATGATACCGAAATCGTTAAGTTTTTTTATTTTTAAATTTTACAAAAAAAAGTTTAAATTTCTATCGAAAAAAATTTTTATTTTTCTATGTAATTTTTTTTTTATTTTTTAATATAATGCTTAAATAAAAAAAAATTGTTTGTTCTTATTTTACCTTAAAAATCGTTTGCAAACAAATTTTTTTTTATATTTCGTCAATTCGACGAAGAGTAACTGTAATGTACTAAAATGAGGAGTAACCGTACCGGGTTAATAAACTTCTCAGAGAGGAAGGTAAAAAATAGAGAGAGCTAATAAATACGGGCATATTATTTTTGTAAAAGACATCCTCAATTTGTGCGCTTTCTAAATTTCATACATTTGTATGTAATAATATTAATTAGCAATGTCGGTCTTTTTTATAAAAAAGTTTTTTTAATTTATTTATTTTTTTTCGATATTTCGCTAACCCTTGGTTAGCATCTTCAGGAACAATTAAATATTTTTTTTGTTTTTAGAATAAAATTATTTGACAAACATAAAATCAAAATATTTTATATTATTTAAAAAGAAAAATTTTTTGTCAATTATGTAAAAGTATTTTGAAAAAAATGTTTCTTTTCTTTTTTATAAAAATTCAAAATAACTCAAACTATATATGAAATTTTTAACAATTATAATAGAAGAACTTAAAATTACTATTATATTATATAAATTGTCCCTAATTGCTAATTAATATTATTACATACAATAAAAATAGAAGGTCAAATAAAAAGAAGAATTAATTTCATATATTTTTGTATGTTCTAGCTCTCGGGCAAGGTTTGGCAACGAATCCACAACATATGATGCAATTTACTCCTTTATTGTATTCCTATCAAATGGCCATGGCTCAAGCAGCTCAAGTAGCCGGTATGTATAAATTAATTATAAATTGTTTTTTTTTCTTAATGACAATAAATTACTTGAACGCTTGGTTATACTGTCTGTATGCAGCTTTTACAAATAAAAATAAATCAACATCAGCATCTTCCTCCTCTGCTTCATCGTCCAAGAATCAAACAGCATCATTGGCTGATATACAACGAGCCGCTGAATTACAGCGACAATATTTATTAGAAATGATACCACCGCAAGCTCCTGGTCCCAGCAACAATCGTCAAAACAATTGGAAAACGTAAATAATACAAATAAACTATAACGATAATTGTTTGAATAAAACCGAAAATAAAGTTTTCTTTTTTCCATGCAGTAATATAAGATTTTCAAATGTTACAGTCAAATGCTAACTTCTTTCTTTTAAATATCTCTACGTTATCATTTCTTTTGTTTCTGCACAAATGTGTTTATTTACATAAGATCTTTCTACAAGAAAAAATGCATGCTTTGGTCGTTTGATCAGGCCAAAAACTCAAGAAAATTTTCTATATACATATGTATATGTACGAGTATTTTAATTTGTATCCTATATTTTCTCTCATACTCTCATTCTGTATAGTAAATTCCTTTATTATTATTATTATTATTATTATTATTATTTGAACTTACATAAAATTACCTTAGGCTTTTATTTATTATAAATATTAACAGAAACAACAACAACAACAACATAACGACACACACACAAACCATATGAATAATTTAATGTTGACTGAGTTTTAAAGCTCTTAAAAAATAATCCACTCTCTCTCTCTCTCCTTCATCATTAATATATTTTTAAGAATTAGTACGACTTAAAAATTTAATTAAAATTCTCATAAACGAGCCCCATACATTTTATTACAACAAAAAAAAAATAAATAAAAATAAAAAGAAAACTATTTTTATAATAACAAAATAAATACAAAAAGTAATAAATAAAAAAAAATAGTTCAATAATTATTTTTATTAGTTTGTAAAAGATTTAAGTATTAAGTGTTATGTTTTTTTTAATTTCTATAAAACAAAGCAATTAATAAGCTATTTATGTATGTATATGAATTTTAAGTTTTGTACTACACATAAAATTAAACATTGCGTAATTTATTTCTGCCTTCTCTGCTTCTCCAAAGTCGAATTTGTTTATTATTTCGAAATTATAGTTACTGGATTTTTACACTATGCGTTTTTAATAAATGTTGCAAACTCCAACTTTCCTGGTTATATAGCTTCTATGAAGAGTCAGATAGCATAAATACACAGATTATATTTAAAATAAATATATAGTGAATAGCCAGTCCGAAAGCAATTTTTCATTGTTTTTTTTTTCCTTTTTATGTTCATTAATTTTTCTATGTTAAACCAAACTAAATAAAATATTTTACATTTAATTATAACTATAATTAATATTATTATTATTATTTGTTTAATAATATGTGTCTAAATAATTATATTTCTTTACGAAAACTTAAAGGAAGCCTTAGTAATATCAAATTAAAATTTTATAGTTTATTTTAAATTTTAGTTATTTGCTTTAAAATAAACAACAAAAACAAAATACTATTAAATATTTTTTTCTAGATATAATTGAATTAAAAAAAATAAAAATTGTATGCTTAATTTAAATAAAAGAAAAACGACTGTGCAAGAAGAAATTATTTATAACGGGTGATGCCTAAAACTCAACTATTTACATATAGTATGTACATATATTTTTAATAAGTAATAATTTGGAATTCTTTTTAATGTAATAACATTATAAAGCAATTATGCAATATACATATAATTTAATTGCAAAATAATAGTCCAGTGATTGAATTTATTTATAATTTCTCAACGAATTGTAACATGTAAAAGAAAACTTAAAAGAGATAAATCTGTAGGATGCAGAAAAAAATGCACAACGTCAAAGGTACAGTTCGTCGCAAAACTATTACAAGAGTCATTTCCGAAAAAGTTCTGCTAAAATATTTACTTTTTTAAACACATTCGTCATTTCGAAACGGCTTAACGACGAAGCGTTGCATAATGAGAATTAAAACGGCAACGGCTCAAATCCGCCTGAAAGCCACTCACATTGAAAATGCGTAGGACTTACGCTGGATTAGTAGTTTTTAGAAGTTGAATATTCTTTAGTATATCGATATGTGAATTGCAAAACCAACTAACTAACATTTTTACTTTTTTTCCAGGAAGAAGAAAAAACTTTTTAATATAATACACTTATTTGTAGTTACATTATTTTGATTTTCGCTTATAAAATAGCAAATTTTTATTAAAAAAAATCTACAAATTAGTTAGAACATGCATTTTTCGGATATATGTACATCATAATCAACCAAAAACTCAATTTCGAAATTTTTGTTTGTTATGTGGTTTTGCATTTCAAGTAACGATAAATAGTGTGGAGCAAGGCAAATTCGTAACAGGTAAACTTCTAGTACAACAAGCACAAAAATCATTCTTCGTTGTCGACAATAATTCATACAATTTGAACATCGAACCATGATGAAATAGTCGCCAGCTTGGCTTATAAGTTCACCTGAATGAATTCGCTTTGGTGTGGAGAGCGAGAAACGTGACGTGTTATTGTTAACTTCAAAAATGTGATAAAAATAAAATTATATAGGGTGGCTTTTTAAATAATAAAAACCCGTTAATTTGTGATTCACTTTTCTTAGTGTTTTGTGAGTTGTCCTATTTGTGATTTTTTCGCTGTTTATATTTTCTCGACAGAAAATTTACTTTCCAATCGATAGCAATCGTAAGTTAAGATCTCATTTACGCCTTTCAATGATTTTTTTTACCAATTGACACTTCTCTTTATATATTCATTTAAAGCAGTGGTTTTCAACCTTTTGGAAGCCGCGACCCCAAAATGATTTTCAAAAAATTTGGCGACCCCTTAACGTTTTTGCTCTCAAAGTTTGAAAATATTTTTATAAAAACAGAAAATTGAATGAAAATAAAGCAAAAACATGACACCGCTTGCTTGCTATTCATTAAGCGGAAACCTAACGGCAGTGTTTAAAAAACTTAAGTCCAACTTATACCAACTTTCAACAATCGTCACTTTTAAAATTCACTTCAAAATCGAATATTTATCTCAAAATAATTCTACATTTTGGCTAAAGAGAAAGGCAGAATCCCCTGAGGGATTATTGGAAAAAAATAACTGGTTACTTCTTTAAAATTATTCACAACACAAAAATAATTCAACATACATTTTTCAAAGACCATTCACATCAACAATAGAAAAACACAAAATTAACAAAACAATGAAATTTTTTAAATTCAATACTTTTAATAAAAATATTACTAAACCTATAATACTTTTGAGTAAGATGAAAAGAAAACAATATTAATTTCATTTACTCATAGTTTTATTGCTTTTTTAAAGTTTGAGTTGGTCTAAATATCTCAGTTGACTGTAGTATAGCCTTGCGTTTTGAACTCGCCAAGAATCTTGCGATTGCGATATATAGAACACCTATCTTGTGAGTTCAAACATGTCATATGTATGAGTGTTAGAACATACCTGTATACTTGACTGGTAAATTTGATGTTACACTCAACTTAACCATCAATTCACATTCCGGAGTGATTTAATTTCGAAACAAAATTTTCGTTTTAAGGAATTAAAATCAGTTTTAATTACTTTTTATTTACGATTATGTTTAATTTCTCATGATTAGTATAATTGACTACGATTACAAAGAATCAATTACACTAATTATTTAAGCTATAGGTCCCTTTTTTATATATGTAATATTTAATTTTATTCATAATATTAAATATTACATATATAAAATTAAATATTACATATTAACTGAATTTATTTTGGGAATATCTCTTTATATGAGAATATCATAATGTATGTAATAATAAATTTCACATATATTTTTTTAAGGGAAAAAAGCACAATTAAAATCATATATTAAATATTACATATATAAAAAAGGGACCTACAGCTTAAATAATTAGTGTAATTAATAAAAAAGAGGTCAAAAAACTAATGCCGATTACTTTAAAGGATTTCTCTTTTTGATTATTGGCAGTAATTTCAAGTAATCCCGATTCTTTTTAAATTCTTTTGTAATTGTAATCAGAAACTTTCTACAATATAATTATATAATCATTACGATTACACAACTAATGTAATTGATTACTAATCGCAATGTAAATTTCACAGCTATGCTTGATTTTATATTTAAAAATTTAATTTCTATAGCATATGCATACTTATTTAACAAATTTGAAAATCATTTTGTGAGCTATATGAAAATTATAAAATTACATATTAATAAAATTTTTGTCGTGTTCAAGTTCACAGTTAATTTATCACAATATTGTGAAAAAATTACATTCCTGATTTGAATAAGGGAAAAAAATATTGTGATAAATTAACTGTGAACTTGAACACGACAAAAATTTCATTAATATGTAATAACTACAGTTCGATTAAAATTCTAAATAATTATAAAATTATTCAGGAATCATCTGGTTTTATAATGAAAAATATTAAACATAAAAAAGATCTAAAGAGTATCTACATAAATTTACTGCCAGTTTAACGAAGCCGAGTTAAAATAATCGTTAGGCCATTTATATTAAAAACAACAATAAAAAACTCAAATTGTTTTTGTTTTCAATTTATTATTATTATTTTCACTCGGCTCCGTTAAACAGGCAGTTATAATTATAATGTAAAGGAAATATTTCTTCGGTGAGTTATATTTTCGAATCGACAAAATAATCTTGTTTTAATAAAATTATTAAAAATATATTTATTAAATCAAAAACAAAAAAAACTTCATGTTTTTGGCGAATAAAATATTAAATGGTTACGGTATGCGATTTATAGGCGCTACTTATCTATATATGTATGTATAATGTACAATATTAAGCCCTGAGATTTAACACTCACAACGGATCAAGTTCAACATTCAACAATGGGTAATGAAAATGGAAACGTTTTCAACTTTTCACTATTTGCAATAAGTATTTTTTCTCGCGTTTTTTTTTTTTTCAAAGATATATGTGCACTACGCCACAAAAGTTTTGCGTTTTTCGTTTTATTTAAAGTTTTAAAATTGAATTAATATCTGTTTTAAAATTATAGTTGATTTCAAGTTGTTATTATGTTTTGTTATAATAAAATATCCAATAATATCGCGAAACTAGATGTAAATGATTTTCTTCCTTATTAAACATTTTTTTATGTAACTATTTTTTCATTTACTCAACGCGAGTGAAAATTTATAAATTTATATATAGAGCAGGTAAACCATATAACAAACAGAGATAAATAATCGTAATACAATTTTTTCATGAATGTGGCAGTTAGTATTTTGGAAATGAAAGTGTTTTTGTCCAAAATTTAGTTTATGTTTCCAAATTTAAATAATTTCTAACCATATTATGGTTAATTAAAAAAATTGTTTCCGCTTTCCAAGTTATTATTATTACTAATATCATTATTACTTTTATTTTTATTAATAATATAAGCCCAATGTCTTGCTTGTTTTAAATAATAAAAATTATTTCATTACTGAAGTAGTGAAAAGTCTTCATCTTTTAGGCAGCTGTTTGCTTTCGATTTTCAATAGAATATTGAAAGTGCCATTCATTTATTTAAAAAAAATTAAGAATTCTCTTTTACTTTTCAAATCGCATTGAAATTAATATCGAGAAACAATTATATTATTAATTGACCTTTTTTATTATATTTTTTGATATATATTTATTAAGCCTGAGGTCTTTTTTTTTTTTTTTTTTTTTTATTATTCGATATTTCGTTAACAGCTTGTTAACATCATCAGGAATAATAGGAAAAATAATAAAAAAAAAAAAAAAAAAAAAAAAAAAAAAGACCTCAGGCTTAATAAATATATATCAAAAAATCGAGAAACAATATTAAAATGTAAAATTTTCTTTTGAAATTATTTATTTATAAAATTAGTTTTCGTTCTTTAGAAATCACCCGTTATTATAAATATTTTGTTTTATTTCTCAATCAATTTAACACAAATTAGTGAAGTATGTATGTACGTACCAACTTTAAAAGACATATACCATATTAAAACATTTCATAAAAAGAATAATAAAAAAATAAAACGATAATTATACCAATTAAATAAATCAAAGCAATAAAAAAACCAAACCGTAAGAGAAATTTTCCAAACCATATCCAATACCTAAAATAACAATATATTTAAAATAATTCTTTAAACACATTATTAATCAATTAAACGTAAACTTTGAAAAACATAATCAGATTTACATATTGTTACCTTAATATCGAAAAGCCCTAAGTCATAAAAACAAAATTTGATGTGTTCCAACCGAGAATTAAATTTAAATAAAAATTTTTATGAATTAAATATTAAGGTAACGATATACGTATATGATTTCCCTATTATTATTATTACATGTATTTTATTTAATACGAAAGCGGAAGGTTTCTTTAGTGCAACAAATACGTAACCAATATTGACATTGTTTCAATAAAGCGATTCCCCGCTTGAGCTGAGATTCTTTTTAAACGAATGCTCATTATAGAGAAGAATTGTCGATATAAAAAAATTCGCTAAATTGTCTGACATTTTTAAAAATATGAACATTTGCAAAAACGAACTATTAGCGATGATATTTTTAAAATGCGAATGGTACATAAAGAACAAATATTAACATTTTTTTTTGTATTTATATGAAAGTGTCTCCCGAGACTAGTGCGTGATCATTAGGCTATCAATCTATAGGTTGCAAGTTCGATTCCAGCTTGATGAGATTCTGCATTTTTTAAAGCTGCAATATAAAAAACAAACCCAAAAAATAATATACTATAAAAAACACAAAATGAAAAAGAGAGTATCTTTTTGTTTTTAGCGCATATTTAGCGAATACCGTTAACAATGTTCGTTTTCGATATTGCTGATAATGTTGAATCACAATGGTAACGAACAGATGGGCCCAAGGGAGCCACCTCCCTGGCGGGACCAAATCTAATCTAACTTAGGGTAAACAACCACATTTCTATATCGTCACAGAAAATGCAAGAAGAAGTAAATAATTTAAAGGAGAACCGAAATAACTCGTTTAAATAAAAAAATATATTGACAATTTCCACAAAATTTTGCACAAAAAAAAAGGATCAACAAATTTATTTCTGGAAAAAATTTAAATTTTGCGAAGTGACTTATTTGGACTACACAGGCCAGAACCAATAAGTCAATTACATAGGGCTTATTGCATTTCCTGTGACGTTATGTTGCATAAGTTCTTTAACAATTTAGCATGAATTGCACTAAAGAAGCTGAGATTGATCCACTGAAAATGAACAACTATACATGAAAACTAATTGTACAATTTGGAAATCTAATAAAAATATGTACATATGTATGTATGTATGTACTATATAAATGCCTTTAAAGCCAATTTGCCGTATTCAGTTAAATGCCTTATTTATATAATTTTTATTAGTTAATTACATATGTACTTAAATCATAATCATCCATTAATTAAAAAGACTTGATCATTCATACAACAAATAAAAATATGTATGCATGTATGTATGTAAATTTGTTTACAATTTTATGATTTTATAACAGTTTAAATACGCTGATTGAAACTTTTATAACGAAAGAAATAATGGAAATATTTTTTAAAGCTTAAAACATATTTTCACAGAAAACAAAAATAAATATATAAAAAACTCTTCCAATACATTTCAATAATAACAAATACATACATATGTATATATGTATGTTTATGACATACATATTTATTCGTAATCTATTCAATTATTATCATTAAATCATTCATTGATTGCTGTAGTCAATATAGCAAAATTAAAATTAAAATTATAGAATTATTAATTTATAATAAATAAAATTTATAAAAAAAGCATTATTTATAGATGTGTAAATAAACTGAAGTGAAATAAAAAAAATTTAAATACTTGAATATTTTTAAAGAGCAATAACATTATTTTAATTACTTTATGTATTTTAAATTTTTAATTATTTTGTGATACGTAAAATATAAATTTATATTAAATGAATTTAGTTTCGGAATATCTTTATATATATATATATATATATATATATATGTATTTATTCTATTTATTTTATTTCTTATTTTTTATTATTCTATTGTTTTCAGTTCATTTGATGCATTTTTGTTAGTTTACTGTAAAAAAACATTATATTTTTGGATAAAAAAGTGGAAAAAGTAAGAAATAGAACATTTTTATGATTTTGCGCTATGAACAACTGAAAATGGTAATTTATCAATATTTTCACGAAAAATTTGCACTTTCACAAGGCCAAAACTGCCTGAAGGAGCGTTCCAATGCTTTTGCGATGTACTAGAGAGTTCTTAACTATTGTCTTGGCTACAATTTTTGTCCTAGTATTGGTTCGAAAATCTCAATGGTTTGGCTGTTATAGGCCAAAATATCCAAAAAAAAACGTGACAAAAGTCTGATCAAGTCAAAATGCGCCAGCTGGATTTTCACAGTAGACGTATGGTCTAGTGGACTTTTTTGCTTAGTACAATCCCAAGAATCAGAAACGCGAAGCGCCCATTAAGATTTTCAAATCGCCCCACCCTAATATATATATATATATATTTATGTATGCCTGTTGGAGTATTTCATGTCGGTAAAAATATTAACTTTTATCGATACAATTCAATAAATAATTAAAAAATATATGTATGTATAAGTATATACATACATATATGATTCCTATTTCAAAATTGTGCTTTTTCCCGAGAAAAACAATTAATGAAATATATTATTACATACCTTATAATAATGATCTCTATTTTAAACTATTAAGCTATCTTTTAAAAAATAAACTCTATAAAATTGTTTATTGAGGAGGAAGGCAAAACCATATACTTAGTTAGCTCATCAGTGGATTTTTCCTAATTTATGACTACAAACTTAAGATTCTTCTTATTTTTTTTTAATTTTCAACATAACAATATTTAGTTTGTAGTCAGAAATTAGACAAAATCCACTGGTGATTGTTTAACTTTTCTCTAGAAATATATAATTGAAATTAATTTCAAAGAAATGCATCCATGAACTTTAATTTGGCGAACAATAGAATTTGGCACGATAAGAAAAAAAAATTGAAAACTGATTTTTATCGCCGTCACAGATGGAATTATCTTAAAATTGATGCAAGCAAAAATTAAAAAGTTTCATCTACTTTTGAACTGCTTACCATCCAGCACTTAGGTGATATGAACACTACATGTCGCTGGAATTCGGAAAGTAAGTCACGTGTTATGTCTGTAGAATTTGAACTTTCGAACATTGAAGTTGTCAAGGGCATTTTCAATTTTTTATGTGCACATGTATGTATGTTTCAATGTTAATATGTATATGTACAGTATCAGTGAGGAGTGTCATTTAACATAAGTAATATTTTGTTCGTGCATGTTTCAATCGGCTCTATCCTGAATGATTAAAAAATACTTGCAGGAGCGTTATTCCCAGTTGAAGTTTTCTTTAAAAAGCTTCTTGAGTTAGTCTGCATTATGGAGATTTTTTTTTAATTCGAAATTAATAATGAAATCATACACTGTTAAATTTATATTTATTTACTAAAATATTGTTTGCAAGAAGAAAACAACGATTTGCATTTATTTTTTAAAAACCATAAAGCCTTTTTTTTATTCATAATGCATTTTTAAATATCTCAGGAATGCTTGAGTTTTAATTTTTCTATTACTCTGACTTCACTTTTGTTAAACAGTTTTTCTTTAAATAAATTATTGTTCTAGACTTACAACTGTTTCCTTGTTTTAAAAATAATTTAAATTATAAATACATATTTAAATTTAATAAACTAAGAAAAAACAAAACATCGAAATTAAATCATTTGTTAATAACTAATTGTACATACATATAAAATAAATGATAATTACATTACATTAATTAAAATTAAGAAAAGTTAATTTTTAATTAATTATAAGATTATGTTTTAAAGCGACTGAATTATATTAAACAAAAGTACTTTTAGGTTATTTGAATAATTTATTATATAATAATACCGTCAAGTGGAAAGGCATTTTTGGCAAATTACTTTAAGTTGGAAAAAATACAAAAAAATTAAAACCGTTTCAAAATTATAGCTAAAAAGCATTTAAATGTCAAAAAGTAAAGGAAATAACAAAGTTCAATTGGAAAAGAATTTTACAACATATTTTTGGATATTCAGCACAATGTACGAGTATTTTGGCTTGAAATTTAGGGTTCGTGAAAGGAAAAAAAAAACAAAAAACAAAATTGAAGAAAACAAATTAAGCATATTTTAAGGAAAATTTATGGAGTCAAGGAAATCAAATTGTGATCAAAAAAATAAATAAAAACAAAGTATAACAATATACATATGTTTAGGCAAAAGAAAGAAACAAAAGCCCTTTTACAAAAAAAAAATAGTATAGAATTTAATTTTAACAGGATTATTTTTTTTTCTAATTTTTACATCAAATTATAATGCAAGTACACTAACAATATTTATTAGAGTAACATACTAAATAGTCCATTCGAGAAATAAGCCGTACAGTAATTTTTAAACGAATGAACATTTAAAATTTTAAGCAATTTTATTTTTAATTGGTGCTAAAATTAATGGAAGGAAGTACTAACTAAACTAATGGCGATTTCGATTTTAGAAAATTGCTTTGCACTTTTCATTTTATTTATTGAAAATATTTGCATTTTATTGTACTCTTTTAAAGTACTTCAAAGCGCTACAATAAAGTGCAAATGGGCCAAGAAATGCAATGCAATTTGCTTCAAAAGAAAATTAATGCGGATTTTTTGTTGTATTCAAAATAGCCCTTTCTTTCATTTAGTTGCGTGTTTTTTTTTGGTACGAAATAAAAAAAAATAATTGCTTTTACATTAAAAATTACAAGAACTTTTCATAAATTAAAATGTCCTATAAGTAGACCGGTTTCATTTATTTTCAATTACAATGCCAGTTAGTTTTACGTACAGAATATTTTGAGTGTAGAATATTCACAAATTCAAATCTCCGTGTGCTACTTTTACTTAAAAAAAAAACAACATTGTAAGGAAGTAATAATAATAATAAAAAAGAAACCATTTAAATATTTATATAAAAAAAAAATAAATAAAACGTTTATAAAATTTTAATAAAACTTAACTATCTACGTAAATGTATGCAACATTTTTTGGCATTAAAATCCAGCATAAAACATTAATAATATAATAATTAAACAACATTTCTTTAATATAATCATCATTTCGTATATACATAATTATTTTATTGCCTATTAAAACAAAAAATAAAAAGCTAAGAAATCCAAAAAAAGGGTCCTATAAATGTTGGTTAAATTCAAGACACTAGATTATTTTTTATTTTTATTGAAATAATTAATAAAAAAATATGAAAAACTAATAAAAAAAAATTAATAATTTTCTTAATGTAGAAAATAAACACATGCATGCACATGTATGTATGCCATATGCACATATGTATGTATAATCATATACAGGAGTTTTCTTTTTGCGAGAACTTATTCTCTGAGTCAAATAGACAGACTTTTTCTATTAAGAGAAGAGCCAAGTGATAAAGTTGCGCATTATGTTTACACCAAGGCGTCTTTAGCAAGGTGGTGTTGAATGGAGTTGTTGTTGTACACACATGTTTCATGTTCGAGATATGTCAAACAAAACTAAAGCAAATATTACAAAAACCATGTGACGTTTTTTGTACAAACGTAGGTAAAGCAAAAAATTGCCGCCTGTTTTATAAACAGCACCTTGTTTGTTTGCTACGGCTTGGTTGACAATTAATTTAAAAGTAAACTGTCTGTCCTCAATTTAATTATATTTTTATTTAATTCTTCGACGTGATAAAAAACAGACATAATATAATTATAATCTGTGGTGTTTATTGCTCAAATACTGACGACATACATATTTTTTGATGGAGATGGAGTTGAAACCTAAAGACGCTGTCTACTCAACCAAGAGCACTCTTTCAAGAATTTACATTGGCAAAATAAAAAGTTTAATATTTAACCGGAATCAAATCGTGAATCGGAGTCTAAAAAATTTTAATTAAAAAAGATTTGGGCCTAATGTACGGCATTCCATATCAAACGAATTTCCTATACATTTCAATAAAATCGAATGAAGCATAGCATGTGTGGAAATAAAACCATTCAGTCTTATTACGACCAAGTAAGTAGTTCTGCTTATTAAATAAATTTGTTACAAATTAAAAATAAATAAAAAACTATGGGAATCGATTGACATTGCCGGCCATCCCTAAATCTTCGCTCTAATCT
Organism: Dexiosoma caninum; assembly: GCA_963924685.1. NCBI lineage: Eukaryota > Metazoa > Arthropoda > Insecta > Diptera > Tachinidae > Dexiosoma > Dexiosoma caninum. The sequence continues at coordinate 31,268,548 of OZ004729.1, forward strand.
TAAACCAAAATACGTATCGAAAATCGTTTGACTAGAAATCGCGGAGTAGATATTTACAAACAAACTTCTTTTTGGTCATTTTGGCCAATACTGCGGTACGCGATACATTGTTAAAGTCTCTAGAATAATATCTAAATTATGTCTAATGAGTTTAATTATCTCTAATTAAATTAATATCTAAAATCGATTTTGTTCCAATTTCCGTGAAATTGGCAGCAATCAACGTTTCCATTTTATGTTAAGAGCTGATTAAATTTTGAACTCTAATCTTCTAGTTTAAAATCTATTTTAAAAAATCAGTTTCGCACAAATTTTCTATATCGGGCAGTAATGAAATTTAACAGAAAGTTTTCGAGTAGTCGAAAAATTTATAACGAGAACATGATCGTTATAAATTTCATAATGTCTTTTTCTAAATTGTTTAGTTAGATCGTTCGATAGTATGTTCTAACTTAAATTTTGCATGCATCTTTAGTTTGGCTTAATAACGTTATTCTGAATCCAAGACGGTGCACCAACTCTATTTTATGATTGTTACAACATATACATATATGCATACATATAAATTGCATATCAATTAAGAGGGTTTGCCGAAGAGAATACGAAAAACAAGTGAAAGTAAATTTAATATAACGATAAAAATTCTATTTTTTAATCTAACGGTATTCGATATGTAGATATCAAATGAGAGAGGTTTTTGAAAAGAATTCGAAATACAAAATAACATTTTTATGGCGTACAAATTTCTTTATTCAACGCCGTTGATTTAGGTATCAAATGAAAGTGTTTGGTGGAACGAATTCGAAATAAAAATTCACATCACTGTAAACTCCACACGTTTTAATATGATTACAACATATGTATGCACTCCAATGATATGGATATCAATCAAATGAAATCGTTAATTCAGAATACGAAAAACAAAATTACGTTCTTATAAATGCAAGATGCCGTAACAACTTTCTTTGATCCCCAATGTGGGTATATTTATTTATTTCAAAAATAATTCTCCACATTAAAATAATCGCTGCAAAATTTTACGCGCAATTTAGTTGCGCACTACAAATTCTTTTAAAAATTTACTACGAAATTTATATTAAAAAGGTACCTACAACTCAATGTAATTTTTAATTTGATAATTAAAACAAAGTACAATAGAGAAATATGAAAAAGTAGAAAAGTTCAATAAGTTTATCATTTGTGTGATCACGTACTTATGTATAACAAATTTTACATGGAATTTAAAATAAACCAGCTTCCACAATTAAAGGTCTTAATATGTAAATATTTATGTAAAAACGACATGAACACCCAAACGCCAATCAGCACCGGAACCTTTTGTAGAATGGCATATACATGTTTATCAAGAAACACAAAACAAAAATTATTTACGTTTTCTATAATCATGATGGAGATGGAATCGAGCCGAATAACTAGTATTACCATTTTGTGAGTTACTCGAACGATGTAAAACCTTAGCTGATCCTTCAATCTGAGTATTGCCATCAGAACTACGCCATAAATTTGCAATGGCTTCTAGTGCGACTTCAGTTTCATCTTTTTTGTCATCATGTTCAGCGGCTAAAGTCAAATCAATTTGTCTTCTAGTACGTGACTTGCCAACTGTTTGAAATTCTTCAACATCTTTTTGTAATGGAGCACAATTTATTAGCGCACCCAAACTTAGGAGTAGCAACATTATGAGTTTATAGTAGAAAATCATTTCAACAAACTATACACTTTCTTAAATAGATTAAGGACAACTTGACAGCTCAAATATTTTCTTATAACTAAATTGATAAGACACGTAATCGCAGCTTAAATGAGATAGGCACTTTTCAATATTAATTGTACATGTTCGTTCAATCTCTTTATAATAAAAAATAAAATAAAAACAGCCAAAGAGTCTGCAATAGTACGTCGCGAAATTTATGTTTAATAACTTATTAAGTGCAAATATTGCTTTGCCCTAATGAAGTAAATAAATAACGTATAATTATTCAGAGAAATATTTCTTCCATTCAACCCTTAATTTTTATATAAAAATTTAGAAATTGATGTAATTATTTCAAATTAAATTAGTTAAACAATATTTAACATTTAATAAAATATGCCACATGCATAAATATATTTTCGATTTTTAAAAATGTTTAATAAACAATTTTTGTAAGAATATCTTAGACCGAACGACTCGGCGTTTGCTGAATATTGTTGAGGCTGCATATTTTAACGTTTTCAAACTATTTTGCTTATTAAATAAGTTAGTACTGTTTAAAGCTTTTCTTTCCATCATTTCAAGTTTTCATAATATTTTATAATATTTTTTGATATTTTTTTAAGTTTTGTTACTCTGAATATTCATTAGCTATAATTTCGCGTTAAAACATGATCTTAAAATTTCATAACTGTTGCTATGCTTTTTATTTATATATATTTTATTTTTGGCTCCCTCCTCTTCTCACATTTTCTGGTCTACAGTGGACGAAACTATAAACTCTTTAAATGATGTTCCAAGACTTGATTATGAAGTTTTCTCTATCATTATCAATTATCATGGTCAGTCATCAGACAGTTTTATAAATTGTTTTATAACAGAGTAATCCATCAAACCCTGAATCAATTTGAGTGGCTTTTTCACCATTGAATAGGTCTGGAAATCGAGGTTTTGGCCGTACTACTTCAACTCTTACTAAATTAAAAATCCATTTTATATCTGCAACTGTTCTGTCGCAACAGTTAATAAAGAATATTGTTATCTCAATTGTACCTAAGGCTCCTTAAGTAGTCAGCTTCCAAATCTATCCAATAGGGAAACAATCCTTAATATCGCTTTAGCTGTTGGTGAGTTATAGCGTTTTACGTGCTTTAAAATAACTGATGACTACTACACGCTTCTCATCATATACAAGAGCATTAGTATAAATATATTGCAATACCCTAGCTTGTATTATTTTCGCAGCCAACTAAGTTTCTGTGCTGTTTCCTAAACTGTGTATTTTACCCACTCACTGATCACGTCTTGCACCTTTTTGGTACGTGCATGCATCCTGCGGCAATGGGATCTCCGTAGGGCAATTTCAGGTAAGTTTGCTTATTTGGTTTTTTTTTAACAGAAGCAATATTCGTGGAATTAACATGCCTACCGACAATAGTGATATTACATTTTACCTTCTTGGTTGGAAAGGGATAGTAAGACAGAAAGTAGGCAATGAAAAAAAAATAAATCTTGAATTAAAAATTTATCGTGTTTTCATGCTTATTTAAGTGTTTAAAAAATGTTCACACTAATTATAACTTAAAAACTGCTCAATTTTAAAACAATTATATTAATAAGTAGAAAGCTTAAAGAGAAAGGTTTTAATCGAACTCTGCTCGGTTTTTATTAAATCTATAATTAACTAAGAATTTAATATCGTTTGTGAAAACTAATTGCTTTATTACAAATATTTTAAATAAACGGTATAATCCTTTTTATTTTTTTAACCCTTTAACAAATATAAATATGCTGTAAGCAATACGCTACAATTCTACCATGGAGTGGTACTCAAAAAATTATTTAATTCAAATTTTTGGCTCAGCAATTTTTGCTGGTGGCCAATCCCATTGTTTGTTGGGAATGGGGTGTATCAATTTTTCCCATGGTTTCCAGCCTAACATTTTTCGTGCCAATACCAATTCATTTTCTGCTTGCAGTATCAATTCTTCAACTTGTCCGCAACCAATGGCTTTTTCCAAAGCAGTTAAATCTTTGTTCTAGAAATATATTTCAAATTGTTGTATTTATGTTGAAAAATATCATACTCATTTCTTACAAATTCAACAGCTTTTGCTTTTTGTTGAACAATTTGTTCAGTGTATTTGCGATAGGCAGCATCTTGAGGCATCTTCGCAACAGCCCTTAGTATTTTACCATACAAAGCGGTTAAGGTATGACGGGGATTAGTCGCTACAGCTAGACCCGTTAAGCCGGTGGACTGAAAACAATATTAATATTTTACAGCATTAGAAAATCTTGAATAGCGTTATGACATAACAAAAACAAATCTTTTATTCTCCTTGACAGGAAATAAAACACTATGCAGGGACAGAAAGAGAGTTTTGATTTTTACACTCAAAGTTACCGCTTACCGCTTTTAATATTTTAGCCATTGCAGAACAATTTTAACTAATATGTGTTACTATAAATAAAAACAGCCAGGAACAAACAGGAAAGCGAGAGACTGTATTCAATTAGTAAAGTTTGGAGAATATAAAACAGCTGTTGAACATCCACCTCCCAGATTTTCATAAAAAATAATGATATTGCCCAATTGTTTTCTATTGTAAAAAGCAGAAAAGGTGTATTGAATGCAAGCGATGACAAACGTATTAACTGGGTGGTAGTGTAAGCGAAACTAACATTTTCCTGTATTTACTTTAATATCAGCAGAGTCTGGGTTTATCTAGCACTACAAAGTTTCTTAAACTGAAATACAAACAAGAAATGAATTAATGAATTTTATATATTTCATTTTGTATTGTTGTACAACTATGGTCGCTTTCAATTTGTATTTATGCTTGCTATTAGACGAATCTACTTCAAATGTGTTCTAATGCAAGGCAAGAATTTTACAAGATATTAAAAGCTTGAAATTTTTTTTTTTTATTTATATGTGCAAGTATATTTACTGTACAAAAAAAAAGCAATCCAAACAAATCAGATATTGTGTATATTAAATGTATACATTTTTCACTTCTAAAAGAACGGAAACAAAATTGATTCTGTAATTCCTACCAACTGAAGGAAAATTGTTAAAAATAATTAAATAATCAATAAAATTAAATCAAACGTTGAATAAGTTGACGGATGATTAAGCTAGTAACCAAGGTTCTTTAATACAAGGTCGCAAGGCGAATTCGTCAATTCGCGTTTTGTTCTAACGTGAAATTTTTTGCATACAAGTGTTTTATTAAACATAGTCACAAAAGTAAACAAACTTTGACGTTCGGCTCAAAAAATACGTTACAAAATCCTGTATCAACTGACGGGCGAATTCCCTAATGAGTTTATCTGGTGATGAATTTGCCTGGCTCTCTAATGGCCGATATATATAATGTGGCCACCTCAAATATATAAATATATTATATTACAGTACAGCAACTCTTGCTGGAGCTTATCACAAAAAAGTGAGAGAATTAAATGATAAGCGGTACGAAAATTTTCATTATTTCCATTTTTTAAATAAATTCCAATCGAGTGTTTAATAAGCTATCAACGTTATTTTGTGATTATAGTGAACACTTAAAGATAAATTACAAGTATTTAAAACAGAATTGCACAAAACACAATTGAACTATTATTATGCGTGATAAATAAAATACCCAGCAAAAAAAAGTGAACGCATTAGCTATGAAGCACTTCTATAGGCTTAAATCTATTTTGCTGATGCTTCACCAAACGAAAAAATAGATTGGGGGTAGAAAATTAAAAAATAAGAAGAAATTACAAAGAAACATATTTTAATTATATTATTAATTGACCTTTTTTATTATTATTTATTAACGAAATATCGAATAATAAAACCAAATAATATAAAAAAAAAGACCAAGCTTAAAAAATATTATTCAAAAAAAAAAAAAAACCTATTTTTAAAATCTTTCAAATGACACCAGTATTGAGCATATCTTATCAGAAATGTGGAGATTCGCATTTCCATATAAAAACTTTGGAGGTCCATAATTCGGAAACTATGCGTTGCCGGGACTTTTCACTTTATATTATATTCTTATTTGTCAATTTTCTATCGCCCTATCTAAGTTTTTCCTTTTGGTGAATCGTCCGTAAACTACATTTGTTCCCTTCTTTATATGAATTTAATTTTAATGCAATCTTAAATGTTAACAAGATTATCACTTTCGAACTCGTGAAAAATTCATTCAAATCTTCGATAAATTCATAATAACAATTGCTTAGATGTAATTATAATTTCAATAGGAAGAATAAATTTAGCCCATGCATTAACTATTGCTTTTGCATGTCTTTTATTTGCTGGGTAATGAAACAATTAGTGGAAGCAGAAAATACAACAGCAGATAGCTATCGTCAGCGACGTCGGAACAAGAACATAAAACATCCAAGCGAAGTGACCCAGTCTAAAATTTGAAGCGGCAGTGTAAGGTGAACATACGGAACTTTATTCTTTTGAATCGTTTGAGAAATTGTAAGAAAGTTCAGCCCTAAACTTTGGAAATAGTGACATTGTTAGTGAAAAATAAGGAATTCATTTAATATAATTTAAAAAAATTAGCTCACAAGTTTTTGAAAAGTCATCTAGTAAAGAGTTTATTTGCAAAAAATCTTAAAAAAATAAACCTTAGTAGAGGTCATCTTTTATAGTAAAGTAGATGGTTTTGGTGTATATATTTTATAGTCTGTGTGCCGCGCGTTCAGGTTTAATCATCAAATAGTTGCAGCTTGTCTTCTCTTTAATATATTGTTGTTTGACCACTGGTGTCTGGTGGTGTTAGTAGTTGTTATTGAGTATCTTCTTCAAAAACATTATTATCGTATCTAAAACAATAAGAAATTTCCACGTTTGTACAACGTGCTGTTTATGTCGAAAAGAGTTTTCCAGTGAATAAGGCCGAAGTTTATACATACAGGTATGTATGTATTTGTAGTTGAGTTAAATCTTTGAATCACATCTTTACCACAGTAAAATTTATTAGTCAACTGCTGACGTCGATTCGTAATATAAATTGAAATTTACAAATTTAAAATACTCAAACACATCTAAAATTCGAAAAAAATTATAGTGTAATTTTAGCATATTAAAAAAATGGCTCCCCCCACGGTATTGGTAACTGGTGGTGCTGGCTATATAGGCTCTCACACCGTTTTAGAAATGTTGAATGCTGGTTACAATGTAGTTTGCGTCGACAACTTGTGCAATGCTTATAGTACAAATACAGCAAAACTTCCTGAAGCTTTAAATCGTGTGCAGGAAATAACTGGCAAAAAAGTAAATTTTTATCGTGTCGATATAACTGATCGAGAACAAGTGCGAGCCGTTTTTCAAGAGGTACGTAAATAATTTAAATCTACAATTGCTTACATATTTTATGATTTAAACTATTTAGTGTTCTTAACATAAGTTTTGTATGATTGTTGAATAAATGCAAAGTTAGGTCTTTATTGATTGATTTTTTTATTAAAAAAAAGTATTAAGTTTGGTATGGTTGTCTTTCGTTTACGATTGACCTTTATCATGGCCCCACTACTCACGTGTTCAATATAGCGTCCACGTTTTACCTGTTCATAAAATATATGGCATATTTTTTACTATTTATTTACTTGTTGTTCAACTTGAACTTGACATTGAATTATATGTCATTCCCTCCGTTCTGCATACCATGAAAACAAAACGTTTCAAGTATAGTATAGGTGTTATAAATACACATTTGTTTGCTTGTAAATAATGAAAATAGTTTGCGTATTTTTTTCATAACACATTTTTAACTCTTAATTTATAACAATTTTTATTATAAGGGAAAATTTCTCTCTATAAACATCAATCTATGTATATATTAAATTTCAAGCTCAAAGGTTCGTCTTTATGTTTATTTATTATAATTCGATATATTTAATAAAGAATAATAAAAATTTCCTGAAGACGTTAACCGATGGTTAACGAAATATCAAAGTATAACAAATAAATATAAAGACGAACTTTAGAGTTTTAAATTTAATATACATATATGTATGTATGTAGATTGTTGTTAAAATAAAAAAGGTTAAACAATTTTTATAAACATTTTAAAAATCTTATTTTGCTATATATATATCAAAACAAAACAGCCCGTATCGATTGTAATTAGACAATAGCAGTTCTGCTATAATTTCTTAGAAACTCTTTTAAACATTATCTTCTCACACATTTTATCAGATATGTTTAAATGTTGTACTTCATTTCATTATATTTTCATTGAATATACACGTAAATTATGTATATACTGTTCAATTATAGAATAGATATATAAGGTACATACTTATGTACCAAGATTCATGTATGTATACATATACATACATATTTGTATATATACATATTGCTGCATTTTATCACCCAATTTTAACTATTTTCTTTCATCTTTTCTTATCTTGCTGGCAGTTTTAAATTTTGTTTAAACGAAAATATGAAAAAATATTTTTGTCACATACATACATATATGAGTACAGACATACATAGAGAAATATATTTCGTTAAGATAAGTACAATAAAAGTAATAAAATTTCAGTCGCTAAATACATACATTTCGATTTGCTTCCTTTATTCGTTTACGTACGTCGAGAAAAAATACTACGCTCTTAAAGCAAATAATAGGTCTAGTAGACTTTACAATTATCTTCTCTGTCTCTCGCTTTTAACATTTGCTATGATGCATTGCATTGATACTTAAACATCTGCTTTTAACACCGATATCTAATGCTGTGTATATCATCTACTATCTTCTTAATTTTTCCTACACTACAATACACAATGTTAGTCATAATTTATAAATATCTCGCCAATAGGATATTGTATTGTATGAATTAAATATTATCGAAATGTTATTTTATAATCATTTTAAGTACATTTTTCTTTTGTAATTTATTTCTTTATTCTTCCTTATTTTAATCATACATATAAGGCCCTATGGGATCGATTAATAAGCAATTTAATAAATGAAAAGAAAAATTAAATAGTTGTTAGAATTTGCGTCCATACACCAGGGTTACAGATTGAAGTATAGATTTCAATATCACTGATTTAAAAATATCCGCACTTACAATTTTGCTATACATCTCAACTGATTTCAGCAATAATCGAGGCGTTCTATATGGAAACCGTGTAATTTCAAAACATATTATTTACAACGACCCTTCCATAATCGTTATCTCATTCATGATTTGTGAATTGAGAGTGATTTCTATTCATGTTGCACGTCAATCTTGGAATATAATTTTGCTATATTAAATGGTACTTTAATTCAGTAGACTAAAGAGAATTTTCTTTCCGATTTCTTATGTGGATTTCTTTGTTCATTCTCCGAATAAACTTTTGGCTCTTTAAGACGTAATGTAATTTTAGTTGTTTCATAACTACAATGAATTTTATTACACTATCTACAGAACTTGCATAATTTCCAACAATATGTAACGATGTGTATGCACATAACCAATATAAAATTGCTATACATACATACATATGTATATTATTATTATAGAAAATTATATTTACAAAGTTTGAGATATTGATATCAAAATATTTCCAGTTTGTTTTTCGTTCTTATCAGCGGTTCAAGTGAATTTTGTTATCACCACTTGTGTTTGCATTGACTTGAAGTTTGTTATGTTTGTTTGCCATAACTTATGTGGATGTGTACCTACATACGAGTACTAGTATATCTGCGGTTTTCAAGAATAACAAGGTATGTCAGATTTGATCGATTTCGACTTATTGATGTCAAACTGCTTTACTTTAGAAGCTTTTTAAATTAAGCTAATAAAATGAGTAGAATAGTAGGACCGATTATGGCATATAAGGCTAGGTCTTTTTGGACAGAATTAATAAATGAAATGACAAAATTTTTTAAGTAAAAAACGGCAACATATAAACTTTTTCAAATAGTTTGTTGTACTGACACAATATATCGACATAAATTTGCCTGCTAACACATTATTTTCTCTTTAAACAGTACACAAATATATTAAGAAACTATCGGGTATGTTCTGTAAATCGAATTCGCAAACATTTTTCGTTTTTAAAACGAATACACATACTTAGGTGTTCTGTGAACCGAATTCGCATAATTTTACTCGGTAGATAAGTCCGGTCGAAATTAAATCGAATGTACTATCTTTCTAATAAATAACTGATGAAACATAAAAAACAATTACCATATTTTTACTTGAAGTCTTTTATTAAATTAAGTAAAATTTATTCTGTAATAGATTTTAATACAAAATAATCAATTTAAAAAACACTCCAATATTTCTTCATGTTCTTGTTAAAGTATGCAGATAAAGTAGCACATTTTCACTAAATTCATTAGATATATCATTAAAAAAATCACTTAAATAAGAATAAACATTATTTTGAACAAATTTTCAGGAGCTTTATTAATCGGCTTTGAGAAATCACTCGTTTTTAAATCGACTCGGTTTACAGAACAGGGCGGAATATCATCAAAAATAAGTGTAAATAAGTCTTAAATGAAATTAGTGTTTTCAGAAAGCAAGTTCGAACACCAAATTAGCATTTATTCGATTTTGAGAAATCATTTTTTTTTTTAAATCGACTCGGTTTACAGAACAGGGCGCATTATTTTGATATGCCTTCAGTGTTTTATTTCAAATATTTAACTAATATGGGTAAAAATTAAATACCAATAATAATTATAATTCTAAATACCGACCATTTTTTTTAGGGAATAACAACTCTAGTAGTCTTTTTATTCAAGTGAAATCACTTATGTGGACATTAGTGGTTGTATCAGAACATATTTTGAATGCTTAAAATACAGTGTTTTTTATATTAGTCTTAAAAGGTTTTTTTTTTTCGTAAAATCTTCTAGAATGCTGTCGTGACACATATTAACATACATACATAAATGTGAAAATAAAAGTTTAAAATTTTCCATACGTAGACTGCTGTTTCAATTAGAACGTTTTTTGGGTCTCCTGAAAAAGTTGATTTTCAGACTTATGTTGTTCTTCATGAAAACCACAGATTAGCTAAAGACAAGTTTTTAAAAATGGCTAGAAATTACTTAAAATAAGAAATAATTTATTTTAAATATGTTAACGGTATTATTATTATTATTTTTAAATTTAATAAGTATATACACTAAATAATAATAGTATAAACTAAATACTATACATATATACATAAGTTAAAAAAAAATATTATATTTAATTAAAAGTAAATTTATTTTTGAATTTTATTCGTTCTCTTTTTTTTTTATTAATTATATTAAGATAATCAAGCTTAAAGTCAGTTGTTTTAAAGAAAATTTAAATATTTAAATATATATGTATGTATTTGAATTTTCTTTAAAGAAAAAAACTGAACTAAAGCTTGATTATTTTAATATAAAAGTAAATTTAAAAATAAATATGTGTTTACAAAACATAATAGGAGTATATTAGCAAAATACTAAAATTCTATAATATTATACAAATTAGTAGACTTCAAATATTTACTAAATTTAAATTTAAAATTAAATTTTTTTTTCTTTTTTGGATTTATAAAAGTTATAACAATTGATTTGAAAAGGTTTCAATAATTTATTCTGTGGTTTAATTTGTTCGTTTTTTTCATACCTTTCATCCCTTAAACATCATTTCACAAAAGTTATAAATTCTTCACATTTATTTGGGGTCTGATAGTATTCGAATTTAGTAGTAGTATTTTAATTTTTTTTATTTATTCTTATTATATACTGCTTCGCCATACTCTAAGACATATCGGTTCAAACTGATATAGCGTTATTATTTTTTAGCATAAAATTGATATGGTAGCACATTTTGCCGCGCTTAAAGCAGTCGGTGAATCATGCCGTATACCCTTACAATACTATCATAACAATATGACTGGTACAAATGTGTTACTGGAGGCCATGGCTGATAACAATGTTTTCAAATTTGTCTACAGCTCAAGTGCAACTGTCTATGGAGAACCACAATTTCTGCCAGTCACAGAAGATCATCCAACTGGAAATTGCACTAGTCCCTATGGAAAAACTAAATATTTTACAGAAGAAATTCTTAAAGATTTATGTAAATCGGATAAGGTAAGCAAATATGAAAAAAAAAAAATTCAAGATCGTGGAGTAATAAATGAATGTCGATATGCAAGTAATTAAATGTTGTTTGTTTATTTATAAATTTTATTTCAGCGGTGGGCAGTTGTTTCTTTGCGTTACTTTAATCCTGTTGGTGCACATCCTTCTGGACGCATTGGAGAAGATCCTAACGGTGAACCAAATAATTTAATGCCATATATAGCTCAAGTAGCTGTAGGAAGACGTAGTTGCCTTCAAGTTTACGGCACTGACTTTCCCACTAAAGATGGTACTGGCGTACGTGATTACATACATATTGTTGACTTGGCTGAAGGTCACGTTAAAGCTTTAGATAAACTACGTAATATAGCAGAGACAGGCTTCTTTGCTTATAATCTTGGAACAGGTGTAGGTTATTCCGTGCTTGAAATGGTACATGCGTTTGAAAAGGCATCTGGCCATAAGATAAATTGTAAACTTGTTGAAAGGCGTTCTGGTGATGTGGCCACATGCTTTGCCAATGCATCTTTGGCAGAGAAAGTTTTGGGTTGGAAGGCTAGTCGTGGCGTCGATGAAATGTGTGCCGACACTTGGCGTTGGCAGAGTAATAACCCCAACGGTTACGCCATTAAATGATTTCAAATACAGACAATTGCATTTTATTTAACTTTCTTGAAACAATGTATTTCTATTTCCTTTGGGTATTCAAACAATTATGTACTACGTATTGTATATCTGTGTATTTATAATAGTGTTTAAAAGTTGGTGTCTTCTGACTTGTTATCGCTGTGCATAACGGAAACGAAGCTTATTTTTTTACACTAATCTAACATATTCAATCAACAATATTATGTTTGTTTTGTTTTTAGTCATTGTTTAACTTTTATTATATTAATTAGATATATGTATATATATATATATATATATAAATTCGTATATCGTCGTGTTATTATTGTTTTGACCCATAAACCTAGGAAAAAGCATTAGAAAGCAGGAAACCAATAGTAAGCTGATGATATACATATATTAATTATATTTTGAAATGAAATATTTTTCCGCCTCAATTACAAATTCGTTTCGTTTCGTTCCTTTCTTTGCATTATTGTCTGTTTTTTTCTTCTTTCTTTTTAGGCAATATTATCTAAATATTTAGTTCAAATATTAAATATAAATGCATTTATATATTGTATTATATATAGTACATATAAATATATGTATTTAGTATGTGTATTCTAAAAAATTTTTTAAGCAAATAAAAAATGTGTAAAAATACTTTTTTAATTTTCCAACTTTTTCAAATAAGGCTAATAATTATTAACATTAAAATTTCAATTTATATTAGTAATTATTGATAAAAATGTTATTTGACCAAATTCAATCACAAGGATTTTGACTACCTGTATGTTATCGATCATCAGCCTATTTAAAACTCAAAAATTTTAACTATTGTTATTATTATTATTCTTTATTAGACCTATAATAAAATATATATATATTTTTTTTATATTATAATTTCCTATTATTCCTGATGATGTTAACAAGCTGTTAACGAAATATCGAATAATAAAACAAAATAAAATAAAAAAAGACCTCTGGCTTAATAAATATATTTCAAAAAATGTAATACAAAAGGTCAATTAATAATATAATTTAAATTATATATCTAATACAAAGTCAAGGAGCACTAGCTGCCGTAGCTATCGGCTCAAAATTTTAACTAATTGCAATGTTTGTTTTGTGTTTTACACGCCTGCGTTTTAAAATTTAAATAACTTTTTTGTTTATTATTATTTTTTTTAGATTTTATTCATCGAACATCATATTTTTATATGCAGGCGTAATTTTTGGCCTACCCTGTACATCAATTCGGTTCAAAAAAACTTGTTCTGATTCCGATATTAAGTAAATTTTAACCAAATATGAACTTTTATTTTTTTTTATCTTGAACCAGCACGTTATTTATTTTTATAGCAGTGTTGTAGCGTCTCTCATGTTAAGCAGACGTATTAAATTCTGAAGCTTCGTTTCAGTAGCCATTTTTAGTAGTTAGTTCACTTCGCCGATGCTACACACTACCGACGAAGGAGGGCGTTCTGATGTGCCTGTCGATTGGTTACAGCTGAAGACGTTACTGTTCAGCGACCAGTGACTATACCTTCGCCACTGAAACCTTCCGACAACAATTGACACAAAGCCACACAAATGCACATCAGAAAAAAATGCGTGATGTTTTTATGAGTCTAAAACTGGGTTTGAACCCAGGACAAATTTTTCGTTTTGTAGTCAACGTGCAGACTACTTCGACCATCGTCACATTCATACAAAATTATTTTATAAATAAGCTTTAGGTCTATACTTTTATTTTTTATACAAATTTATTTCGATATTTCGCTGTAACTTTGTGTAGCTTTCTGAGAATTGAATATAATAAAAATGTTTCCAATTTTACTACATTAGCGAAATTGTAAGTGAAAAATACAAAATTTTACTATATTAGTAAAATGTTAAACATTTTTTATTTCCTGTGGATGCTACACAAAGTTGCAACGGAATATTGGCCAGTTCTCACGCTGGCACTTAGAAAATTATATTACGCATTCTACGCGTCAAGGCATTCATGCTTTCTGCTCTGGAACTTCCAACATCAAATACCCTGATTTTACTGCTCTGACAGAAACCGCGGTATGGGTTTATTGTGTTGTTTTCATATTTTAATAAAAAAAATTAAATAAATTATAAATTTTCTACGTGCGGTTTTGAAATTTGAAATTCAGTTTTTTTTTTATAAATGCGCTGTTCTTATAAAGAGATTATGGCAACGCAACGTTGGTTGATTGTTTGTCTATTGTATTCTCAGCTATTGAAAATCCAGAATATTGTAATTACGTTGTTATTGGATTAATTTATACCGAAATACAGTTACACGAGGTTAGTAGTGAAATTGCTATTAATAAAAACATTTCCGTATCGATGTTTTGCTGTTTTTTTTTAATATATTTCAAATAATTTGTATTTGTCCACAATAAAATTTTTATTACAAAGCAACTATTTATTCAAAATTTAAATGTTTTCGTTTTGCCCAGTTAACAGTGTGTGTTTGGTTGCTCAGGCAGTAAATGTTCACAGGGAATTGTGGCGATGGTCAAGAGCAAATAGTTGTGTTCTACTGCTGAAATGATAAATAATCAAGTGTTATGCAGAAAGAAAGTACGTTTTATTTTATACATACATACATAAATATTTTTCAATGTGAGCAAAAAAATATTTGATAATTTTCTTTTGATCTAGTAATATATTAACTAAAAACAGGAGTTTTTACATACTAAAAAAAACTAATACAAAAAATATTCCATATCGTCATCTAAAATGCAAAACAACGTGTCATAAACAAAATCAAAATTAATTTTTTTTATTGATTACGATTTACTACATCATATTACATATGTGTACAAAATTTTTAACTTCTAATATGAAAAATACACAAGTTATAACCAAAATTCAAAATAACGTATCAACTGATTGATTTTCTTAAACGAAATATAACAGAGTAGGTATGTAGGTACTTATTTGATTTTTTTAGAAGAATACAGCAAGCATTGACTTTTTTATTGTTTATAGTTTATTTACTGTTAGTTTTAGTGGAATTTTTTTTATCAAATTGAAAATTATTACAAAAGCGAAAAGAAAAATACAAAAGCGTTGTAAAAATAATAAAATGTGTTCTATAATCGAAAGTAATTATAATAAAAAGAAACGAATGTATGGTGACAGACATGAAGGATTATCAAAAGGAAGTATTTGTGACAGAAAACCAAGAGAAATGAAAGCTGAATGCACGTCCAAGTATTGTGAGAAAAGTTCAACTCGCCATTGTTCTACTTTTTCCGAAAATTTGCGGAAGGAAATATTTGAACGTTTTTGGCAGATGTCATGGGGCGTATGAACCAACAGGATCCATTTATTACAAAATCAATATTAAGGACAACTATCATATTCTTCCACAAAGGACTGTTAGAAATTTTGAAATTCAGCAGCCTAAACTATTGCACTTCCAAAGGCTTGCAATATCCAAGAAGAAATGGCAACATCTCCAGGACCTAAAATCTTTGCTTCCAGCAGATTGCCATTACTTCTATGAGTAATTAATTAATAAATAGCTGTTTACATTATTTTTGTTAGTGTCTTATGTTCTTTTAATAAATTGAAATACATACTTAATTTTTGTTCTTGTTGTCTTTATGAACATTTTATGAAATACCTTTCTTTAGTTATTAATAATAATTAATTATAATTAACATCAAAATACAAAATATAAAAAAACATATAACTGTTTTTATTTTTTCTTACAGATTAAAAGGTTGATGATACGTTAGTTTGGTTCAGAAAACAACAGTTCAAAATAACGTAACACACAGCACAAAATGTACTGTAGAAAACAGATTCATTTTATCCAAAATATATTTCGTGTTGCATGTCAATCTAGTTTTAAAAATTTTTTTTCAATACCTGAAACCATGTCCATATATAGTTTTTTGCTTCTCCTGTAAATTTCTGAAGTGATGTTACGTTATTTTGCATTTTAGGTGACGATATACTAAAAGAAATAGACGGTATGAAGAAAGCGAGATCACTTTGAATTTAAACGAAATTATGATTGCAATTTTGGTTTTTTGACTTTAAAATCACAGTTATCTTCAATATCATCTTCGGCTGTCTCACGCGGAAATACTATTTCGGAATCAACACGTCTTTTATTCGATTCTTTATTTGGCTGTTTGCTAACAGAACTTCTACTTTCACTGGGGCATAATTTAGAATTGTTAATATCATCGTTGCTTTCTGTTACAGCAGCCGTATTATTATTTATTTTCTCAGTTTTTGTAGGTTCCCCACCACTAATGTGTCTCATATTGGCACATATTTCACGATTTTTTGCATCAAGATCTTCCATACGTTTTTTTAACTCTACAATTTGTGTGTTCAGTTCAGCAACGCTCTTTGCAGATTGTTGTAATCTTTTGTGTTGTAAATTTTGAAATTGTTGCATACGATGAATCTGCAATTTTTAATTAAAAATTCCATATCAATTGTTTGAAAAATTGTTACAAATTTATATCTAACTGTATTATACTATATACATATTTAGAGTAAAAACAATATACTCGTGAAATAAACAATTACGTACCTTAATAATTCCCTTCTTGTACTCGGTTTCCATTTTCTTAACATATATCGTAGTTGTGCGAGCTTCTGGGCAGCCACCAACGGGATATTGATGTTCTAGGAAACTTTTAGAAGTTGAGGGAAATACTGTCTGCAGTTGTTCCCGCTGCGGTTCACTATCACCTAAAGTCGTTTTAAGAGAACTTGCAAATAATTGATCCCCAAGACATCTTAACGCTGGTGTTAGACGGTCCAGATCATAACCATTAGAGTACAAAGATACGGGGTCAGTTTTTATTGTTGAGGGAATTGAAGTTCCCATGCCACTGAACGATATAGTTGCCGTCAACCTTCTAGTGTCGGCGGAATAGCTACTACCACCAGACATCTTATTTGCATTAACATATGTATTCTTTAGGTTCTGGACAATCTTTTCGTCAAAATGCTCTATTGCCATAGATGAAATATCACGCAATTCTTGTAAAACTTCATGTGGTCTTAACTGTTTGCCTGGTTTTGATATCAAACGTAAAATCCGAAAGATTTCATCTAGTACACGACCGGGTATAAAGCAGCACAAGTTCAAGTCGATATATTTAGTATAAGTCATGGAAAGCATAGAAATTCTCGTCTCAATGGAACCAAGTATATCGGAATAGCGTGATAGGCAGTGCGTTCTAATAAAAAGAATGATGAATAATTTGAATGAAAGCGATAATGCACCCGTTTAAATACCTTCTCTCAGACTCTCTTCTTGGCAACAGAGCTTTGATGCGTCTGGAACTGATATTGTGCCTCTTAATGACCTTATTAAAGCCTCCATTCAACACTTCTTGTGCAATTTGATCAAACCGACGGCAGACCTTGAAAAATTTTTAATTATTTACAATAGATGGAACATGTTCACATATTTTGCTTTTCCTTCAGCTTACCAATCTTTTTTTAGACACTTCGTCGTAGCTCAACCAATCGAAGATTTGTATCAACATCACATTTGGCAAATCACAAATATTCATTTTATTTTAATGATTAAAATTTCCTTACAAGTGAAGAAAACTATATCATAAACTATGTATATGTTTATAAATACAAGGTAGTCGCAAGACGAATTCGTCAATTCGCTTTTTGTCCAAACGTCAAATTTTTGTATACAGTTGTTTTGTTAAATACAACAAAACCTAAAAAGAACGTGGTAAATTAGTGTAAGAAGAGTTCAAATTAAATTAGTTATTACAAAAAGTAATATTTTTTTCATTCTTAAATTATTTACAACCACATTTCTTAACTTTCTCTCAAAAGCAAACAAACTTTGACGTTCGTCACAAAAATACGTTACAAATTCTTGTATCAGCTGACAGGCGAATTGGCTAGTGAGTTTACCTGTTAATGAATTTGCCTTGACAAAAACAATGTGTCTTTGACATTTATTTGTACAAACGTAGGTACAGCAAAAAATTGTCGTATGATTTAACAACTCTACCTTATTTGATACGCCTTGAAACGTTCTCTAATAAATTAAAAACCACACCAAACACAAACATTAAGTTGGTATCCGTACAGTGATACGTCAAATTTATTTGTGTAAAAATAACAGCGAGGCGCGCAAGTTATCAAAGTCAGTTGAATGTATATACAATTTAACACAGGGATGTTAGTTTTTATACTCTAGGAAGCCTGGGAACAGGACCAAAACATTGTTAAAAAATGTTTAACTGTCAACAACATAATTGGTTCTTATACATTGTTGTGAACTATATACATATGTATAAAAAAATTTTAGGACATAATTATAATACATTAATTTTATTGTAAAAAGTTGTTCTGGTATGATTTCAACTTATATAAATTTTTTCTAATCTATTACAATATACTGTATTAGAAGCTGTATTGACATCACTGCTAATAGGTAACAAAAGGAAATTGTCACAGCAAAACATTGACATCACTGCTGGTTGTTCATTAAAAGTAAACAAACAAATTGTCATAGAGAGATTGCATATTGATCACGAACTAAACTTTAAAAACCAAAAATACAATTAAATCGAACATTTCCCAATTTGAGCAAATAGCAACTTATAATGCCTACTTTTTATTTCGTAATGGTGGGCCACAACGACAGTCCCATTTTTGAAATGGAATTCACAACAGTCAGCAAAGAAATAAGAGTAAGATCAAGAGGAATCTGAAAAAAGGAATTTACAATTCTATTTGTTTACAGAAAGAGGACCATCGACATTTATCGCAATTTATAGCTCATGCTGCTTTAGACTTGGTCGATGAACATAAATGGAAAACTCCGAGTATGCATTTGAAATCGATAGACCGCTTTAATCAGTGGTTTGTGTCAGCCTTCGTTACGGCTAGTCAAATACGCTTTTTGATTGTTCATGATCAAAAGAACGATGAAGGCATTAAACATTTTTTTAATGAGATGTATGAAACGTATATGAAATATTGTATGAATTCATTTTATAAAATAAATTCGCCTATTAATTCGCCAATGTTTGATAAGAAGGCGCAATTATATGGGCGAAAATATTTACTGTCTTAAGAATATGTTGAATATTTTTATCTTGTATATATGTACATACACATATATGTGTTGTTCTAATAATAAGTTAAATAGTTCCGTGCTGTATATTTGTTGTACTAAAAATAAGTTAAATATCAATGAAATGCTGGTATTTTCTTTCTTTTTAGTTGTAGGTATATTAAATGATATGTTAATAATTTTTAAATAAAGGGCCTATAATGATCAAATCGATTCCAAGTACTATAAACTTCTGTTAAAGAATCTTTTCATAAATATATCTAAAAACCCTTCACTGTCTTGCCGGCTTTTTTTTATTTCTTCGTTAAAAATATTAAATTGTGAAAAAAAAGCTTTTCGTTAGTTTAGTCTATAGTTAAAAATCATGGCAGGCGGTGTGCGCTGCTGGCTTGTCATTTATTGCTCTAATAAAACCGGTAAATCGCGTACGGACAAATATAGAAGTGTGTTACGCGCGAATAGCAAGTGAACCTTTATTGAATTACTTTGGTTAAAGTATTAAAATTGTTGTGAAACGGTGATTATTTTGCTTTGAAATTGTGGAAAAAATTGCAACTTGACGAAAGTTGCAAATAAAATGTCGGCAAACAGTTAATCAAGGCGGTGTTGATAACACTTTTGTGTTACTTTTTTCCGTTAAAATTCTGTCCAAATTTGTATATTTGTTCTTAAGAGGTTTTTAAATGTTGTAATTGTTGTAGAATTAAATCTTGGTCATGGTGCTTGGCAAGCAGAATTTAACAAGGTAAACTAAATTTGGGTGATGTTTATCAGCGAAAAATGTACCTGATGTCAAAATTGTCATTATTTTGTTTCGATCTGTATGTATTGAAGTTGTTTCCAGTTCCTTTTTAGATATTTTTATTTTTTTTTATATGCGTTGTAGCACATAGGATGTACATATTTGTTTTATAAATAATTGGTCCAAATGGCACGAATCATATTAGCAGTAGTTCGACAATTCCTTTGCCCGCTACTAAGAAATTAAGTTTTTTCAATATGTATGTACATATATAAATAAATAAAAGGTAAACTTGTCTCGTAGAATAGAAACAGAAGAAATGGGTACTTCAGTGATTTTTGAAAAAAAATTTGTTGTTCAAATAGAAAAATTGATTTGATCTTGTTTGTTTTCCTTTGAATGAGAGAGTGAGTGGAATCATTCTCCATTTGAATATGTCAGAATTGACTGTATTTCCGTTTTGATAGAAACTTTTAGACTAGAATATGTAGTTTATAATTCATTGTGACACTGTTTAGTGTCAAATTGTATGAATTATTTTGACAGTACACAATGATTTTCGGTTGTAGTAGTACTACTGAGTTTATACGACATACAGTTAAATATATCTGATAGACGTCGACTTTTCCTTTGTTCCTTCATGGGTTAGCCTATGTTTGAGAAGAAGGAGCAATAAAATGGGCGAAAATATTTACTGTCCTAAGAATATGTTGAATATTTTTATTAAGTAATAAGTTAAATAGTTCCATGCTGTATATTTGTTGTACTAAAAATAAGTTAAATATCAATGAAAAGCTGGTATTTTCTTTTCTTTTAGTTGTAGGTATATTAAATGATATGTTGATCATTTTTAAATAAACGTCCTATAATGATCAAATCGATTCTAGGTATAAATTTCTGTTAAGGAATCTTTTCATAAACATATCCAAAAACCCTTTACTGTCTTGCGGCTCTTTATGTATTTCTTCGTTAAAAATATTAAATTGTGAAAAAAAAGCTTTTCGTTAGTTTAGTCTATAGTTAAAAATCATGGCAGGCGGTGTGCGCTGCTGGCTTGTCATTTATTGCTCTAATAAAACCGGTAAATCGCGTACGGACAAAGATAGAAGTTTATTACGCGCGAATAGCAAGTGAACAATTATTGAATTACTTTGGTTAAAGTATTAAAATTGATGTGAAACGGTGATTATTTTGCTTTAAAGAATAGTGCAAAAAATTGCAACTTGACGAAAGTAGCAATTAAAATGTCGGCAAACAGTTAATCAAAACGGTGTTGATAACACATCTGTATTACTCTTTTCCGTTATATCAAACTTTTTATATTTTTGTTTAACATGATTTTTAATGTTGTAAATATTGAAGAGTTAAGAGCACATGTAAAGTGAATAAGTCTAACTTATGGTCCTTGGCAAGCAGAATTCAACAGGCAAATTAAATTTGGAAGATGTCAAGAAGGACTTTATTTTGTTTTGAAGTTTCTTTCATTCGTTTTTTTTGGTAGTTTTATTCCGTCGTTATATGCGTTGTGGCAAATATGAAGTATATTTTTGTCTTTTATATTTGTTTTATAAAAAATTGTCATATCGACAATTCTTTTACCCGCTTTTAAGAACTAAGTTTTTTCTATAGGGTAAAGTTGACTGGTGGAATGCGAACATGACATAGTAGAAATGGGGTTTTTCTTGTTTGATTTCCTTTGAATGAGTGAGTGAGTGGAATCACACTCCAATTGCATGTGGTAGAATGGACTGTATTTCGGTTTTGATAGAAACTTTGGGATTGGAATCACACCCTTTGTAGCTTATAATACATGTAACAAATTTAGATGCAACGAGGGTACCATATGTTTCGTCCCAGAAAAAGTTAACTGACTCATGCGATATAACGTTATAGATTGTGAAATTGTGCACTTGCAATTTCATTCTATAAAGCGTGGCATTTTAAATTAAAATTGTTACAGATTTTTTCTTTATATAGTTGTAGTACCAGCCTTTGAAATTAATTGTTCAATAAAGTCGGTATTTTTGGACTCATATGTGGATAAAATTTTTATATTTTAGTTAATTACATAATCAATCAAAAAATTAATTTATAAATTTTGGAAAGATATGTAAGTACCTAGTATATCTGATTGGCACAGACTTTTGCTTTGTTCCCTTTCAATATTGTCTCATGTCTAATTCTTTTTTTTTTTTTTAAATTCATTGCCTAATTTCTATTTGACATTTACTTTATTCTAAATGATGGAATGTTACTGTCAATTCATACATATATTCATCATTCCTTATTTATATATTTTTAATTCGAAACTTGAAACGTTGTTTAGCACTAAACAGTAAAATTCTAGTTTTTTTGACCGAAAAAAGTGCTCCCACCACCAAGTATTAGTTCTGAAACAATATGTTTTGGCATAAATCATTCGCTTTTACTTTTTTTTATTGTAGAACAAATAATTGTTTAGTAATATTTTTATGGGCCGTCAGGTAAGCTCTCACAACTCTCAAAAAACTTAACACGTTATAAAATATTATTTAGTACTAGATCACCGTCCCGGCTTCGCGTGGAATCTGTTTACTAATGAGGAAAAAATAAATTTGCTGTTTTTAGCTGACCCGGCAAACGTTGTTTTGCCATGTATATTATTTCTAGGATACATTTTTTTAGTTCAATAAAAATAACTATCTACTATAAGTTTGCGGGGATTTACTTATAATCAAAAACATTGTAGACAATGAAAGTATGCTTTATTTAGGTTAATAAATTAATCTTGATCAAAGTAACAAATATATCTTAAATTACAATTCTCGATAGCTATCGAAACATTAAAAATAATTATTAATATTTTTACTATCAACTGCATAGTGAGTAAGACAGGAGACTGGCTTCGTTCTCATCCCTTTAGGGTCAGTTGCCATATTGGGACTTAGGTTGATAATAAACTTTTCAAAATCTCCTCATCATACCCTTTCATTTGATACCCATATTGCAAAAAAGGAAAAAGTAGGTAAAAAAAAGTGGGAGTAAAGTGGGCGTGGTTAATTTTAGGGGCAAGAAAAATAGATGTTGCCCGATTCTCAGACCTACCCAATATGCACACAAAATTTCATGAGAATCGGTCAAGACGTTTCGGAGGAGTTTAACTACAAACACCGCAACACGAGAATTTTATATATTTTAGTATTTATAATTTTAAATTTATTTAGTGTGTTTAATTTTTATTATTTTTATTATTGTTTTAATTTTTAACTCAGCAGTTAATTTCTTAAAAATCATGCCTTTATTGGTTACGGGTTAAATCATATCGGCAACTATTTTTGGCCTTCGTTCAAAATATTTTCTGTTGGCTGATTTACCGACCTTACCGAACGATGTTCAGCATTCTTCTTGGTTTGTTATCCGTTTTCCGCCATTATTTTAAGTATGTAATTACTTTGAAAAAGTTCAGTTATAAAGCTTTTTTTCATTGAGAGCTTTAACTTCATCTTTTTCCGCAAATTGTGTTCTTCCTTTATGATCAGATATTTGCTGGTATTGTTTAAATGTAGATTGTAAATTGCGTAGAATTAATTTACGAAAATGTTTATGTTCGTAAAGAGGCCAGTTTTGTGTTTAAATATTGTTAGGTTTTATTATTATTTACATATTTTTTATTTTGTTGTTGGGCAATTCTAACGGACCTTAGTACAGCCATTCACCATTTGATTAGAATTAGAAGCGAATGTGTGTATGGAGGAATAAATATAGTAGAGAAAAAAACAAAATTGAAAGAAGCAGGAAAAGTCGGTTGTTTGCATTTCCCTTCCGTTCGTTTACAATACGATAATTAACTGCTAATGCCGGAAGTGTTTTTTTTATTTTTATTACTTATTAAAATTAAAAAAATGTAATATATTGATGATTTAATAAAAAAAATAAGAATAATTGAAAAAAAGTGTAATTTTTACACTATGAAAGTGTAAAAAAGTGTTGTTAAAATATTAATAATTAATTATGTATATTAATCACTTATGATATTGATCACGGGCAATGCGATAATCAAGCTGCAAAATCATCACAAGTAAGTTCATACACAAATTTACGAAATTTATTAAAAATTATTTGAATTTCTAGTCTCGATTATAAATGGCAACCGAATTTTCAGTTGAGTTTCCAGTTGCCGAATATTATTATTAAAAAATAATATTATTTAATGTTTTTTTAATATTTTTAATATTAATAAATGTTTTAAAATTTTCCATTAAAACTAAGAGAATTAGTCACTGAGTCGAAATCATTTTCAGGTAAAATTATAATTCAAAAAGTTATCACTGATTTAAAATCGAAAATGCCACCCGGTTGGGTTTTGGTAGTGCGAAGAGGTTAATGCACAAATTCAGTTTTTTGTATGTCGATACAAAAATTTAGCTTCTGTTACGTCGATATACAACGGCTTTTATTTCGAGTTAAATTGGCATTTATAAAAAGATGACATTTCTATTATAAGCTATCGCTGGTATATAGAGAGGCATATATAAGCCCCTACGTCCTTTCCTGGTTGTATTTTGAAAAAAAATGTTAGTTTTAAGAAGTTTCAAGAACAAATTGCTACCTACCTCCTCTACTCGTGATCCTAGTTTTCAAAAAAATTTATACCTGATTGATTAGCCAAAATATTCTTAACTTTTTTTGTGTTACTATAGGGCAACCAAAAACACGCATTTTCTATTACATTTTCTTAAATCGCACAGATTTGGCAATTCAGGTTTATTGCGCATTTCGAAAAGAAAAGTATTGTAATTTTGTATGAATTTTAATTTAAAATTTTTTCTCCACAAAAATATTTTCGTATTTCGTTTGATAAATAAAATTAGTCAGCAATTTCTGAATTTTAATATGTATTTGATTTTTATTGTTGCACATTTGTTAATATCTACAATCTATAATAATACATCAATATATATAGTTTTTATAGTATTCAAAAATGTTTTTTTTTTTTTTTTTTTTGTAAATAAAGTTAACAAAAAGAATACATTTATAATTCATGGAAAATTATTATGAATTTTATTCTTCAAAAATAATATTTATACTCAAACATAAGCAATTCAAACAATTTTAATTGGTTAATCAAAATTAATAGTAAAAAAATAGAAGAACATAAAATACTCTGGTAGTTTTAGAAACCACATTATCTTGTTCTTGTTGTTTTTATTGTACATATATTGTAGATAGAAATTAATTAAACAAACAAAACAACATACATACTTTTATAAGGAATAAACATTTGAAAAAATAAAAATATAATTCCTTCAATCAAATAAAATAAATTGAGGTCATTACAAAATTTATGATCTGTCTTACTTACAAACTAATTATTTATATGTATATATTTATATGTTTTTTTTTTTTAATTCTTGTTTTCCTTTTTATTTTATATACTTTTTTTTTAAGATTAATACAAACCTAATGCTATTTATTTATTTTATTTTTCTAACAAATCAATATATTTAGGCTGTTTTAAACTTTTCATTCCATGCAAAATTTTTAACCATTAAATATGTATTATTGTTTGCACATACATATATGCAAATTGGATTATCTTTCTTTTCAAACAGTTATTACGTTATTAAAAAAAAATAAGCAGCTTATCTACGATATAATATGTTTTTTTTATTTTTTATTTACTATAGTTAGAATTTATTACGTGTTTTTTTTGCAAATGAGATGGAAATTTTTTATTATTATTATTATGGTGATATAAAAAATATTGTATACTATATTTGAAAAATTGTTTTTTTTTTATTAATTAAAATTTACTGATATTTCAATTCTTTTGTGAAATATATATGTATGTATTTAGGTGTATGCGTGCATGTATTTATTTCAATACATTCTATATGTACAAATGCTCCAAGCGAAATTTGAATATTAGATGAAAACTCTTTAAAACTTTAACACTGAAAACATGAGATAAAGTTTAGAAAATATACAATAAGAGAACCCATACAACAATTTATTGGTTATAATTCGCTGAAAAATTTTCTTTCCGAACACTCACTCACATATCCTAATGTATAATATATATGTATGTGTATATTGACAAATTCACGGAAATAACTATTACAATATTTATAAGACCGAATTTACATTTCGCCTTTCATATTTTATACGGTAAACCGAAAAATCATCTGACTTGTTTTCATAACCAGATAACTAGGATTACTAAATTTCATTAGGAAAGTCATAATGTAAATTAAGTCTCAAGTTTCAAAGCGTTTAACCTGCACTAGATAAGCATACTTGCTTGTGAGCGAATTTAAATAGTATGAAATTGGATTTTAATTCACAATTACAATTGTCGTGTCACTATTGAAGCATATGGACCAACTATAACTTTATATAAGATCTTAACTTTAAAGTGAAGTTCAAAGGTTACGCATTTTATTTATAAACTGTTACAAATAAATGCATGTTTTTTATGTGCATTTCTTTTTCTTTCTTTTTCGTGAAGAAAGTTTAAATTTATACAACTATTTTTGTTTCTTACCGGTAACAGCACGTTGCTTTTGTAATATTTTATCTTTCAGGTTCTTGATGAGGTTCTCAATATCCTCGATATTATACGCATAAATAAGCTTGCACTGCTTGGCTTGTATGTTGCCATTGTTGAGATTTTTCAAAGCATGTTGTAGGCAGTACACGTTACCTTCATCGGTTCTCACCATTGAAATATAAAGATTTGCTCGGCAAAGATCACATTCACTTTCAATGGATTTAAAGGGAGGCTGTTGTTGTTTTTTACTTTTTCCGCTTTTTTCATTGGACACTTTTTCACTGGAAGTTGCACCGGCAGCCTGCAAGTAAAGTTTCACCATAAAATATAAATACATATTGAAAATGTAAAGGTAAGGTCAGATTGGCCAACTATTCGATGAAATAACTATTGTATACAAACATTTATGGGTATAAACGAAGGTTCAAAAAACCTATAGCTTTGCTATTCAAACAGCTGAAGGTACGCTCCGGCTGCCAAAATTCAAGCAGCCGCAGCCACGGATTTTTTCTTTTATTTTTTGTTGAAAATATTTTGCACAAACCTTAAGTTGTTCCCTGGCAGCCGTTTCTTTTTCAAAGACCTCCTGTAACATTGGTAACATCTGCTGTAAAGTATCAGGTGTAACACGCTGATCATACCCTAAGGCAAATAGCAACTGTTCTAAAGAGAACATGGCAGGCTCACAGCTATCGTGAATATCCTAAATGAAAATCGGTGTTGTTATTCTACAAAATAATGGATATAAATTAAATAAGAAGCAATTGAACTTACTCGAAAATCGTCTTTAGCCAAGTCTAACCATGATGACGTTGCGAAATAAACGCTTTCTGATACCACGTAACCAGTAGCTAAACTTGATGTGTATGCTCGGGGAAAGACAACAATAAATTCACCAGGCTTTTGTTCAATACGACATAAGGACACTCCTCGGTCTGTAAGCATATGTGGGGGTACCATAACAGTATCACAGGGTAACCAAATTGTTTTATTTTGACAGTGAGTGGGAATGAGGGATGTCAAAGCTGCTCTAAAATTGGCACTTTGATCGTCTGGAATACCATACCATAATTTAGAGGCACCGGTATGCAAATATTCAATCCACGATAAACCATGCGGGTCGCGGTACCAGCAACATGTCGAGAAAAGCATACCGACATGTAGCGTTGGTACTGTTACACCCATCACAGGTCCCAATGAACGTAACACTGATCCAGTGTTGTTGGTAAGCACTTTCAGATTCCACGGATGTCTAGCGTAATTAGACCCCTTTCCTTTCGGCCCGGGACTTGGGAAACCGAAACCCCAACCCGAAGAATCTATTGAACCGGAATGTACACAAACATGGCTATCACGAACGGCTACATGCCGCCAAAATTCTGCTTCAACTTCATTCACAGTGGGTTCGGTGTTTTTGAACCACAATGCCATAGTGTTTCGTGCAATTCGACAAAATTGACTCAAAGGCATACTGCGTCCTTTCACAATACATTCCATGGAAACACCATCAATTTCTTCCTCCGACTCTTCTTCGTCATTCTCCGATGATACATCGTCTTCATCATTGGAGACACTTTCGGTGTTTACAAAACGATCAGCGTTTCGTCTGGCGCGCGCTTCTCTTTTTGCCCAGTCTGCTTCAACTTCATCGAAAAGTTTTTGCCGTTCAGCCGGCGATAGTGTATCATAAGGAAGCAAGTATTTACAATATATGTCATCCAATTTTGTAACACGATCTTGCGCCAATTTAGGAATACACATTTCTTCAGCAACTCGAGCCCATTTTTTCTTTTCAATTACCTCTTTCAGTCCGCCCAATTCTTGCACAGTGTGATATAGACGAGGCAAATCGACCTCCATCCCACCTATCCACGGTGGATGATTCATTACTATACTTTGAGTAGCCAAGTACTTCTTAATTGCACTTAATTCTTTTGCACTGGGGCCCCAGCGATGCAATAATTTATGCACATATTGGTTGTAGGCCGTGAAACGCATTTCATCAGAAATGCGACATTCGGGTTTAAAGGAAGCAGGGGGTATTATTTTACAAATGCCAAACCTGGCAGCAATGGGGGTAATGCGTTCTATAAATTCTATAGGATCCGAAAACTCTTTTTCGGAGGGTCGGAAAATAGGAGCTTCTACCATTTGAGTTGGATCATCATGACGGGGGAAAGCTGTGTTATTTGCCATTTTAATTGGCGTATCGTCTTTAAACTTCTTATTCGATCCATGGATGGGTGGTCCGCTGCCGGAAGCAGTCGCAACGGCAGCTGCATTACGTGATTTAACTGAACCGGAAAATAGAGATGAACTAGAATTGACACGTTGTAAAGTACCGTTGCCACCACCCAACGCGAGAACAGAAGATGTAGATGGACCTTGTGCAGCGGAATCTCCCTTAAATCGTGGCTGTACTGTTCCAATTGGTACATTCTTCGAACTATTCGAACAGGAGTTTGCTGCGGCAGCTGCAGATGTGGAAGCACCCGAAGCCTTCTTATCCGTCGATATTAAATTTTTTACAATATCTGAGACATTCATAGAATCTGGCAGTGGTTTAGTGTTAGATCCCATTTGAGCCTTAGTTACAAGGGTAGCATGCATTATAACTTTCTGGTTCGGACCGTCGGGACCTTCACGACCTAATTTAACAGCTACACCTTGAATACCACCATCACCATCGCTGCCAGTACCAGCGCCCTGTAGTGGTATGTAAAAAGTGTGACCATCTGCCGATTCAGAATCAGCATCTTTACCAGCCGACTTCGGTTCGGCTTGCAAGTTTTTCTTGCTGCCTTTTCCTCCTTTAGTAGCCTTTGTAGTTTTATCGCCCTCAAGGCTTACTTTCACCAACTTGGTTTTTTCCGATGGGCTTAGCGTCAATGATACTGAACTTGTTTGAGAGTTACCACCAGCCAATTCTTTATTGGCAATTTCAGCTACGGCTGCAGCATTCCGCTTTGGCTTAGTAGGCGGTGTACGCTGTGGTGTCACCGGGGTGCTGGTGTTAATACCGTTGTCGGCATGAGAATCTTTTCTACTCTGTCGCCGATATGTAGACGGTTTGTTTGATTTCTCCTGATCTTCAGTATCGTCTTTGTCAAACGAATATATGGATTTCTCATTATCAACAGAAAAAGCCGTCCCATACGTTGCCGTAGAACGCTTGTGGCTTGTAATTGTTGCTATTTTTAAGTCAGTAGTATCTTGTTTCTGAAGCTCTTGCTGTTGTTGTTGCTGTTGTTTTAGGGTTTGCTTCTGTTGGTAGACCAGAGTACGTTTAGGAGTACGATTAATCGAATTTGCTGTGGAATTAGTACTTGCAGCTTCTGGAGGGTTGACAGAATCTTTTTGATTAACATTTGAGGGCTTCTCTTCCGCCATGTCATTTGTAATTTTTTTACGAACTTGTTTGTTCGTAGGTGTTGTTGTTCTTGGAGTTGGAGTTGGAGATAGTGGACTTTTCTTTAGACTTGACGATTTTTGGTTAGTATTCGATTTACCAGCTGTTGAAGATTTGATAGCTGTTGCAGAAGATTCCTTTTCAGCAACTTTATTCTGTTTTGTTTCGGGTGCTGGAGTTTTGTTGATAAGCTTCTCTCCCCTCTCTTTTTTATCATTGTTTTTCTCTGATTTATCAGAGTGTGTCAGTTTCTCGTCGAAACTACCCGGAGCAGGTGATTGCTTATTGGTAAGTGATTTATCAAATAAATTCATAACGGGAGAAGTTTTCTCCGCATCCTCATCCATTCGGGGACTAGTAGTTTCAACAGGTTTCACATCTTCTCTTCGATTATTTATTGCACTACTTGTGGCGACAACAGGTGTGGCTTTTAAGGAAGGCCCTTTAGCGGACCAAGCACTTTCACTTTTACCCAAATCACGAGTGGCTTTTGAAGATGAACTAAACGATGTGCTTTCCTTGTCGTCACGTGTTGGTGGTGGTGTAGAACTAAAGTTGTTTGGTCTTAAGTCTGAATCGAAATCATCATCAAGATCATCCTGAATTTCATCTGGATTCGAAGAACATTCAATAAGCCATTTGTGTATTTGTTCGTGAGTCATATTTACTTTAGCTTTACGCCTCTCTTTACCCGAAAGCTGATCACCAATATAACTCTCAGTTGGTACAACAGGACCCAAGACTGGTTTATGGATTGAACCGCATTTTCCCAACGTACATTTTGTGTTATCGGGCCCGGAACTTTGAGCTAAACTCACACTGGCAATACCAAAAATCTTGCCAGACTCTTCCTTGCTCGGCATTAAATTGGCCGCTAGTATACTTCCTATTTCATCCTTTAGAGGATCGTTGCTAACCTGTCCGGGAACAGAACTTGTAGCTGCCGGATTATTGCCCATAAAATTCATATTGCTTGACAGTATAGTCTTGGGACTCATAGTAACATTCGGTGCCGAAAGCGTAGAGTTTTTGAGGAGACCACTGCTTGAACCGGACATATCGAATTTTATTGGTGAAGGCGAGGGAAAGGCATTATTTCCAGTATTATTTCCTGGACGAGATAGAGTATTGCGATCAAATTTTGGCGTTAAAAAGTTGGGATTAATTTTTGGCGAGGGATACGCTTCTATAGGTGGAGGATATGTTGTTGGAGGAGTTTGATATTTCATTGGCGACTGAGCAGTCATTGGTGATGGAGGAGTTGTCAGATGTGAGGTGACCGTATTAGATGGAGGTGCCACAAGCGTGGAGTTTTTCGCAGACTGCACGGGAAATTGTGGCAAACATGCTGCTGGTCTTATGTGTGATGTGTGGGTAGAGTGATAGTGGGCTGGAGATTGCGGAACATACATAGGCGATTTACCAAAATTTGTGTTTATTCCAGCTGTAACATTACCTGTAGGCGAGGCTGGAGGAATGCCATATGCAGCAGGCACATTTGTAATCTTAGAAGTTGGTACGGGAGACTTCTTTTCAATGTTTTTAAAAGGAGATTGTGATGTAAGAGCCACTGGTGCTGGAGGCTGAATGGGACAGCTTATTGGAGATGGTATCGTAATCAATGAACCACTTATTGCAGAACTCGTCGGTAATGCTGGTGTTGTAACACACGTTGTTACAGCAGTTGTTTGCGCTGGTGGCGGTATTTGTATGGTAACTGATGTTGTTGCTTGAGTTTGTGTAACAGAACTTATTGATTTGGTAGTTAGTGGCAACATAGATAGACTATTCAATCCTATTGTTGCGGGGGGATTTACAGGAATGGTTTTGAGTGAATCCTCCTCAGCTTTCTCTCCTCCCTTAACGTGTGCTTTAATTGCCAATGGCTCGTCATCGGAATCGCTAAAACTTTTTTCTAGTTTACGTTTTGTTTCGTTTAGTTCTTCGTTGAGCAAGAAGTCCTCTTCATCCTCAGTGCCCGCTTTTGAAGGTTCCGTTTTAGTGTCTTTAGCTTCAGCTAGGTTTTCCGTAGACTGTGTCAACTTTGCAATAGCACCCTTCTTTACAAGCATTCCTTCGATTTCACGTTTTGGTGCTGGTAGTATTTTTGGGTTTTTTGGTGGCCGACCTCGGCGACCTGCGGGTTTAGTTTCACTAGCAGTGACCGGTACAGAGGAAATAATGGCAGTCTGTGGTAAATCAACATTTTTGGAATGCTTTGGTGGCGGAGAACCCTTGCCAATAGAAGCGCTGTTACGTTTCAGTTCATTTTCCATTTTTTCCATTTCACGTACATTTGGGCGATCGAAACTACTGAGGGATAAGTCATCGTCGTCCTCTGCCATTTGCAGACGATGACCAATTATACCCATATATATAGCAGCCGCTTCCTTGGTTTTTCGAGATGGTCTTTGATTTCTAGATGGACTGCCTTGGTTTTCTTCTACTTCATTGTCAATTGCAACTGCAGCGTTATCATTATTTTCGACTTTGATTTTTTTACGAAACTGCTTTAAATTCCGTGCTTTTTTCTGTGACAGTGTGGTAGACTCTTTGTCGGTTTCATTCAAACCATCACTATTTTCCTTCTTTTTTAAATTCTTAGCAACGGATGCACTGGAACGCTTGCCTTTGGTTGTCGAAGATTCCTCCTCAATATCGGGCATAGCAATTTCTTCAGCGGGGGGTGCTTTAATTTTAAGACTAACAGTTTGTTCTGCTGTAACACAATTTTTTTCATTGGTTTTAGGGGATTCTTCAATTGCTGCTTTTTTAGGTGCAGACTTTTTTCCACGAGCGTTAATTTTCTTAGAATTACCTTTATTTGCTCCAGTCTTTTTTAATTTAATTGTTTTTGCCAAGGGTTGTTCATCGTCAGATGAAAAGTCAAAGACATCTAATTGTGGTGTTTTGTTTTTATTATCACTGGTAATCAGGGATTCTTTTGAAGGGACCTTTTCCTCACGATTTTGCGTGGTAGTATTTGTTATTGCATTGGCTTTTTCAGCAGAGTCAAAAGCTTTTCTTTTAAATTCTTTAGCCGTTTCTTCAGTCACATTCTTTTTATTGTCATCTTCAGTACTTTCATTAGTTTTAGGAAGTACCTTAACAGGTTCAAAAAATGCTCTTTGCCTTGTCATTCGTCCTGATGGTTCTGGAGAAGGAATAAAAATAGGTGACTCCTTTTGCCTTGGACGCTTTACAGGAGCTTTTTCTTTAACATCTGATTTTACAGATTCTTCTTTTTCTGTTTCTTTACTATTTTCTGCAAGTGTTTTTTTGTTAGTGGATGGCGGCCTACCTTTTCGTGTTTTACCGGTAGTTTCACTTTCTTTTGAGGGTGTTTCTGACTTCCTTTCGGAATTTAAAGGAGTCTTTATATTCTTTCGTTCCTTTGCATCCATATCTGAGTTAACTGCTTTACTATTCTCATCGACAGTGGAGAAATATTCGTCATCTTCGTCATCAGATAGATGATCAAGAACAACCCTTGAATCTTTAGTACGATTTGATCGTCTTTTTGAAGTTTCTGTGATATTATTGCACTTTTCATCCGCGTTACTGCGATTGCTGCGACGATTACCATCAGCAACAACATCTGCTCTTTTACGTACAGCAAAAGTAGGTACATCGTCATCATCCTCCTCCTCCTCTTCTTCTACTTGAACTTGTACTTTCTCGGGTGTATTTTTCTTTTCTTCAACTTTATTAGTATTTGTTTGGTTTTCTCCTGGCACTGCAGTGACGTTATTAGCATCAGTTTCCTCTTTGGCAGGCGCACTGTCTTCTTTTTGTTTCTTGTTCTTAGGTGGTCGGCCTTTTCTTCCTTTCTTTTTAATCACTTGTTTTATAGTTGGTTTCTTTGCCGGTCTATTCGGTTCTTTACTTTTACCCTGATTTAGAAAATCCAAATGTGGTGGCAAAGCGGAAGATCCACGGAAACACAAAAACGTTAGAAAGTCTTCGGTTTTTGGCCGTTTGTTAGGCAAAATTTCAGTTGGTGGTTCGCGGCTTTCTGACGAAGTACTAGGTCCAGTATTAGATGACGATGATGCAGCTATTATAGAACTATAAGACGATTGAGGTGCGCTCTGTCCCTGCGCAAACTTTCGTTGAGCTTGAACCTTTGTCCTGTTAAAAGCAAAAACAAAATATTAAGCAAAATTGTGCAACTGAAGTTATATTTATTATAATAGAGAATATGCTATTAAGTTGTGATTTCAGTAAGATGCTAATACATGTACACCTCTCAACACTTGCTAAGGTTCTCTTATTGTCGATTTTGACTTGGCTTAATTGTGCTCTTAATCCTAATCCAATTGAAAATTTTTGGGAACACTAAATTAAATTACTGAGGACACGTTAAGACCATAAAAACAACAAAATAAGTGAATTAATTAAGGATCCATAATGTAAAAGTGGCGAAATATTAGATTATCCTAAAAATTCTTATGTACAGTGCACGGTCGCTTTTCTCGTCGGTCTTGTTGTTTGCGACAGCCAAATTTTAATATTGAAGATTCTATAATTGGGATAGCGTAGAGTAGAGACAGATGGTGAAGTGATAAGAACGTTAGGAAGAGCTTAATTCTTACACAACTCTACAGTTACGTATTTTTGAGAATATGAAGCGCATATCTTCTGATTGCAGACTCAACACTCACAGATCTTCTCTCTTTGAGTTGTTTTGACTTTTCTAATCCACAGCTCGGAACACGTCAATTGGTTGCTTGCAAGTGTTGAAATGCAAGTGGAAAGAAATGGTTCTGTGTTCAATGTTGGAAATAGATCTGTAAACGTAGTTTAAAATATGGAAGGTATATATGCCGTACACTGAATAACTAATAAGTATATTGTACACAATCTTAAGCGCCGTATTTTGCAAACGTTGAAGTGATTTTAGTTGCACATTTCTTTCATTATCGGTATAAACACTATCTAAGTTATTCAAATACGACTGAATCAATGCCTGAAATCTACCGACAACAACTGACACAAAGGCACAACAAAAGCACATCAGTTTGCGACTAAACTTATACGAGTATAATATGCCTATGATATTCGTGTGGTATTTTCTCTTTTAACTTTGCTATATGAATATCGCAGTTTAAATTGGATTTCAAGGTCATATCCAAGTATTTGGTTGAATATGTTTCATATATTACTTTACAGTATCTCTTTCAATTATTGTTTTTAATACTAAATCACTCTTATTGGAATACAATAAACATATGTGCACCATCAGCAAACATTACTCGTGCAGTTGACCCCACTAATCTAGATTTTGAAAGTAATTCAAATATACTGAAAACCAATCCACTGCCTTGAGGAACTCCATATACAACACTACCAACAAAACTTGTATTATTTACTTGAACATAGTTTGCTGTTGGTGAAATAACTTCTTAACAACAATAGTTCACTATCTTGTACACCACAATAAAATAAGTCAACTTTTGCCTTTCAAAGTGCTGACGGGCCACTGTAAAATTTTTTTTTGCACGCCAGAAGACTGGGTCTGCCGTATAACGACTTTTGCAGGAGGAAGAGACGCCTGAGCACTTGCTATGTTACTGTCTCGCTCTCGCCGTTGGATGCGCGTCTGCGATGGGGTCCCCATTCCTGCGGGTCCTTGCGGACTTGTCGGGGCGCGATGTGAGGGTATAAGCTCGTTTATCTGGAACTCGAGGTGGTTTGGAACCGATGAGGCGGGATGATGACTGATCCCGGTCAGGCGGCACAATAGGAACCGGGAGGACCCAAGTGAGCTGATTCCTTTGGGACTTGGCGGCCTGCTAACCTAACCCAATAATAAAACGATCCAACGGGAATTGTCGAAAGCGATTGATAAGTGTAAGAGATGTACAAAAAGAAAAGTTAATGTGGGAAATTGGAGCGATAATCAAAATGAAAGGTTAAGAAACAGTAGAAATGAATAATTAACAAGAAAAAAAAACCTGAGCGTACCATAAAAAAATGCTCCTGAGCAGGTAATGTGGAAAAACGTTTTTAAGTGCACAACAGGTTATTAATTATCTAAATTTTTGTTAAATAAGTTAGTGATTGCAAATGTTATTTTAATTGCAAAAACTTTAATTTAATAATATATAAAATCCCATCTCCATAATGTTGTTAATATGGAAGACCGTTTCAAGAACTGTCAGCCACAATGCTTTGTGTAGTGAAAAACGTTTTAACTGGCTTTGCATATGAAACATTTTTCCACTTAAAAAATTAAAAGTAGTAAATTTACATGGATTAGGTTATGTTAGGTGGCGGATCCTCCCCGAAAGAACGACACACTTAAGTTATTCTCACACGAGAAAGTTCAGTCAATGATGACAGGAAATGTGAGGGGTAGAACCTCCGCCGCTTCATGGCAAGAGCCGAGCACTGGTACATTAGGTGAGTCACCGTCTCCTCCACAGACTCAAAATATTTGCATGCCTCCCAATGAGATAATGACCCGTAAGAACCACGACATATCGATTGATGGCCATACGAAGGATAGCCAATTTAACAGAGGCAATCGCAGCATCTATTTCCGTCAATACTCCGGAATTTGAGAGCGCTGTGCCCGCCTTGGCCAAGCCATCAGCAACGCTATTACCGACTTGTGGATTACTATCAGTACTGTGCAGTGACTAATGGCCTTCGAAACTGAAAAATTCCGCCAACAACTGACACAAAGGCGCACTAATGACCATCAGAAAAACTGCCAAGTATTTTTATGACTTAGTCAGACACTGGACTTTTGCTTTAGTAGTCAATGTGCTAACTACTTAAGCCTTCGCCACCCTAAAGTCGCTATTCTTATATCACAAAGAGGGATACAACAGTATTTTTTTTGTCGAAAGAGTAGAGAAAATGTTGTACGATTTTTATAGTGGCCTAGGCCTAGATATGACCACTGTATATAGTGAAAAATTTCTAGTGAGAACTGTACAATTTTGAGCTGATATGTTGATTTTCGATATGTACATACATAATTGAATCTTTGCACATAATAATATAATCTTCCTTTTTGAAAATAGAAATTTAATATTATTTATTTTAAATGATTATTTGCCTTAAATTTTATAAGCACACATTTATATTTATGTATGTACATACATATATTTTGAACAAATTGATTTTTTATATTTTTGTATATACATACATATATATTAAAAATATGAAAATTTCGCGTTCTTAACAGTGATGGGGAATTGGTATTTCTATGCGGTAAAAAAAAGTTAAAATTTTTCAGAGTATGTATTTATTAACAAAAATTTTATGAAAATCATTTGTATACAACGGGTTATCCATTTTTAAGTTTCAAAAGTAAAATTAAATAAAACACATGTAAAGCTATGGTTTCGATGAAACTTTTATTTTATTATAATGCTTAGACCCTGCCATTATGTACTTGTTTCGACCATTCTTGCACATTTCGGGCGGTATTTCTTCGATAACTTGACGATTGTTGGTTTTCAAGTGCTCCGTGAGAGGTGTATCCGAAAAATACGAGTGGTTTTTATGATTTAGTCTTAAACTGGGATCGAACCCAGCATTTTTTTTTTTTTTTTTTTTTTTTTTTGTGGTCAACGTGCAGACTACTTCAGTCATCGCCATCCTCAAAGTGATATGACTACATGCATGTAGAATTGTTGATCCATATTCAAAGTGTGATCTTATTAACGCATTATATATGTTTATAGCATTATTTTTTGATATTTTTTCTCTTATTCTGTCAAAGAAACCAACATATTTTGCACGTACAGTACAAACACTGGCGGGCAAGTGTTTGAAAGTTGATAAAAATATAATTAAAACAGTTGTAAAAAAAGGAGGAAACAGTAAACGCTTTAAAATTTTCAGGATTTGTTGATAAGTTATACTGCTACATTTCATTACAAACAACAATTGATTTACTTATGTGAATTTAGTAATTACTGCAGCGAAAATATATAAGGCGAGTCGAATTGACCGTAACTGTTCTTGAAGAAATAAATAAAACTTACTTATCCCAAGTTAGTAACTCATTTTCCGTACTAACTGCAGTCTATTTATCTGCGACTTCTTCCTTGATTGCAAACAATCGGTATGGTATTGTTATGTGCCATTTTAATGATTGTTTCTCTATTAGATAAATTGTGAAATAGGCTATACGATATATTGCTTCACTTATGAACTGCTAGCTGTCAGTTGGCACAGCAATATTATTTGTTAATTTTTGAGACAGAACGGTTCCTGACATAAATTTAATTTTTAACTAAGTAAAAGTGCAAGTAACTGTTCAAAGGGTAAACATCTTGTGGTCGGTTTTCAAATCTTTGCAAATTGATGAGTTACAGTGTTAAAAAAATGTATAAAAGCTGTTTGGTGACAGGCCATGATAATATTATTATTATTATTATTAATTATTATCGGTATATTTTCTGTTATTTATGGTGTTCATTCTTCTACGTCAGCTAGTGCGCAGTGCGTGTTAACGTTTTAAAAATTTAACATTTATTTATTTAATAAAAACCCGGCTATGTTAGAAGAAAGCAAACAATTCTAGAATTGAAATTGTTAGGGGCGATCGTATCAGCTTTCCCATCAGTGGTTCTTAATGCAGAACTCTCTTTAAATATTACACATATTAAATACTCTTAACATTTAACAAAACATATAGAAAAATCTTAACATTCTATCATCTATTTGAATAATTAAAAGTAAAACACTCCATATACAATATACGAATACATTTATATACATACATATAATAAAAACTACCGACTTATATACTTAGTCATCTCATTAAAAATTTACTCACCCCTACTTTAAAAAAATATACATATATGTATATGTATGTATATAATATATATGTGTATATAAACGAAAATAACCGAATAAATACAACACTATTAGCAAATGAAATGGTTCAACGTCACCCATTCAAAATAAATGAACTAACCTACTCGTATCATGTCAATAAACATCTCCCCACTATACCTAAGCACAAGTTCTTTCTTTTCAACACCACTCACTACAATGATTTGATCAACGAACATTTCACCATACAAACATACATCTACCCAAATTACACATATACACATTGTGCAGGTATAAAACAAAAGAAAATAATTAAAACAAATTGTTTAAACTGGAGTAAAGCATTTAAAATGTAGAGAATTAATTAAAAGAATGATATTTGAATAATTTCACAAAATAAACACATTATACCTTTTGGGCATTTCTGGTGATGACTCTACTGCCGTATTTGGTTGTTGCTGTGCTGTCGTTGACGGCGACGGCTCCTTGCGTTTACGCTTGGAGTCTTTTGATACCACCATATTCTTTTATGCGTAAAAAATATATGTGAGTACTGTATTTTTGGTTATTAATTTCTGTCTTTAGATTTATTTTTGTCTTCAAATAATACCCTTCACTAATTCCTGTAGAATTATCAATATGAAGAAAAACTATTACACACAAAACCACCACTTCACAAAAATTTTCATTCGCAAAAAATCTGTTCGCGTTTTAATCATAAATTTTTCCTTCATATTTCTGTAAATAATTTGTAGCACAATGATGGAAAAAATTATTATCAACTCAAAATTAATTTAAATTTCTTGTGATATTTTCATTAATATTTCCAGTGTATTTAATATGTAGAAAGAAAGAAATTTTTAGAATTACTTCAGTGCGATATCGAAATTTATTTTTCTCTTCATGGCGGACGCTACAGCATTGCCAGGTTAAAGAGTTTGCAAAAATTTTATTAGATTGACAAGCAATATGCAACGCAATTAGCACTGGTGTAAGACCAATGGTGCCAAATATTACTTCTTTTTGACGATTTTTCAGAGCTAGTTACACAAAATACTTAAATACATACAAAATACAATATACTTTGACGATTTGTATACATCAGTACATTTTCTTAAAATTGACTACGTGCAAATAAATTTATATCATTTGGAAGTTCATAGAATAATATTATTATATAATAATAATGTCCGACTAATTATTATTGTTTAATGTGAAATTGTATGAATTATTTTGACAGTACACATTGATTTTCGGTTTTTATTGTACTACTGACTTTACCTGCTATCATTGCCTCGATTGGTTTTCTATGTGCATCAAGGCGAATTCATACAGGAGATCTCGTCCCTGCAACAACAGCATTTTCTGTTATACAATTGCAACAATTTTATTCAAGTTGTCAAAACAGTTTACACATTACCATGCTTGAGTTGAACACAACTTTGGCAAATGAACGGATATCAGCTGATGAGAATTTTAGCTAATGCAGCCACCTTGAATTTGACTTGTGGTGCATATAGAATTTGACATTTATTATGATATGAATTTGTTACGTGTAGGAGCTAGGCTAGCCATAAACAATTTAATAACAGGTGGGCCAAAAGAAATCATCCGGGGCAAAAGTCATCACCCGATGTTCATGAAAAACTTTGGTTCCACTTCTGATATCGGCCAAGTGGCTGCCGCTAGATTTGAAGGCCATCCAAGCAGAACCAAAGTTTGTAATTAAAAAAAATTACAGCAAAAGAACATCGGGTGATGACTCTTGCCCCGTATGATTTATTTTCGCCCACCTTTTACATATTGCAGCAACTGCAAAACTATGTTATTGCTTATGTCAACCACTCGTTTTGAATGCTTGTAATCTTTTCCGCAATATTTGTTAATTAATAATAACAATTATTGCCAACATAAAATTTCAAGTTGTCTTGTCAAATGAGTTTGACATTAATAAAATTGACATAAAAAACTACAAATTAAACTAAATTGTTGTGTCTTTGCTAAATTTAAGAATTTTAATTAACATAATAGTAAAAATTTAATGGCTAAAGTTTTTATTTCAATTGAATTCTTCATTGTAAAATGACATATATATGATCATTTATAGTGTTAAAAAAAACAGTTAATTTTTTGCGTGCAATTTTTTTCAATCCTACGATTTTGACGATTTTATTTTAAAATTTTAACGATTTTAAGAAGCCTTGGTAGGTAGTGTCAGACTTGTGATTTAACACTACAGCCGCACACTCAACTTTTGCTTCCAAATTTTTAACACATACAGCGTCAGCAAATTTATGTGTATTGATAGTTGTGACGTAGGCTGCACGCAAGTTTTGATCAATTTAATAGCAAATTAATTAATTCGCTCTTCATAAGAAGAGGACCATTAAATTTGCAAGCAAACTCTCATATAATTTTAAAAGAATTAGTGTTTAGTAAAAGAATGAGGGAATTTTAAAATTTGAAAGGCAAAAATTTAACGTGTAACTACCATGTAAGTGGCAAATGCAAACGGGTTGCCAAACATGACAGAAAGTTTGTACTTGTACAAGCCTGTTGTGTAGTCTCTGACTTTTTAAATATGAATTTCACTATTAATTATTTCATGGAAAACAGCAAAATCTCGAAAATAATTCAATATATTACAATATCATCAACATTACTACATTTGTGGCCTTTTTCTGGCAACACATACTCTTAGCCAAGTTTTAAGACATTTTTTGTACAACTGTGCAGGGTAATTTTTTTCTGCCTTGTGATACTGCAAATTTTGTCACTTCAAACGAATGTGAGTGGTCACAAATTAATTTTTTTGGAAAGACTGTTTAAGCATTAAATAAATTATTTATAACCAATGGAAGGCGCTGGTAATTGGTGTTTAATTGAAAGTGATCCAGGAGTTTTTACAGAATTGATAAAAGAATTCGGTAAGTTTATTTGTCAACAACCGTATTTTTCTGAAAGCGCTACAGATAATTTTTGTAATTGATATTTGTTTAAACTAATTTCAGGTGTCGAGGGAGCGCAAGTAGAAGAAATTTGGTCTTTAGATAATGAGACTTTTAAAAAACTAGAACCTATTCATGGTCTTATTTTTCTTTTTAAATGGGTCCAAGATGACGAACCTGCAGGATCTATAGTAAAAGACAATCGTTTAGAAAAGATTTTCTTTGCCAAGCAAGTAATTAACAACGCTTGTGCTACACAAGCTATTTTAAGTGTTCTCCTTAATTGCAAGCACGAAGACATCAAACTAGGCGAAACTCTTACAACTTTCAAGGAATTTTGCCAGTTTTTTGATCCAAACAACAAGGGCTTAACTCTAAGTAATGCATCACAAATTCGTACAGTTCACAATAGCTTCGCACGCCAAACACTTTTTGAATTAGATTCGAAAAATCCAAATAAAGATGAAGACGTCTATCATTTTATAGGATATGTGCCAATTGATG
Organism: Dexiosoma caninum; assembly: GCA_963924685.1. Classification (NCBI taxonomy): domain Eukaryota; kingdom Metazoa; phylum Arthropoda; class Insecta; order Diptera; family Tachinidae; genus Dexiosoma; species Dexiosoma caninum. The sequence goes on from OZ004729.1 coordinate 31,310,995, forward strand.
GACGCCTCTACGAACTGGACGGATTAAAAGAGGGTCCTATCGACTTAGGTTCCATTGCTTCTGGTCAAAATTGGATCGATGTCGTAAGACCTATTATTGAAAAACGGATGAATAAGTACAGCGAAGGTGAAATACACTTTAATTTAATGGCTATTGTTTCGGATCGACAAAAAATATATCAGCAACAAATTGATAAACTTGTCAGCGGTGGCGAGGAGGCCATGGAGACAGATGATGATCGTGAAACAGAAATAGCCAAGATACAATTCCTTGTAGATAATGAAATAGAGAAACGTAAACGTTACCGCATTGAGAATGTTCGACGTAAGCATAATTACTTGCCATTCATTGTGGAATTGTTAAAAATGTTGGGAGAACGTGGCCAATTGATGCCTATTTATGAAAAAGCTAAACAACGTGCTTTAGAACGGGACGCGGCAGCTGCGAAGACTAAATCTTAAATGCAGACGATTTCATTAGTACACGATCGTCCCTGTTCTGTATTCCACATGAAAATTAAAATACACTTGGATTTTTAATACGTTTTTGCTTTCACTGTATATTGGCAGCAACAATGATATGACAACTCCAAGTGGATTGTTTTCATATGGCATACAGAACAGCCCCTGATAATGTACTTTAGCTATTGTATCAAGTTTTAAGTGTTCGAGTTAATGATGAATTTATCTTTAGTATATTCAGCCATTAAGACATTCAAATACCGTTTTTTATTATTACTTTTTGTTTTACATCCGTATGCATTTTTTTCGTGATTTCGGATTGGAAAATAATTTTATATGTAATATAATTTCGAATTTCTTTTCAAAAACCTATGTATTTGTATCAATAAAGTACAACAGAGTAATTCGATATTTTGTGTCTTAATATTAGAGTTGGGTTCATGAGCTCTTTGAAGTGAGCGCCCTTTTCAGTTCAACTGTTTTTGGTGAGCTGGTTCGTTTAGTTCGTTCAGTAGCTCCGTAGTATAAGTTGACTTTTAGCTCATTTGATTTTGATTCTCAGTTGAATTTGATTTTGTTTCTGAACAGATTTTTTTAGCTCATTTGATTCAATCAAATACAGCACGAAGACAGCTTTAATCAGTAGTTGAAAGAGAAAATATGTTTTTGGTGCTTAAATTTGGTATTTTAGCGAAATTTGTGACATGTTTTACATAGTCTAATATAAATATATTAAAAATTTTAATAAAATTTAGATTATTATTGTTCAAGTGTCGAAACTTAAGTCAAATAAATACAAACTACAAGACAAATTTATTTAAGGAAAAATAGTGTTTCCACTAAATCGCCAATGACATCATACAAATTTTATTTAAAAAATTTTTTGGTTCTGGTAGCACTGATGAACCAATAAAATGAACGAAAAAAAAAACATGGTAAGCGCTCTTCACTGAACTAGAATCATCAAAAAAAGTGAGCGCTCACTTCGCTCAGTTTACTGAATCGTTCAATTGAGCTAGCTCAGAGCTGAACGACACAACTCTACTTAATACTAACGGCATTCATGGTAGCATAAACTCTATCCATAAGATCACACTTTACCAGTAAAAAAAATATTAATATCCTCCATGTTCTGTAAACTGAGTCAATCTTAAAGAAAGTGATTTCTCAAAACCGAATAATTGTTATTTTGATGTGCTGTAAATCGCACGATGTGCAGTGCATTCGCATTTGCTTTCAGCAATGTGGTCGCCATATTGAATTAAAATTTTGTGATATTGGAATAATAAACAATTTTAAAGGAGAGTGCTTTAAATTTATTATTTTCTACTTAAAATTCAAAAGAACGTAGAAAATTTAAAATGAGGTTAGAGCCGATAGCCACGGCAGCTAGTGCTCCTTGACTTTGTATTAGATATATAATTTATTATAGGTATAATAAAGAATAATAATAATAAAATGAGGTTGATTATGATTCACTGATTCACCTATAAAAGCATATAATATCATCTCGCCATATATTTTACGAAAAATCGACGAACTTTAAAGTTTGTATCTTAAGTGTTCTTTATATAACTACTAGATAAACACGGTGCGCCTCGCTACCGCAAACCAACTTATCTGATCTCGCCCTTTTTTGTATAGATATTATTACGGTAAACCATCTGCTTCCAATTCGGATACTTTTATTGTTATATCAAGAGAGCATTTTCAAACAAATAAAAATAACGCAGTTTTGCTGAAAAGTGGCCATTTCACTTTATTTTTGGTTTTCTTCTAAAACATTTTTACATTTGATGTCCATATCATGGATTGCGTTTGCAGAGATATCATTATATTTTATGCTCACTTCAAAAATCGTTTTAATTTAATATCCATATCATGACGGTGTTTAAAAATAGTAAGAAATGTACAACATCATGATCACTATTTAAATGGAATAAAAGTACAATATTACTCCATATATTTTCGAATTTCGAAAAAGTAAGAAAACACACTGGAGATTTTTTCTAGAAGAAAAGATTACGAAAGAGTCTTAGTTTCTCAGATATTATGGTATCGATTTTACCCTTCTTTATCCCATTAAACATAGAACGAGAAGTCTATATACCGAATTTCAACCGATGATGATTTTAAAAAAATTTAAATTTAAATTTAAAAAAAAAGCTTTAGCGGAAGTTTTCCATATGCAAATTTAATTTTGTAAATTGATCACAAACGGCGAAGTTATTTGATTTTGTCTTTTTAAAAACGGGCACTAAGCCTCCACCATCCCAAATTTCGAAAAAGAATTTTGTGTACTTTTTCCATAAGCAAAAATAATTTTGAAATTGGTCCACAAATGGCGAAGTTATGCTTGTTTATATTATAAAATCTGTTAAAAACTATGTGGAACAATTAACATAATTTAAAAAAACGGGGGCGGTTAAAAAAAGTGGCCTATAATTCATAAAAGAGTCCCACTTAAATGTTGTGAAAGTTTCAGGAAAATCGGTCCAGAGGTCTGGTCTCCTGTAAGGTACAACAAACAAACAGACATACAAACACATATTCCGTTTTATATATACACATGTACATATGTATACGGGTATGTTTTGTAAAACGAATTCGCAAAAATTTTTCGTTTTTACACATACATACACATACTTAGGTATTGAGAAATCACTCGTTTTTAAATCGACTCGGTTTGTTGAACAGGAGGAATAGACTACAAGCAAATAGTAAGACACAAACTGTTTTTTTAAATGTATTTTTTGGAGTTTTCCTTCATCACTATTTGAGCATTAAACTTCGACGCAGTAAAATAATAAATAAAATGTATTCCCTTGACTTAAAAATAATGTAAAATGGAAGAAAGTTGCTAAATGTTTAATAAACTGAGATCAGTATGAAAAGGTGAAATATATTACTGTTTATTGTTATTTATTTATTTAAACTTTTTCATAAGTTTTCATTATGAATACGGCTTTAGATCAATACAAAGGCATATATCGGCCTATGAGTGCATATCTATACATATGTATGTATGTATGTACGTATAGAAGTATTTACATAAGTATGAATGCCTGTAGTAATTTGTTTTAATTAATATTTATTAATAGTATTTTCTTCCTCTTTGCTTCTTTTGTTATAATATGTTTATGAACTAATTTTAATATTAAGTTTGCGTTTCCTTTACTTTCATTAACTATATGTATGTAGTATATGTATGTACCACATAAATTTATGGTGCGAATATTTTTACATACATATGTATGTACCATATATGGTCATACTGCATTATATTTGTAATGCATTAGCTGTAGCAGTAACCAGTAAAATTCTACTGCATACTTCAATTGCAGTAACCAGTAAAATTTTACTGCAGTACAATTGTAATGCAGTATATTTTTTTTGCAGCAAATTTTCTACTACAATAAAAAGCAATAAATTTCACGAATTACTGAAAAACAATGCAGTAATAAATACATACATACATACAATAAAATTCAAACTATTTTTGGAAAATTTGTATTAATAATATCATTTATTTAGCTGTAACTGTGAAATCGTACATATAATGCAATTTTATAAGATTGTACTGAAAATTATCAATATTACACGGTAAAAATGTTTTGGATTAGTTTTAAATACCAGGCCAAAAATATACATACAGTATATTTCGGCACTGAAAAAATCATTTTTTTTTTTGAAATTGAGAAAAATTTCAATTGAAATGGAGACTTTAAAATTGTAATTGCGATAATGCGAAATAAAATTAGAGAATTTCAAGCTGTAATTGGGAAAAGTTTATTTAAATAATTTTATTTAAGTACTGGCGTACATACCGCAAATTATGTTATAAATTCTGATTTTCGCGCTTGACAATATTATAATAATTAATATTTCATTTAGTGAGTATATTGTTATTTTTATTATTTTTACTGGCCAACAGGCATATATCATTCAACTCCTTAAGAATTTTCACAAATTCGTTCAGAATTTTGTTAATTTCATTTGGAATTTTCCCAATGTCAACTTAAAATTCTCAACTTTATTTGGAATTTTCTCAATTTGCAATGGAAATTCCCAATTTCATTTGGAATTTTCTCAATTTGAAATTTAAATTCCCAATTTCATTTGGAATTTTCTCATTTTGAAATTAAAATTTTCGATTTCATTTGGAATTTTCTCAATTTGAAATTGATATTCCCAATTTTTAAATTAATAAAATATAAAAATTCTTATTGACAACAAAATTTGGTCACATTACCAATAAATTTCGAAACAATTTTGCGAGAACGTATACATATATTTTGTATTTTTTTTGTTGTAATCTATAAAAATTTCTTGAAAACTGAATATTTTTCAGTAAGCAGTGAAATTTATTGCAAACAAAAAAAAAAAATTCAGCATTAAAATTTTACTGGTTACTGCAATTTTTTCCCGTTATAGTTAGTGCAGTAAAATTTTACTGGTTACTGCAGTTTTTTTTGTCAGTAATCAGCAAATTCATAATTTTTAAAGCTGCATGAATATAATGCAGTATGTCCATGTATGTATGTTATGTACTACATATTTATTTTTATGGCTGTATTGATTTATGTATGTATTTATATCTAGAAAAATTTTAATTATTTTATTTATTGTATACATAATTATTTATATTTAATTTGCCAGTATTGTGTATATAGGAATATTATGTTAATCATTTGGTTGCTAGGTATTGATTTAATATATTTCTTAATATAATTTAATATGCATTTAAGATGTAATTTTGTATATATATGCTTAAGTTGTATAATCTTTTTTTTTTTAATTTTTTATTTATAATTTGGGAATGTAAGTTTTATCCAATTTACTTTTTCATTTATAGTATTTTATTTATTAATGATACGAGGGAAGAGTTTTGTTTTGATTATATCAATTATGGTGTCTTCTATGTAAGTTGTTTAACGAAATTTAATTTTAATAATTAAGTTGAAATATTTTTGTACCCTTCATTGAATAATGATTAAATTAAATGAAAAAATAATATTTGTTATATCTTTACTAAATATTAAACATAAATATGGGGTGTCAAATAAGAATTTAAAATTGATAACACATGTGATGGAAATTAAGCGACCTGAATATTATAGTTTTGAAGCGTTTAGAAGTACATACATTTTTAATTATTTACCAAATATCTAATAAGAAGATAATAAATAAGAATACATGAAAATAAAATAAACGCTGATAATACGGCTAATTTTATAAATGATATAAATTGTTTGTAGTAGCCAGTACAAGTTGACTGCTTACTGCTTAAGCTTCAATGATTACTGAAATGCTTACTACAGTATGCCTTTCTATAATATTTGAATCAATTTTGAAAATAATTTTATATAAAATTTTAAATTCCTGTCTGTCAAATGGCAAACGAGAAGTTTCGATTTTAAGAATTATTTGTTGGAAATTATATGTAGCAAAAAGATTCAAACCAAAAAATTCACTATAGCACTTTCTAAAACTTCAAAACTGATACGAATCCTCCAGAGGTTTAAAGTTGCTAAGAAAAGCTCTATTTGTTCCTCACCCATTACTGACTTTTATTTATGTATTAACAATTAATATATTATATCTTTTAGGGAAGGGGTTTTTTTTTTATTTAAATATAACATTTTAATACAAAATTTTTATATAATAAAATTTAAATTTCAAATCAGCATTGAAGTGGTAAAATGCTCCTCTTTACACGTTACATTCAAATGACTTTAAATGGCTGTAGTATATTGGAAAGATTTTAACACTTTCATCAAGCATTTAAGACACAGATTTAACCGATTGTCCTTTTGAACTTAATTCTTTTTTTATAAAAATCAGCACTAAAGCGTATCCCTCTCTCTATGAAATTACAAACTGCCAACGTCCGGTAAGTTAGGTAAGACTGGAAAGAATGTAAATACCATCACATATTTCACTATTATAACTTCTGCATCTTTGAGCACGATTAAACAAACAAAATTAATATTCATTTGCAGTTTTCAGCCATTTATTCGATGCGACCTTTAAACGGGGTTAAAATCTTATTTCGAGTGGAGATCCAAGTTATTGGAGAGACCGAAGATCGCAGCCTTTATTGACTTTGTCCTAGTAAATGGCATTGTCACAGAGTTTAATAGGCTTTTTATATTTATCTTCAGATCATTCAGCCACTATTAGAATTTCTGTCGCATTTGCTGGTTTAGTTACTCGGATTTTAAGCACGATTGTAAATTCGTTGACATAAAAAATGTATCTTAGTTCAGGGAAAACATTTGATAAAGATCACCTTTAATATAGATCAGCAACTTAGGAAAACATTATTGCAATCTCAAAGAACTGCATACATATTTAGAAGGTCTTGATGTTAAATCAGAATCACATTGAAATTTAAGCGGTGGCTGGGAAACATACGCTACAGACAAAGTTAGGCTGTGGAACGTTTTCACTCCTAATACATGCACGATGCGATACGACTACAGAAAATGTTTGCTGAAAAGAACTCTTTTTAAGGATACGAGTTAATATAAATATGCTTTCCTTCAAGCTCTTCGATATCATTTTACGATTTGAATATTATTCTCAAGATTGGAAATTTGTACTGCACGAAACGATAGTGAAGCCGTAATTAGATTAAATTAAGGCCTTGCACTTTATTACCAATTGTTTCAAAATTTATGGAAAAACTAGTGATGTGTAAGCTGGGGTGGGGTGGCGGCCTGTTAGCTGGGCGATAACTCGGCAATCATCTCGGTTCAAGACCCGCTCAAAGTAAAAAATTGTGTCTTGCTAACAGATCATTATTTCGTCGTGTTGTGTGATTTCAGGCACTGTCTAGTCCAGTTCATAATTTTCAATTGCAGGCCAAAAAAAAAGTCGGTTATCATTCGGCCGTAGTGCTCTTAAATAACGGTAACGGTTCTTTCTAGACTTTCGTCAGTGTGCACATTGCGATGATGTACAGTCCTGGCCACGTCTGTAATGCTTCCAGTGTCTTCTTCATAATCTTTATAACTCTTTATAATCACCCGGTAATGCTCGAAAACTGGCCACGTTTGAACGACCACATTTGCAGTAAGTTTTAAATATTTTTAAGCCTTCTTTGCGTTGTTAAACGATACATATTCGTAAAGGGCAATCGTTTCACTCAATAAATGACACTTCCAATGATATATGTATATTTAACAGCTGACAGCCCTGTGAAACTAGCGGTTTTGAAAATACGAAATGTATAAAGGGCCTTTCACTCTATAATACAAGTCATACGACTTTCAAATTACTTTGCGAGAGAGAAATCTAATGAGATTTGGTGCGACTGACAAAAAATCTATAGTAATTTCACACTATCGCACTTGAAATAAAATGAAAAGCATAAGTAGTAAGAACGAAACCGGATGAGAAGCAAATGACTTTTTTGTTGTTTGTTGTTTGTGGGCTTAAGCTCCACACATTTTTGTATGTCCGCTATAGACTTTGAAATCCCCCAGCCGATATGCCCCAATCTGGGTTCATTGGAAAGACCACAATGCGAGGATAGCTATAGATCGTGCTTCGAACCGGTTTTAAAACATCTTCTCATTATTGCCTTTCTAAAGAAATTGGTTCGAGGCACATCGGTTTAATTGTTTCAAAGTCTATAACCGGTTTTAAATCCGAGTTGAAACTCGGGTTTCTTCATTTTCATGCTGGTTTTTGGTTGAGCATTTTTGTTTGCGACTTGGAGGTCTAATTCTAGATAACCGAAAGCGGCCCGGGCCACATTGGTTGGATGGTTCCAAAGCCTATAGCCGCTTTTACATTTATAATTTTCATAAAATTATTGGAAAATCGGACATATACAGTCGAACTTCTGTTCTATGGATTTAGAGTGTTTCTTAGTATATAACTATCGCATGCAATTCTCATTACCTGTAATTTGCATAAAAAAGTATATATTTCGACCTCTTGAATAAAAGTCAACAAATATTGAAGAAACATCGGGAAAAGAATAAAATAAAAAGTTGTTTTATTTGCATTAAAATACAGTCGAACTTCTCTATAACGTAGCAGTTGGGGACCGTCAAATTTCTACGTTATAGAGAAAATTCGTTATAGAGAAACTGCAGAAAATTTTGACTACATTTTTTTTATGTAGAAAATATATTTATTAAGACAAAAAAAATAGTTTTTACATGAACACTTTATTTTTTTTGTTATTAATACATACATATGTGACTAAATTGATGCAAAAAATCGATTGCTAAAAACTTCGCAATAGAGAGATTATTTAGTGTGAAAAATTCTATTTAGATCTTAAAAAATTGTACGTTACAGAGAGAACTTCGCTATAGGGAAGTTCGTTATAGGGAGATCAAAATGTATGAAAATACTCACAAAAATGTTGTGTTCACGAATTTTAATTGTTATAGAGAAGATTTCGTTATAGAAAAGTTCGCTATAGAGAAGTTCGACAGTATGCCGAAATAATTATAATACATATGCAGTCTTGGTCCATCATATCATACATGCACTTTTGAACTGATATAACAACTATATAATTTTAATAGTGAATAAGAAATATGCTGTATATAAATTATGCAATTAACATACGTAATTTACATACATACATATACATATGCTTGTATGTATGTAAGAATCTTGTCACAAAAGTTACAATACGTCGATATTTTCTAAAAGAAGTATACTTAAAATATTATTAAAAGAGGCTGTCAATTTATAAATTTAATTTAATATTAAACCCACGACTGTGTGGACACATTTTCAATGTAACGTATAAAGTGAGAACATTTCTTTACAAGTCTAATTTGTATGTGTATACAAAAAAGATGTTTAAACAATGAAACAAGTTATTTAATTTCATACTAAATCTACTCTTAATGTTTTATTAATTAAATGTACATACATACATATATGGGAATGTGTTAATATTTAAAGCACACTGTTTCCTACAAAAAAGTTACTTATAATATGGTTCTCTTGCTATTAAAAAAATATGAATTCTTACATACATACTATATAATTATTTAAAGAAATTTTTTCCATTTTAACATACATAATATGTATATATGCTATTCGAAAATAATAGCGAAATAGCGTTCATATAGTTCCTAATAGTACATTTCACCCAATTAAACCTTCGCAGCTGTATTTGTGCAAATTCAATAGATGGAAGTTGCTTCGCATCGTAATTTGTAAAGCCCTTATGACACTACATTTTTTCTGCATTGCTCAAATTTTGGAGAAGAGCGCAAATATATTGTAGTTGGGAAAATTAATAAGGTGCAAAGAGTACAACCATATTAAGATAAATGTAAAATCGTCCATATTAAAATTTAACTTTAAATTTCAAATTAAAGAAATTAACGCAAATTTTTACAAACCAAAAATTATATTGCACTAATTTTGTCGTACTTCAAATGTTTTTCCGTTTGAATTCAGGTAATCACATTAACGTGAATTATTTTCTAATGTTAAAATGTAAAAAGAAATTGTGTTCTCGAATATAACAAATTTTCAAGAAAACAGTGTTTAAAATGAAGAATACAACTGCATAAACGTAATGTCATAATTAAAATTCGCTGCCACTTTTTCAGATGGCGCTAAATGTTGCTGTGCTGTGGAAACGCAATTCTTTTTTTTTTTTTTTTTCATTTATAAAAAAAAGTTACCCAGTTATTATCATGACATTACTTTTAAAATTTAGATGACAGAACTATGCAATTGCAACAACTTCGTATCACATTAGCGGAGGGAAATGTAAACCTTTTCGAATTTGTCCATCACTATAAACACTTAAGCTTAAACGAAAGCGGCAAGCGTTATTTAACTGTCAAAAATGCTGCTGCCAATACAATTTATATGGAGTAAAGCTTAAAAATGCAGCGTCAACAACGCTAAGCGGTTGGAAAATCCGAACAGAGAAAAAATTTCTCGGAAATGAATTCAATTAAAGATATAATTAAGATGGTAAATTTATAACTTCATATAGAAGAGAAAAAGAACGGGGAAATCTTTCTCATATTCTATTTATAGATAATAATAAATATATAAGCTAATAATTTACATCTACTGACAACCACACACTGTGGACAAAAACACGAAGAACGCTGATGAATAAAGTGTAGCAACTTTCGAAAATGGCATGCTGTTCCGTTCTGCTAGTGTATCTCAGTGTAATTAATAATTTTGTTCTATGGATTTAGAGTATTTCTTAGTATATAACTAGCGCATGCAATTCTCATTACCTGTAATTTGCATAAAAAAGTATATATTTCGACTTCTTGAATAAAAGTCAAAAAATATTGAAGAAACATCGGGAAAAGAATAAAATAAAAAGTTGTTTTATTTGCATTAAAATACAGTCGAACTTCTCTATAACGTAGCAGTTGGGGACCGTCAAATTTCTACGGTTATACAGAAAATTCGTTATAGAGAAACTGCAGAAAATTTTGACTACATTTTTTTTATGTAGAAAATATATTTATTAAGACAAAAAAAATAGTTTTTACATGAAGACATTAATTTTTTTGTTATTAATACATACATATGTGACTAAATTGATGCAAAAAATCGATTGCTAAAAACTTCGCAATAGAGAGATTATTTAGTGTGAAAAATTCTATTTAGGTCTTAAAAAATTGTACGTTACAGAGAGAACTTCGCTATAGGGAAGTTCGTTATAGCGATATCAAAATGTATGAAAATACTCACAAAAATGTTGTGTTCACGAATTTTAATTGTTATAGAGAAGATTTCGTTATAGAGAAGTTCGCTATTGAGAAGTTCGACTGTATTAGGCCTTATTAGCTTATTTTCAACACATAAATAAATTTATAATTAATTCCAGTTTTTTTTCCAAACAATCTGTTAATTGTTCCTATTAAATTCCTTAGTTGAATAAATTCTAAATTTTGATGTGCATTCTTTCATATTTGATTGTGAATATGCAACATTTTGATTGAGTTTTAAATGTTGAAAATGCTCATGAATACAAATACGTTAATTGATATGATCATTTTGTTTGCAATTGGTAACCATTTCAATAGTCATAACATTTTACTAATAAGCTCCATTTGAAGTAAATTTTCGATCCTTTCTGTGTTCGGAAATCTGGGTGGCAGAAAAAGCCATACAGTGAATACATACACATATACATAAGTATATAAATATGTATATAAGGAGAAGCAAAAAAAAAATTGTTTAAATGAAAAATATATTGACAATTACGAGAAAATTTTGCAATAAAAGTGAAAAAGTTTCAAAAAATTTATTCATGGAAAAAATTAAAATTTTGCGAGGTGACTTATTTGGACTACAGATCAGAACTAATAACTCAAAGCCGGTGCTTCAAAGACTATTACTGTACTGGAAAGAGCGAAGAAACTCATAGCAGGCAGTAGGGTAGCCACTACTCTATTGACTCTCTTGAGCATCGTCGCTACGTGGGGTGCGTTTCGTTGTTCTATCGTTACTATAATGGGATGTGTTCTGATTAAATCAGAGAACTTGTTCCCGAAACGCGCATCCATTTGCAGTCAACCTGGCAGCGAACCGCACTACGCATTACAGACAGAATTCGTTTTTTGGCCGAACAGCACGTATGTGGAATGGGCTACCCGCAGAGGTCTTTCCTGTCACTTTTAACGTGGGAAAATGTAAATCAAATGTCAATAAACACTACTCTCTCTATCCTCCTTCCCATAACCTAATTTCCTAGTTCTAGCACAATGCATCGCATGTGTAGGGGTCATCCCCTGAGTGCCGGTCCAAAAAAAAAAAAAAATTCTAGATAGAGCTTCTTGGTTTTTCTGTGACGATATACATACATATATGTAATTATCAACATTGATATAGCGCTGCCGCTTTTTTTAATACGGTATGCCACTTCACCGCTAGCGCTAGGCGCCATAAACCGCAACGCTCAACGATTTTGTTTTTCTCGATACGAATCGATTGCCTTAGTTGCGACGAGCTTACTTCAGGTCATATGAAAAATCTATAAAAAAAAAACCACCTGCTTTAAGCAAAAGACATATGGATATGGAAAATCACTATAAAATTCGTATCAATTTCCTCGAATGTGGGAACTAAGCGAGCGCTGCTATATATTTCCAACGGTACGCCGAAATAACTAGCAACAAGAAATTGGCGAATTTGTTCATTTTCCTCGGGACTTCATTCAGTATAAATGAAATTTTAAAATTTTTATATATGGGAATTATTTAATTTTACGTCATTTTTCGTATTAAGAAAATTTATTAATTAATTAATCGCCGTTCTTAAGGAGAATATTCGGCAGGAATGCGAACAGTTATCACCAGAAATATTCCAAACAGTTATGAAAAGGCGATAAAACGGGCACAAATGTGTATCAACACTGGCGGCAGCCATTTGGCTGATATCATATTTTCCAATTAACAGGAAAAAATTGTACAGGTCCAAATAAAGATTTCCACAACTCAAAATAATTTTTTTTTTTATTATTTAATAACAAAAGTTATTCAAAAACAAAATTTGATGGATTAGTTTTACGCCACCTTGTATTAAACATGTTGGTTTGATCCAACTACATTTACAGTTTCTACATTTACGGTTGGCTATATCTGCCTCAAAGTAGACCTCAAGAATTTCCCCCTATAGCATTTTTAAAATCGGATTTATCTTACTGTTGACTTTCGGCCAAACTCAAGAATTGTATCTCTTAGTAAAGTTTCTTTTAGCACATCCAGTACTTCCTCCAGCATGGTATTTCAGATACTTTGAGCACAGTATTTTATACGGTATGCTAGGACTACAATGCAAAAAAATTTCTATTCAGCAAAGTTGCTTTTAGAAATACCCCAAAGGCGAAAGTTACGAAAGTCGGCAGTTATTGAACGCAGTTTTAGAAAAAAAAAAATTAAATTCTGCTCAAAGCAATTTCAGAAAAAGTGCTTTTTAAATGGCATAACTTCATTTCTGGTGAGATTTGTTTCCATTTGGTGGAATACACTGTGATTTTATTTTATTAGCAACGATTTAATTATCATTGTGATTTTGTATTGGAAATTGTTTCTTTTCTTTTCATTACCCGACACTATTAGAACCTATTTCGTTTTACACTTAATCCATTTGCATTGGGCGTTCTTCCATTTTGAGTTATTTGAATTACGAGTTTGAATTTCGTTTATTTACTCTGGAAAACTATGTGGAAGCTTTTTGAGCGCTGCAGTCGAGGAATCCCTGTAACAGTTGCTTTGGCTTTCAACAGTATTTCTCTCTTTCTTGCAACGAACATCTACGTAGATGCTTTAAGGACTCGGAAGACCAGCCCAATGTTATCCTGAGCTGGTTGCAAAGTTTTCCGCTCTACAATACTCTGCGCCTTAATTATGTTATTATCATCGCTCTATAACAAAAACTATACAAATTATGTAATTCTTTGAGTAATTCCTTTTTGAATCTTTTAAAGTAAAATTTGTAATTTTACGCAATAGAGTCACATTTGTTTGCACATACATGCATTAAGCTAATTGCAGCAGCGATAATCGATTCCGAAATAATTTCCAAACTTGATTAAAAAAAGAGTATGTTCAATTGTAAAAAGCTTTACCAATACTCACAGTTTTGTTCGAAATGCTGACGACACAAGATATTCCGAAATCAAAACTTTAATCCCATATTTGCTTGCTACAATGAAACTAAGTAAATTTGAGAGTCAATATTTGTAATATTTTTATAGGAAATCAGCATTAATTGCTCCATTTTATTATTCATTTATTGTATGTATTTATTCTTTATATTTTTTTTCTCTTAATGGTTTTGATTTTTATAGAATTTCTTTTATTCCCTTAAATTTTGATTTTATCTAAAAAAAAAATTTTTTTTAGCACTTTTTTACTTTTTCATTTCATAGCAATTTTGTTTTTGTAAAGACACAACAGTTACTGGTCCAGTTCCAGGAAGTTTTTTTTTTCGGGAGTCGAGTTATGTTTGGGAATCCAATTGTTTTCAATCATATAACAAGATTTATATATATATTTTATTTAAAATCCAACTGTTTGTGAAACTGATTAAAAGGAAATACCAACGTTAAGTTTTATGAGCGTCTTGCTGGTATAACGGCATTAGTGGTGCTGTAGTCGGTTGTGTTTTAATTTTTGATATGGTGGCTGATGGCGGTGTCGGGGTGGTTGCCTCTGGGTGACATTCTTTGTGAACTAAATTTTATTGTTTTGAAAAAAAAAAAAAAACAACTTTGCTTTAATTAACTCTATCATTAATGATTGATGCTTTTTATAGTGTTCGACCGATTAATTCGATTTTTTTTTTATTATTTAAATAATGCTCAGGGTGCAATATCTGCAATACATTTTCGATTGAAAAGAAAACACCATAAGCTGTAGTTAATTTTATATGAAATTTGTTTTAAAAATTATTTTTGAAATTTTATGATGCATATGTATTGCTCTTTCAATATGTGTCTAAATAAGTTAGTTTATATAAATAATGTATGTATATAATTATATAATATATAATAAAAATAAATACAAACTATTATTTCCTGACGATGCTAACTATTTGGTAAATAATTAAAAAACTTTTTATAAAAAAGACTATCGCTCAGAAAAGAAATATAATTAAAAAATTTAATAAAGGTCAAAGGAAAATAGAATTGAGACTATGAGTGTGAAGATAAATTTAAAACCCAAGACACAAACCATTTATTTTAGCGGAGCTCTTTTTCTACTTAACGGAGCAGTGTTAAGCACTTTACAGCGGTACTACATTTGATGAAAGTGTGATAATAATTGTTTATTCCTGAAATGTGGTGACATCCAGATGTATCCCACTACATGTAAATGGTACTTCAGAGACACCTCTAAGGAGCAGAGAAGGTCGTATTACCCAAATAATTTTGGGAGTTTAGAAAAATTAGCTTGAATAAAGTGATTTTTTGAACTGAATTTCTTCAGAAGATTAGTGGCCATTGTGGAAAAATGGACAATACTACACATATCCCACTATATACAAAGGGTGCGTCAGTGGGTCCTGTAACGAGCAAAAAATGTCGTATTACCCAAATAATTTTGGGAATTTAGAAAAATTAGCTTGAATAAAATCGTTTGTAAATGGCTGGTGTCTTGGGTTTTAAATTTAAATTTATCTTCACACATACTGAGACTTATATATAATATACATATATACACTCAGGTCTTTTTTTATGCGGTTTTTTTTTATGCCAATTTGAATTTATGCGTTTTTTTAATATTAAAATTTTTTTTTATGTTTTTTTATATAAAAGTATGTATGTAGTATGTACTATGGAATATTTTGATAATTGATAACACTGGTATGTACATATGTACATACAAGTTTTTGACATAAAATGTGTGCTTTCTGTAAAGCTTTGAGATTTCTGTTAAGGTTTGTGCTTTCTGTTAATTACATAATCCGTTTAACGTGATGGCCAGAATAAATTATTTGAAATTGGGGATTTCCCTTTGTTAACATGCGACGAAGAAATATTCTTACATACGTTTTCAGTTTAGCCATTGCCCTGCAAAGGCAACAGTTGCATTTTGTTTTAAATTTTAAATATTTATTGTGGTGGAATTTTACACAGATTCTTGAATTTTAAATATCCGAAGGTGTTGAAATTTCGTTCCATAAAATTTTCGGATTTGATTTTTAAGATCGTGATATAGAGAAAAATAAGAAAAAACGACATACGATTTCTTTAGAGACCAAAATCGAAATTTTAGACCGCTTAGCAAATGGAGCTAAAAATAAGGCGCTGGCTGGTCACTTTAAACTAGGCGAATCATCAATCAGAGCCATAAAAAAAATGAAATTTGCATAAGAAATTCTGTAATTTCAGGCACACAACTGAGCAACAAATATTCATCTTATTCAAGAGACCCAATTATTTTTACACATACATATATGTAATTGCATTTATGAATATAATGTTTTTTAAATTAAATTGAAAAACTTTTTTTATGCGAATTTGGTTCATTTTTAATACTTTGATTTCAATTTATGCGATTTTTTTAAATTCCGGAACGTAACCCTAGTTTTTGTATGGAGCTAGAGTCTTTTTTGTGCGTTTTTTTTTATGCGATTTTCTACGGAACGCATCTACCCCATAAAAAAACACCTGCGTGTATAATGAATTTAAAATATTTTTGGGGCCGATTTCTAAAGAATTTTCTTCATGTTATTTGGACACAGGAAAAAGTAAAATCAAGATTCAATTAAAAAAACGAAGATTCTATTAAAATAATAATTAGATTTCAAACTATCACGAAAATTGCAGTATTAATTGATACAGTTTTAGTTGGAAAAATTTCAGATTTTTTTTCCATTTCACAATTTTATGGCATTTTGATTGCACTGTTTTGAGAGAACACCACACTCAATTAAAATAAACGTGCATTCAATTAAATTATTAATTCAGAAAAAAAATTTTATTGAGCAAAGATTTTATTGGGAAAAATTGTTTTTGTGCGCGTTAGAAATATTTTCGGTCGAACACTAAAATTTACGCTTAGTTTTTTTCTTTACCTGCTGCAGCTGTCATTCTATTGTATAAATTTTTCTTTTTCTTTTTTAATATGGCATCCAAATTGTAGCCATCCAATGCCATTCTGCAAAAGTGAACATAAATGTATAAATTAAATGAAATTCCTTCTCAATAACGCAAAGATTTAACTCACTTTTCTATTCTACTTATGCCTAATAAATCCTTGAATACCAAATAGATTTTACTTAATGTCAAATTGGGTAATCCCTGTCCCAAATACCGTATAAATTGGAGCTGTTCGGGTTTTGGTAAACCGTTGTCTTGTAAATCCAAAAAGGGTCTATGGTCGGCCACCTTATATTCCTGTTTTGAATGAAACCATTTAAAGAATATATTAAATAAAAGGAGTCTACTATACATTAGAAGAAAAGAAGTGTTATTATATATGGAAATGTTTCACAAATAATAAATGAGAGGTAACAAATACAATATGAACTACATTTCGGTCTGTTTCTTTTTTTTTTTTCTTTTTGCTCACATTGCAAAATCTGTTGAAATTTTCGATGATTATATACTTTTCATAATACGTTACAGTTTGATTTGTTTGAATACCGAACTGTTTTAATAATTCCTGTTTTTTGGGTGGTAACCTGGCCATTTGTGTACTTATGCCATCCTCGATGCGATGGGTTTCATGTACATCGAAATTTTCATAAATCACTAAATTTTCCAGCGGACGCGAATTTGCCATTTGTGATTTTGTTTGATTAAAGTCTCCTGAGGCGGATTGTTGTAGTGCTGGTGGTGGTAAGGGGTTCAAATTACCGCCCAACGACGTTGCTGATACGGTTGGTGTAGTTGTCAGGAAATCCATGCTGTCATTTGATTGACTGTTTATAATATTCTTAAGATCTAAAATAAGATAAACGGAAAATAATTAAAGCATGACCATACACACACATATATGTATGTATATATGTATGTAGATATACATACATATGTGTAAGTACTTTAAATTTCCTTTATTTATAATTTATTTGCAAGTTTTTATTGTGCTGCAGTTATTTTTAGTATTTTTAGTCGGTCAATCTGTCTGTTTGATTCATATGTTTTTCTCAATTTATGCAAAAAAAAAAAACCAGAATGTTTTTGTAATAAAAATTAGAGAAAATCATTCTAATAATATATATTTATGTGCATTCTTACGAATACAGCAGCGGTAAAAGAAGTAGCACTGAAGCTATAGTTTGTCTTTATATATTCAATTTACTTCTGTTTTGCAATAGAAATATTTGTGCCACACATAAGAAAACTAATCAATTATGAGTGTGTATTTTTTTCAAACAATATGCACATTTAATTTGTTTTCTTTTACTGAAATAAATTACTAAATTTGTACGTATAATACAAAATGAAATAATACCCTAAACTTCCAATAAAAGGTATGGAGTAAATATATCAATAGTTTGTTGTCTCAGTACGAATGCACTTTTTAAATTTAGTGTAATTTTTTTTTGGGGCAAGTGGCAACTCTGATATTTGGCAGCTGTCAAATATGTTTATTCCGATTATCAAAAATGGAACGCTTTACGAAAGAACAACGTCTGATAATTGTGAAAACTTTTTACAATATTTGGAAAGTTCCGCTAAAAAGAATTCGAAAAATTGTCACTCGAGGAAGTGCACTCAACGTGTCAACCATGCGAAGAGTGGTGAAAAAAATTTTCATAATTTGGGTCGCTAATGATCAGTAAGACTCCTGTGAGTCAACATACCGGTCGGGCTCTTGAAAGCATTGCTGCTGTAAACGAGAGTGTCGCCGAAAACATCAATTCGGTTTCGTTCTCAATAACTTAAAATTTCAGGAAGCTCTACGCAGCGAATTTTGACAAAAGACCACCACCTTCATGGAAACCATGGAAAGCGCCGCCATGAAAAAGGGTATTCTTACTGGGACAGCCTATATTTAATTTTTCAGAAAATCTGTCCCAATGCGAACAAGCAAAAATTGCTTGTTCTTAGTAAATTTTATTTCAGGCACGCTATTCTTTGCGCCATTCGTCTTCTTTCTTTATTCGGTGTAGCTCTGTAGAATTCTAGGCCACTCTATAAAGTTAATGTGTAAATATTATTGTCTCTACACTACTGTCGAGTCTTTCTACTACTCTGTTATCAATTTAAACATGCTGGTCCGTTTGTTGTCGCCTTTCCACTGCTAATGCTGCTATTGTTTTTGCCAACAGTGTACGTACATTCTTACATACATACATGTGTACATATGTGCAGAAAAATGTCGCCTGAATGATCTAAAATATGTAGTGTAATTTTAATTTGAGATTTATTTAAATATTTCATAAATAGAAAATTTTTAGAAATCAAAATAGGTATTTTAAATAAATCTGCATAATTTTGTTACACAATGTTTTTGTATTTCGACTACAGCGAGCAGATATGCAAGGTTTTTGGAAACCTTTTGCTGAATTCTAAAACCTTAAATAAAAAATAATAACATATGTGGATAGACTTTATTTAGCACCTTGCAAATGATGTGTTAACATTTCTCAATACTTGCACAGTTACCCATTAAAATATTATAGAAATTTAGAACTAAAAACTGTCGCTTAATTAGGAAGAAATGCTGTCGAAATACATATACGAACGTCACTGAATACACTGTTTATAGCAGTATAAATGCTTAAAAAATGCATTCTGTTTGGATTTTTATTTATCAATTTGAACAATTTTGTTTTAATATTCTATTATATTTCATTAATTCTTCTAGGTTTTTTTTTTACCTCTATTTTATAATATTAATTTAATCAATTATTTAAGCTTAAGGTCACTTGTTTTTTATCAATCAAAAACCAATTTTCCAGTAGAAGCTACACAAAGGAGTATCGAAATATGGAAACATAAATAAATATTATTCGTATTAAAAAAAAGACAAGTTACCTTAAGCTTAAATAATTACTTGAATTAAATAAACTTATATTTTATTCTGTTGAATTTTTTATTTTACATTTTAACCGCTAAATAACTTTCATAGCAATTTAAAGAGGTTTCTCGCAAACTTATGAAGCTAATTTTGCAGTAAGCACTTGCAATTTTAAGCTTTGACACGAGTCCATGAAGGCAATATAATCGTAACTTTAGTACTATTTACGTTTGGCCTCCCAAATATGTTAAAAAAAAACCATTGAATCAGCTGATGGGCGATATAGCTAAGGATTTTATCTGGTAATGAATTTGTCTTGAGAATAGCAGTCTAATTCGATCGATTATTAGCTGTCCACTTTAGAGAATAATAAGTGTTAATTTATTTTTTGAAATATATTTATTAAGCTTGAGGTCTTTTTTCTTATTTTATTTTGTTTTATTATTCTTTATTTATTATTTTATTTTTTATTATATTTATTATTATTTATTTTATTATTATATATTATTAATAAATATATTTCAAAAAATATAATAAAAAAGGTCAATTAATAATATAATTAAAAATAAGAGTTAATTTTTAAATTTAATTCCGATTAACTGCCTGCTCATAGAGCCGAATGAAAATAATCGTTCGGGGCATTTACATATATTGAAAACAACAATAAAAACAATCAAATTGTTTTTGTTTTCAATAGAAATGGCGAAGGATTATTTTCACCTCGGCTTCTATGAACATTCAATAAGTCGACTAAGGTATTCTTTCATATTCCCACAGCTATACGAGTATGAAGGAGATTTATTCAATGGGATTTGCTACAATGAATTCACATCTGCTTTATTCTATGTTATATGATAAAAATTTCAACAGTATACTAGTATACATTGTCTAAATGGGGAAATAAAATATTTCGCATTAAACACTCTTTAAGGAAATTTAAAGAAAATTTCAAGATTATGCGTACGTGCTTCTTTTAACTTGTAATCTATTCTTTCATAAACAACAGCATGATTTTTAGACGTGGAATAATTTGCATAATTTCGATTATGCATTTTCTTAAGAAATCACTTTTGTCTAATAAAATGAAAAAAAAAAAAAATTAAATAAAAATTATCTTACCGTCATAAAAGCCAATTAAATTATTAAAAAAAAACAACAAATATATATTTTTTATAATTTTTATAATTTTTTTTTTTTTTGATCAAAAATACGTTTTAATTTAATTTTGAAAATAATTTTCGCATATAAAACAATTTAAAATTTCGATAAAAATTTACTCATACATTAATTAATTAAAAGTACAAATATATATTTTTAATAATATGAAGAAAACAAAATTTATAAAAATACTGTTGATAATTGTGTGTTTAATCATCGTCATAATATTTTTGCTTCAAAAGTAATTACCCGCCTGCTCCTCTCAATACGCACAAAATTATCTTTCAAACATATGTATGTATGTGTGTATATTGCAAAGAATAATGCATGTGTTAATTTCTGTTTTCAATAATAAAATTAACGGATGTACTACCCGAATTGTCACTTAATTAATTGCAATACCCTGTTTCTTAATGAGTAAATAGAGTAGATGCATATACATATTTACATACATACATACATACATATATATATATATATATATTTTATATTGGGTGAGAAAGTAAAAAAACCCATTCATATAGTTCCACAGTTGAGTTAACATTATACATAAATACATACATATGTATACATCTGTACATATTTATATAAATATTAGCACTTAAAGCAATCATTGAATTTCAATAAAAGTTATAACATGTGTTGTGTTTTCTCTCCAACCAAAAGTGTTTTTTTTTTTCATTTCTCGCCCAATTTTGATGTATGCGGCTAAAATCTTGTCACTTTAATGTGGCGTTATAAAGTCATTTTGCACCACTTTAAAAGCGAACAATAAAGTGAAAATATTCGTAATAAATAAAATGAAAAGCGTAAAGCACTTTCCGAGAATCGAATTAACAATTGGAGCTAATGTGCTTTCATTGGAAAATCCCACATAAAAATTGAAAAGAAATTATCATACGAATTTAGGGCCAACAGGCGGTTAATGTATAAAAATAATCAATTGAATAAAAGCTTTTATATCTAAAAAAATATATGCGTATATGTAAATATATTTATATTTTAATCTCAATAATTTTAATTGTTATTTTATGGTAACAGTAATTTTCTTTTAATTAAATTATTTTCTCTTCCAGCTCTTTCTTGTGCGAAAACATTTTACATTAGGAATACATTTTATGTTTAATTTTATATTATTTTGTTTAAAAAATGATTAAGTTATTGTTGGGGGTTTATAAAATTATTTTAAACAAAAACATGTGTATTTCAAACGAAAGAAGTGAAATAATATAATTAAAATGTATAAATCATAAAAATAGTTATAATTTTTGTTTTAGATAATAATATAATTAACTTACAAACAAAAAACATTAATTTAGTAACATATATATATTAAATTAAAATTATTTAGTTTATTCAACTAGAAGATAAGTTTATTCAACTAGGCTAATACAAGACTTTACTACAAAAGACACATTACATTACAATATGAAGTCGTTTACAGGAATTATTTAAATTATTTAATTAGAGCAGATTTACACCATGATATTCCTATCCACAAGATATGTTGCATGAAATATAGATTCAAGTGGAATCAAGTCTTGGAAATTTTGTTTCAGTACGCATTGCTTAGGAAATGGGACCCTTATAAAATCGGTACCGGCTTCAAAATGAAATCAAGCAGCCAAGTTTATGGTTTTTATTCCGCTATAAAGCCATTTTACTTTGAGAAAGAACAATAAAGTCCACAAATTCTTAATAAATAAAATGATAATTTAATGCACTTTTTGAGAATCAAAATCACTAGAAGTTTGCTCGTCTCAAAAACGCTTGAGGTGCAATTCCCACCGCATTTGCTTCTGTGTAAGTATGTATTTACTAGAGGATTGTGTGAAATATCTCATTCAGGGGGAACCAAGGCGTAGCAAACAAGGTGGTGTTGGCAGCAATTTTTCGCTGTACCTCTACGTTTGTACAATAAACGTCAAAACACATTGTATTTGTAATATTTCCATTAGTTGTTTTTGACATATCACGAACAAACAACATGTGGGTAGTACAACAACTCCATTCAACACCACCATGTTAAAGACGCCTTGAGTGGCAACATTTAATTTTATGTTTATGAAACAAAATGAGCCAGGTCCATTCGACCAATGTGTTCATGCGTTTCGTTTCATTAACACATTGCCTTGTTTCACTCAAACCAAATTAGTCTCATAATTCCCGTTTTCTTCTCTCTCTTTTGTTTTTGTTTATCTGGGACCAGTACTCTTTATGAGATGACCCCTACACATGCGGTGCATTGTGCTGGAACTAGAGGAAAGGGATTGTAGGAGAAATGAAAGGAGGTAAAGCTCCACTATCTTACAACACTGCTTTTGTTGTAATGTCTCTGATGTCAAGGAGACGTATTAAATTTTGAAGCAGTGCTGCCCCACTGTATAATTTTAGCTTGCATATGCTAGCGATTTGTAATTTAAAATTATAATATTCACAAAATTGTATATGTATATGTATTTGTAATATATTTTTTATTAATTTTTCTAGTTTTTTGACCTCTTTTTATATTAATAACACTAATTATTTAAAAAATTATTTTGGATTTGGTTCAAAAACAAATTTCAATACAAAATCGAATATTTATACTTATTTCAAATACAGAATATATTTTTATGAATATGGCTTTTAATATTTTTATTTTGAATTTTCATTGGCAAGAACTTTTCCTATATTGTGAATTTTAAAAAAATATTTTTTCATTATAAACAAAAACCAATTTTCCTGAAGAAGCTACACAAAGGAGTAGCGAAATATCGAATCAGAATAAATATTAAATATATTAAAAAGACCTAAAGTTTAAATAATTAAAAAATATGCTTTCCTCCTCAATTATTGAGTTGCTTTTGTAATAAAATGCTTTATGATATTTTTCATACTGTATGAGAATATCATAAGGTATGTAATAATAAATTTCACATATAGTTTATAGGGGAAAAAGCACAATTAGAATCATATATATAAATGAATATTCCCAAAATAAATTCAGTTAATATTAAATAATTAGTGTTATTTATATTTTTTATTATTAATTTTTGAAAATTTCTAAAATAATACTACTTTTTCAATACAACAAAATGTTATAATCTCAGTTCCAATGCTTTGCAACACTGTATTTTTCCCAAAAATTAGTGAAATAATAATTTCCGGTTGTTGCAAAGTGTGTGCAAATTAAAAGCGTGAAACGCATTTTCTGAATAGATATTTTTTTGCAATAAATCGACCGTTTATGCATTCCGCTCTCATTCTTTCTCGCTACCGTAAATTAAATATATTACAACAGTTTTTGCATGGTACAGTGTACACTTTTATTACGCGATTGTTTCCTTGGTTTTTTTCTTAAATACAAATCTACAAAATTAATGTAAAAAATTCTTCTCTTCTGCTGCTTCTATTTTAAATTTACTTTGCATTTATGCACCATTTTAGTTTCTCATTTGTTTTTCAATTATATTAATAAAAGCATATCAAATATTTATAGTAAACAATTTCATTTGTTTTATTTTAATTGAAGAAAGTACTTAGAATTTAAATTTACTATCATTAAAGGGTGCTTTACATTGTCCCACAAGTCGTACGACATGCCAAATTTTTGTGTAGAAGAGCACAAGTCGGATCGTCTAAACGTAATATGTAATGAAACTATAAGATTTTGAGAGAACAATCACAATTTTATAAAAATATACGTATATTTTCCAAAAGTACACTAAAAATTTTGACCACGAAAATAACATATTCGAAAGTTATAAAAATATTTTTCAAGGTTATTAAAAAAAAAATTCAATTGCACAAGAACTCCATCCCTGGGGAAAACAAGCAAACAGCTGTAGTTAAATTAAATGAGAATGTTTTCATCTTACTTGATTTTATCCATACCAATGGTGTAAACGCCAGAAAACAACCATCCGATTTTTCTCTCTTTTTTTTGAAATACAGATGGAATTTCATTTTATTTTCTCTCACATTTTACGTACGACAAATCTTATCGTTTAAAGCGGCCTTAACTAGAAGTCAAATTTCTTTCTTCTTTAGGCATTGTTTATAAAAAGCATTGTCAATCTCAATGGTGCTTTTGTTGTGTTTATTTGCGCACTTTAGGAATGCCATACATTGCCAAAGTTTGCACGGTTGCGTTTAAGAACACGTGACATTGTCACACTGCGAAGCAGCTGACGTTTGGCAAGGCAGCCATTTTGAATAGCAAAATAAGATTTTTGTTAGTCGATATGAAAATTTTTAAAAGAAAATTTGGCAACACTGTCTATACGCGATGGCTGTTTACTTCGTAAATATAGATTTTCATATTCGTGAATCGTACAAATACGAGGCAAGAGTGTGCAAAGCATGCGTATACTTATGATTGCGTTGTACTCGTGCTGTTCTTTGTTCCTTATACGCCACTTACAATAAAATTCATTATCACATGATTACAAACACCCATATAAACACTAAAAGGAAGTTCTGAATAATTTTTTTTCCTTCCTTTTGAAAAACTCAAAAATTTGACATGGCACTTTTCACTTTATTTCTTAAAAATATTTGCACTTTATGGCTTTCTTTAAAAGTGCTGTAAAAGGTCTTTATAGAGGAACAATAAAGTGTAAATGTTTTAAATGAATAGAGCATAATCGGGTAAGAAATGCAATGCACTTTTGATTGAAAAGTGAACACCATATGTCTACAATATGTCAGTTGTAGCGAAAATCGTTTTTTTATGTTACAGGATGCAACAGCCGTATAATTTAAATTTCTTTGATAAGAATACATGTTAGTAATAATGATGATGACCAATGTGTATCTACTTCCAATGAAATAGCAGTAATTTAGCACAACATTGAATTGGAAAAGTGCATCATTAAATCCTTTAAGTAATAATGTCTCAAAAAGAGTGTCTAGTCGCTACTTACAGCCATACCTAAACAAGAGCGGAAAGCGTTTTCTAGCTGTCAAAATTCTCATGCCCATACAATTTGTATGTAGCATACCGAAATACCGCGGCGTCAACGGCAACGGCAACGCTTTGCAATTGGAAAATCCGATTTGGACAGTGCGTTTAATAGTGAAGTAAGTTGCAAATAAAGAAGGTGCAAGAAATAAACATAAAAAAATATTTGTTATTAGAAAATGGAGGCAAGTAAATCCTCTAAATAGTCCATATAACGCATTGTTTAAACTTTTTGTTATAAAATGCTTATTTAAAAATCGCAAACACCAATAAACTTTATTGTTAAAATAATCAGAGGTTGTTATATATTATTTTTTTTGATAACCCTGTTTTTATCGTTTTGACCTAGCGTTGTCGCTTTTATGTAGGTATGGCATTTCAGCGTAAAAGCTAAGCGGAAAAAACGTTCCGCTTTCCGCTCTTGTTTAGGTATGGCTGTTAGTCGTCACATGACTGGCAAAATTTCCTCACCATCGCACAAATTCACGCTTACAAACACATCTAAATTTTTTTAAATATCTAATGTCGCGTAGTAGTAATAAAAATCGGAGGGCGTTTGAAACTGAAACTACTAATTGTTTTTTATTTGTCAACTGAACTATTTATGTATGTGTGTATATCGATATTGTATATATGAATGTAATGCGAATAGATCGGCTACGATTGGTGCTGCCCAGAACGAAATTGAGGCAGCCATGGGTCAAATATAATGCGTAAATGGAAGGCAAACGGTCATGATATGCAATGATTGTACTTTAAAATAAAAATGCTCCCACTGGAAATCATTTCGTTGTTTTCCACTTACAGCCATTCAAATTTTCAAATGCGAGATAGCCCACAATGAAAATGACTTGAAATTTTGGTTGGTTTTCTTGAAGTCATGAAGCAGTCACTCAAGACTTACACGCTTGTGTGTGCTAACTCTTGAATATTACATTTCCTACACAATTTCATTAGCGTTCTGGTGAGTGGAAACTACATAACGATGGTGGTAACTAGAATTAGGGTGGCGATGGACACGTTTACTACAAAGAAAACCAAAAATTTCCTGGCTTAGAGAGGCCGGTTTCAGACAAACGGCCGTTTTCACAATGTCCGATTAAAACTTAACGTGAACTTTAACAGAATGTTTTGCATGCCAAAGTCGCCGCTAAAGTCTACGTTACTTTTAATCGGACATTGTGAAAAGGGCCGTAAATCATAAAAACATCTCGCATTTTTTCTGATATGCAATAGTGGAACTTGGTGTCAGTTGTTGTCTAATCATGCGTGTCTAGAATTTTGCGTTTAAATTACGAATTTTGGTTTCTTAAGGCCACTACGAAGAACAGCAACTGGCATTAAATGATATAAAATTTCACAATTAACCTCTTACTGTTCGCAATTATGTATTTTCCGAGAAAGAAATAAATGTTTGTTTCAATACTCGTATAATTACATGAAGTTTCCGACTGATGAGTCGACCGACATCAGCAGCAACGAAATGCAGCATGTGCACACCAGCCTCACCAAAAAAAGGCAACAATCATTTTGTGAATTATAATAAATCCAAATAAACATTTTAAAACTACATTAAATAAAAAAAAAAAAAATTAAAAAAATGAAAAAAAAAAATATTTTAAATGATGTAAATTTGTTCGAAATTGTTAAATAACTTTGAAATTAAAATAA
Source organism: Dexiosoma caninum (assembly GCA_963924685.1). NCBI lineage: Eukaryota > Metazoa > Arthropoda > Insecta > Diptera > Tachinidae > Dexiosoma > Dexiosoma caninum. Next base: position 31,338,672 of record OZ004729.1, read on the forward strand.
TTCCTGCCATATTTCTTGCTGCAATGCAAACTGAAAATGCATTTGAATGCACATTGTAATGCACGAAAATAACATTTCACGTAAAACAGAAACAAATTTTTTGTTAAAAGATACTAAATAAAATAAAATGAAATGAAATGAAATGAAAAAAATAAGCTCTAATACGACGAGCAGAGGAAAAAATCAAAAATTTAGAACAAGGCGTTCGGTTCGCAATAATACAATTTGAAATGAACAAAAATGAGACAAAATGATAATTATTTTGAATTAATATTTTAGAGGGGAGGATGCTGAGCAGCTAAATTGTGTAGCGGATGGTGATTTTGTAGATGATGATGTTGTTGCTGTTGTTGTTGTTGTTGTTGTTGCTGCTGGTGGTGGTGGTGTTGCTGATAGATAACAGCAGTAGCATGATGTTGTATCGAAGGCTGAGCAACTGAATGGATATGATGTGAAGGAGGGAGGTGATGATGAAGGGGTAAATGGTTATTTGGCTGCATATGATGAGGATGTTGATTGTGATTAGTTATAGATTGTGTTATTAAAGCCGGCGCTGCCACTGTTGGGGGCATAGGTGAAGCCATTATTGCAGAAGGTGCTGCTAGATTTGCCGCAGAGGTAACAACTACCATGGGACTCATCGGCATTTGTACATGATGAAGTTGCTGCTGCTGCAGTTGCTGTTGCTGTAACTGTTGTTGTTGATGATGATGATGATGGGGATGTAAATGAGTTTGAGGTGTAGTCGTGTGATTTACATGCGGTGGAGGTGGTGGTGGTGGTGGATGAGCTGGCAATGGGGTATTTTGTGTTTGTATTGCTGTTTGTTGCTGTTGTATTTGTGGTGTTCTTAGTATTGCTGGTGATGGCACATTATGAATTTGTTTAGTTGGTGTATTAATTATATCATTATTATTAATAATGCTGCTGCTACTGTTGCTGCTGCTGTCGCTGCCACCTTTGCCATTGTCATTGCCAGTACTATTGCCATTACAACTATTGCTCTTGCCATTCTGTATGGCTACAGGCACTGCGGTTGCAGCGGTATTATTAGAATTATTATTATTGTTAGCATTCACAGCGATAATATTGGGGGTGGAATTTGAAATTGTGGAATTCATATTACTGGAACTATCTTTAGTTGTTGTTGTAGATGTGGAGGATGAGTTTGAGGCATTATTGTTATTACCTAAACATAATTTGTGCCAATTTTACAATATTAAGTAAATAATAAAAACGAAAAATTATAATAATAGAAATAAAAAAAAAAAAAAGAACGAGGAATCATAAATAACTTACGAGATAACTTTTGTTTAGTAAAAAAAAAAAAGAAAGAAAGAACAAAAACACTACACAAAATAATAAAATATTTGAAATTGAAATGCAAACCAAACAGAAAACGGAAAATCTAATACTTAGAATATTAAAAATCTATACATGGATTTTGTACAAGTATGGCTTTCTTCGTTTTCTTTGCCTATCTGTCCGCCATTTTTTTTGTCCGTGTGTTTGTTTAGTCTGTGCAGTGTTTTTATTATTCTTCACTATATTTAACAAAATACTTACCAGCTGTTGTATTTGCTAGGAAGCGCTTTATTTTATCTAAGATATAAGGCAAATTATAGCCATCCTTTGTGTAACTGCAATGAAAGAAAAGTATATTTGAATTTTTTTTTTTTATAATTTTTTAAAAAAAGTTTTGAGCAAAGAGCAATGAAAAGTCAGCCAAAGAAGTGTCTGCATTCTTTGCATAAAAAAAGATATGGCAGCAAATTACGGCATTTCATGTCGATAGACCAATGAAAATTCGATCGATATCGAAGGCTGTAACGTGAGCCCTGTATGAGCGCCGACTTTATGCTACACATTTTGCTGCCCCTTTTTTGTTACTCGTTTCAATGATAATGCTTTTTCCTCAATTCTCACAAGGCACGATCAAGTTTCCTTTGCTACTAAAGTGATTTAAAGCCCCAAAAAAGGAAAGAATAACAATATTGAAAATTACCAGCCAATTAAAGGCCGGGGCACATAGAATCCGTCATCCGTGAATACTTTGCCTTTTTCAACTGACAAGTAAGTTGAAATACACGTTTTCTATTGAGGGTACGTTGAGTACTTTGACACATATATAAAAACCGCTGCCATTGTAGGTTATTTTCAACCAAAATTGGTTGATTTTTTTTTTTTAGGTGGAGATGTGAATATTTTTTTTTATTTAATTTTTTTTTATTTTTTTTTTTTAGTTTATTTTTTTATTTTATTTACTTTTTCCAGCTTATGTAATATTCAATACGTAAATTTTACTTGTAAAGTTTTGAAATCAGGTTTTATATAGCGAAACGTTGTTAACACCCTTTTGTTTTATTAAACAAAAATAAAATAACACAGTATTTAAATCCAAAATAGATAGAAAATTATATGCAAAGATTTGTTTGTTTGAAATTGAAATACTGTATGTACATAAATGTTTTTACCTAAATTTTTTTTATAAAATTTGTGGCTAGTGGAAAAGAAATTGAAGACTTAATTTTGTTGTTTTTTTTTTTTTATCCTGGACCAGTGCTCAGGGGGGTGGTTAGGGTTATTTCCTCAAATCGCCAAATCTAAATGCCAAATCTTAAAGCTAAAAATCTTGAAAAGCATGCAACAAAAACTACTGCTTCGACTGAAGCGGGTTTATGAGGGAGACATACTGATTGTTGTTGTTCCTCCTGCTTCGAAAAGGCCTGATATTAGTTCACATGGGAGCTCTTGTTTTTGAAATAAAACAGTGCTTTTTTCACATCATCAAAAATGCGTTACAATCAAGTCTCTTTCGTGTGTATTCGTCGCCTATTTTAATGTTAGTATTTAATAGCCGATCAATTAAGGCTTAACAATAATTGAGACACCGCTCTGGCGTTTTTTGCGCATATTCGAACGCTCTTCAAAACAGCGCATCTGGAAAGCATGAAATTTTTCTACTGCTTTCAGAATCCTACTGATTTCTTGCTAAAAAATCGTTTTCAACGTTTTGTAGCATATCAAAAACCAAGAAACACTAAATCTTTTTCGATATAAGATTGCGAGGAAAATATTATATCCCAATTTACGGTATTCGATATCGAACGAAATTCCAATACCTTTTAATAGAATGTTCTTCGAAATTTCGATTTCATTCTAATGACGTAATTTCACCTCAAGGGTAATATTCACGAACAATTTAATAGCATCATTTGCGAGAAGATCTAGATGCAGCACGCAAGAAGCCACATTCTGTGAAATTGAGACACGGTTTGCGTATTGACTCCACAACCTGAATGTTGCCGGTTCGAATCACCGATTGGACAAAAATTTTTTTAATTGTGGTTGGTATACATCGCTGGCATTAGTCGGTATTTGAGCAATAAAAGGTCGGCGAAATAAAGTAATAAATAAAATTGCTCTCTTTACATTACTTTTTTTAACTTCGTAAAACTTGATGGTAACTTCCCGCTAGAGCACAGCAGACGAAAGTAATATTGCCATCAAAAACTTAGCAAACATTTCTGGGATAAAACATTCGAGAACGGCTATTGCTAGTGAAACGCAAAAGAACTCATAGAGTTCAGCCATCGCTCAGTTTACGGCAGCAAACGTTTTGGTCTCGAAGTTTCGATTATTTATCAATAGCGAATCTTAAGCAATATCGAAAACGTACATTGTTCGCTAAAAATAAAAAAAATCCGTCTCATTTTGTATTTTTTTTTTTATAGGAAATTCTTCTTTGTTCGCATCATGTTGATTTTTTTTATAATTTTCTGCTTTAAAAAACACCCTGGGTCTCATCAGGCGGGAATCGAACCCTAACCTACAGATTGACAATCTAATGCTCATGCATTTGACTACGGAGACATTCTCATAGAAAAATGTACAACAAAAATTTTAATATTTGTTCTCTGTGTACCATTCGCATTTCCAACATTTTTGTCAATTAAGCGAAGGTTTATTTCCGAGAAATCATCGTTAATAGTTCGTTTTCTCAAATTTTCGTAATTTTAAACATTTCGTACAATTTAGAGAAGACTTTTATATCGGGAATTCTTTGCTTTAGCGAATATTCGCTTACAAAAGTTTCTCAGGTCAAGCGCGTTAGCTTTAAAATTCTCTAGCCAATTTTTATATACAATTTATGGGCAAGAAAACAGCTGATTGCTATTCTTATGAACAACTATGATTACTAATCAATGAAAAAATTTACCGAATTAAAAACATAAAACATTAATTTAAATATTTTTTAATTATATTTCCTTTTCCAGCGCTGGTCTTTTTTTATGAAACGTTTTTTTCAATCGATCGTTTTTCATCGTCAGGAAATCGTCAGATTGGAATAATATTGAAAATAAATAATAAAAAAAAATTTTCATAAAAAAAGACCATCGCTCTTGAAAAACAAAAAAAAAATATAATTAAAAAATTTAATAAAGGTCAAATAAAAATAGAAGTGCAATTAATTTAAATATTGAAATACTTACATTTCGGTACGTTTAGTGCAAAATAAATTTTTAAAATTACTATAAATGCAAAACAGAGTAAATGTTGGTAAACCTTGTCCAAGATAACGTGCAAATTTAATTTGATCAGGTTTATTTAGGCCACTTTGATTGAGTGATAGAAACGGTCGATGATCTTTAATATCATATTCCTAGAAAGAAATAAAGAGAACGAAAAAAATGCTTAAATGAAATAAGTCAGAAAACCAGTTTAAATTTTTTGTTTTTTAAGTTAATAAAAACACATTTTGTAAAACCAATAAAAAGTGTTGTAAACAGAATGGCGACTGTTTTGTGCACTACATTACAAGCTTAAGATACATATTTTTTTTTTTAAACATTTGGAACTACCAACTCATTAAATAATTAATTTAATTGTTTTTGTTTCTGTTATCATAAACTTCTTAAATTCTAAATTTCTTTATAATTCTGTGCTGAATGTATAGTCTTATGTCCAGTTTTTGACTTCGTTTTTAAATACGTAATTAGATAATTTTTATTTAAACTTAAGGTTTTTGGCCGAACAGTACGTAAATGGACTATACTGCCCGCAGAGATCTTTCCTGTCACTTTCAACATGAGAAAATTAAAATCGAATGTCAATAAACACTACTGCCGCCTCTATCCTTTCTCCCAAAAACTTTTTTCCTAGTTCCGGCAGAATGCAGCGCATGTGTAGCTAGCGGTCATCCCCTGAGTGCCAGTCCAATCAAAAAAAAAGTTGTTTTTAAAGAGAGTTTCTGTTTTTCAGTGCTAGTTAAATGTCTGTATTTGAATGCGATAAAAGTATGGTTAGCACTATGAAATTATTGGTAGTTTTTAAACACAACATTGTTTAAGCTCTTATGACAGTACATTTTTTCTGCTTTGTTCAAATTTTTGAGAAGAGTGCAAATATATTGTAGTGGGAAAATTAATCAGGTGCACAGAGTACAAACATTTTAAGATAAATGTAAAAACGTGAAATCGAGGGAAATGAGTAACTGTCAAAAAAATGTAAAAAGTTTCAACTTATTTTTATATTTATATAATTGACGTTTCGAACTTAAAATCTTTTATATGCTGACAACTTAGCGATTTATGCACTATTTCTGCGATTTTGAGCATAATTTTTGACCGTATATTTTGCTTCAACGTTTTTTAAAAGATATTTATTTCCATTTAAAAAAATGTAAATATTAGCCATATACTTCATATTTGTTTCTTTCTGGCTTTTGCTATACCTTTCTATTCCCGCATGGGGGGGTTTGGAAACTTGTTTCTAAACCTAGGGGTGTTTAGCAAGCCCACGGTACCTAGCTAAAGGTCTAGAATCACCTTAAACTACCTGTGAGTTTGAAGATGACTCTTCGAAATCTTACTAGAGATTGATGAGGTTATGCTTGCATTTCCGTGTGACTGCAGAAACACAGTTCAATTCTAATCTAGTGCTACGGGGCCAGCGATGCCCTACTGCTCTAACGCTTAGTAAGGGTTTAATGATTGATGTAGTTGGAGTTAGTGTGCTGGTTTGGGAAAGGATTCGTAGTGGCTGTATTGGCCACCAAAAGCTACGCTGGGAGATAATAGATATGTGAGTTTGACATTGATATTCCGATACGACTTTTACTTAACTAGGTGCTGTTGCCATTCAACAGTAGTCACCGGAATGTGTCTCGAACAAACAGTATTAGTGGCTTAAGCGTCCTTGACTTAAATACATTCTGATGTGCCCACAGAGTTTATACAGCTTGAAACACCTTAGCAAGGTGTAATTTATAGATCAGGGATAACTATGAATTAGGATTGCAACTTATGTGTACTTGTAGTAGTACAGGATGTTGTATTTCCTAGTGCTTTTGGGGGCTGTAGTGATCGTCTTTATTTCACTTTCACACTATAATACAAGTCTTACGACTTTCATAGTACTTTGTGACAGAGAAATCTAATGAGATTTGCTGCGACTACCAAAAAATTTAAAGTAATATTATATTTTGCTTTTACAACATCAAACTTTTTTTTTTATCTTGAATCAGCACTCAGGAGATGACCCCTACACATGCGGTGCATTGTGTTGGAACTAGAGGAAAGGAATAGTAGGAGAAATGATAGAAGGTGAAGTTTCACTATCATACAACACTGCTTGTGGCACGTTATCTGTTTCTTTTATAGCAGTTTTGTAGCGTCTCTGATGTCGAAGAGACGTATTAAATTTTGAAGCTTGGGTTTTTAGTAGTCATTTTTAATAATGATTTTACTTCGCTGGTGCTACACAATAATACCGGCGAAGGAGGGCGTTTTGATGTGCTTGGGAATTGGATACAGGTGAAGCCGTTGAAATGAATGGAAAAGTACAAGTAGTAAGAACAAAACCGGTTTAGAAGCAAATGACTTTTTGGTTGTTTTATTATTTTTCCACACATTCCGGATAAAATGAAAAGTATAAGCTTTTTGAAAATTTTTGAAAAATGCTGAGAGCAATACGACTGCAAAATTCCCATCCGCATTTTGGTCAGATTCATAACATATTGTTTTTACACTATATGATTCCCATTCCCATTTGATTTATTAAGTTTTTGACATGTCATATTACTCAGTATTACAATGTAAAAGGGCCTTAAGCAGCTCTTCGCGAACAAAACTTATGCATTATAAAAGCGCAATTGCAATTGATTCCATTTTATTGTCTCCCTTAATATATGCTTCCAGGAAAGTACTAATTTTTGCTGGGTATTCACATGACACTCTCTTTGGTCTTTCTATAAAAAACAAAAAGAACAAACATTTCTAAATGGTTGTGTTCGTTGTTCCAATTTTGCCGATCTTTTTTTTTCCAAATTATACCGATTTTGGGGGCTGTTCTGCTGTATTCCACGTGAAATCAATCCACTCAGAATTGTCACAGCGTTGTTGTTGTTGTTATTGTTGTTATTGTTGTTGTTGTTGCAAATACGCAGTTAAAACAACAATTCTATCATAATTCGAAGTGTATTTAATTGAACTTACAGTGGCGGCAAATATAATAGCACCTTTAATAATTATTTCATTTCCTTTCAGATACAATTTTTATTATTTCTCTCTTTTCCTATTTCCATTTCATTGCACTGTGCTTCAATGTAGCATTTTCAAATATAAAGCCACAAAAAACAAATATCAACCCCGCTCTAAATTAAATAAGAGAAGAAAAAAAAGAAACAGATTAAAATTAAATAAATTTCAAGCGTTTGATTTCGTGTTTGTTGGTCCAATAGCCAATGAACACACACACGCTAACACTCGATGAAAACAACGCAGAGACAGTGTGGAAGAACAAACAATAAGAGGGAAAAAAAAGGATCCAAGAGCCATACAAATATACTTTTCTGAACACAGTAAATATACATATGTATGTGTGTATGTATGTATGTATGTATGCATGTATGTATGTATGCATGTATGTATGCATGTATGTATGCATGCATGTATGCATGCACGCTTGTATAAATTTAAAGTGAGATAAAACTCATCGATAAGAACAATGTATATAAAGGGTGGGCAAATTTGAGGTTAGGAAGTAAATTGGCTGTCAAATGATGAAATGCCAAGAATTGAGCTGTCATCCTTTGACATTTATTTATTAAAAATTTGGGAAATTTTAACCATGGAACGCTACACTCTTGACCAAAGAATATAAATTGTGAAAATTTTTTATCAAAATGGGGAAAATTTTACTGTATCACTTCGTAAAATTCGAAGAGCTTTTCCTCGTAATCGGGAGGCCGCTGTGCGTAATTTAATCGCTAAATTCGAGACTCACGGTACTGTTGCTGACAATCAGAGATCAATAGGCCTTGTGGCCGTAGTGATGCAAACATAGCCGCTGTACAGCAAAGTGTTGAGAAAGAACCTGGAACATCAACTCCTCGACGTTCGCAAAATTGGGCATCAACAGTGTCAGCTTGCGCAACATAAAAATCTTCATCTTCACGCTTATAAAGTTCAACTCGTTCAACAAATTAAAGTCGTCCGACCATTGTTTGCGTCGAACGTTTGTGAATTGGCTGTTTCAAAAACTGAACGAAGAAAACAACGCATTTTTTAACAAAATCATCTTTAGTGATGAGGCCCATTTTCAATTAGGCGATTATGTAAACTATCAAAATTATCGCATATGCTGCTCACAAAATCCAAAAAACATTCAAGAAAGTGACCGTGTGGTGCGGTTTGTGGTGAGGCGGCATCATCGGCCCGTATTTTTTCGAAACTGAGCAAGGAAACGCCGTCACCGTGAATTCTCTGCGCTACCAAACCATGATAACCGATTTTTTGTGGCCCCAATTGCCTGATGGTGACATCAGTGACTTTTGGTTTCAGCAAGACAGTGCAACAAGGAACAGAGCCGGCCCAACAATTCAGTTATTGCATGAGAAATTTCCCGGTCGAGTAATTTCTCTTTTTGACAGTGTCAATTGGCCGCCTCGTTCTTGTGATTTAACGCCGCTGCATTATTTTGCTCTGGGGACAGTTGAAAGACTGGGTTGACGTGAACAAACCACAAACAACTGACGCTCTAAAAGATGAAATTCGGCGCTGCACTGACGAGAGAAGCGAATTTTTGTTGCAAATTGTGGTTAAAAATTTTGTAAAAAGAGCGGACGTCTGCCGACGTGGTAGAGATGGACATTTGCCCGACATCATATTCCATTATTAATTCCCATATTTCTACTTTACATTGGTATCCATAAAACTGAATTTGCAAAAAAAGAAGTGTGTTTTTAAGCCAATTTACTTCCTAAGATCAAATTTGCCCACTGACCCCCACACGTGCAATGCATGGTGCTGGAACCAGATGAGAAGGATAGTAAGAGAGATAACAGGTGGCGAAGGTTCACTATTTTACGCTCTACACGTTCTTGGTTTATAGCAGTGTTGCAGCGCTCTGCTGTTAAGGAGACGTATTCAATTTTGAAGCCATTTTTAGTAATTTCTCAAGAGAAGTTTTGCTACAGCAAATGCCAATAATGGACTGGGAAAGGTGAGCAGAACGGGAGGGTTGCATTCGCTGAATCACCAATCAGCTGAAGTAATACTTGACTGTGGTTCCGGGGGTTAACTGGATGGGAGAATGACAAAAGATTTGGGGTTTTGTACGTAGTCGCATTGTAAGCCGCATAGTAAGTCTTGAAGCGAATCGTGCATATTGGCTAACCCGGGCTACCAATATCTTTTGAAAATTTCCCTGGCGCTAACTCGTATAGCTGCAAAAATAAAATACATACTGACATCATCACGAAAATAGTCAGAATCAACTCCCGGAACTCAAAATGTTGCAATTTAATGACAACTAGATTTTCCAAAATTGGCGTATCAGTAACTCCCTGCAGCGGAAAGTTAAAAATGACTTAAGAATAGTGATATGATCACACCACCATCAAAATACAAAATCACGAAATAGAAATGCAAATACAAATGCAAACATTTAAACAAAAATCTAATATTAATGCTAAAATTCAATAGAAAAAAAAATACTTAAAAAAGGCATTTAAAGTATATATTTACACATTTACATAAATGAAGATGTTTCTAAAACATACAAAAGATTTGAAGAAATAGCAAATGGTATCATGGTCAAATGGTGCATGCATACATATGTACGAGGTTTGTTCAAAAGAAAAGGTGAATTTTGTTTTCTTCGATTACAATGGCGTAGTGCATCATGAGTTCTTGCCAACAGATCGTACGGTTCATAAGGAGTAACTGCAAGGAAGTTATGCAACGTTTGCGTGAAGCAATACGGCTCAAATCATGGATTCTGCAGCACGATAATGCACCAGCTCATACATCAAGGCTTGTTCGTGATTTTTTTTGCCAAAAATAACACCCTAATCATGCCTCAAGCACATTATTCATCAGATTTGGCTCCCTGCGACTTTTTCCTATTCCCAAAACTGAAGAGACCAATGAAAGGAAAGCGTTTTGCCACAATTGATGAGATGAAGACAAAATTGAAGAACGAGCTGATGGCCATACCGAAAAGCGTAATTCAAAAGTGCTGCGAGGTTCAGAAGAAGCGCTGGCATAAGTGCATTATATCTGAGGGGGATTACTTTGAATGGGACAAAATGGATATTGATGAATAAATAAATACTTTTGAAAAAAAAATTCAAAATTCACCTTTTCTTTCGAACAGACCTCGTATGTGCATACAAACAAGCAGTATCCTTGTTATCAATATAGACAAGCAACGACACAGTATCTTACAAAATAATATTCATACTTTTAACAAATAAAGGAAAAATAGTTCTTCGAAAATGACAGAAATCTTAATCAACATCATTTTCATTGTCAGCACGTTTGTGGTGTTCGTCGTAATAAGTGATGGGTGCAATGTTATATACATACATTTGCATATACAATACATACAAACCCATGTATGTATCTATATTAGTGTCTTTCGTTCGGTATTTTCTGGGAAAAAATTCCCTATCAATTCAGTTACTGCTGATATAATTGTAAACATGTTATGTCAACAAATAGATGTAAATTTTCCAATACGATGACTAAGACAATGCCTGGGTACTGTGAAATTTGGAATTAGTTAAAGAAACGAAGTAAATATTTACACATTTTGGAAATTTTTTAAAACCCAAATTTATTTGGCAAAAAAGAACGTGGCCATGTCTGAAGTAATCTGCACGTTGACTACAAAAGCAAAAGACCTGGGTTCGACCACCGTTTCAGACTAAATCATAAAAACATCTCGCATTTTTCTGATGTACATTAGTGTGGCATTGTGTGTGTCAGTTGTTGTCGGAAGGTTTCAGTGGCGAAGGCATAGTCACTGGTCACTGAACAATACCGGCTTCAGCTGATAGCAATACACAATCGCATCAGAACGCCCTCCTTCGTCGGTATTGTGTAGCACCGGCCAAGTAAAATAATAATAAAAAAATGGCTACTAAACCGAAGCTTCAGCACTGCTACGAGTATAAAAACAAAGAACGTGCAAAAGCAGAGCTGTAAAATAATTAAAATTAAGCTTCACCTCCTGTCGTTTCTCTAACTATCCCTTTCCTACAGTTCCACTGCACTGTACCGGCTTCAGCGAAGTTCCAAAATTAAATACGTCTACTTGACATCACAGGCGCTGAACACCGTTATAAACAAAGAACGCCAGTTGTAGCGTTGTATGATAGTGAAGCTTCACCACGTGCCATCTCTCTCACTAGAGCAGAAGAATCTCTAGTTGCAGCACAATGCATCGATTGTGTAGGAGTTTTATACTGAGTGATGGCCCATGATAGAAAAAAGAAAAGTTAAATAATATTTTGTATCGTGTTGTAATTGGCGAGAATTCCCGGCAAATTGAAAATAAATCCCGCTTTCTTGGGAAATGAAAAAGTCCGGCTAAAGAAGAGCTCTAATGTATGCCTACATACATATGTATGTATAAAAAGTAAAAAGGAGATACAAGTGTGTGTGTGTAAGAAGAACAATACGAAATAAAATAGCTTGAAGGCTACGAAACTATTATTGTAATTCGCAGAAATAAATACGCATGTTTATTTGGAATTTTCTAATCGCATAGATTGTGTTATGTATACTTTAATGTTTTTACTTAATCAGTGGAAATAAAAAGAAATCTACGGGCTACATTTTTAAGTAGAGAATAAAGAACGGGATCTATTAAAATTAGCCAAAAAAAAACAGTAATTTGAAAAAAGAAAATAGCTTCGTAAAAATGCTAAAAATTCTCAGTGACTTAGCTGGTTAACGCAACAATTCCTACCTATTGAGCGCTATCATCTCTTATTGTTGAGCTAGTTCGTTTTATGCATTGAGTAGCTCAGTAATATCACTATAGTTTTCTTTTAGCTCAACTGATTTTGATACTGTTGATTCAGTTGATTCTCTTGCTCAGCCTGGCAGTAAATATCTAATTTTTTCACTTCTAAAAGAACGGAAACAATATTGATTCTGTCAACTGTATGACAATTGTTGAAAATAAACAAAGAGAATAATAAAAGTAAAATGAATTAATTCAATAAAATATATGTAGTACAAAATACAACTCAATTCCATTTAATGGATCTATTTTTACACTAAATATTTTTAGAACTCTTAGACTTTCTTCATGTTTTGGAGTAGTCAATGTAACAATAAATCTTCATGTGCACTGGGGTGCTGATGGCGAGTAGTCAGCGTGTTGGCTCTGCAACCAGAAAGACCCAGGTTCGATTCCCAGCCGGGTCAAATCAGAAAAAAAATTTTTCTGAGTTTTCCGTGCTACAGCACCCTCCTTCGTCGGTATTTGAGCAATAAAACGTCGGCGAAGTAAAATAATAAATAAAATGGCTCCATTAGCTTAAAAATAATGCGTCAAAAAACATCAGAGACGCCGCAACTTTGCTTTATAATTTACACGCAACTGCAGAGTTGTGCAAGAATTAAGCTCTATCTTCCTACCACTTTCACCACCTGTCTATTTCTTCCCTATCCTTCTCTCTAGTTCCAGTGCAATGCATTGCATATGTAGGGGATAGCCCCTGAGCACTGGTCCAAGATAAAAAAAAAAAAAAAAAAAAAATGGGCCGATAACGACTGACGAATTTTGACAAAGTAAAGACAACTTTTTTAGAGCGAATTGAGACGAGTCTATCTTGTATAAATCAAGGCAAATTCATTACCAGGTAAACTCACTAGCAAATTCGCCCGTCAGCTGATACAAGAATTTCTAACGTATTTTTGAGCCGAACGTCAAAGTTTGCTTACTTTTGTGAAAAAGTTAAGAAAAGTGGTTGTGAATAATTTAATAATTATAATAATTTATTATTATTTTTAATTATATTATTAATTGACCTTTTTTATTATATTTTTTTAAATATATTTATTAAGCTTGAGGTCTTTTTTTTATTTTATTTTGTTTTATTATTCGATATTTTGTTAACAGCTTGAAAAACATTAATTATTAATTATTCCTGATGATGTTAACAAGCTGTTAACGAAATATCGAATAATAAAACAAAATAAAATAAAAAAAAGACCTCAAGCTTAATAAATATATTTAAAAAAAAAAAAATTATTATTATAATAAGAAGAAGGCATAATAAATTGCTTTTTGTAATAATTTATTGAAATTTTACTTACATTACAATAATTAAACACGTTCTTTTTACGTTATGTTATATTTAACAAAACACATGTACATAAACAAAATAAAATGTGACGTTCGGCTGCAAAGCGAATTGATGAATTTGCCTTGCGATAACTTTGTATTAATAAATTTTCGTATAAATAGTATATCTTGTTGCCAAAGTTTATTAATACAAGTTTGCCGTAAGGCGAATTTATCAATTCGCTTTGCTGGTCGAAAGTCAAATTTTTTGTAAACATGTGTTTTGTTCAATAGGTGTAACAAAACCTAAAAAGAAGATGTTATATTGGTGCAACATAAGTTGAAGTTAAATTAATTATAGCAAAAAGGTTATTTATTTTTGCATTTTTATTATTATAATTATTCAATAATAATAATATATATATATATATATATTAATAATAATAATCAACCACTTTTCTTAACTGCTTCACAAAAGTAAACAAACTTTGACGTTTGCCCTCCAAATACATTGAAAACTATTGAAGCAACCGACGGCGGAATTTGTCTTTTTTTTTTTTTTATCTGGGACCAGCACTCAGGAGATGATTGCTGCACATGCGAGGCATTGAGCTGGAACTATAGGAAAGGGATAGTAGGAGAAACGATATGAGGTGAAGGTTAATTAATTATTTTACAGCTCTGCCTTCGCACGTTCTTTGTTTTTTTTTATACTCGTAGCAGTGCTGAAGCTTCGGTTTAGTAGCCATTTTTAGTAATTATTTTACTTTGCCGGTGCAACACAATACCGACGAAGGAGGGCGTTCTGATGTGATAGTGGATTGCTATCAGCTGAAGCCGGTATTGTTCAGTAACCAGTGACTATGCCTTCGCTACTGAAACCTTCCGACAACTACAGACACACAAAGATACACTAATGCACATCAGAAAAATGCGAGATGTTTATTATTATTTTAAAATTTTAGTCTGAAACTGGGGTTGAACCCAGGACTGTTTTTGGTTTAGTAGTTAACGTGCAGACTACCATCCATCGTGTCATCGCCACCCTTGGTTTTTGCCTTGTTTGAAATTCTTTTTGTCACTTTTAATATACATAGTTCGCTCAACACTAACTTTATCGGTAACAAACATAAATCAAACAAACAACAAATTACAGGACACAAATTTATCTTAGAAAATAATGGTAAATCTCAGATATAATATGAAATATTAACAAATTTTCTTTATAAAAAAATATCTTTGGTTCTGAAAGGATAAACCAATATTGAAACGAGAAAAAAAAAATATCTTCAGAGAGCTAAAATCTTGAAAAATTGAGCGCACGGTGAACTGCATCCTTCAATTGAGCTAGGTCTGACCTGAGCGGCACAAGTCTAGTTTTAATGAAGAAAACAATTATATTCGACTTTTAGCAAAAAATTGTATATAATTTCACTGGTGCAATATAAATTCCTTGTTAAGGAAATGTAGATTTGTAGGAATATGCCTGGATGGATGTACATATATGGATGTGTATATGTGTATTGTTATTATTATTGTTATTGTTATTGTTATTATTATTATTATTATTCATATTGTTTGAATTTGAACATTTCTAAGCTCAAAGAACTACCGCATTATCGCAAACACAGTTATATTTGTGTGTAGCAAATATACTTGGATAAATATGTATGTGCACATGTACAATATGGGTGCAAATATCGCTCATTTACTAAAATAACGTCATAAGTCAGGAATATAAGAAAAAATAAGAGTACATATTATTATATCACGAGTTTCATATAACGCACTGTAAAGGTAGAAAGAAGTAAATAACACGCGTTCAGTCGCCGTTGAGTGTCGTACGTTTAAAAACTTTCCCGTACGAAAAACTGCAAGTTACGCAAAGCGAAAGTTTTCTTAACAGCTGTTTTTTGTTTGGTTACGAGTATTTATTTGTAATGGATTTGTAAAAATTTCACGATTTCTTTGAATTTGTTCAATTTGTTTCTTTTTTTTTCTTGAACCGGCACTCAGGGGCTGACCTCTATACATGCGGTGCATTGTGGCCGGAACTAGGAAATAAGGTTTTGTGAGAAAGTATAGAAGGAGTTGTGTTTATGGACATTCGATTTTAATCCTCCCACGTCAAAAGTGACAGGAAAGACCTCGGCAGGGAATTTGTTCCACATACGCGATGTTCGGTCGATTTTCGTGTACGTGTATTATTCAATATTTTTGTTTTCTTTACCTTTTTGATTTTGTTCTGTATTTATTAATTTCGCAACCGCGGACCGCAAGAAGCCGCGTGCGTACTGGACGAACGCCAAACTACTACTTTTGCCCTTTTTGCAGTGGTTGGTTGGCATTCATCAACCAAGGAAAGAAAATTTACTGTTTTTTTTTTTTTTTTTTTTTTGCTAAAAACTTTTCAAAAACTAAGAATTGATCCAGAGCAATTTTGCACCACAGCTACTGGAATGCAACCAGACGTATTTAAAGAGCTTTATAGCGCGTTAGCTGAAAAGATTTTCCTTCATGATAAAAAAATTTGTGTAATTGTTTATTATCACTGATTAGTTGTCAAAATTACACAACGCACATTAACCAACTTTCGGCAACTTTCTATTTTAAGTGAATTTGTTCCAAAAAATAAATATTTACTTCAACGAAAAAAAAAAAAAGATTTTTATTAGGAAAATATGATTTTCATTGGTCAATAGGAAAATTTTTGAAGAAAAAAAATTTGGTAACACTGTTTACAAAGACTTTTCTATGGAATTCGTAATATTTCTCCATAGAGGTGTATTTCCAAACACCACATTTCTAGCGAAATTAGCTATTTTGAGTTATAACATTGTTTGGGTGAATGACAGACGTGTACATATGGATGTGTGTACATATGTACGTTCACATAAATCTTAACATATTAGGGATAAAGAACAAAACTGTCTGTCCACCTTTTAACTTATTCATATCCACGTACAGCAACCATGCACACACAAACGCAAAATATAAACGCACTTACATTCTCATATTTACCAATGCCGTAGCCACAAGGCACACCATTATGTATGTTTCTACGCACACACACACACACATATTAATGTGTGAGTATGTGTTCTTTGTATACCATTGCAAGCAACATACTTATGTATGTTTGTATGGATGTATTCGTATGTACATACTTATGCATGTATGCGAATTCAATTCACGTTCATTATTATACAAACCGTTTTAATCAGACCCTCGTCTTTTCTATCTTTGAATGCGGTTGTTTATCAGCCACCCAAATTATTCTTGCCCAACACATCAGCGCACACAAGCGTGTGCAGGCGCTATTTAAAGAATTTACTGCCTACTTTAGGGGAGCTCAATCGGTAACGTACCCAAAACAAAACCAAAATATCACACATTGTAACTTTTTTTTCACTTCAAGTGTTCCCAACAAATAGACTCATTATGCTTTTTGTGTAGTCAATGTCTGTTGTCATGTAGTTAATGTATGTATGTATATATTTATGTTTTGAATGTGATTTTAAACGTGGCCGGGTGATATGTACTAGAGTAGTAATATGTTTTAGTTATATGTATGTATGCATGTATTTAATACACACGTACTTACATATAATACAGCATATACATACATATGTACATATTAGGAATGCCAATAGGGATTCATTTTAAAAAAAAAATTCCGGTATTTTTCGGGATCAATTTTTTTGCAAAGAAATAAGATTTGATTTATTTATTGATGCATTTTTAAAAGGTTTTTTATATATGAAAGGTTGGCTTGGAACCAAAAAGGGGCAATGTCGATTTGAGAAAATTGCTGTTCTGTGTATTTCAATGATTCACCATAATAAAAGAGAGTAAGAAGAGAAACTGAATGCAACGATTAGCCCAATAGAGAAAAAATATTCACATAGGCTGACCCTTTTAGCTTCAAGCGACAGATAGTATACACATAAAATTATTCAACTCAAACTTAAATATCAATACCGGCTACAAAGTTAGCGGACCCAGACGTGGGTGAGTAAGGGCGGTCCTGATTGGGTCCGTAATGCGGAAAGCGGTTCCGGGATGGAATCTACCCAAAAGAGGAGGAGGGAATTTTCTAGACGCAGATGACGACCGTCTCTGTAAGAGGGTGGCGATGGCACGATGGATAGTAGTCTGCACGTTGACTACACAACCAAAAAACAGATCTGGGTTCAACCCCAGTTTCAGACAAAAAAATTTTAAAATAAAAATAAACATCTCGCATTTTTCTGATGTGCATTAGTGTGCCTTTGTGTGTCAGTTGTTGTCGGAAGGTTTCAGTGGCGAAGGCATAGTCACTGGTCACTGAACAATACCGGCTTCAGCTGATTGCAATCCACAATCGCATTAGAAAGCTCTCCTTCGTCCGTATTGTGTAGCACCGGCGAAGTAAAATAATTACTAAAAATGGCTACTAAACCGAAGCTTCAGCACTGCTACGAGTATAAACAAAGAACGTACAAAAAGCAGCAGCAAAATAATTAATTAAACTTCACCTCCTGTCGTTTCGCCTACTATCCCTCTCCTATAGTTCCAGCATAATGCTTCGCATGTGTAGGAGTCATCTCCTGAGTGCTGGTCCCAGATAAAAAAAAAAAAAAAAAAAAAAGTGCGAAGGCATATTCAACCCAACATCACACGAAAAAAAAAAAAATAAAAATACCTCGGAGGTATGCTGCTGCTGTTAATACACGGTAAAGCGAAGCGATTAATACACGGTAACGTGTACTGCCGCATCGATCTCGAAAAGCTGATTGAGAAATTGTAACATTACTTTGACATATCACAGGATACATATTATGCTTGTTTGATACATAGGTACTACGCGCTACTGATATACATACATACATATACAGCGATATTCAGAAAAAAAAAGAATTTAAGTACTTTTGAAATGTATTGCAAAAAACAAACATTTCATCCAAATGTTTCTTAAACCAAATTTCAAGTCGAAGTACATTTTTTATGAATTCGGATAGCAGATAGTGTTCATTTATAAAAATCAAATTTATTAATGTATGGTTTACAAACAAATTTTCAAATTTTTATTTTTATTGGAGCGGAACGAATACGCATAATATCAGGATTTAATTTACGATTTAATTGTTATAAATGAACTTTTATTCTTTTAGTTTCTGCATAATTATTATTTTGGATCGTTAATAATTTAAATTTTTTTTTGGTTGTCAAATTTATTTTTAAGTTTAATTTTTTTATTTAAATTAGAAAAACTATTGCTTGATTTTTATTTTCATATTTTACTTAAAAGTTAACACTATTATTTTGCTATTATGTCTTAAGTCAAAGATTAATTTTCTCAATTTAATTGTAATAAATATAAAAAGTTAAAATAATGGTTATTATTATGCAAAATACGAAAAATCAAGATCATTATATTTTAAACAAAAAATAACAATTTAATACAATCGTGTTGTCAACCAAAAAAAAAAAAAAATTAAGAATTATTTACAAAAAAAAAAAAAAAAAAAAAAACTGAAATATGATTTATCATAATTGGTTTGTTTAGTATAAATTGAAAATAATATTTTTTATATTGCGTTGGTTTTTTTTCCAAATGCATAGAATTAACGTAACAAAATAGTAAATATGCCGGTTAGTTCTCAATAAATATTACAAATATTCATTAAATTGTAAAGTATTTAAAAATTAAAATTAAAAGTATTAAAAATTTTAGATTATAAAAAATAAAACTAACTTTTCTACAAGGTGGGCCAAAAATAATCACCCGATGTCCTTTTGCTGTAATTTTATTTAATAAAAAACTTTGGATCTGCAAGAATGGTCATTAACTCTGGCGGCGGTCACTTCGCCCATATCATAAGCAGTGCCAAAATTTGTCTTAAACAAAAAATTACAGCAAAAGAACATCGGGTGATTACTTATGCCCCGGGTGATTACTTTTGGCCCACCATGTACATGAATGTATAGACATTGCTATTTCTTCGTAAAAATTGATAAATTGAAAATTCCTTAAAAAAAAAAAAAAAAAAAAAAAAAAAAAAAAAAAATCCCGCGATTGCTTGATTTATCGTTTGGCATCCCTAATACATATATATTTATATTTATATTTATATTTATATGTTTGTATGTATGCATTTACAATTCGTTATAACTTTGTGTTCTCTATTAGGCAAGTTGAAATGTTGAAATATCAGTTTCCATTATTGTTTTTGCTTGTAACAGGGTTGATAACGCCAATGGCAATTTAATTTTATATATTTGTATCAATTACATATATATCTACATGAAATTTAGTAGATTTTTGCAAAATCTTTTTTGGGACAGTTTGCAACATTTCGTTGGCAGACGCTTTCTCAAATGTACACGAAAGGTTTCTTCTATTAAAATATCGGTCAACTACAAAATGTGAGAAAAATAATGCACACAATTAATTACAATATATATGTATGTATGTACTATACGTATATTCAAAGTCAAAATCTAAAGTCCAAAATAACGTTATTGGTTACATCTGTCGCAATATGAATATAATATCAATCTGTTAAACTAATTGCTAAATACAGCAGGGTTGCCATTTCAGCACTTTTAGTTCTAGATCTAGTACTCATTTCATAATATGATTCTTTTTTCAAAAAAAAATTGTTCTTTCTCCCGACAAAAATATATATGAAATGTAGTATTGTAGGACGACAAATATTAAAATAACAAAAAAAAAAGTAGCATCTCAATTATAAATAAAACGCTAAATTAAGATATATTCTATAAGATATGGTAATCCTGTAATTAATATATTTTTAAGTTCGTATGTCTGGCAACGTCGATAATTGACAACTAGCGATAAGCATTAATCTGAGGGATTCTTACAATAAACGTCTTACGAGGCAGATCAACGAAAATAAATAGTCTTACATTATGGCATACCTTATGAGATTCTCATAAATTATTTTTTAAAAAATAAACTAAATAAAATTGATTATTGAGGAGGAAGGCATATCCATATATGTAGTACTATATTGCTAATGCTTAGTTAGCTCAGCAGTGAATTTTTCCTAATTTCTGACTACAAACTTATGTATGTTCAAAATTCAGCCAATCAATTGGGAATTCCCAAACACAAAACCAAAAATTCAAACAAAAGCCATAAGAATTCATGAGTTTACTTTTTTACACATACATACAGACATATTTCTATTTTAATTTGTATATTTTTCTTCTAATCTACATTAGGCTGTCCATTGGCCAGCATAGATAACGCATTTAAAATCAAATGAAAAACTAAAAAATAAAACAAAGGAATGTCAAAACAAAAAACCGAGCACATGTAACATATATATATATATATATGTGACAGCGCATAGAGAAAGGGACCTAAGGGTAAAAAAGCAATTTTCACTTTTTTTTTTTGATGTGGACAACATCTGAGCATCGAATGAGACCGATCCCATGCCACAAAAGTGTTCCCTCCCAGAGATATGCGCGTTTTATGAAAGTGAAGTACACGTATTTAAATCTTTAAAATGGCTCTCCTGAACAAAACCGGTTTTTACCCTTAGAGTCCTTTCTATTTTGCGCGTCACATATATATATTAAAGGAATTTACTTTGGGAATATACTAATATAAATCAATTGATCTAGGTCGTTCGCGAACTAGTCAACTCTACGTCATATGTCGTCTTCTGGCGCTATTAAAAAATGTTTATATATGTTGTAAATTTCACCACAAACGGTTACATAGTTCTGGAGAGAGATATATTACATCTATGTGTCCATCTAAACGCAGACGCATTCAAGTTTTAAATTTCATTAAAATTTAATTTCGAACACGAGGAAATTGCGCCCTACCTTCCCAAATTGGTCCTATTTTTGCAAAAAATATATAGCCTATGTTTCCTTCTGGACTTAGAAATGGATATGTTTTAAATTCCAACAAAGTCGGTTCTGCCTGCTTCTGCTTAAATATTGTGAGTGAAATTTTTTCTGAACTTTCATGTCGCAAAGCACAAACACACGAACGACTGTAAAAGTTCTAATGCTGCCAGTTTAGTAATTACATCATGGTCCTTATGGTAAGAAGAATATTTAATCTTCTTAGGAACACGTGTATGTATGTGTTCGGTCAAAAATAGTCTTGATTTATATGTATTGTATATAACACTAATGTTTTTCATAATCTTTAAACAAAGATCACGAATTATGTCGTTTTCCAAATACAATCTTTCTCTACTTTTCAAATAATGAATTCCAGGTTTATTGTTAATGGTAAAACAATTCTACTTTTCAAATAATGAATTCCAGGTTTATTTTTAATGGTAAAATAATTCTGGGTTTTAATAAACGCAACCATGCAATTTTCTTTTTATTTGAAGATCTAAGGGCAAAACGACAATATCTGCTTCATTATAATCGGATTAATTATATTGCCAATAGTATTTATATGGATTCTCGGTAAATATAAATGTCGTTACGAGAACCTTGAAGTTTCAAATCACTCACGCCAGGTAATCTAAAAAATTCCTTGTTATTTGAATAGATAAACCATATTCGATGCTTCCAAAAACATTTTAAATCAACCCTGTCAATTTATTAAATTTCAAAATGTTTAGTGCACGAAAGAAGGCATATTCTACATTAACAGATACATATGTGTTAATGCAGTAAAGTCGCTTTATTGTCCTTTCATCCCCTTTCCTTGGAATATTACTAACTTGTAGTGTTTTCACACTAACTGGTTTTAAAGCAAAAGATGGTTTGACCTTTAACAAACTATTAAAACCTGGTTTTACCATATAAAAATATTTTCTGGAAACCATCTTAAAACCTGATTTGAATTGGTTTAAATTGATTTAATGAAATATAACCTTGATTTTCATGTCCTTAAAGGCAGTGCTACCAAGTTAAAAAAATTTAGTAGACAATTTAAATAGCGCTCAATGAAATAAAAAAAAAAAGAATAAAAAAGCATTTGATAAATAAAAAGTCACTACAATAATTTAAAACAAAGGACGCAACAGCGACAGCAATAACAAAATGTAAAAGAAATAGAAGCTATTGGGTAGAACATAATGAAAACGCTTTCATCGAGTTGTGGGAGGAGAAAGTAAATGAAATTTTATTACACAAACTGCGCGTTAAAACCTGATTTAATAGAATTTATAGTGGAAAAAAAATCAGCTGTTTATGGTTTTAACTTTTGGTGTGAAAACACTATTACTTTGCTTTTACTTTCCGCATTTGTTACAATAAAATTTATTTTAATAAAAAGCACAAATTTTTGGTTGTGGTAACGCTGACAACATGTGTTGAGTTTCAATGTAGCTGTACATGTGAGTGACTACGCGAGTGATAATAATAAAAGTAGATGTTGTATTTGCACTTGTGCTCTTCTTGCTGTGTTTGTTGTTACTTTCTTGTTTTTGTTGGTAGGAACATGCAAGAACAAAGTGGTTTAATGGACGCAAGTCAAGTGTTGATTTTGAATTTAGTAGCGATGATATTTTCACTATTGTTGTTATAATGTTTTACAATTATTACATACACATATATGTATGTATGTGTATATGTGTGTGTGTGTATGCATGTGTAAGCAAAAACATGCATATAAAGGACGGTATACAACAGAGTATAAGTGTGTTGCGTGTGTATATGTGTGCTTGTGATGGGAAGTACATGGTTAATATCCGTTCATTCCAAAGCCTTAAAATAGTAATAATTGCTTGTATAAAAATAATTACTTCTTGTAACTGTGTATATAAGATTGTATAAGTAAAATAGAGATGAAAGAGAAAATAAAGCAACATCTTCTATGTACTTTATATACACTTTAAGAAAATATAAATAAAGGTGCTTCATCAAACTTCTTAACATTTTTCTTGTGTATTTAATTTCTAGCCAAACGTTAATAAAAATGGTTAAGCGTATTTGTATCTCGCAGACTATCGATTTACTGCTGTATTTATGAACAAATTTTTATTTATAAAAGGTTTATTAGACAAATTAACATTGAAAAGAATTACGAAAAAATATTTATGAAGAAGCCAGTTAATTTTTTGTTATGGTTAGTAGATTACATACTGGCTAAGATATCTTATCCTGTACCCGAATCTGTTCACTTTGTAGAAGCTCATTTACAAAAGCAACATCATAGCTCAAAAAACAGAAATTTTGAGTTATAAATGCAGAATAAATCGTCATATAGCCTTGTGTACTGTTTAAAAAAGCTGTACAAGTAACTTCCTGCACTTGTACAATAATAAAACTGTATTGATTTGTTATTGACTAAGTCGTTAGTACTATTGAGTCGTTATATTCCAGACAATGTAATTTACTTTGACGTTGGTACTATTGACTAGGTAGTTCTTATGACACCATATGAAGACCTTGGCAACAGAGACCCAATATTACATTTTAATAATTCTAGTCAGCACGTATGCAATTTTTTCCTTTATTTTCACAGTAGTAATGCTTTCAGCAGCATAAAGCAATAAAATTCGATTTTTTGTGGAACATTTTAGTTTGCGTGCAGTCACACCTATTTTCAACACAACAAAATGAGACAATAAAAAAAATAGTTTTGCTGCTGTCAAAAACGTATCTACCCTTCAAAATAAAAAGTGTAGACTATTCGTTAATATTGTCATTAAAATCGTCGAAAAATTATTTCCCGAGCTGCTTAATATTTCACCCAATTGGGATCCAAAGTAGTGTAAAATTGTTAATTAAATGAAGCTCATTACTTCTCTATAAATCATATAGACAATTACATAATAAATGAGGAAGCTTTTCTCAGACTCTGAAATTGGAAAAAGTTTCTTCTAATATGTACAAATTGAACGCAAAAAAAAAATATAATAAATTAATTAGTTTTGATAGAGTAAATACAGCAACTTGGTCCATTATAAATTTTTGATGATAACACACTCATAATTTGTAAAGTCTTTTTCCAATACATTTTAGTTAAATATTAATGAAATTGAATTGCACAACAGATCTTCTTGGTGGCGACGCTTCCTGGCCCAAAAATAATCATCATAATAATAATATAATTTAAACTGCTTTACTTAACAATTTCCTTCCGAATTTATTTTATTATTTGATTATTTATTTCAAATAACAAAACTAAAAACTTTTTGGCGTCCTATGGGCTTCGAATGCAACTCTGTTCCCATCTTTACTTAATTTCTATGCAAATCTGACGGACTTCTTCGTCTGTCGTAAACGCAAATTGCAATACATTGTAATGCATACTTCATAAACGCATACGTGAAATTATTGACAATGCCTAATGTTCCTATTCGATTGGAAACTCAATATGATGAGTATATTAGCTCTCTAAATCTTACATGAATTTTATTTGATATGCAAAGAAGGCATTTAGTGAATACGTTTTATATATGAGTTGGGTGAGTAAACTTCGTTTATTTCTAAAACATTTCTCTGCAAAACAGAGTTCCATCAAAGACACGCCTTTTTCAAAAATGCTTTGCAACACGCGTCTTTGAAGTCGGCATATGTTTAATTATTTTTTAAATTCACCCGAAAATAACAATAAAATCTATGAAAACATAATTTATGAAATATTTATTTTATTTTTTTTTTCAGAATATTATAAATTATTGTTATTATTGTTGTCATCATTGGAAAATTTGGAATGTTTGGAAATGGTTAGTCTTTGAAAAAAGTGAGTATCGTTAAGCTTAAGATTATATACGCATTTTATCAGAACAAACTTGTAAATAAAAGTAATACTATGCATATATGTTTCCATATACTCCACGTATACTTGTATACTTGTAGTTTGTATTTCCTTAAATATATATCTGTGGACTTTCGATAAAACATTATAAGTGAAATTTTTAAAATTTTTCAGAAGAGCGAAAAAACCAAAAATTTTTAATATTAACTGAATTTATTTTGGGAATATCTCTTTATATATATTATATGATTCTAATTATTATTTTTATTTTATTATTATAATTATTCTAATCTCAGTTATTGAGTTGCTTTTGTAATAAAATACTTTATGATATTTTCATACTTTATGAGAATATCATAGGGTATGTAATAATAAATTTCACATATAATTTTTAAGGGAAAAAAGCACAATTAGAATCATATATATACAAATTATTAATTTTTTTCGTCTTTTTGCGTTATTGTTTTCTATTTAAAAAGTTTTTAAATTTAGTATACTTAGTATACTAGTATTTTTTTTTTTTTTTTTTATCTAGGACCAGCACTCAGGAGATGACTCCTACACATGCGAAGCATTGTGCTGGGAACTATAGGAAAGGGATAGTAGGAGAAAGGACAGGAGGTGAAGCTTAATTAATTATTTTGCAGCTCTGCTTTCGCACGTTCTTTTTGTTTTTATACTCGTAGCAGTGCTGAAGCTTCGGTTTAGTAGCTATTTTTATTATTATTTTACTTCGCCGGTGCTACACAATACCGACGAAGGAGGGCGTTCTGATGTGATTGTGGATTGCTAACAGCTGAAGCCGGTATTGTTCAGTGACCAGTGACTATGCCTTCGCCACTGAAACCTTCCGACAACAACTGACACACAAATACACACTAATGCACATCAGAAAAATGCGAGATGTTTATTTTTATTTAAAAATTTTTTTTTTTTTTGTCTGAAACTGGGGTTGAACCCACGTCTGTTTTTTGGTTGTGTAGTCAACGTGCAGACTACCATCCATCGTGCCATCGCCACCCTATAAGTATAAGTGAACTTTTGTGTAATTTTTTTTTTTTTAATCTTGGACCAACACTTCTGTACACATGCGGTGCATTGTGATGGAACTTGTCATGTGCACCCTGTAGATGGGTAAGGCAGTCAAAAAAAGATGGCAGACGCAAAATATGAACTGTCAAACAAAAAAAAAGATGGCTGACAGCTATAGTTGAAGTGGTCAAGCAAAAAAAAGTGCGGCGGTTAATAATCGTTTGGGTGTGGTGTGGTAAAGTCGTGTCATTGTTACTGCGGAAATTGTTTTGGTGTTAATTTTTATTTTAATTGTAATTTTTACTGAAGTGTCCTTTTTCCTTCCATCCAATTTGATGTGATGCGTACTTATAAAATGAATTATTGAACAGTGCTTTCCATATTGTTAACCAATTATAAATTAATAAAAACAAAAAAAAAACAGGACGCACAAGAACTTCAAATAAGAACAGGCAACGACTAAACAAGATGTTTTAAGGTGAAAGTAGGACAGGACCGGTAAGAGTCACAGTAGTTGAATTTAGGGGGTAGTACCAAATTAATCGGGAAGTACTATCATGGTTGTGGGTGGCGAACCAAGGCCGGGAAAAGGTCGAACCGAAGCCGGAAAAAGTTGACCGGCTTCAACTGACTTCGAGCGACAGTAGGGTAATATCATGAGTATTCGTGTGCGAGGGTTCGGAAAGTTCGTTTGGTAACTGGATTTTCCTTAACACTTGACGAGTTCTAAATTTCAATATAGGTAAATAATAGGCTGGCATTTAAAATTTTTTTTGTCGTTGTGTGTTGAAAAAAAAGGAGAAGGCTGGTTGGCAAGATTGCCACCTCCAAGACGGCGAGCTTCAGCCGGAGCAATACGCCATAATGCCAGCGCCGCCAACAGTCTGTCAAAAAAGGTCATAATAATAGTTACAATTTTTTTATTACATTTTATCAATTCTCCAATTTATTCTTCCAATCATGAACACATTTCAATTTCATATTCACTTATTCAAATATTCAATACATTTTATATTCACATACCCACACACACAACACAAACTATAGGAAAGGGATGGTTGGCGTGATGAGAGGAGGTGAAGCTTCACTATCTTATAACACTGATTTTAAAATTTTCGCTTGTTTGCCTCTGATGTCAAGGGGACGTATTAAATTTTTGGAAGCTTCGTTTTTAGTAGCCGGTTTAAGTAATTATTTTACTTCGCCGGTGCTACACAATACCGGCGAAGGAAGGCGTTCTTTACTTTTTAATAAAATCTCTATTAAAATCAAGCTTACAAATTAAATGAAGAACAAGTCCAAATAAGTTGATTAAATTTTGTGTGATAAAGAGAGCGTCTTGTGGAAAATACTAAGAAATTACTTATCTCGACATTTTTGTACATAATACATGTAATAATACTTGACTAACGACCGTTTTCACAATGTACGGTTAAAACTTAACGTGAGCTTTAACAGCAAGTTTTGTATGCCAAAGTTGCCGTTAAAGTCCACGTTAACTTTTAATCAGACATTGTGAAAAGGGCCGTAAGTAGTAAAAAAAACTATTACATTGTTCTTCCCATACTTAAGTCAATTTCCAGAATTCTTTCTCTATTTTTTGCTATCACGAATTATGCAAATTACTACGAAATTTTAAAGAAATGATAAACAAGTGGCACGAACTTATTATTCTATAAAAACGAATGGGCATTTGAAAGTTTTATTTCTGTTTCTTGTATTCTTTACATATGGGTTATTGTCAAATTTTTTCACTATTAAAATATTTCAAAAGAATATCTACGTTGCAAAGAAACAACTGTTCCTAGGAAGAGCATTTTTAAACTTTTTATATCTTAATTATCACTCACTTAATGATGAGAGCTGGTGAAAGTGTTTAGTTTTCTTATTGCACGCAGCTTGAGATAGAGAGCGAGAGTTAGTAAACGTGTTATATTCGTGCAGTGATATGAAATAATAAGGAGTTTCACTATGTGTAGTGCACACGTGTGGAAACATTCATTGTTTTTAGCATTACACTGCAGCCACACGTTCAAATTTTGCTTTTACACATACTGCTACTCAAAATTCATGTGTATTGAAAGCGGCGACGTAGGCTGCATGCAAGTTTTGAGCAATTAAAAAGCAAATTCATTTAACAAGATGGCTTCGCTGTTTATAAGAATAGTTATCAGCTGTTTTCTATGTCATAATTTTAAACAAAACTTGCTCAGAGAATTTTAAAGCAAATTCTCTTCATATTTTAAAAGTATGAGTGCATTAGTAAAAAAGTGTGAGGGTTTTAAAATTTGAAAAGCAAGTTAGAAAAAAAAAATGTTCAACGCATGTCTTTACGTATTATTCGAAAAACTGCGTATCTATTGCAAAGCAGTTCTTAGATGCAAGTTCGTTTTGCACATAATGGTTCTGCATATATGCGGCGTTTAGGAACACGGCTATGCAACACAAAAAGGCATGTTCTCGTGTGTTAAATGAGATGTTCGTACTGCACAAGTACTACACAAGGCGAATTCACAACAGTTAAACTCATCGCTACAACAACAGCAGAAGGAGCCATATGGTTTGAATTCTTTATAACTTTTTTAATTATTATTTTTTCTTTGTTTTTTTTCAACATTTTGTGAAGAAGACTTGGGGAATTAATTATGAATCATTACACGATCGAACACAGCACATACTGCAGGTGCCTCAATGGCTTTGTTAAGGAACATTTTTGGCGAACGCATTATTTCGTGCACCAGCGATTTTAATTGGCCTCCATGTTCACCAGATTTACCAGCTCCTGTCAGTTTTCTTTGGGCATATTTGAAAGAAAGAGTGTACGTTAACAAACCAAGAACCATACTCCAACTAAAAACCAACATTCGAAATGAAATCATGGCCATTACACCCGAAATTTTGCAAAAAGTTATGGAAAATATGCTAAAAAGTGCACGTATGGGCGAAGCAGAAAATGGACATCACTTAAAGGATATCATTTTTCAAAGCTCATTGCACAAAATTCCCCAATAAATTATAATAATCGCATAAATATAAAAGTTATAAACAATTTAAACCATATAGCTCATTCTGCGCCACCCTGTACAACTCGCCATGCAGAGTTTTATTCAAATTGTCACAAACAGTTTCCGTATTAACATGTTGTGTTGAACACAACGTTGACTTTTGAACACCAATCAGCTGATGAGAATTACAGCTAATGCGGCCGCCTTTTTTTATGAATTCGCCTTGATAGTGCATTACAATAACATGTCGCTTCTTATTTCTTCTTTCTTCGAGTAAAATATATGTATGTATATCTGCTTCTTTTAATTTCGATATTCCATAAAATAAAAACTCTTTAAATGTGAAGTTTTGTGAAATATTTCAATTAAAAATATGCCATTTTATTACCAAATAGTCATAATAAGGAAGCGAACGAACAACCCCTTTATTTCTATCTCTAATAATTTATTACTTTAATTTCTTCTCATTATACGTATGTACTTCCTTGCATACATACTACATATGGATGTATGTATATGAGAGATACGTACGTACAGACGCAGCTAAGCCCGCATACATTGTGCCCATATACCTATAAAACTTGAACATAATTCAACATCCATCCCCTTTTCGCGTTATCAGTGCATAGACACAAATAACTAAATGTCAAACAGATATAAATGCTACATATGTGTGTGTGTGTATTATATGCTACATACAAAGGTAGATGATATTAGTGCGTTTAAATGTATGTGAGTATTTAATACAAACATACATATTAAGGTGTTGTTTTTAACTTTCGCATTTAATATTTAAAAACTTAATTCTGACAAACCTTCATTTTTTCCTAGAACTTTTATCATTTAGACCGTTAAATTTAACAACAAGAAGAAAAAAAAAACAAACACGTTTGTGGGAGTTTTAAAAACCGTCAAAATTTTGCATTTGTTTACAACAAAATCCAATCCTGTACTCATTTCTCGTCGACAGAGTCTTCGCAAGTGCTCTTCCCATGATTTTAACCCCATTA
The DNA here is from genome assembly GCA_963924685.1 of Dexiosoma caninum. Lineage (NCBI taxonomy): Eukaryota > Metazoa > Arthropoda > Insecta > Diptera > Tachinidae > Dexiosoma > Dexiosoma caninum. The sequence continues at coordinate 31,368,998 of OZ004729.1, forward strand.
CATCATTTGAAATTTTCGTCCATAAAATCGTTCATCTATTCCCAAAAGCATCAAAGGGAGAATATTTAAATATATGCATGTGTGTATGTTGATGTGAGCGGTTTTAAAGCTTGCCATTACTTTTTTAAATACAAACACATACAATAAATGTATGGATATGTATGTATGTATATGTGTGTGTGTGTGTGTGTGTGTGTGTGTGTACATCTCCATGCATAAGTATAAATACTACACACACATCTGCAGATACATATATTTATATGTATTCATACGGAAACCATTCGCACAATTTAATATTATACACATGTCGATTGTAAGTATGGATGTATGTATAAATGTAAATTGTAATCTGAAATATATTTGTATATATGTATATGTATATTTTGGAACGTTTTATTAATAAACAGTATTTGGGCACAATATATGGACACGTCTAAAAACCTGTAACTTGCTCATTTTAAAAACGCTTAAAAACAAATGAATTTAAATATAATTAAAATTTTTATAGTATATAATTTATTGATATTTAATAATAACGATGTACAGGTATGTATGTGCGTGGGGATGCAAACACACATACATATCTGTATAAAAATTTTGTTTTTATACGTTAAAATTTTAATTTCTTTAAAAATATCAGTAAAAAATTAACAAAAAAAAAATGCCAGTTGTTTGATAAGATTAGGAAAATCTTAGACTTTAACAACATGTCAATTTCATCTGTTTAACTAAACAGAGCGTGCTTGTGCATGTATGTACCCTTAGAGTGCACTTATACAGTTTGCAAAATATGTATCAATGTATGTAAGTATGTATTTATGTATGAATGTGTATGTGTACATATACATACTTACAATTATGCTCGTTGTTACTCTTTGATTATAATTTTCAAATAATATGCATTAATGCAAATGCATATATCCACATACACATACATATATTTATATGCATGTACGATATACTACATACTACATATAAAGCTTTTATAATATACATATATGTGGTTTCTGTACAACTCATAAGTTACATGGTTATTTGCATATGTAAAGATGTTCATAGATATATATTTGCATTTGCGTATGTACATACATATGTACATATATATATGTATGTTTGTGTATGTTACCATCTAAATGCAAATTTAAGCATAAGTGTGCACATGTAGTATGTGCAGGTGCGTTGAAAAAAATAGCTGTGGTCTGAAATGTTGGCAAGTAATTCTCACTTGCTGGAAAGCAATCAACCACTGCCCGCTCTTGAAAGTGTATCCGCACTTGGGCAGTCACTAGCTGCTTTCTAATAAGGCCATAGGGGCGTGGGATAACCACACTCTGCGCATGTACCTACGTTAATCTTGAACACACAACTGGTATTAGTATAAGCTGCTAGCAAACGGAAAAAATTTGTCATAAAATCAGCTAAATATAATTGTAGCTATTTTCTATATATTCAGGCTTGTCCACTTATGATGGTTTTTTTTTTCCAACCAACAATGCATTTTGCACTTTTCTCCTATTCCACATAAAATATTCGCACTTTATTGTTCTGCTATAGAACCCTTTTACAGCACTTTAAAAGTGAACAATAAGGGATCATAATTCATTTCGTTTTTTAACTTAAAGTATGTTTAAACTAATAAAGCAGTAAATCAGTAAACATTTAAAACATCTTTAAACGGGAAAAATTGGACATTGAATCCACAAACGTAGTTTGTTGCCATGCGATTTTCACAACTGTATGCTTTATAAAGTTTAAAAGCTTCTTGAATCATAAGCAAAAATTTGATTCCTCGCTGCAAAAAGTTTTTTTTTATTTATTTCATTTGACTATATATGGCCCTAAGACCAATATAAAGTATTACAAGAGTTATTATATATATGTTACTATGAGGATTAAGTAGATATATCTAATGAATTTAGTGAAAATGTGCTTTTATTCATCCATCTACTTTATCTGCATACTTTGGCAAGAACATGGAGAAATATTGGAGTGTTTTTTAAATTGATTATTTTGTATTAAAATCTATTACATAACAATCTATTTTTTTAATCTTTAAGGTTTTTTTTTTTTTTCTCTTTTTATTTATTATTTTTATATTTATTTTCGATATTTCGTTACATCTTCAGGAAAAAAAAAAAAAAAAAAAATTTCCTGAAGATGTTAACCGAAGGTTAACGAAATATCGAAAATAAATATAAAAATAATAAATAAAAAGAGAAAAAAAAACCTTAAAGCTTAAAAAAATAGATTGTTAAAATAATAAAAAAGGTTAAAAAAAGTATTAAGAAAAAAATCTATTACATAATTTAATAAAAGAAGGACTTCAAGTAAAAATTAGCAATTATTTTTTCATGTTTCATCAGTTATTTATTAGGAAGATTCGTGCATTCGACTTAATTTCGACCGGACTTATCTACTCGATTTTAAAACCGAGTAAAATTATGCGAATTCGGTTTACAGAACAGAAATGTAAGTGTATGCGTTTTAAAAACGAAAAATTTTTGTGGATTCAGTTTACAGGACAAACCACTATAACTGATTTATTAGCCCTAAGAAGGTAATATTTTTAAAAATAAAACGAAAATTATTAGTGTCATAATTTTTTCTTATGAAGAGAACAATTTACAGCATGAAATTCGAAATTTTTTTTTCCTTTTTTGAATTTTGCTTGAAAAGAAATCATGTAGCGCCAACGGTGCTATTATTTTCCCCGTCACTCTATGAACGTATGTATGTTCATATGCATGTGTATTTTTAATACAATATAAAACATGTAAATTATTTGCCATGTACCACAGAAATATCAAATTTATTTTCGTTTCTATTTCCAGTTGCTTTTTTTTTGCTGATTTATTTTTTGAATGTGTGTTTGTGAAAACCATTTGTGCGAACAAAAATTTTAGGCTTCGCATTTTGATGTTAATGCTACAAAAAGGAATACCTTCACCTCATATTTATGTGAGTACATACGAGTATAAGTATGTATGTATGTATATGCATGTATGCATACATATGTGTTTATGTGCCTTGATAAAGTAGTAGCATAGCACAACGCTAATACGTAGTGGTGGTTATGCTGGTGGCAACAGTCAAATCCCATGGTAAAAATTTCGAATTTAATAGACGGTTTTAGTTTTTTTTTTTCTTTTTACTTTATTTTCCATTTTCAGCGTTGAAAATTTAATTAATTTTTATTTTGTGGGTTTAGAGAAATAAATTCAAAGCCATAAATAAGGATAAAATTTTAGTAAAAAAAAGTTAATAAAAAAATCCAATCGATACTAAGTTCAAGTGGTCTTATTGCCAAGTATTCTAATACACTTATTAAAGCCTTACAAAATTTAACTTCTTAAAGACAGTATCCACGTGTGTGCACGTGCTAACAATTGCCAAAGACGAAGAAGATTGAGCGTATGCAAAATAATTTCAGTGAAATTTTAAATATTTAAACACGCTGTTAATTTGGATAAAGAAAAACTTAAGACATACATACGTAAAGAGAAAAAAATTTGTTGAATCCTTTGCCATTGTTAACTTTAAGAATGAATTTTCTATTAATTAATCTGCACAAATTTGAAATTATTTTCCACAATAAAGAGACGTTGCAGGCAGGTGCTCGATTGCCAGCTTTCATAGATGACACTACTCCCATCTAATTAATAAAATTTTGCAATCACCACTAACTTTGATTTCTAATGCAAAATTATTGCAATTAATTGCTGATTTGAAGATTTGCAAACGAAATCAAAATTATTGGTATTGATTTAAAATGGGTTTGCACTAAAATAAAATTATTTGATTTAAGAAAAATGCAATCAGCCATTTATTGCAACTTTTTTTTCTGCAATCATGTGATTGCAACGTAGAACATTTGCATTAAATTTTGACCTCAAATTGATTTATAATTATTTTTGTGCACTAATTAAAAAGATTAAGATAAATAATTCTTCAGATGTGAGAAATAATCAATAAATCTTAATTTTTAATACAAAGACAATGTAAAATTGTTCTCTTAAGCTGAAGAATTTTATTTTATCTTGGACCAGTGCTCAGCGGAAATCTCCTCCATATGCAATGCATTGCAATGGAGGGATAGTGATAGGCAGATAGAGAGCTTAATTCTTTTTTCATCAGGGTCACATGCGATGTATTTTGCTGGAACTAGGTTTCAGTGGCGAAGGCATGGTCACTGGTCACTGAACAGTAACGGCTTCAGCTGTATCCAATCCACAGGCACATCAGAACGCCCTCCTTCGTCGGTATTGTGTAGCATCGGTGAAGCAAAATAATTACTAAAAATAGTTACTAAAAAACGAAGCTTCAAGTCTCCTTGACATCAGAGACGTTGCAACACTGCTACAAAAATAAATAACGTGCAAAAAGCAGTATTCTAAGATAGCGAAGCTTCACCTCCTATCATTTCTCTTACAATCCCTTTCCTCTAGTTCCATCACAAAGCACCGCATGTGTAGGGGTCATCTCCTGAGTGCTGGTACAAGAAAAAAAAATTAGGTTGTGGAAAGGAGGATAGAGGGAGTAGTGTTTATGGACATTTGATTTGAATTTTCGCAAGTCAAAAGTGACGGGAAAGACCCCCACAGCGAGTTTGTTCTAAATATGCGCTGTTCGGCAGAAAATTGATTTCTCTCTGTAATGCGTGATGCGATTTGCTGCCAACTCGAACACAATTGGGTGCGCTTTTAATGATGAACGCGTTGTGCGCAGGAATGAACGGTTTTGAGGAACAAATTCTCTGATTTCATTAGAGCACATTCAATTGTAGTAGCGATCGAAGCACGAAATACACCCCGCCATTGCGACGATGCTCAAGGGATTCAATGGAGTTGGCTACCCCAACGTCCCCGATAAGTTTCTTCGCTTTATCCTGTACGCGGTCGAGTAACTTCAAAGTAGTATTTGAAGCACCGGCCTATAAAAGAGAGTGGTATTCCACTCTGCAGTTGCGTGTTAATTATAAAGCAAAGTTGCGGAGTCTCTGATGTTAATTTTGACGCATCTTTATTAAGCTTTACATTTTGCAGTTGTTGCCGGAATGTTTCAATGGCGAAACCATATTCACTGGTCACTGGTCCCTGAACCGTACCGGCTTCGGCTGATATATAATACACAAGTAACATTAGAGCGCTCCCCATCGCCGATATTTTGTAGCATCATTGGTCTGAGCGGAATATTTGTGGCAAAGCTGCTTAAGATGAGAGAAAATAGATACAGAAGTTCCTAAACGCACATACCTGTGTTCATGTTCGACTAATTATTTTTTGTCTTAATGGTGTTTTCCAAGATTTATTAATAATAGGTTGTCGCAAGGCAAATTCGTCAATTCGCTTTGCAGCCGAACGTCAAATTTTTTTGTATATGTACATGTGTTTTGTTAAATATAACATAACCTAAAACGAACGTGTTAAATTAGTGTAATATAAGCAAAAATTTAAATTAATTGTTACAAAAAGCAATTTATTTTCCATTCTTATTATTATAATATTAAATTATTATAATTATTAAATTATTTACAACCACTTTTCTTAACTTTTTCACAAAAGTAAACAAACTTTGACGTTCGGCGTTAAAATACGTTACAAATCGTTGCATCAGCTGACGGGCGAATTAGCTAGTGAGTTAACCTGGTAATGAATTTGCCTTGGTATTTTCTATATGTTACAAAAAAATTCGTCGAACGCGTGAAGAAAATATGTACAAAAAACCCTGAAGTAACAGAATGCATATCATATAATTTTTCTACACATGTAAATGAAAGCACTTTAGCTCATCGATAATTGAGTCTCAATTTTATTTATAATTAATTGGTATTTTAATACAAAAAATAAAAAATAAAACAAAATACTTCAGACGTCCAAGATTATTTTAAGAAAATTAGTGTTTCTTTCCAGATGTTTTTCTTTATAGCAGAAAAGCAATACAAAAAAAAAACGCACAGAAAAATAATTAAAAAAATTATTTAGAAGTAAAAAATACAAACAAAAAGTATTAGGATTATGCTCAAAGACTTTTGTGAAACTGTACACAGCACTTATAATGACACAGAATATTTAGAAAATATGTGAATATTTAGTTGTGTATTCAGTTCATAGTGATTAATTATTTTAATTAGAAGAAAAAAAAATGACTATTAATCTCTGACATCAGTTGAGTACAACACGTACATACATACTTTTCCATGCCACTAAACACGGCATCAGTACTTTTTTTGTGCCCAGAGAGGAAGTAGTTGTAAAGTCATCAATATCATCGATTTAACATGACAAAGTTTAAGAAAGGAATACGAGAAGTCCCCAATACATTATTGACAAATTGTCAAAGCTTTGTTTTTCTGTTTAGTATAGACACGAACCCACATATTCACATATGAAAGAACCGCAACATTTTTAACTGCCTTTCCTTGTATTCAAATTTAAACAGCTGTCCACCGAATGGAATTGAAAAACATTTGCATATTTGCTTGATAACTACTTTCTCCATCATTGAAAAGTTAACTAACCCTCGTTTTCGCTATACACATGGCAGCAGTGACCAGCGAATCTCCTTTCCTCCCTCCTAAGAATTTGATTCCTATAGCTTTTCGTAAGTCCACGGAAAAGTTCGGAGGTAATTGGGAACAATATTTACCCTCGTTTTGCCATTTTATTACCCTCATAACCGTCATGTCCAGGAACCTACCTCAATTTAAAGGCGTTAAAGTTCCCCAACTCGTTCAGAAGTTCTAGGCAGTCGCATATCATTCTTGAGGTTATCATGATCGACTGAAGAGTCCGAAGATCCGCTGGACCATCTCACAGTATATAGATGTGGGCCACTAATGCTCTTACCAACATATTCCGATGGCCTGAAGTTCTGCCTGAAATACACCGATTGGCATAGATTTCCTGAATCGTATCTCGTTAATTCCCACCCTTGTTCTACCATTCTCTAGCTTGGGGAAGCTCCTAAAGGGAACCATTCTCAGTGATGCCATGTCATCCCTGTGGAAAATTAGGGTATGCAGATACTTTCGCAAGACCCTTAAAGTCTCCACTCTTCAGCTCCGAAATACCTATAACTGAAGAATGCTTCTCGAGTGAGACAGAGCATTCAACAAACTGGCATCCAGGAACAGTGTTTCACACGCAGGCAGATTTGTGAGCAGAGCAGGAGTTCATTGGGCTCAGTCCCATTTTTGGATGTAGTGAAAACAATCTGAAAGGGTGGAGGGGTGAAGATCCAGGTGAACCAATATTGCAACAAACGCCAAGCAATATGTGAATTTTGATGCAAGGAGAGCCAAGATGGCTCTTAGACTGGATATGAAGAGTATGTGTATACTCATCGGGCTCTTACGGTTTATTTCACCAGTAACGGCCATTTGTATAAAATAGGAATCACTAATACGAGAATCTGCAGGTTCTGCTGTAGGCACGAAAAGTCTATGGAACATCTCATCATGATGATGGATAAGAGGAAGAGATTCTTCGAGAAGTTCACGCTTATGAATGGGGACCTACGTACTTTCCCTCCGATGGACCTAGTCCCATTCATAAGTGTTCTTAATGGTCTATAGACAGTATTGGGTGTATAATAGTGATCGCGGCGCTAGGGATGTCTGCCTTAACCCTGATCCCAATACCATTACCAAACAAATATGTCTAAATATATATAATTAAATTTTGGAAAAAATACATAGAAGAGTAGTTAGTGGAGTTAACCACTGTACCAGTGCATCTCCAAGAAAAAATACAAGCGGGTGTAATGTAGCTTTAGCCTCTTTCAATGCCACAACGTTTTATGTATATGTATAAAGAAACACATATAATATCTGAATATGTGCAAAGTGTATTATGTACGAGTGAGCATACTTACTTGACAGAACTTAATAAAGTTTTCCACAATTATCGATTTATCGGTGAGTGTCATTTGACCGGTAAAACGTACACCCAACTGTTTGAGATTATCTTTCTTTTTGGGCGGCAGTTTGTTCATATGCTGGAAAATGCCCTCTTCAACCTTATGCGATGGATGAGCTTCGAAATTTTCGTTGATAGTAAACGTAGCTAAAGGCTTGGGAGGTGCTGGTGATGCTGCCGCCGATGCTGCAGCGGTTGTTGCGGCAGCATTAGCAGTGTTTGAGTTTTGTGAATTTGCTACACCGCTTAACATGGAGAAATCACTGTGATTCTGAGTATTACCACCTTCCGAAGATGTATTCGAGTTAGAGGCATTTAGGTGAGAACTGGGATAAGTCATAGAGGAAAGTTCCATGGAGGATTCATTTGAATTGGAGCTATGCACCGAATTCATGTGATGCAAATCATAAATATTGTGTTTCGAATCATGATCGTAAACATCCATGGGTGTTGGATGTGAACTATTGCTTGCTGTTGAGTTATGGTGATTGCTGTTGGCGGAAGACAAGACCGGAGTTTTACGTGCTGTCGCACGTTTGTGTGCGCTATCTAAATCCATAAGACCATTATTTAAGGAAGCTTCTGGTTTTGTACCCACAGCTGTGACATGGGAAGATTGTGTTTGAGTTTGTTGGCCGGCTGCATCGTGAGAATTGTCAGTGTAGTCATTTGAATGACGTAAATATTTCATAAACTCGAAGGAGCCATCAAAGTGTTGGTTTCCTGGTACGGATGCACCAGTTGCACTGGCCGATGATGCTGATCCCACTGAATTTTGAGGAAGATTTTGTTGATTGTTGGCTTGTTGATGAGGCAATACCCATCTGGTTGCTTGCTGCTGATGTTGCCCATGATGCTGTTGCATTTGCGCTTGATAGCTGCCATAATGTTGCACGGCTGTTATAATAGGTTGAGTATTTTCAATATTCGAGTTTCCTTCTTCACCGTTACTGCTAATAAGCTCGCCATTTGCATTCACAAGCACGCCAACAGCACCGTTGAAATGTTGCTGTTGTTGTTGCTGCTGCTGCTGCTGTCCGTTACCCTGTCCATAGACCTGAAAGTCTTCGAATGTTGAGGAGAATCTTAATTCCCCATTGCTTAAATATTTTGAAAACTCTGATGGGTCATTGAGGGAGTTCAAGAAGAATGAACTGAAATTCGAGGATATGCAGGACATGTTGGCCAATAATGTTTTACTGGCTTCCTACGCTTGTTTTTTTCTTCTTTTTTTCTTTTATTTGCCTTGCTTCTCTTGTAATGGTTACAGGTGGCTGATTGTTGGTTGTGGTTAACAAACAATAGCAATCAAACCGCGTGTAGTTTGTTTTGATTTTTTCCTTGTGTATTGTTTAAGCTTTTTCAGCAGTTGTTATTATTTGTTTTGCAATTGTGTTATCCTTGTTGTTGTTAGTTTTGTTATTATTTTCGTTATTCTATACTGCTCTTTTCGCCAATGTTTGAACTTGTTTGGTTGTGTGTTGGTTGTATGGCGGTCTGTCTGTGTGCTTCTATTTGCTGTCTATATGTTGATTCCTGACTTGTAGTATTTTTTTTACGGCTAAACTGTCAGGCAGTTGAATCGGATTCTCCATGAACACAAGCCTGCATACGCAGTGTTGATGTTTGGTTTTCCAACAATCATCTGAACACCAGCACAGCACTGTTGATGTTGTTGCTTTTACAACTTGTAACCGAGAAGAACAAGCAGCAGTTGAAGAAGAGGAAGAATGTGTTGTGTTCACAAGAATGAAAAGAGAATTATGGAGTAAGACCATCAACAACAGTGAAATCAAATAGACAACAATGAGGGGGCAACTTAATGTGTTGCATATAAACGTACACACAGCCAGAGAATTGAACAAAACAAAGACTATATATGTATGTATATAAATGTATGTATGGAGAATATGTAACACAAACAAAAAACAACTATATAAAGACGTTGAAGGCAAAAAATAAAAACGTCAAGTAGAGGATTGAGTATAAATTTAGTCCACAGCAATAAGAGTGGGGGGTCTGGTCTGCGGCTGTTACGACGTAATGTGTTGCTATTTGAGGTTGTAAAGTTATTCCTGGTGTTTATTGCTGCTGTTATTGCTGCTGATGCATGTAGTTGTTCTTTTCTTTTTTTTGTTGTTGTTTTTTTTTTAGTAGCCCTTGCTGTTTGTTGCTGATGATTATGGTTGGTGGTAAAAGTACTCTCGTTTTTTTCTCTTTGTTTTGTATTCGTTTATAAACACTGAAGAAGCCTGCAGTTGAAGCTACTTTTTATATGCGTGTGTTTCTGTTGTTGTTGTTGTGTTGACGATGATGATGGTGTGACGTAGGTTACGTGTTAATAATACTGTTATGAATACAATGTTTACACTTTGTCAAATTTGTATGTTTTTCACTTGCGCGTGTGTGTGTGTGTGTATGTGTGTGTTTGTGTTTTATTGATGTTTTTTTTTCTCACTTGTTTGTTGATTTTTATGTTATCCTTGTTTTAATTTTTTTCTTATTGTTTTTCAGCACGTTCCATTCAAATGTATCAAAGTAAGAAATTAATTTTTTCTTGTTTTTTTTTATTTGTTACTTGAAGTTTTCACTTATTTTTTTTTTAATTTTTAATTTTAAGTCATAGGATGCAGTTACTGTAGGTATATTAGTGAGTAATAAATATTTTTATTTTATAATTAGAAGGAATATTTAAAGGTAGGCATAAATTTTAAATTAGTTTAGTTTTTCTTATTATGGCACATAAATATTTTTCTTTGCAGAAATACTTGAGTATTTTTGTTGTTTTTGTAAATTTGTCCTTAATACTTAAAACTTTTCCTTTACATAATAATTATTAAATATTTTTTTTTTATTATTTTCTGTACACAAAATAAATTTAAAAAATTTTCTCAGTGTGTGCATGTAGTAAAATTGCACATTGTTGTAGCCGTTTCTTTCAATTTATTTATTTCTTTTTTAATTTCACCGTCATTATTTTTTTTTTTACTTTCTTTTTCTGTATTTATAAAATGCGTATGTTTTTATTTGTACGTGTAGTAGCGTTTATATCCATTAATTTAAAAATCTGTAAAATGAAAAGAAATTTTTATTTAATTTTATTTAATTTAAATCAATGACAAAACAATAATAAAAATACTTAAATTTGTTTAAGGTTATAGAGGTTAAATTAATAAACAAGGCAGCGGTAAAGTTGTATTATGAGATATTTTTATTTTCAAATTCCCCAATTGTCCACAGAAAAGTATGTACGTATTGTATGTACGAGAATATATATGTACATATGCATGTAAATGAGAAATGTCTCTTCAATACTTGTTAATGCAACAACTATGAATAGTTAATGAAAAAAGTAAAATGTGTTTTGTATAAATGTACAAAAATATTAAGAAAACAAATGCTTTTTAATATGTAGATGCCACCTCTTGCAAAAGCATAGGCTATCCGAAACGAAATTATCGATTTCTTACTCCCCGTCCAGACATTAAATTTTTAATAATTCTGCTTTGAAATTGCACTAGTGTTCACATTATAAAATTCTAGTTTTCTAATTTTCATATTTTTTATGCTTTTTTTCAACGACACTTTAAATAGAATAGTGAGAATTGCAGAACATATTAAACCGTGTAAACCTCCTCAATATTCTCGCTTCTCTCGCCGCCAACAAACTCAAGAATTATATGTTGGTTTTTTTCTTTATTTGACCAATGTTTTGTTTTTAGTATAATCGGGTGTTTCCCTAGGCTGAATTTTTGTTTTTGTGTGGTTAATAAAAACAAATTATTTGGATGTTATTACATCTATTTGCTCAAAGTTTCGTTGGTTTTTTTTCCAACTTCTTCAGGAGCTTTCTTTATTAAATTAAATCAGTCAAAATAATATATAATAGACTCAAGAATTGCTGCAACAAAAATTGCAAGTGTGGGCGGGGACAAACCGTGTAGCCCTCCCCAATCTTCTCACCTCTCTCGCCAACAAAGTTAGGAATTTTTGCAACAAAAATTGCCGGTCTGGCGGGAACTTATTTATATTTTAGAATACTTAATAACTGAAAATATTGAACATGTTTACAAAACTGTAAACATATATTTTAAGTTTAATTCAAAATTCTTTCATATTCATAATAAATCAACAAATGTTTATGAAATAAATTTGGAGAAGTATAATAATCACCCCTATCATGAATACTTTTTCACGTGAAATATTTTTCCGTTCCTTAAAAAATTCAACGTGAATAATTTCACGTCAAAATAAAATTTCCCCCATCGCGAATGATTTTTTTGCCGTGAATTTTTTCACTTTAATTTATTCACTTGATTTTTGCTGGGGAATTCATTACGATTATTTATCTATGTTTGTTATATGGCTCCACTGGTCTATATGCAGCATTTCATTTGGTGTCAGTAGACCTTTAACCAAATTCTTGAAAAAAGCTAAGACATTTCATATGTTTATACAAGAACTCCCAAAAGATATTTGAGAATTACAAAATATACAAACCAACCGAACCAAATAGCCTCTTTAAAAATTTTCTTTATACAACAAACATTTTATTATTTGATTTTAAATCTATTTAATACCGAACATTTGGTTATTAGCACCAAATGAAATGTTGCATATAGACCAGCTAAACCCTATAACAAACAGAGATAAATAATTATTTTAATAATATTAATATTGATAATATTTTTAATTTAAATTTTACAGTAATACGGTATATTTTAAAAAATTTGCAACAGGGTAACATTGTTTATTTTTCTGTCCTTTATGTTGACATTTACTCGCAATTAATTTTTGCTGACATTGCAAAAAATTTCTTTGTATTATAATTAGTAAACAAATGTGAATGTGTTAGGTTTTTGAACTGGTAGTGGTATGTGTAAACGCCAAGTAACGTATTATTCTCTGGTAACTCTATGCCGCCTACTGCAAAAATATAACATTTATTAAGAAGAATATGTGGCAACACTAGTATTTACATCAAAACAGCTTCCCGTTGCCATTGTCGAATAGGTAAGTTCAAATGAAAATTATTAGGTTAAAACGTTAACGTCGACCTTTTTAAATAAAAAAAAAAAAAAAATTTTGAAAAAAACATAATACAGCAATGGAATATTAATCCATATAAACGTAAATAAATCTGCAAAGTGAAAATGTACGAGTAATTAGTAAAAAATAATAACTAAGAACGGGCAAGATTCTATTAACAAAGTTTTTAACTATATTAAATTACTTCCGCTTACAAATCAACAAATTGCAAATTTTTGCAATAGCAATCAACGTTGATTTAATGCAGAATTTCTGCACTCAATCAGTTAGTGGAAAATTTGACCTTGCAATGAAAAACAAGCTGCATTGAAACGTAATCAAGCAGCATAAATTATTGCAAAGTTTTAATTTGCACTAAACAAAAAGCTACATTTAAATATACTCGTACCATCATCAGCCAAGCGGCTCAACAGTTGTACATAGACATATCGTCACATAAAATGCAAAACAACGTATATAAAAAAATTCCAAATTCAGTTTGTTATGGATTGTGATTCAGTACATCATACTACATATGTGTACACGATTTTAAGCTACTGCTATCAAAAATAACACAGTTATGACCAAAACTAAAAATGCTGCATCATTTGTAGTGTAGTTTCCATTCGATATAGTTTTTTTTGCTTCCCCAGTAAATTTATTAAAGTGACGTTATTTTGCATTTCGGGTGACGATATGTATGCACGTATATCTGTGGTTTTTATTAATACTAACATATGTCAGATTTGATCGATTTCAAGTTATTGATTTAGAAGCACTTTCTTCAAAGGATTTAAAAAAAAAATTTGGAAAAATGCGGACCCCTCGAACTGAAATTTTCCTTTTTAACTCTTGAACTTAAGAATACAAAAATTTTTTTGAATAATTGTCATATTCCTTTTTTAGCACTTTATTACTTCTGATGAATTATTTCTCTTAATTTTTTAATTAGTGGAGAAAAATAATTATAAATCAATTTTCAAATGTTCTACGTTGCAATCAAATGATTGAAGAAAACAAAGATGCAATAAATTGCTGATTGCATTTTTCTTAAAACAAATAATTTAATTTTAGTTTAAACCTATTTTAAATCAATACCAATAATTTTGATTGCGATTGCAAATCTTCAAATCACCAAACAAAATCCAAAGAATGTTTTTTTAATTATTATTTTTTTATTATTTGGAGATGGCCCCTACACATGAGATGCATTGTGCTGTAACTAGAGGAAAGCGATAGTTAGATAAATGACAGTAGGTGAAGCTGCACCATCTTACAACTCTGCTTTTCCACGATTTTATGTTCATAGCAGTGCCGTAGCACCTCTGCTGACAAGGAGACGTATTTAATTTTTAAGCTTTTTAGTAGCCATTTTTAGCAATTATTTTACTTCGCTGGCGCTATACAATACTGGCGAAAGAGGGCGCTCTGATGTGCCTGTGTATCGGTATCAGCTGAAGCCGATACTTTTAAGTGATCAGTGACTATACCTTCGCCACTGAAACCTTTCGACAACAACTGGCACACTAATGGAAAACAAAAAAAAGTGAAATGTTTTTTATGATTTAGTTTGAAACTGTGGTCGAACCCAGAATATTTTTTGGTTTTATAGCCAACGTGGAGACTACTTCAGCCATCGGCACCCTCAATATCTTTTCAATAAATTTTTTTATATTTTTTTTGTTTCATATTTTTATTCTTCAATATTTATATGGCTGGGGAGCCGCATCCAGTTTTTTCTTTATTAATTTATTATTAACTTTATTTAATATATAATACGAGTACATTGTTATACTTGTTAATAATTTTTTTATATTTACATAGTGATATTATTTTTTCAATACATTTTAATTGGCCACGAAGGCTTTCTTGTATTGATATTAAATATTTAAATAAAAATAATAATTATTTATCTATGTTTGTTATATGGTCTAGCTGGTCCATATGCAACAATTCATTTGGTGCTAATACCAAAGTCTTTAGTAGACCTTTAACCAAATTCTTGAAAAAAGCTAAGAAATTTCACATGTTTATACAAGAACTCCTTAAAAATATTTGAGAATTATGAAATATAAAAGCAAAACAAACCAAACAGCTTCTTTAAAAATTTTCCTTTTACAACAAACATTTTATTATTTGATTTTAAATCTATTTAATTTGTCTAAACCTTTCTTACAATTACTCAACACTTTGGTTGACAATGATTGTATTTAAAAGGCGAAAAGGTTGTGCAAAGAAAATTTTTAAAGAATAGCTATTTGGTTTATTTCATTTGTATATTTAGTTATTCTCAAATATTTTTTGAGAGTTCTTGTATAAACATGTGATATTTTTTAACTTTTTTCAAGAATTTGGTTAAAGATCTACTGATAATTTTGATATAAGCTCGGACGAAATGACGCATATAGGCCAGCTAAACTGTATAACACACATAGATAAATAAAAATAATAATTATTATTATTATTTAACAAATATTTTCATTACACAATTTAATAAAGAAGTTTTAGTAAAAATTTTACTCCTTAAAATGCGCTCGATTTCTTCACATCAAAAACACTCAGTTTATATCAAATCAGTTTATAAAACTCAAATCATTAGGAAATTGTATATGAGATTTGTTTTTGTCATATTGAAAATATTCATTCATAAAATTATCAACGCTTGTTTGGCGTTGCGTTTTACAAAATAAGACCCTTGAATAGTTTTCCTAACCAAATTTTTACTAAAAAAGAACTTTAAAAAAACATTGATTGCCGCGTTTTTTTTTGTAACGGAGCATGACGGGTGGGTAAGAATAGGAGCTTGTTTGGTGAGTATTTTGAAAGGAAAATGAAAACATAAATCTTTCAATATAATTATGTAACTATTCTTTCAATTATTCAACGTTAGTCAAAATCCATTACGATTATTTATCTATGTTTGTTATATGGTTTAGCTGGTCCATATGCATATGAAACGCTGCATATGAACGTTGAATAAATGAAAGAATAGTTACATAAAAATAATAATAATTATTATCATATCATATTTCCGAAAAAATCTCAATTTTCCTAGTAATTTTCATAATTTTTCCTCCATAAAAGACGCGATTATTTTCGCGGCAATAGCCAATTTTTAAATCAAAAATAACGGGTACATATTTCTTAACGAATAACATTCATTAAAAATCCCTCTTCCAAAACATTGGGTGTGGTTGAAATACTTAATTATTTCCTCTTATTTTTTAATTAATAAAAAAAAAAATGAAATAAAACCATTATTTTAAAATTCCTTTTATCTTACGTTGCCAATGCTTTTTAAATCATAAATTACAATATTAAAATAAAATAAAAAATTATATATAAATAATCCTCATTATTGTATAGAGTATCTCAGTGTTTGTATGCATGTGTGTATGTGTATTAATAATACAATATATGGGTACATTAAGTATATCCATACATCATATGTATGTGTATATACATATGTATTTTTACACATACATTTATATATGTACATATGTATGTATACATTTAAGTATATATGTATGTATGAATGGATGTACATATGGATGTATCTACTTACATATAAGTATGTATATGAATGTGTGTTCATGTTCCCAATACTCAGATATTTTATCAACATTTCTCTTTTATTTAACGTTTGTGTTAAAGTTTAAATTTCCACTATTTTATCTTGATTTATTAATATGAAAATATAGTATAAAATAAAAATAAAAAAAAAAAATATGTAGGAAAGCAACGGAAAACTGAATTTTCTCTAGAAATAAAATTGAACCGAAAAATGCTGGCGGCTGCTCCCTTTTTTTCAACAGCGTCTTTTTTACTTTTTTTTTTGTTAATTGATCTGGTTTTTTCGCCACCACTACAGTTTCCAAATAAAACAATAAAAATAAAAAATAAATAAAATGATGAACAATTTTCACTGCAAGAAATTAAATTTCTTGTTTCTTTTGGAGGGTATTTTTTTATTACTTTTTATAAATGAATTTAAAAATATGTATATGTATGTTTGTATGTGTGTACATACAAATACATATACATATGTATGTATATATACATATGTATGTACATATAATATTTTAGCTAAAATCTTTAGAGGAGATGATGAAGAGAATACGAAGGAAGAAAAAAAAAGTAATTTATTATTCCTTTATTTTCAACTTATTGCCTGAACATATTTGCAGTGTTGCCATTATGTTAGGAGCATTATATTCTACCGAAAGAGGGTCTGAATAATTACCCAATAGTAATCTGAGCGAAATAAAAAGAAGATTCAATAACGAAGCAAAAATCTTTCATTAGCATTTCTATTTTTTTTAAATTAAGAGCCTATTTCATCCATTCTATTCAAATATCAATTCATACTTAAATGACATTTTTCAATTCCATTAACATATCGTCATATGAATTTTTAAAAGCCCTAAGTTGCATTGGAAAAATTTTACACGAGAAGCAAAACACTTCCAAACTACCTTTTACGCTTGCTGTGGCCACTTTTAGAATTTTTTGTTCATACAAACGTTATTTCTCATTATTGTGCTGGATCTTGTAATTTGGTACTGTGAAACACAAGTCGATTTTGAATTTTTTTTTGTAACTTAGCGCTTTTTGGAAATCAAATGACGATATACTAATTTCATATTCATATTTAAATAGGTAACAATCTCCACTGAAATATTAATTTTGAATAAAAAAAAAATAATAAAATAAAACTTTTGTACATCTTTGGTTTGTTTTTTAAATAAACAGTTGTAATACGAAATAGCAAAGTGTTACCATACTTCCATGTGTTTCATTATTTCAGGTCGTGAAAATGGAAATTTTTTAAACAGACTTTAATTACATTAAAGTGTGTTGTCATTTTTGAACGTAATTCCCATCCATTTCAATAAAATTTTTTTCCAAATCTTGGTCGTAAATACATATTAATTTAAATTCATGAACAAAGCAATTTTAAATGGCTCGTTCTTTTCTAAGCATCTGGAAATGGTTTCCTGCACAAATATTTTGAACAGTTTTTTTTTTATATTTAATTGCAATTATCCAAAGATTAGTTTCTTTTTATAAATTTGCTTATGAAGATTTATTATATATTCTTTTTCTTCTTAGATGGCAATAAAACGTCATACAGTCGAAGCCCGGTTAACGAATGATATGTCAGATACCTTCGTTAAACTGGAAAATTTGTTATGCGGAACAAGTTAGTTTTAGATGAATACTAAAGTTATTTAGCATTAAATTAAAAAATTTATGTCTATTTTTCAGCTCAATGCAGGTAACGCTCATCTACGGGGTGCTTCCGTAGCCTATTGCATGACCAATAGTCGTTCAATCTGGTACAATTACCGCCTAGACCCTGGGTCTTTCGCCAGGCAAGCTATAAGAGCTTCGTAGAGTTTGTGTTTGCGTCTTTGAAATTTGTATAAATTATCTGGATTATTGAAACATCACATAATTCTTATTGGACAAACGTGTCCGGTGATAAATGCAACTTATTAAATTATACGATTTCTGCAACGTCGCGCTTATTCCCTTTTTCGATCCCTTTTTCCCTTTTTGGAACCAATTTTGAACTCCCTAGTATGTTGGAAATAACAAACCTACTTTTTATTCTCTTCTAGCTGATACACGACCATTTTTAAGATTTTTTCTTTTTTTAATTTGCATTTTTTTTATTAATAGTTATTGATAATTCTTTTAAAAACAATCTCTTAGGCATATTGTAAGAAATCAAATTTAGAAAAATCTGAATCTGAACAGAAGAACTGACGTTCACATATTTAAGGAAGTACACATACATATGCGCATAGGTGAACCACATAGAGGCACGTAAATTTGTGTTTTGGTGCTTGTTAAGCTGAAATATGCCTATGGTGGGATTAATCGCTTAATATGGCAACACTTTGCTTAACAACTACAACTACTCAAATTTGTAATAGTAGTTGGTGTAGTGTTATTTTTTATGTCTTCCTTTTGGCTTTTTCCTTAAGTTGGATGTTGTATTTGTACGCTTTGTGTGCATATGTATGTGTTTGTATCTACGCTTGTATCTACTGCTGCAATACGCTCATAAAAGGTCTTGAAAAACATGTAGTGTTTTGCGTGCCTGACTGACTGGCTGCCTGGTTGGTTGCTTTGCTTAATTTCTTGGCTGAATTTAGTTTTGTTTGTTGGCTGCTAATTTTTGTAGCTGTAGTGTTGTTGTTGGCATTTGTATTCAGTCGCCTTCATAAGGCCTAATGTCTGGTTTTCTTTTCTTTTTAATTAGTTTGTTGCAATTGCAAATGCAATTGCACTATTCTATTGTTGTTGTTCGTTTTTCATAATAATTTACACAAAAATATTTTTTATTAATGAAATAGCGTAAGTTTTCATTATTTTTCACTTCAATCTTTTATAAACTTTTCCTGATTTTTTTTTTGTTATTGTAAAAAATACTTTTTTACAATGCACTCATTTTATGTCTTCATACTTGTACAATTGACATTCTCTATTTTAATTTTATTTAACACATTCTATGTATTTTTAATTTGTTTTTAGAGGTTTTCGTTAAAAATTGCCATGAAACTTCAGCCAGTTTGAATTTAATAAAATAATACCTACATCCATATAAGTATGTATGTATGCATATGTATGTAGTTCCTGCACTCTTTCTTTTTCTTGAAATCAAATACCGAAGTAGTAGGTACAAAGGTATTTTAATAATTGAATTTTTTACTCAATATTTGTACATATGAACATAATAAAATTGTACTTTACATAAATTTTAAAGAAAAGAATATACGATTTTTCTGTAGGTATGAAGTACAAATGAAATAAATTAACATATAAAAATACACTATACCACATTCAACACACTCATGCAATTCATATGAAAAAAAAAGAATACAATATTGCTTGCTTTATGTAGGCAGAAGAAAAGCACAATACCAAATACAGAATACACTTAAATACACTCTACACTAAGCCGCAACTAACCGCACACTAACTTGACAGTTGTATTTAATTTTATACTGAAGTGCAGAAAAACACAAAACTGATCTAAAGGAAACTCAGCGGCGGTCTCGACGGCAGCGGCAGCAGTTCAGAAATCTTTTCATCGGCAGCACGGTTGACTTTCGTAGGATTTAAAATGTGTGCGATTGTTCTCTTTTCTTTTTCCTTGGTGTACATATTCGTAAGTGCGTGTGCATGAGAATGGTTTTTGTTGATTTCTTTTGTGAAATTTCTTTATGGGAGATTCACTATGTTTTCACAAACACACATGCTTTATTAATTTTTAAACAGAAACAACAAAACATGAGGAAAGAGAATAAACGTAATGAAATGAGAGGCAATTGGTAAAACAGAATACTAAATAAAATACTTAAAAGGGGTTGCCAGGTAATCTTTTCCGAAATATAAACAAGAGTTATGAAGAGGGAGGGAGACATACTTTTTTTTACAAATACAGTAGAGGCTCGAAAAAGTTACGACGCGAAAGTTAAACATCTTTCACTCACCACACGGCACTCTTGAAAGTTAAATGTTACTTGACTTTTTGAGTAATTTTTGTTTTGTTTTTAATTTATTTTTCTATTTCTAACACCTTTTTGCTTTCTTTTATGCCAATTCCCAGTTAGCAATTGTAAGATTGTTTGACGAGCGCCATCATCTCCCGAATCCAGGCGATTCTTGGACAAGCCATAATACGTAAATAGGGATTTTAAAACAACATAAACCACACTGATTTGTTGCACTCGTTCAACATTCGTCAAAGAGTCCCAAACGCATGACGACCTTGGTCGTCTAAAATAATAAAACACTCGTAGAACAATCATCACAATGTTTCGCAAAAATATCATTTAGATGAGACGAATACAAATAATCTTCCAATGCTCGCCAAAGTTCGCAAAAGACGATACACTTCTCCAACATTCGTCTGGACGATTAAATAAGAAGTCGTAAATTGATCACTCTCGGCAAACAATATTCCAAACGCCAGCTGGTAATCGATATACAAGAAGCGAAAATGGTGTTATAAATAGAAAAATTAAATAAAACCGAAAATGACTCAAGAAGCACTTAACTTTCTAAAGTGCCGTGTGAAAGCTGAAAGGCGCTTAACTTTTCCATATTCTTAACTTTTTCAAGCTTCTACTGTTTTGGGTTAATTTTAAGAATTTATATGGAATAAAAAACTTTATTATAATAGGCAGCATAAACTCATTTAATATATTTAAGTCGATATGTAATTGGTTGTATAATATGCACATGAATATGTTATGCGGGTGTTGGCAACTCTATTTCATTGTGCCAAAAATCAGCCAAATCCAAACAACTTGAAGAGAGTGTTTGTTGTTGTCTGATTTGTTTGACTGGTGGTCTGGTGTATTTACCTCGTGTCTTATGTACGGACTTCGTACCAGGCCAGACCAGACAGACAACATTACAGACATCAAGTATGTTGCAGCATGTAAAAAATACAAACAAACAAAAAAGCTTAGAAACAGACTTCAATGCGTTTGCAAAAAAAAAATAAATAAATAAATAACTAAAAGTGACATACACACACACACACACAAGCCGTACAGAGCAAAGTCAGGAAAAACGTGCTGTTGCGGTTTAATGTGCAAGTTGTTATTGTTGTTGTTGTTGCACACATTGTTCGTACATTTTATATTTTCCACATGTACATGAAAAATTTTCTTTTTTAGTTTTCTTTTTTTTTATGCCTTTTCTAAACCCGTTCACCGCTATTTCCTTTTTTGTAACAAAGCAAAAAACACAACTTATTACAATTTATTTCATTATTCAGCATTGAAGAGTAACCGAGTGTGCGAGAGAGTGTTAGTAACAGTTCTTCTCTTTTAATTTCCGTTCAATGGAAAAAACAATATTTAAATTTTAATAATTTTTTGGGGCTCTCTATGAAATTGTAAAAACTAAAATAAAAATAAACAAAAAATCATTTCAAATGTTATTCCAATTCTGTAGATACATAGTTCAGTATGTACCCATGTATGACAGAATGTTCAAGTGTTCGTACGCTTATCATTTGGAATTTTAATTAAATTTTTTTAAAACCTTAAAGTAAAATTAATTGAATCTTACTTTACATTTTTCATACATACATAATAGTATCTAGTTATTTATGTATGTATAACATATGTATATATATATACTCGTATTTAACTAGAACATGGATTCCTACATGTACATATTTATATCGGCATAGGTTTCAAATCAAAATAAAGCCAATGAAACTTTCTAAATGAGCTTACACTTACGTACATATGTACATACATATGTATGTATTTATGAATTTTAATTATGACGGCGCAAAATTTTGCATTAACGTGTAGGTACTTTGATTCGGTGCATCATTATGGTATTTTTTTAACTCACAGCTTTTTTGATTTCATATGACATAATATTTCATTTGCAGTAGAACGAAAAGAGTTCATAAAACGTTAAGTTTTAGCCGCTTTTATTTTATAGGATAGTTTCTTTTATTAAATTCTCTAATCATTGCTCAGTTAGAGCACACCCATTTACATATTTTCAAGAAATCTTTATTCGAGTATTATACCTACATATGTATATCGAAAAATGGATTTGCCGAAAAATATGACTTTGGGTCTTTCTATATGAAGGTAACGAAATTTACCTAGCTAGCATTGGCTGCTTGTTAGACAATTTGTTTTTTTCTTGTGCCGGCAATCAAGGTATGACACCTACACATGCGGTGCATAGTGCCGGACATAGGAATTAAGGTTTAGGGAGACAGAGTGTTTAATATACAACTCCTAAAAGAATCATGTGACGAGTAACAAAAGCATGTGCTCTTTCTCTTAAGTATAGCTATAGAATATTTATCAAGTAGACTCAAGTAATCAGGTGACTTTTTTTGCTCGTTTATGTTTTACACAGCGTGATTGTCAAAATTTGTTTACATTTTAAACACGCCATTGTTATTTTAAATAAACATGGGATGCATTGTACTGGAACTAGGAAATTAGGTTATGGGAATGAGGATAGAGGGAGTAGTGTTTATGGACATTTGATTTGCATTTTCCCATGTCAAAAGTGACAGGAAAGACCTCGGCATGGAGTTTGTTCCACATACGCGATGTTCGGTCGATTTTCGTGCACGTGTATTATTCAATATTTTTGTTTTCTTTAACTTTTTGATTTTGTACTGTTTTTATTAATTTCGTACCGCGGACCGCAAGAAGCCGCATGCGTACCGGACAAAGGACAAACTACTTCTCTTGCCCCTTTTGCAAGGCTTGGCATTCATCGACCAAGGACAGAACTATTTTTTCCCATTTCTCTGTGCGCGGTTTGAATACAAGATTAAGCAAAAAAAAAAAAATATGTGTCTGCCAGTATGAATTCTCGTCACCAGTACCACAAAAATACATTCAGAGACTTGTTTTCTTAATGGAAAATTTAATCCGATTATAATCGAGCACACTTGTCGTATTAAACGAATTTTGGTACACGATCTCAAATTGAATATTTTCTAATCCCGGTCGATGTTGATACCATTTTTATTGGTTTAATTATTGCCCCTGCTTTCAGTCAACTTAAGTACAGCTATGAAAAGTGAATAGAAGGAATATGGAAATGTTCATTTTGATATATTTTATTTCGTAATAAGCATATACACAAGGCTGGGTAAATTTTTTTGGTCAGCAGGCGTATGGCAAAATCGAAATCAGCACAAAATTCTAAGAAAATTACAAGGAGAAAGTATGTGTCTAAAATAAAAACCCAGTTCCCGCCGAGAGATATCAAAATTCAATTTTAGGTAATTCGAAGCCCTAAAATTTTTCAAAAAGTTTTCTTGTGGTAACAGTAGTCTCATAGTGTACATTAAGAGCTTTAAAACGAAACCAAATTGGCATCTGTAGCTGCAATAGAACCGAAGATGTTGACTTTAGAAGTTGAAAAGTTTAACGATTTGGCAATTTTAGGGGAAATTTTTGGCCACTGTATTGTCGACCCCTGTAGAGCTAGCAGGCTAAAAGTTTTCACTTTTTTTGGTTTCTTAGCGAGTATAACAAGTACATATACCAAATTTTATTGACATTGGAGGCAATCTAGAAAATACATGATTGATTTGGCTTGGAATCAGCCAAATGTGAATTATGATGCTTCTCGGCGGGTGGAACCCATACTTTCTCCTGATAATTTTCTTAGAATTTTGTGCAGATTTCGATTTTGCTATACGCCTGCTGTCACGATTTTTCTCACCCGAACAAACTGACCAACCCTAATGCATAACCCATATGTAACGAAAAACATGTTGTCGATTAAAAATTGGTTCCAATTTTTCATAATTTCATAAAGATTTAAACTTTTAATGCCAGCCCCATTAAGAAATGGGATGTCGGTGAGAATAATTACACATTTGACCCGTCTAGGAGTGCTAGATGTGAAGATTTTGTTTGTCAATTTTTCCGTTTTTCTACCCAGTTTGAGCTCGAAGAGAAGCCATCTGCCTATAGTTTCGCGCTCATGCCTTGCTTTCCGAATCCCACAAAATTAGAGGGTCTAACGCATTCATATCCTGTTATTAAGAAACTCCATACAACACTGTCGTCCCGCATATGTACATGGATGTGGTCTATGTATATGTATACATGAATAAATTATTTTATAATAAGAACTATGTATGTATATAGTAGTAGCAGTCAATGTACAACATGCATATGTATGTATGTATAACAAAAAAAAATTATGTATTCTATCAATGAAAAATACTGTGGTACACACACACGCACACACTACTTTCATGCAGATACTTAATTATATGTATGTACTATATTTACGTATGTTCATACATACATATCTACATATGTATGTAGTTTATAATATTTTATAAAGTGCCAAGTAAAATGCCGTTAAATATTAAATTAATGCACATAGATACATTACTTATGGACAAATAGCAAAAATAAAAAAAGAAAAAAACAACTACAAGTTCATTAAATAACGAAAGCAATCCAAGAAGATGTTTCAATGAGGACAAAATCAAAATCATTACAAATTATATAAAAAAAAATTGCGGAAGTGAATGGGAGAAAGAGAAACTTCACTTGAATCCAATGCATTATGGGGCCGTTGTGTTAACTGTAAAGAGAGGCAGGGAAGAATAAAGCTGCATAGAATAGAATAGAATAAATTTACAGAAGTTTAAAGAAGAAATACTATTAATAGACCGCGGCTAGGTAAGAGCGGAAAACTTAATGAAATGAAGAGAGCGACGATCGTTAACGTGACAACCAGCCACTGTCCCTGATAAACTCGTTCAGCACCCTGAGTCCCACCTCCCATAGGCTACTGACCGCAACACACGGGCAGCTTCCCGAGTGCCGGGCATTTACAAAGGAAATCAGCGACACTCTTCCCTTCCTCCTCATCATTGGATCCATAGCAAAAGTCGTTGAAAGGCAGACCGATGAGTCTGGCATGAGTCCCAATAGGCCAATGTGAGAACCCGTAGCCGCAGCCTCGGAAATTTTGAGTATCTGTCCAGACATTTGACATTAAATCGAGGCAATAGTATATTTGCGATCGCGGAGGGCGGCTCATTTAGCCAGAAAGATCTCATGCAAGCGATTGCAGCAGGATGCGAGAGGGAGGACGCAGAAGTCCTTGACGTTTTCAACCAGAACTAGATAGATCATCTGCAATCCCATTACCCCACAACTCTCCCCTTACCTACATCGTTCGAAGATGACCAGCACGCCCGGACAATGTTCGATGTATAATAGACCCCCGTGAGGGACTTTAAACCAGGTTTGCTGTCATGATGATGACGATATCCTCGTCCGATATCTCCCTGTATCTCAGCCAGTTCTCAGCCAACAGCTCGCCCTAAAGAATGCTGCATGTATCCGGAAGCCTAAACTTCGTTCTGACTCCAAACTCCTCTAATAAGACACCACCTCCAACCCTCCGGATTCAAGCTAAGGCCGCTCAATGCGCACCAAACACACTCTCCGCATCGCCAATTCCAGCCGTTGCGGCATCCATCACGTCATCCGCGTATGGCACAGTCTTGATGCCCAAGGATTCCAACTCCATCAATAGATCGATCAATACCATATTCCAAAAGACGGGAGACTGACCGCGTCTCTGTCGCATTCCCTGCGGGTTTGTCTGTAGATGCGCGTATTCCATAATGTGGATGTAAACATCATGCGTACAAGCAGATTTCTCACGAATCTGCAAGTCGATCGGTCAATCTTCGCGTCATCGAGGGCCCGGGTGAATGCCGCCTTCACAATAAGTATTTTAGGAATGAATTGCCCAAGGAGCAGTCTGTCCATTTAGACTGTCGTTGTCATTAGTGTGTTATTTTCTTTGGCCCTTCACACACGAGAACATTTTTTAAGCACACAATTTTCGTTCTGTTCGTAAAACTGCTTTTAGACCTGTAAATTTTTCTTGCACGTACGCAAGTTTAATATTTTTTAAGTCGTTCATTATTGCATCAGTTTTAAGTGTTTGGTTTCCATTAATAAATTTTTATCCAATCACCAGGACACTTGCATTGACCTTATTACTATCGCTTGAAAATACTCCATCCACTCTTCATGCATTAAAATATAGTAGATTATTTTCAAATTAATTATTTAATTGCCTGTCTTCGTCAGAAATTTATTTTAAGTATGAAATCAAATGGTTGTCATATTTTATCACCACCCATAATAATGAAACTAATTTATACTTATTTTAAGTGAAGAGAAAAAAGCGACCAAAAATAAATTTGAAAAATTTAATAATTTCACATTTAATTTATTATTAAATACATATATATTTTCTTGTGAATACTGAATGTACATGCATACATATGTATATCAATATACTAAAACTACGGGAAATCACAATACTAAATCTGTAAAGATTTGCTATTGACATAGTCACCAGTACTCGTGGCTGGTTATACCCCAGAAAATGTAATTTCCTATAGACATTTATTATGTTCGTGCCATTAAAAATCTACTAGGGACGTTAGTCGTATTTATTCAATAGTAGTGAATACTCTGATACAGTATCCCACACAATCGCACGATTCATTCACAGAGAAATGGTAGTAAAATCTTCAAACTGGCGCTGTAAAATCGCATAAAATTTATCATTTTATGAAAATGTTCATAAAGTTTTCCAAATCGCAGGACTTGCATTAACATACTTTTTTGACACACATGTCATATTTGGCAGATCGTTGCATATTGTAGGAAAATGAATAACGGCCTTAATAGGTAGTTCCTGGAGGACAATATTGCAAAATGAGACTCATTACTATATTTCGGTAAAATTAGGCAACATCTATGAAACGTGTTACTATATTTGGACAGTAGTAATACTTGCTGCAGGATGAAGCAATTAATTATAATTCTTTTGCAAGATTTTATTTTGCGTGCAGCCGCATCTATTTTCAACACAGATGAGACAATAAAAAATAGCTTTGCAGCTGTGAAAAACGTTCCTACCCAACATAGTTCTAGTTCCAGCACAATGCATCGCATGTGTATGGGTCATCCCCTGAGAGCTGGTCCAAGATAGGAAAAAAAAACAAAGGCAAAGTAAAAGTGAAGACGATTCGTCACCAAACAAGCCGACAAAAGTGATAACTTGGAGACATTTGGCCCCATGCTTCGTACTGGGAAGAACGTATATACCTATGCATACTATATGGTGGCATGAACTAAGTCCGCACAGTAGAAATTGAATGAATTAAGTTTATAAATTTTAAAATTAACTAGGATCCCAAAAATTTTAATAAAAGTGAATAAAGTTCCCAGAAATCTTTTTTGTTGCTTTCCATACTTTGGGGACCTTGTTCATAAAATGTTATATCCACTGCTTAGAAATACAATAGGAACTAAGTCCCCAAAGTCATGCTTCTATGTATGCATATACATGTATGGATATATACATATGTATGTCATATGCATGTAGAAATGTTAATCAATTTAAGCATAAAGTTACTTACATGCTCACACATACAATTTTCCAGTAAATAGATGGAAATCTTTCACTTTTAGCATTTGTTGTAAATACATATTATGTATGTGTGTATGTATTTACCTATATATACACTAGGTACACATGCATGTAAGTATACACAAACGTATTTATGCATTTGTGCATATATGTATGTATGTAGGTATACTATATAGATATACTTGTATATATACATATGTATGTACTACATACATCCATGTATTTTGTAAAGAGCAACGTATCGACTTCAATGTACATATACATACTAACAAATGAACAAATTTGTAATTTTTCAATTAATTTTAATTATAAACTTAATTAGGAAACAAAGCATATACTTATTTATACAATAGAACACACAAGTACAACAAAATAATGAATTGAACCGTTGTTGCGTTAATTAAATTGAACGAACGGCAAAAAAGTACTCACGGGGACACACTCTCTCTCTGCGAAAAACAAAAAGAGGTTTGCCAGATTTCCACAATACTAAATCTGACTTTGTTGGTTTTTAAAAAAAGTCGTAGAAATAATTACGGAAGCTGTCAGAAATATGTTATCTATATCGAAAAAAAATTGTTGTATTTGCAAACAAAATATGCTGTTCAGCAGATGAGTGTTGATTATAAAAAAAAGTTGCGCCGTATCTGATGTTAATTTTTAAGCTAAGGAGCGGGAATAGAACCCGTTTTCTTCTGCTTTGCTGAGTCAACATGCTAACTGCTCAGCCATCAGCAGGTCAGGTTTGAGTGTTATTTAAGTCGCAGATACATGATCAAGTTGGTGTTTTACATTTTTCACAAATACTGTTTGCTAAAAGTCACTTAAATTGAAAGCTGCGACATAGTCTGCAAGAAATTTAAAAGAAAAGTTGTTTTTCAAAATGTCATCGTCAAGAAAACAACAACAGAAGAATAGTTGTTTTCTTGATTAAATTCAAACACAAAAATGGAAAGAAAATTTTAAAATAAATTCGTATAAATTTTTAACTTTGTATGTATCATTTCAGTTTGTGCTGAAAAAGAGAATTTTTTATTTAAACAGATAATTAAATTTGAAATCTGGCAACCGTAAATTAAAATAAACAATAAAATAAGTGTGACCAAATCCTGTAATTTTATAAACTCCAAGAAGTAAAATACAAAAAATTCAAGAAATTATTGATTCTCGAAAATATTTGCACGCTGGCTTCCTAGCGGAACAAAGTGCAAAAGTTTGAAATGCAAGTACTGTTGATCGAAAAGAAAACATCATTATATCTACTTATTCGTATGCTAAATTTTTGCTATAAGAAATTTAGTTTTGTAATTCAAAAGAAAATTATGAACGGACAGGCTTTTATAAAATAAGCCCTGAATATAATATATTTGCGTACTTTTTTCACTTATACCTATGTATCTAAATACATATGTATGCATCTACATTATTCATGTGCCAATATTCAGGGGGATAGCCCCGTACGTATTTCAACACTTGATATCGCTTGTTTTGAATTTTCAATAGTTAATTGTTCATTCAAACATTCAAACCACGATAATTCGTAACGCGTTCATTCAAAACCTCAACAATTCCAAGCTAGCGGCTGTATCGTTGAGAAAAACTTTAATTCGTAATAATTCCATACACTTCGATCTCCTCGTTAATTCATATTTTTTTCGATCAAAATCAGAGGAAACCCCCCCTAAGTCGTACTTAATTGTTAAAAAACTCTTATAATTCGTACTACAATCCAATGAAAAAAAATTGCAAAAGCAATATTTTTTTTTTTTTTTTTTTTTTTATCTGGGACCAGCACTCAGGAGATGACTCCTACACATGCGAAGCATTGTGCTGGAACTTTTTTAGGAAAGGGATAGTAGGAGAAACGACAGGAGGTAAAGTTTGCTTATTTTTGCAGCTCTGCTTTCGCACGTTCTTTGTTTATACTTTTAGCAGTGCTGAAGCTTCGGTTCAGTAGCCATTTTTTTTATTGTTTTACTTCGCCGGTGCTACACAATACCGACGAAGGAGGGCGTTCTGATGCGATTGTGGATTGCTATCAGCTGAAGCCGGTATTGTTCAGTGACCAGTGACTATGCCTTCGCCACTGAAACCTTCCGACAACAACTGACACACAAAGACACACTAATGCACATCAGAAAAATGCGAGATGTTTTATTTTCATTTTAAATTTTTTTTTGTCTGAAACTGGGGTTGAACCCAGGTCTGTTTTTGGATTCGTAGTCAACGTGCAGACTACCATCCATCGTGCCATCGCCACCCTCAAATATTATTGCAACAGCTTTCCTGAAAATAATCATGAGTTTGTATTCTGGAATTTTCTTGGGTATCTTCATTTTAAGTTAATTTTTTTTTTGCTGTTGCACTGAAGAGTAAAATTTAAAAATGGTACGAACAACACGACTTGATGAAAAAGAACATAATTTTAGCAACTGATAATGGAGGAAAGCAAATTCATGTTGATAAAACACATTTGGTATCGGTCCTTCAACGCATTCATAAATTTTCATACTTCAGGTAGTAATATAAAACGACAAAAAAGAAAAGCTGAATATACAGAATCAGAGAAGTGCCTCATTTTATGATTTACACAGCCCAATATTTGTAACATATACTCCTCCTTTGTAAACTGAACTAATTATTTTTATTTAAATTCATATACTATGTACATCTACAACTACATACATACCTATTTTCCATTTTTGTTATTATTACATATTATTGGCTTAAATAAATTGAAACCTCTAAATCTTTATTTTTTATTTGGAACGTCATTAAATTCAAACTGCGCTCTATCGAAATACCTTTATTTTGAAAACTCCTGTAATTCGAAAAAAAATAACTGGTCTCTTCAAATAGGAATTAACGGGATTGTACTGTAATATTATAAAAGAAAGTTTTGCAGCTAAAGTTTTATAGTCTGGACGACATGTAAACAGATAGTAAAATTTCTTTTTTCAATTTCCTCTTGCTGTGTATCTCTGATATGTTACATCTGAAACCATATATTACAATTTGAATATTTAACTAGTACTTTTTCCCAACATTAAATATGTACTTACGTACATATCGCACCCTAAATACAAAAGTGACACAACTCAAAATTTTCCAAAATGTACTTTTTTCCGTAAAATAATTCACAGTACACATCTCTAACTACTTCAAAAATTTCTTTCTCATCACTGTTTTCTTTAACTGGAAAAATACCGTTATGTCTGTTTTTATGTTAATTGCATTGCTTACGAACGATCGACTAAAAATACCTATTTTTAGGTCTTAAAGGGTCATAACTCAAAATTATACTTTATTTCCACAAATATAATATAAAATTAAAAAAATTTTAGCAAAACCTTCTTCGAAATAGACTACTTTCATAATGGAACCAATTTTATTTTAAATATTACAATCATTTTTGCATAAACAGTTTTTTGCCTCTCCTGAAAATTTGAGAATTTTGAGTTGTGTCACTTTTGTATTTAGGGTGCGATATGTGTGTACATACACTTTTGTTAATAGATACTATATATACAAACATATCTGCAGATGTTTATTAATAAAAATAAAAAAACCAGCTGCAAAAGTGGTCACACTGAAAATGAGAGATGGCACTCATACAATAAATTACAAGTGAAATAAATGTTCGCCAAATAGAAATTAAGCTATGGAGATAATAATAATAATGAAAAGCAAAATATTTTAATATTAAGGAAAAACGAGCTCATCTAGTCATCTCTTGTGCACTCAATGTTAAAATGCACAAGAGTAAATGAGAAAAAGAGTTCATACGGTCATTAGCTCATTTTATATTAAGTTAATTCTGACAGGGAGCAATAATGAAAAAAAACGAATTACGAAAAATATTAAACAAAATATGCAATAATTAAAATTGAACACACTCACTCATACTACAATCGTTTTAATTATATTTTGTTAGAAAAGTTCAGTATTTAAAGGAAATATGAAGTAGAAAGAACATTTTTTTTATACAGGAAATTGCATGCTATGGTTAAACGTGTTTCCAGATAAAATTTCAATCCCGAAACAAGCGTATCCGCACAAAGGAAAAAAGTGAATATATTTATTTCTTTGGATTTCACTAAAACACAATAACATATTTTAACGCACTATTTTCTTAATCGCAAATTACAAGCAACCGACACCGCACAACAACGTTTTGTTTCACACTGGTTTTATGCAAGAGCATGGCAAAAGAAATTTCGGCACATTTTTTAGTTTATTTCTTTTCTCCTGTTTTGCTTCTATTCTACTTCACAAGAGTGTATTTTGAGATAAATTTTCTTTCCAATAAATTTTTTCTGTTTGCCGATTTATTTTGTTGGGTAAGAAATAAAAACAAAACAAACGTGTAAAGAACGCACAAGACAAAGTATGCAAAAGATAATTTTTTTTTTTACCTATTCTTAATTTTTATATACCTATGGATGTATATATGTATTTATACATACATTTTAAAATATGGTAGATGTGTTAAACACAAAGAAGTATTGTCAAGATAAAAGGTTTATCGAAAACGATTGCTATTTATGTAAAACATTGTAGAAAGAGCAAAATATTCATAATGCCAAAATTACAGTTGTTGGTTTCACTAAAATGAGGATAAATTAAAGAAAATTTTATTACGTGGCTATTATCTGTATTCTTTTAAATATTGAAGTAATGTTTGAAGGAATTTGAAATACCAATAAAAAAGATGAATCATAGAGACACAGATACCTACATTAACCGGCTGGCCCAGAATGTCAAACGATATCATTCAGTGCAAGTCGAATTCATACCAGGTGATCTCGTCCCTACAACAACAGCAATTTTTGTTTACAAATACAACAATTTTATTCAAGTTGTTAAAACAGTTTAAGATTAATATTCTTTGAATTAAATACAACTTTGACAACTGAACAGAAATCAGCTGATGCGATTTTAGCTAATGCAGCTCACGGTAAAAATTCGCCCTGGTTCAGTCGCTTAATTCCATTCATAACATTTTAAATTTTGTTTTTGTTCCGAATGAGAATAAATTATGGGATGTGTTAACACTGTTTCAGTAGAAATGCTTCTGGCAATGATGTTTGTAATAACAACACAGTTTTTATAACAGTAGTTGATTTTAATCTGGCAACAGTTTTATCAAAAATGTGCAATACGCAAACAATTTGCCGCTCTAAATAGTTTCTTAATAAATTGGGAAATATAATCAAAAATGAAATTTGTTGTTGAACACTTAAGTAAAAATTCTGCTCGCTTAGGTCTTCTGGTCCAGCAGGAGAGTGGGAAGCAATTTAAAACCCCGCTATTAATACAAGTTACAAAGGTGAGTAAAACCTTGCAAATGAATGATGTAGATCAGCTGAAACCCTTAACATCAATGCAGTTAATTTTTATTTTGTAACACGAAGGGCGGCAGTATCCCCTACTTAAGTCGCGAAGTCTTTGACCATGTCTCTAAAGAGTCGCAAGTTTTGCAAATGTCTCTGGCTACTATGTGCCATATGGAAGAAGCTTTGAGTCAATTTAGATGTGGTGGCTTAAGTAGTTTTGTGGGTTATAGAGATTATCCCACGCTACTAACAATGCAAGATCCCTGTGTACAAATGACAAGTGGTTTTAATGATAAAGATGTTGCGCCACTGTTTACCCGTCGCGGCAAAATGTACCTGTCAGCCCAGAAATATATGAAACTTGCTGAGACATTTAAACCGGATATTTACCAGGGTCTTTGTGATGCTGACACTAATTACAATAGCACCAAAAAACGTATACAAAAATCTGTTGAACGCACAGAATCTTTTATGGACTATTGTTATGAACAACAATCCAATTCAGATGTATTAAAAAGCTCTTGTTTGTTTGCTCCCATAGTTGGAGGCTATAGTACTTCTTATCGTTCGCAATCAATTAAGCATATACAAGAAAAGGGTTCCAACTTGAGTGGAGGCTATATATTTGAGGGATTTCATAATTATGGCTTGACAGCAACAGAGATAAAGAGCGAACATATATTGCCAGTCATGAATGTTTGTCTACAAGAATTAGATAAAGATAAACCTGTGATGATGCCAGGCGCCTTTACACCCATAGTTGTGCTAAAATTGGTTCAAATGGGAGTGGATATATTTGATACGTCTTATGCTTATTGTGCAGCTGTTAATTTTAAGGCTTTGTCATTTAATTTTGATGTGAGCTCAAAAGTGAAAATCTCGACAAACGACACTCCATTTATTGATGTTACGGACGAATGGTAAGCTTTTATTTTTTTAAATTTCATCCTTCACTTTGTGTCTTGCTATGAAACGTTTTTTTCAAATTTGAAAATGATTTCGGGCTCGTTAGTTCTTTCTTTTGCTACTGCTACTGATTCTGTGTAAGGCATGCGATATATTTTTCACAGAGATTTAAGTGTTATAGTGATAAAGAATTTTGAATATATTTTTGGTTATTATCAAATCCAAATCAGGCTAAAGTTCGTGACGTTTTTAGTCTGAAGGGACTTATAAATGAGAAAACATTCAAATGGAACAGGGGGAAAAAATATTACATTACCATAAACATAAAGAATATTTAAAAAGGCTTAAAGGATTTTCAGACCGTAGGAAACCAAAGAAAATAAGCAGTTTCTCAAAAAAGAATATTTAAAAAAAATTGAAGGATTTTCAGACCGTAGGAAACCAAAGAAAAATGGTAATTTCTAAAACATCCAAACAACACAATCTTTCGAAAAGTTAAGATTCAAACTCGAAAATATTACTGATAGAAATGCAATAAAGAGTTTGACGGCTAAAGAAAACAAAATCTAATAATTATGAATACAATTAAGAGCAGCACTTCGATCATGTCATAAATGAAGCACAAGAAAAACCAATTTTTCAATATATAAAAAAAAAATTAATTAAATTTTAAAATAAATTTAATTTATATATTTAATGAATTGCCTGAGAAAAGGAATATCTTGATAGGATATATAATGTAATAATTTACAGAACTCTGTTGTATTAAGAGGTAATTGGACTTTTAAAAATCATTTTCAAGTATGCTAATGGAGTAAAAGGAAGTAAAAAAAAAATTCTAAGTTCAGAAAAATTAAAAATTTCGTGAAAGAATGCAAATTTTTTTGCAATGTTAGAATTTAAATATTGGAAGTAAATAAGTATAAATGTGTGCAAGTAAGTGTGAATTAATTGAAAATATAAAATAAGCATGGCGGAGGAAAATTATGCAGTAAATTATCCATACGCGTTAGTTATTTGCTACAGCGATTTCAAAATAAAATATTTTTAAAAGAATTATTGGAAAAACGTATTTTATGTACTGTGAAATAAAAAAAACCAATGTGGAAAGAATTTGCGCAGCAGGCTTTACTTTTTCAAATAGAATTGTTGATGAGTTTATTTTGTTGGGCAGCGTTTCCGTACAAAAATCAGGACTATGGATAGAATGGATTAATAGGATAGCGAATAAAAATTGCACAAAAAAACAAGAAATATATAGTCTTCCAAGAAAAATAGGTTAAAAGCATTTAAATCTCATATCATATCAAGAAAACTAAGAAGAAACACATTTTAGCTTAAAAGAAGATTTTACTCCGCTACTTAAGGATTGTTCTTGTTTGGCTTGCCAGAAACACACAAGAGCCTATATGTACCATCTCTTCATCACATCCGAACTGTTGGGTCCGATTTTACTAATGATGTAAGTATTTTTTTTTTTACCAATGAATTATATTTGAATAATTGTGTATTTCTTTTTCGACATGTCGCCAGCCACAACTTACACCACTTAATGGAATTCTTTTCAACGATACGCTCTTGTATAAGTAACGGCAGTCTCAGTGATTTAATCGAATTGGTGGAAATGCAAGGCGGTAATAAACCCATCGTTTATTGCATTGAAGCCAACACTAAAGTTATAAGTAAAGCTGGTTTGGTGAAAGATTTCGCCACTTCCAAACAATAACAATGTTATATGTACTTATACACATGTACATACATATATGTATTTATAAATATTAAGGCCTAGAAAGTGTGTTTTATTTATTTTGTATGCTTTTTTTTATTTTCCTAATAAAAAACAAATTAAAGATACGGTCACATATGGCAAATATTTGCCGAAAAAAAAAACTTAACCACTAAATTCTAAACACTTTTTTTATTATTTAAAATTACTTTTAATTGGAAACAGGTCTTTCAGGGATGTCATAGAATACAAGTCGGTATTGCAAACCGACATTGGTTTCATTTGGTATCATAAAAACGTATCGGTTTTGTTATCTTCGAATGCAAATAAAACAGATATTCGAATCAGCTGTTTTATGGTTTTGTTCCTTTGTTTACTGCAATTTTTGTTTGAATTTGTTTGTGAAAATACATATGCGAAACGAATTTATTGAAAATAATTTAAATTTATAACAATAAAAATTTTTTTATATTTGTGTTGTCCCCTATTAAGGATAAAATCATGGAGATAAATACTTTTTTTTTTTTTTACAAATTTATCAACTAAAATTTTGTTACAATTTCGCAAAAAAATTAACTTGAAGAACAAAAACACAATGCAAAATGTAGTTTTTAAATACTTTAAGTAAATAAATGTACAAGATTTTAACAAAATATCTGATGGAATTAATAAAATTAAATGATTGCAAATGAAAACCGACAGCAGTCGGCTGCTTGGTTTATTTCCAATAAAAATCCGATAACATTGGTTTCTGTGACACCTAAAACCGACATTATTTCTAGTTCGAACATAAAACCGATAACATTGGTTTTCATGACATCAAAGTATTTTTTTTTTATCGCTTTCAAATCCAATTCCTCTAAGATTTGTTTCTATGACACCCCTGTATATGTATCTTAGATAAAGCACCATGGGTTTTCAATAAAGAATTATTTCAATCAATTTTGACTTTTATATCCCATGAAATATTAACTAATTATTTGCCAAAAACAGTGCTTACGTTCTTTTTGAGCAAATATTTACCATATGTGACCGTTACCTTAACTGACCGAATTAAATGAACTAACAAATTGATTAACTTAATTTGAAATACTTATAAATTCTATCATATACTTGACCACATTCCGAGTTTATTTGCTTAATAGCATCCTGTTCCGTTATAGTGTCGTAAAGTTCCTTGCCTAAATAGTTGTATAGAAATTACATACATACTTCAAATTTGTTTGGCTTAGAAACACTTACTTCCTAATGGCATATATCCTGATAATTCACAAAATCCTGCATTGAATTTATATACGTCTTTTACTATGCAGATGTTCTCTCTTACGTATACAAAGATTTTTAAGACTTGTTTTGCAGCATGTACTGCCTGGAATGCTGGAGTCATGAATATATTGTGTGGCATGTTATTTTCACATAACCACATCAAAAATGCATAAAGCCTGCCCAATTTTAATTCAATTTCTATTTCTGAATTCGCGCTATCGATCACAAAACATACAGCTTCTGTAGGAGCGCCACTTTCCAAACGATAAACACCGCGCTCGGTGAGCGACTGCAATTCCTGTAAAGGTGAAATAATATTTATAATATACATACAACATACATAAAATTTATATCTTAATGATTCGTATTGCATAACGCCATATTTGTAGTACTGTGTTAGTTGGAGAATCTTAACATTTTATAGATATTCAGTATATTTAGAATTTAATCGAACTACAGTTATTACAAATTAATGAAAATTTTCTGTATTGTTCAAGTTCACAGTTAATTTATCACAATGTTGTGAAGAAATTACATTTTTGATTAGAATAGGGGAAAAAGAACAATTAATCTCCAACACCAGTTGACTTTAATACGTATTTTCTATGCCACTACGTAAGTCATCAGTACTCTTTGTGTCAACAGGGAGGTAGTTGTAAAGTCATTATTATCATCTATTTAACCAGTCAGAGCTTAGGAAAATGCATACGAGAATAATCGTTACTGTCTACATACTATTAACAAACGTTGCCAGCTTTGTTTTAGTTTGTATGTTTTCAGTAAAGATCATTCATTCATTCTTCATATATTCCCAAAGGACAAAACTTCTGTTTTTCAGTACGCTTGAGAACGAAATTAGTTGTTTATACAACTTTTTAACTGTCTTTCCTTATTCACATTTTTCTTGGTTTATTAGCCGTCCATCGGACAAATCGTACAAACGATAATTCCAAGGGCCACCCTCCTTCCGCACCGTTTATTACTTTTTGAAATAGTCGTATTTAAAAATATAAATGTTGCCAGCAGACACTCTGTATTTGCGATTTTGATTGGAACTCCCAAGAGAGGTGTTCTGTAAAGCGCAATCGCAAGAATCTTGGTGAGTTCAAATTGCAAGGGTGTACTAAAGTGTACTGGTATATTTAGACCAAACCAAACTCTAAAGAAGCAAGGAAATGATGAATAAATTAGTAATCTTATTTAAAAAAAAGGTATTAATGGTTTTTGAATATTAATAAAAATATTAACTGTATTTATTCTGGGAATATCTCTTTATATATGATTCTAATTTTAAAATTATGCTTTTTCCCGAAATGTCAAATGTATTATTACATACTTTATGATATTCTCATAAAGTATTTTTTTTTATAAAAGCAAACTCAATAACTGATGAGGAAAGCATATCCATATAGTACTATTTCGCTAATGAATACAAATCCAAGATTCTTATGTTCAAAATTCAACTAATCAATCGAGAATTGAAGTTGAATACGGAACACAAAACCAAAAAATCTATAAACAAAAACATAACAATGCACGAGTTTACTTTTTTTATTACACTGTACATGTTTCTATTTTTAGATTTTTCTTCTCATCTTAAAAATATTAAATTTATAAAATATAATTAAAAAAATTAAATAAAGGTCAAATAAAAAGAGAAATGAGACTAATTTATAAAATATTGTTTTGTTAATTTGGTGTTTCTATTGCTGATCTGAATGATCTTCGAAAAATGTATCCAGTAACCAGTGATTCTTCCAATTATCCCACATTAAAATTATTGGAAAAATATTAATTAATTAGATTAAATATTTGTAAAATGCGACTTTTTGTTAAAAAATTGTAAAAATATCATATCACAAATCCCAAGCAAAACGCATGAGTTGCAGAACATGTAAAATCAATTTTTGGCGACTATCAATTCACATGCGATTTGAAAATATTGCGAATGTCAGAACATACATGCCTTTATTTAGAAATTCCATTTTTGTTATTAAATCGGCTAAAAAATAGAACACAACTTATAATTGCCTACAGGATTTCATAAAAAAAATAAAGCTGCCTCGAAAACAATCGAGCAGACTACAAAATCTAAAATTTTATCGAAATTATTATCTTTATCTGTAAAGTAAATTGTTCTAAACTAAGCTGACGATATGCACACACTAGCTAATAAAACGTACGGCTCGATCTATATACAATTCCTTCTCAATTAACATCAAATGCAAATGTAAATGATTGACAGAGGCCAAGGCTCCTGGGCTGTTGTAACCGATACGAAAATAACGATTTGCCTCTAGCGATAGCAGAAAATCTACACAAAACCTTAAAGCTTCTAAAGTAATACGTTGTGGCAAACACTTCTCTATATCGGGACATATTAGTGTATGGTACTTTGTCACTGGGCTGTTATTGATAATGAACGATATGTGCTTGTCCTTTTCAAATTTAACTCTCATCAGGACTTCCGCGGGTGCAACTTTTGTGAAATTGAATTTTTTCTCATCAAATTGAGGATCCATAGATGTTATCGTTTGTGGCGGTCGTCGTAAGCCAGAGCGTTTTGGATTGTACTGAGATAATTGTAAGAAAAGTGTTATTCATACTTGAAACACGTAATTTTTGTGATGTTTTACCTCTGAGTAAAATTTATGTGCACCGGATAAAAACTTACTATTTGTTATTTCTAATTGATATGAGAATATATTCGGCACCGTTTGTAGTTCCTCCCATTTTTGCATTAATTCATTTAGAATGGAATTCGCTAGCTTTTTCAGCGACATTGTAGCATGTACAATGAAAAATAATTAATAATAAACAAGTAGAAGGGAAAACTATTAATCAGCTGACATTTTTACAGCACATCAGTATGTATGGGTTGTCCAACTTGTGGCACTTTGAATAAAATTTTTTATAACAGCATTAATATGTCTCGGTTCACATTATGAAAGTTCGCTTCATCTAATTTTGTTTAGTTCACTTTTATTTTAAACTTTCATTCGTGTATACGAGGTCTGTGCAAAAGAAACGTTGAATTTTGAATTTTTTTTGAAAGTATATATTTATTCATTAATAACCATTTTGTCCCCTTCAAAGTAATACCCCTCAGATATAATGCACTTATGTCAGCGCTTCTTCCAATCCACGTAGAACTTCTGAAATGCGCTTTTCAGCATGACCATCAGCTCGTTCTTCGACTTTGTCTTCATCTCATCAATTGATTTTTTTTCCACAATTCCCATCGTTTGAGCCGTATTGGTTCACGCAAACGTTCCAGAACTTCCTTGTAGTGTTCCTTATTAACCGTACGACCTGTTGGCAAGAACTTATGGATGCACCACGCCATTGTAATCGAAGAAAACAAAATTCACCTTTTCTTTTGAACAAACCTCGTATGTACACTGTGAAGATTTTATTTAATAAAATAAATTTTGGCTTATGCCCAGTTTAGTGAAGTAGCTCTGAAAAAAAATAAAAGATGGCCTATGTGATAGAAAATTGAAAAATAAAAAGAAAATATAAAATAAAAAAGTTGGCGGCAACCCATATTTTCCGAATTATGGGCCTCTAAATTTCAAGTACATCTTTGTGTACAAAGTCTACAGTTTCCATGGAATGTCGTCAATATGGGTATCATTTTAACGCTGTTGATAAAATCTCACATCATAAAGCTAAAATTTATAAGACATAATGGTGGACAAAATCCATAAGCTCGGCCTTAAGGCTTGCTATGTGGAAATATTTAGTATTCAGTGAAGCTTGACTATCTTACAACACTGCTTTTTGCACGTTCTTTTTTTTATAGCAGTGTTGTAGGGTCTCTGATGTCAAGGAAACGTATTAAATTTTGATGCTTCGATTTTAGTAGCCATCTTTAGTAATTATTTTACTTCGCCAGTGCTACACAATATCGACGAAGGAGAGCGTTCTGATGTGCCTGTAGATTGGATACAGCTGAAAGCGGTACTGTTCAGTGGGCAGTGACTATGCATTCGCCACTGAAACCTTCCGATAATAACTGGCACAAAGACACACTAATTTATGCATGTCAGTAAAAATGCGAGATGTTTTTATGACTTGGTCTAAAACTGGGCTCGAACCTAGAACTTTTTAGTTTTGTAGTAAACGTGCAGACTACTTCAGCCATCGCCACCATCAATTATTTAAACATATTTTTTTTTTACCACTCTTTTTACATACATAGATATTTACATATTTACATAAAAAACAAAAACAAAATGAAATGATGACATGATTTTTTTTAAGTAGTGTGAATGATTCCTCCAAATGATGCATGATTAAGCATGAATTAAAAATGCATCGGCATCAGCATCAGCGTGCTGATCTAAGTGCTGTTCAGGCTCAATCTTCTTCTTCGGAACATAGGGATTATGTTCGGGATCGGCATTCAAACTAAATTTCAGATTAAGATTTTCATCATAAAAAAAAACTCAAATCAAATCGCTGGTATATTTTTTACTCACTGATAATAGTTGATAGCTTCTTCACACTTGACATTATACCACCAATCGCAAGCGAATTCTTTTTGATTGAAAACTGTGCCATTGGTGCATAAGAACGAGGCACCTTGATGTCCTTCACGGCCATCGTGACAGACGTGGTATGCTTGACAACCGGACTCAACGTTCGCATACATTCCTGGTGTGGCCGGCACATGAGCACATGAGAACGAAGTGTGTGGCACTTCATGATAAACGGGATAGT
The DNA here is from genome assembly GCA_963924685.1 of Dexiosoma caninum. Lineage (NCBI taxonomy): Eukaryota > Metazoa > Arthropoda > Insecta > Diptera > Tachinidae > Dexiosoma > Dexiosoma caninum. Next base: position 31,410,907 of record OZ004729.1, read on the forward strand.
CAACACCAGGAACACCGGGAATTTTATTTAGATCTTGTTTCTCCTCCTTGTGATGATGTTCTTCTGTTGGTGGATGAAAGAGATGGCCAAAGGTCTGAAATAAATTAAAAATGAGGGTGTTAGGTTGACGCATTAATTTTTATTAATTATTTTCTTAAAATGATTAAACGAAAACATTAAATTTATCAATAAATCTAAGTATTCATCTTTTTTTTTTTTGAATAGGTTCACTGAAACAAAGTCAAATCATTATTTCTACAAAAATTACTTCCTTCTTGTGTAATATTTCAGACTTACAAATTTAAGTCAATTCAACTTTGTTCCAAATTTTTAACAATTACCAATATTTTTTGAAAATAAAGTCGATTCCAACTTATTTCATTATATTCTCTTTGATTTTGTTTCTAATCACTTTTTTTTTAGAAATAAAATCGAGTTGAAAATTCGACGTTATTTCGACAATTTTGGAAAAAAAGTTAGTACGAATTTATTTCTTTCGACATTTCAGAGTACCAAAAAAATAACTGAACATTAACAATAAAAAAATATACTATATAGATATGCTTTCCTCCTCAATTATTGAGTTGCTTTTGTAATAAAATGCTTTATGATATTTTTCATACTGTATGAGAATATCATAAAGTATGTAATAATAAATTTCACATATAGTTTATAAGGGAAAAAGCACAATTAGAATCATATACTTATATAATAAAAAAAAAATAAATAAATAAATGAGAAATCAAAGTTCTTTAAAATTTATCTTAATTTCTAATTTTATTTTATAACAAAAAACCAACATAAAACTATTTCAATCTTTATTTAAATAAAATTAATTTTAACAAAAATAAATGCATTTTGCATAAATGTATTTTAATAACAACTTCTATATTATCTTTTTCCTATTTCAATATTAACATCTTCACGAAATTTTTATTATTTTTTATTTTATTTTTATAAATATTGATATGGAAAAATAATAAATAAAAACGAACCTTTAAGCTTAAAAGATTATATAGAAATTGCTATTAAAAGAAATAAGGTTAAAAAATAAGAATTAAAAAAATAAATACATTTAAATATAAAAAGAAAACTGAGCATGACATTAATTTTTTATTGAAATTTTTAATAAAATAAAAATAATAAATTATTATTTATCAACGTTTGATGCCAAAGAGTTAATGTTAGCCAGATACTTCGTCATTCTGAATAATGTGCAAGCTGAGCTTGATTCATCTGTCTAGCTATTTCTATAAATGTTTTTAATGTATTTCATCGAAAAATAATTCTAACGATGGAGTACATAATTTTTCATATAAGTACATATGTACATATGTATATTTACAAATCTACAGAAACCAAAAATTATTAATTTTTTGCCAAATTTCATTATTTCTAAATTTTGAAGGAATCATAAAATTATTTAGCTGTCTATTTAAAAACAATATTACATATGTAAAATGTGAATACTGTTTGCTGTTCCCTAATTAAAAATGTATTATTTACAGGTAAAGAAAAAACTTAATTTTTAAATTATGTTGAGGACATTTTATAAGAAAAAAAAATTTTTTGCTTCCTTCAAATTTCGTACAATTCAGACCTCGAAAATGTAATTTTTCAAGAAAAAAATTTTATTTTCAAATTTACGGCTCGATTATGGATTGCAACGAAAGATATCTCAAAAACAACATTTACCGTGTCACTACCCTAATGTGGCAAGTAGTTTTATATAATTTTTTGCTGCCTAGTAACAGCTTGAGATGTGACAACTGTTAAAATGGTGGGCTATTGAAAATTAAAGGTCATATTGGAACAAAAGTAATTGAGAATTTTAACACACAATTAACTCAGAAACTTTTGCAAATACACAACAAACATTTTTATTTGATTTTAAATGCCTACAAATGCTAACAATCCAACCTAAATTACGTTGCGCTTAACTTTTACGCTGAAATGAGTAACCTAAATTAGAGCTTTAAGGCGTTATGACACTACTTTTTTTCTGCATTGTTCAAATTTTGGAGAAGAGCGCAAATAAAGGGTGTCTGGTAGCAGATTTATATTTTCAAACTTGAATAAAAAACGTAATAATTGACACAAAGTTTTATTAAGGGCATTGAACGATAGAATGAAAAAGAGTATGCCATCCAGATCCTACAGATCCTTTTTTAAAATTTCATGAATAATCGCTACTTGGAAGTCCCAGTGAGGCTGCTCTTTTCCGTATTGAAAGTCGCGTATTTTCACGTAAACAGCTATCAACCAGTTCAATGTTTTCGAGAGTCCTTGAAGATCGACTGCGCCCTGGCCGTGGGGCATTCATAGCCATAGCAGTTGCGCGGAATCTCTGCACCCACGAACGAATTAAATTTACACTCGGTACATCACTTATTCGCCGAATACCGAACTTTGAACAAAATTGTCGACGAGCAATTACGTACGAATCGTTACTCTTCAAAAATGCCTGCACAGCGAACGCACGATGCTCAGTCGACCACTGCAACATCGTGACTGACAAATCCGCACAATCGATAATTCCAACGGCGACGCCCTCCCTCCGCCCGTTTATTACTTTTTGAAATAATCGTATTGAAAAATATAAATTTCCCACCAAACACCCTGTATATTGTAATGGGCAAATTAATCAGATGCAAAGAGTACAGCCATATTAAGATAAATGCAAAAACGTCAAATCGTCCACTAGTGTTATCGATTATAAAATGAGTAACTGTCAAAAAAAATGTAAAAATTTACAACTTAAAACGTCAGTTTCGAACTTAAAATCTTTTATATGCTGACAATTTAGCGATTTATGCACAATTGGTGCCATTTTGAGTTTCGTTTTTGATCGTATATTTTTCTTTACCGTTTTTTTTTAAATTAAAATAACGAGGTAATATTAAAAAAAACATAAATATTATTTTGTATTTATTTCCTACTGGCTTTGCTGTCACTTTCTATCAATTGTATATTAATTAATGAAAAATAAATATAGTGTCATCTGTCATCTGCGCCAGAAGTAGTAATATTTACTCACTTTGGTTAATAAAAAAACTTTAAATAGAAATAGAGATGAAAACGATAAATTGACCAGAAAGTAGCTAAAGTAAAGTAAAATACTTTTGCAGCCAACTTCACTTCTTTACGCGCTGTCAAAATTTGACTTTCCAATTGCAAAGCATTGGACGCCGCGTTATTTCGCTTCGTTTAAATTTTGACATTCAGACAACGTTTTGCGTCGTAATTTAGGTTGGTCTGTAAAAGGAAAAGTGATACACGTTTGCAAGTTCATTTAATATATTTCAACTTATGATGTTATGCTGTTCTTGCAGCAAACGTTTGTTATATAATGAAATAACCGGTCGGGCATAAAGTTGCCTGCAGGTTTTGAACTTACAAAAAGCTTTTAAAAATTGAAGTTTTTTTTTTTTTGTTTTTTTTTGTTTTTTTTTTTATTGTTTTAAAGAGTAATAACTTTTTTATAATTAAATTTAATTTAAAAACTAGATTACAAAAATAAAAATCTATTATTTATAGGTCAAAAGTGAATGTTGAAATTTGTGAAGAAAAATTTTAGAAAAAAAAAACAACAACGACAATTGCAATTTTGTTTGAACTAAATTGGTGCATGAGATTTGGCATATTTTATTCATAAATAACACATAAATTTTATATTAAAGCCTTGAGTTTTGCTTAAAAAACAAAAACGAAATGCTGTGTCAAGTCTACTTACCTCAACTTTTACGCCAAATGCGACATAGGCCATCATACAGCTGTAGAAAACAATTGCGATCAGGAAACGCTGTTGCGACAAAAAGCTTCTCATGATTTTCTTTATGATTATTAAAGAAGACACCCAATGATGAATAAAATGCTGCTGATAAATGCTGTTGATAAATGTTTATTCAGATTTATTGCTGCTGAAATTGTAATTCTTTTTTTTTTTTTTTTTTTTTTTTTTTTTTTTTAAGACAGAAAATATTGAAATTTATTTTTCAATTAATTTTGAATTAAGCAAATTTCGGAAATACTCCAATTGCAACTATGGAAATATGCTTTTTGGTTTATTTTAATTTTAATATTTGATCAAATAATTAAGTTTTATTAACGTACATACGTTGTCCGTCTCTCCTTGTTGTGTGCTAAATGTTTTTGGGCTCTTTCCTGTTAGACTTGACAATACCAACTGATACGCAACGGTATTAAACACAGCAGCACTACACGGCCAATTTCAATTGGCCGAGCTGCAGTTTCAAAGAAATCTCCACAAAAACTAAAGCTTTTGCTTTCAGTTTAAATTTTCTTGTTATTGTTGTTGTTGTTGTTGTTGTTGTTGTTGCTATAGGCGTAGTTGTAGTTGTTGCTCTTGATACATGTTGTATGCTGCAATTGTAGCAGCACAATAATGTACTTTTTCTTTAACATGCATTGAAGTAATAAAACTATGGTTTGCCTGCTGCCATGTGCTGGGTTAGTGGCGACCACATTCATTTAACAAACGTTTTTTTTAGGTTTTTTTTTTGTTTTTGAATTTTTTTTACTTTAAATCTAGTGGGCAAATAATCACAAAAAAAAATTATGTAGTTCATATTTGGCTTTTTGTATTGTAGTTTTTGGAGCATATAAAGCTTATTTCTTCACAATTCTTGTTCCATCGCTGCATTTGGTCTATGGAATAGTGCAGAGAATTTTAAGTGCGTAATGTTGAATGAAATTATAATTTTAATGTGGCATTTCATTTCCAAACATGTCTTCTTTAACCACACGTTATGAACTGCGTAAATCTATTTCTTTCAACAGTGTAATCTGCATTAATGAGAATGGTAACATCTGCAATGGTATCTAACCAGTCACGAATCACATCAACCCACAACAGTTTCTTTTTCCATTCATTATATTTTAATATTGAATATAATTTAAACGTTTACCGCGCATATAAAATGCATTAGAAAGGGATCTACCAGTGAGGGGAAACTGGATAGAGGACAGTTAATGTCACCTCCTCGGGAGAGAATTTTTCCGACTGGCATTTTGTGGCTTTAATCTTGGCACCTGTTGAATTTTGTAGGGATGCAGTTTTACAACTTTCAGTAAAATCTCGATATACTCGCACAGGGCAGTTGCAAACAGACAATTCATTTTCAATAGGCCGCCATTTCAACAGTTGCCTCGACTCGACCTGTAACTACTTGACAAATGCCAAGAAAAAACTACGCCATTCACAGAATTGTAATGGTAGGCGCTCAACAAAGTGAAGGAAGAAAGAAGGAGAATTGAAATTTTCTTTTGTTCTCGGACCGGTGCTCAGGAGATGAACCCTATACATGCGCAGCATTGTGCCGGAACTAGGAAATAAGGTTTTGGGAGCAAGGATAGAGTGAATAGTGTTTATTGACATTCGATTTGTCACGTGAAAAGTGACAGGAAAGACCTCTGCGGGCCGTCCATTCCACATACGTGCTGTTCGGGCAAAAAACCAATTATCGCTGCCAAGTCGACCACAAATTAATGCGCTCTTAATGATGTGCGCGTGAATTATTGGGTTTTGGGAACAAGTTCCCTGATTTCATTAGACCACATCCCATTATAGTAACGGTAGAACAACGAAACGCACCCACGTTGCGACGATGCTCAAGAGAGTCAATAGAGTAGTGGATACCCTATTTAGATAGATTTAGGTTACAAAAGCAATAGTATTAATGGAAAAGTTAATGGAATGAAGAGACCGATGGTTCGATGAATGCGACGGAGCTAACGGGACAACCAGCCATAATTGCTGATAAACTCGCTAAGCTCCCTGAGCCCAACTTCCGATAGTTCCGATAGGATGACGAACAGGTTCTCGAGTGCCGGACATTCGCAGAGGAAATGAGCAACACTTGTCTCCTGTTCGTTGAATGGCAGACCCTTGCAGCTGCAATAAGACCCAATATATTAATGTCCGTTATCGTGGCGCTGAGGGACCGCAGCAGCAGCCTCGGAAATTTCAGTAGCTGTCCAAATCTCCGGACATCACATCGAGGCCATAGTGTCTTCGATATAGCCGCCTTATTGAGCCACAAGCTTTGAGCTTCTCCCAGAAAGTGCACTTCCAAACGTTTCCAGCACGATGCGAGAGGTAACCCGCAGAAGTTTCCCACGTCCTCATCCCCAAGATGGGTGCTCCTCTCGCCAAACCATCTGCAATCATGTTACCCCACATCTCCCCATGGCCCCGTACAAACCCTGGAATACTTCGCCAAATCATTCAGCGACGACCGGCACGGACGGGCAAGGTTTGATGTGTCCCTTGAGGGAACTTAAAGCAAGTTTGCTGTCCGTCATGATGAAGATGTCCTAGTCCGATATATTAGCCAGTTCACAGCCCTCTTCATGGCCGACACCTCGGCCTGAACAATGCTTCACTCAAACAAACGCCTCCATAAAGACACCACCTCCATAAAGACACCACCTCCATAACGACACCACCTCCATCCGTCTTCCCACACCTGGAACCATTCGCATATACACGGATGCAGCCAGAAGTCGAAGCTGGATCTTCCGACTGAGAGTACTAGAGTGCCACATTGAAGGAAGGTCTCGGGATGCAGGCAGTAGTCTATGAGACCCGGGACATTCCCAAACATCGCCAGAATCCCGGCATCACCCCCCAACGCCACTGGTTCCATGGCATAATCGCGTCCACCCTAATGTCCGAGCACAGCGCAATCCTCCTGGCCTGTATGCCAACATGAGCTGTGGTCACAAGTCAGTGATGTGAAGAATCGAACTAGTTCACGTCACTCAAGAAAAATTAATTGCTCAAGTGGCCGAGTAGTTAGCGCGTTGACTCTGCAACCACCGAAGAAAAATGTTTCTATTGTATCTGCCCTTCTTCGTCGGTATTTGCGCGATAAATAGTTGGCGAAGTGAAATAATTTATGAAATGGCTCTCATTTAGCTTAAAATTAATGGCTCAACATAACACCTCAAATGTAACAACTCTGCTTGCTCTGCAAAACGCACAACTGCAGAGCTGAGAAAGAATTAAGATCTCTATCCTTTTATCACTTCACCACCTGTCTCTTCTCTACACTATGCCTTTCAAAGTAGTTCCGGTGGCAATGCATTGCATACATCAGGGACATCTCCTGGTCAAAGAATTCAATAAAATAGTGCATTAAGAAATAATCTCTCACTACAAAACTTACTTAATCATTTTAATCAACTTTTTTCATTCCACTGTATAATAAGAACTTTTGTTTCTATTAGTGACTGAGTTCCCATGATCCACACTACCACACTATCGATTAATATTGTTGCGTTCACGCACTCAGCTACAGAAATATAAATTTTTAAAAACTTTCTACAGACGAATGTTTATTCCAATATTTCTTTAAGTGATTTCTTAACAAACAAATTAGTTTTTGTGGTCGATTTAAAAGGGAAAGCTCGGCTACATATTTAATATGAATGCATTCCTTCACTTCCCTGTTTATTCAATTAAAATTGCCCACCCAGACTTATTATTCGCACAGATACGACTGACTACATGAGTTGTACCATGAATAAATATTGTATCTGAATCCAACGATACCAATAAAAAATGTTTGTTTGATTGTTCCTTTTTGCAATTTTACTTTCATTGAATTTTTGAAAAATTTTTAACTTAAAACTGTTATTAATTTTATTTGCCATTACTATTGCTTTTCTTATTAAGTTTTATTTCATTCATTTTTTTATTTCTAACTGCACACCCAATCAAATGGAAAGCGATGTAACATGAGCAAATTACGTGATACTCGTGTTTGTTGCAAAAAAGATTGACTTGTATTCGATTGTTGTTATTACTTTATTTTAATATTCATACATAAATTATAAATTTGGATCTTTTTCTTTTTAATTCATACAATTGCTAAATGTATATCTAATTTAATTTGTAACAGACAAAAATTGCAGAAGCCTTTTTATCACACATAGAATTAGGCATGGGAATTCTAATTTAAATACTACATGCATGCATACACACATACATACATACACACATGCATGCATGCATACATACATTGTGTAAAATAATTACAGCACCTTTTCTGGATGCGAAGTTAATCCTGCTTAATCTTCTTATGCTCCGACTTGAACAAACAAATAATAAAACAATTATGAATAATTTTAATAGTGCATTTTTTGTTGTTGCTGTTAGGAAAACGTTTTTAAAACTCAATTTGTTTGTGAAATAATAACTGCAGGAACTCACGAAGCTTAAGCATGAAACACATTCGCCACAGCAAGCTACCGACTTCAAGATGTCAAAAATAAAATACACACGCTTATATGAGAACGATTATTTTGACGGCAACAAGGCAACACGGCTGCAGGTTGTTGTCCATGCTGATTTTGTCGTTGTAGTCAAATTAAACTAATTTCAAAAACAGTGTTGAAAATAGAAAAAGAAAAGTGATTAAAATAACAACTTAAAATAAGGAACAACTTTATTTTAGTGAATCTGATCCAAATGGAACAAAATTTCCGTACGTGATATAAAACATAAAAAAAAAAAAAAATTAAATAGAAAAATTTGGCACGACCCATGCTTTCCGAGTTATGGACCTCTGAAATTTTCATATAAAAGTGCAAATATGCATTGAGTTATTAAACAAATCACGTCAAGATTCGTTAATATAATGTATAGATTATATATATGTATAGATATATATTGAATATATATTATTAATATAGATTATAGATTGAAAAATTTACAGTTTATCATGTTACATTGAGTTTTTTTTTTTACATATTTATAGTGTGTTAAGTGGGATCACTTTCTCAACAATAAACTGCTGGTCATATTTTTCAATTGTTTCCTTTCATGTGTCCAAAATATCAAATTTTTTTTTTGATAATTTGCGTGTTCCAAATGCAGTGTTCTCTCGTGTGTTGTGCTGTTTTTGCTTTTTTATTTCGTTGAGAGCAGTCGTGCCGTTAAGTGTTTTTAAGTCGCGAATTATGGGACCATAGATCTGTAGATCATAAACACAAAAATAAAAAATTAATTATAATAATTACAGCCAACACACTTTGTGAGTTACACATTTTTAAAATTTCTTTTTTTTTGTATCGTCAACAATCGTTAATACACAACTATTTCTCCTTCTATTTTTGGTTCCCTTGTGTGGATTGAAAAATGGCACATTGAAAGAAACACATGTGTACGACAATGTTCCGCCGTTTGTAGGCTGCATAAGAAGTAGATTGAAATTCTTGTAGTCTGGGTGTCATACGCAAACTTTTATTGGTGCGCACTTCTTAAATTAGAACTTCAATCATTTTACCTCAAATATATATATTTGTACGTACCATTGAAAAGCAAAAATATAACTAAAGTGCTTATAAATTACAATAAACCAAACAAAAAAGAAACATTTGCAAAATATGATCAGCTGTTTATTGTTGAAAAAGTGATCCCACTTTGAGCTATACATACGTACAGAAAAGAAACAAAAAAGCTCAATGAGACAAAAATTTCTATTTAATGTAAAATCATAAACTGTAAATTTTTCGATAAATCTATACATTATATTAAAGAAACTTGACCTGAATTGTTTAGTAACTCCATGCAGATTTGCACTTTATGAACATTTTAGAGGTGATTTTTTACTATGGGTCGCACCAAAATTTTCTATGTATTTTTTTTTTCATATTTTTAAGTTTTATACCACGTACGCAAATTTTGTTCCACTTGGAGCAGATTCACTAAAATATAAAGGAAGGAAATTTAAGGGAAGTAACGCCTTCAAAAAAGTCAGGAGCAAAATTTATTAGAAAAAATTTCGCATTGATCACAGATGAGTTTTATAAAAATATAATTTTTATTTCATGAGAGAGCAAGCGGTATAAAGCTCCAATTACGACCATAAAAAGAGTATTACAAGATCATCTGAACATATCGAGCCTTTGGTGCAATACCGCAGTAACTCAAAATTTGAATTTTTTGAGCAGCGTATGCAGAAATGATATTTGGGGAAATATACATATATCTAAAGGAAAAAAGATGATTATGGTAGTCTATATCTAACTGTTCAAAGGCTACAGCTACAAATGTCTTTATTGCCTGCAGCTATTTTCAACAATATTTATTTGCAATAATGAAATATTTCCTTTATGACAAGAAATTTACAAACAGAAAACATTACAAAACATGCCTCTTTATTTAAAAACTTGTAGAAAAAGAACTTTATTAAACTATATTAAATACTATCAAAAAGATGGCTTAAAACTTCAAATGCATTCTTCTCAGTTCGCGATCTTTTGAATTACGACGGTATTGCACCAAAGGCTCGATATGTTTTCCGATATTTTAAGCTGTTATTTAGTCACTTTTCTTTTTATATTTTCAACATTGTTTTTGAAATTAGTGTAATTTGACTACAACGACAAAATCAGCATGAACAACAACCTGCAGCCGTGTTGCCTTGTTGCCGTCAAAATAATGGTTCTCATATAAATGTGTGTCGGTAGCTTGCTGAGGCGAATGTGTTTCATGCTTTATAACGAAAAAGAAATACAGTGGAATTGAAAAATAGTCGTATTGCAGAAGATCCGCGCTTCAAATCTCTTTTTTTTTTAACAACACAAACTGTACGAAGCGTTTATAGGTTATCTGTAGAAACAACCAGGGTCTAGGCGGGAATCGAACCCACAGCTCCCGCACCAGTCTTGATAAGACTAATGAACATGCAGTAAACTACGGATGCAAAGCCGAATATAGCACTGTTATTTGTTTTACCTCTTTGTAATAATAATTATCACAAATTTTTTAAGCTTAAGGTAGGTCTTTTTTGTTTTTTTTTATATAAAAATGAATAATATTTTGTTTTCAATAATTCGCTACTACTTTGTGTAGTTTCTTCAGCAAAAAAAATTTAGTGGTCATTATTATTATTATTATTATTTTATTTTACTATTACGCACATCAGCTGACTCCTGCCCCTTCTGTGGACAGTTGCCACCTAAACAGTCATACAGGCACACAAAAATTAAATAGATTTCCATAGCGATTATTTTAATAATCGGCATTAAAATTTTAAAGAAATATTTCATAACATACACTGTCGCATTACTCTGTTTTATAATATTTATTGATTTATTATTTAAATTATTTCGTTTCAAGTACGAATGATAGTTTTGGAATGATTGTGCTTATTATTTATGTATGAGTATTTTTGATTAATGAATAGTGCTTTTTTAACGCTAAAAATGTGTCTAAATTGAAATTAATAAGCGACCGTTGCTGCAGTTAGTGCTCCAAGATCCGTTGTAAATGCATTCGTTTTCTTAATTTCACCTTCGTAGATCTCAAACTGATTCAATAAATCATCAAATTCATTAAAAAGCTGCAAAAAAAATAATAAATTTACTTAAATCAAAATTGACAGCAATCGTTAGCATTTAATAATGAATGCCAAGGAAAATGATTAATAGAAATTGTGGAGAATACACTCACGTGCAATGAACCCGTGCTGTCATAATTGGGTAGATAGTTTTTGCCATAATTATAGGTTTTTGAAGGAGACAAGGGTGCATTTAGTAATCGAACGTTTTGATATGATTTGGGATTATTAATTGCTGCTTTGCGAGCGCTCAAAACAGGGTTAACATTGTGATATTGAGCTGTTGACACAAACAAAATTGAAATTTTACGGAATATAGTAGAGTACTGAGTAGAATTACCTTTCCCTTTCGGTTGAAATTTAACTTGATTCAGTAGAGGATTATGAATTCTAAACGGCTTATAGACGGGCAACTCAATGGTTTGTGGCTCTAACGTACCTCTGTGGCCATGAATTTGTGGAAACAAATATGTGGTCTCCACCGATGGCAATTCTCGATTATGATAACGTCCTTCGTCTGGTATGTAGCGGCCATCTGAACTCAGCGCAATGCGATAAACTTTTCGCGATGGCCGATTAAGAAAGGGATAGACCTGAGAAATTTTCATTTTATTGTTTCTTCTAATTGCTGATGTTGATGTGAAATGAAAAATATTAGTTAACCTGTGGATTGCGTTGTTCTGGTACTATTCCATCTGGTACAGCAATGCCATCCTTTTGCAGTTGATTTAAGAATAAACGATCTGTTTCAAACGCTGTATCAGGTATTTGTCCCCCCGCATGTGGCAATACTTGTTCCCGAAAGATTTGTCTTTTCTGAACAAAACAAAAAACAGAAAAACAATATTTTAATGATAAAATAACTTTTATTATTTTTCAAAAATTAATTTCAAGTCCAGCCTACGATTGAATTTTGGGGGGAACTGGTTTTAATTTAATTGGAATGCACCCATTTCAATAGTGCTATTTATTTTAGGAGAGTGAAGTTTTCGAGATACATATTTTGTTTCCAACACGATTTTATAATAACCTGAAAATATAATTGTTTGCTTGAATTCTTGCTGATTTAATATGCCATTGCAGTTGAATCTAAATGAAATTTATGTTGTATCACCATCACAAATCACAATGATTCCAGTTCATTTCTAGTTGGAGTAACGTGAAATATATGTTGAACCAAGATTATTTAAATTTTCATTCAAAATGAAATTAATTTAAAATTAAAATAACGTTCAAGTTAAAACAATTTTCATTCACTATGTTTCCATATCAATATTATATATCAACCCTCGTTATTATACAGGGTGTCTGGTAACAGATTTATATTTTCAAACATAAATAAAAAACGTAATAATTGACACAAAGTTTTATGAAGAGCATTCATTGAACGATAGAATGGAAATGCGGATTTTATTTTTAAAGAGTATGTCATCCAGATTCTTCAGATCCTTTTTTAAAATTTCATGAATAATCGCTCTTGAAAGTCCCTGTGAGGCTGCTCTTTTCCGTATTGAAAGTCGCAGATTTTCACGTAAACTGCTTTCAACCAGTTCAATGTTTTCGGATCGACTGGGCCTTGGCCGTGGGGCATTCATAGCCGAAGCAGTTGCGCGGAATCTCTGCACCCAGAGAACGAATTAAATTTACACTCGGTCCATCACTTATTCGCCGAATACCGAACTTTGAACAAAATTGTCGACGAGCAATTACGTAAGAATCATTACTCTTAAAAAATGTCTGCACAGCGAACGCGCGACGCTCACTCGACCACTGCGACATCGTGACTGCCAAATCCGCACAATCGATAATTCCAACGGTGACGCCCTCCCTCCGCACCGTTTATTACTTTTTGAAATAATCGTATTTAAAAATATAAATGTTTTCATACAAAATTTTCTTTAAATTAATTTTACGGCATCACTTTAGAATTTTTTACCACCCGATACATTTTTTTAAGTTCATAAAAATCGATGAATATATAAACACGATCGGACGATGACCTTTTGGATTTATTAGGAAGAAAACGATTTTTTCGTCAACGATATCTCTCCAACGAATAAGCCTATTTTAGTCAAATTAGTCAAATTAATAGACGCATAATTTTAATGTTTGCTAAGGAAATAATTCGATAATTCCAGCAGAAACATTTTAAAATTTAATTATACTAAATTAAAAAATTAACCTAAAATGTTATTGTTACAGAAATTCATTTATTAACAGCAATTTGTAAATCACCCTCGTATAAAGGTATTTCATTTGAAAGGTTCTAGGTTTTCATCGACTGACAACACAATAAACAAACACACAACTAACATACCAAACTTACGCAAAGCAAAACAATAATCAATTCAATAGAATGGCAAGCATACATTCACACTAATATAACAATAGTAATTAATATAACAGAAGGAAAAGATAAAGGTAAAGATAATTATCGCACAAATTCAGATGTAATTTCAAATTGGCGGATTTCTAGAATATTCTACACAAATGTCAAAGTTGCTAAACAAACATAGAATATTCTAACAGGGTCTAGTGGCAAATGTCTGGAGTATAAAAATGGCTGATTGTGAGCAATCGTTATGCAGTTGTAAATAAAAGAATACACTTTTCGAAAAGTAAAACGTAGTAATTCGTTGTTTTATTTTGCAATCACGAATTCAAGTAAAACACACGTTTTAAAAAGGTAAAACGTACAATGTGTTGGAAATTTTAATCAATCATATATCGAAGTGATTCAAGTTGGCGGTATTTTTGGCGGCTCTCTAGCTTAAAAAAATATGGCGGTCATCAGTGACCGCCTTGGAAGATTCATGTACTACATGAACAAAACGCTCGGGCTTTTGTGATTTTAGAGTGATCATTAGAGATCACTTTAGTATCAAGCCGAATGGCTTGAACGTGAACGGGGTAGATAAGTAAGAAGCGTATACAAAGAGTCACGGTTTCATTACATCATAGTTAGTTATAGATCAAACTACAAATATCGACTGTTCTGCAAGAATTATCGAATTACTTCCTCAGCAAACATCTATTGTTTTTTTGAACTTTAATTTTCCGACATTAGGGGGAACAATAGGGTTGTAGAAACAGAGATCTGGCAGATATATACTAGAAGAGGATTCTGGAAGTCAATGGCCATTGATGCAGAATATTGGGCTTATCGAGATAAAAAAATTGATATGGCATATGCCAAAAATATAAAGACAAGTTCAAAAAGGCGACCCCTACCTTCGTGCAAAAAGAAATTTTTTTTTAAATTACTGTCCACAAATATTTTATATTAGAGGGTGTACCGAGCACTTTTTTTTTGCCTGTAAGATGTTTTTATGACTTGGTCTGAAACTGGGGTCAAACCTAGAAAATGTTTGGTTTTGTAGTCAACGTGCAGACTACATCAGCCATCGCCACGCTCAATTTCATCCTGGTGGAATCTTTGTCCGTCCTTATCACTGAAATTTCCTATATATTCTGGAAAAAAATCTCGAAGACTGTCCAAAAAATGTATTTTTAGTGACTTGTTAACATCCATTTCTATAGAAATGTATTTCGTACCGCGAGAAATCACGTCGTAACTTTCGAAAAAAAGAAAAATTTTTTTGTGGAAACTTTCACGGACATGGAAGGATATTTTTTTTCGTATTTTTCGTATCTTGCAAATATGATATAGTATCGGCAAAAGTTGACGATAATAAAGTTTTACAGTTTCTTAAATTAATTTTTTTTATCGTTTCTTTCTGATTTAATAATAACTACAATAAGAAAACTTTAATCATTCTGTACTGCATTTTATTTTTTAACATGTTCGAAACATTATAAAAGTAGGGTGTAACTGTGCGTGACAAACGGAACATGTGCGTGACGATGTTAAAAGTTAAAAAATGTTATTACTGCTGAGCCGCATTAAAATATATTGTTAACAGAAATTTGTAACCGCCTTTGGTCTATGTTGGCTAATCTATTGATTTTGATTAATAAAGAAAGAAATAAAATATTTGACGTTATTGTGAGAAGTGACGAAAAATTCAAATTATAAAGGGCCAGCGAGAAATACACTATAGCCCCGATTTGCATTTATCCTATTTGTATCGATTCGATTGTTCTTTATTTCTTTATATTTTTTCAAATAAATATATATTTTTAGTTATTTATTTGTAATAATTAAACCCAATTATTGAAACAAATATAATAAAACGTATTCATAAGAGTTTTTTTTTTTTTATCAAAAAGATATACTTTTTGCCCAATCCATAAAAAATCAGTGCATTTATATAGAAGAAGTGATCTGTTTTGTATCGTTTCGCATTTCAGCGGTGCCCATTAACGACGCAAATCGGCGCTCTGGTGTATTCTATTACCATGATTTGAAATTAACAAGCAGACCAAATTCCATTACAATTTGTCGAATGTTCTTCAAGCGATCTAGAAAAAATTGCAACTTATAAAGAGATGCAAATTAAGAAGCGTTTTTCTGACGAAAATAATTTATATTAGGGGATTTTTTTTTAGCTACGGTCTAATATACTTATGTACATAAGTACATATGTATGTATGTATAAGTAGACTTGGACAGTGTACGAATATTTCAAGTGCTCTGGAAAATATTTCGTTATGAAGGCAATACCGTTATTGTCAAATTCGTTATAAAGAAGTTCAACTGTTTTTTATTTATTTTTTTTTGTTCTACACTAATTCCTAAGTAAATCATATTTATTTGAATTAAATTGTAAACGAAACTTACTTTTGGATTGCGATCAGTTGAAGAACAATAAACACCAGCAGTTAAAGAAGCCATTAAAATGAATTTTATAGTGGTTAAAGCGGACATTTTAAGGTTTTTTCTTGCTGTTTCTTTTAGCAACAATTGTTGATTGGAATTTTAATTGCACTTTGCTACCTTAACAATTTCTTAATGCAAAATGAAAATTGTTTAATTAATAATTGCACACACACACACACCGACACAAGTTAATTTTGTAACGAACACAAACAATTCAAATTGAAATAATCAGTTGTTTAGTTGCACCACCAACCAACTGATCACATCAAAATTGTGATGATCTTCCACAGCTTAACTCAAAAATAAATAGAAGAATTAAATCTTTAAGAATATTAAAAAAAAAAAAAAAAAACATTAAATCGAGTTATGGACCACGTTCGTAATTTTTGCATTTTACCCAAAGGCTGTTGGGTAAATAATTTTCATTTAAATAAATTCAATATTTAGCAGCCACAAAACGATGTCACGATCAGACTAAACCCAACAGCATTACAGTTGATCGATATCGATGAGAGTCTATGCCAATAATCAATAATTTGTTTCTTCAAACTGATTTACCCAGTTCGTACAATAAAGACGGCAGATTATTGCAATTTTAAATATGCACTGTTTATAACATGGTTTTTTTTTGCAGTGCAAAAAAAAAACAGAAATTGCTTAAAATTTTCGAAAAAACAAAAAAAAATAAAAATTAAGTAGCAACAATTTGCAATAACCGTTGGTTTTAACTAGACAACCAGACAATCGTCAGTTTTATATTAAATCCGCAACAACAAAAAAAATAATAACAACAAGCGGTAGTTAGAATTGCCAAAAACTAATTCTTTTCCAGCACGTTTTTAAATATTTGACTAAACTGAACCGACTGAGTCAACCGTCTTCGAATGACTTTTAAGAATTTGTTTAACAATTTATTTATTTATGTAAGAGTATTTATTTATTTTTTTTTATTCAATTACAATGAATATGAAACAAGTTTTAAATTGATATTTTTGCAGTTGGTTCTTATTATTTTGCGATTTGTTTACTTTTATCGCAACTGTGGCTTTCGAGATTCGTTTGTTTGTTTATTCTTTTGAGCTCGCGTGCGCGATTTTTGTTGATGCGATTGCGATTGCGATGTGATCTCTGCAACGGAAGCTAATACAGTAAAATAAAGCATGCGATGCTGATGAGCTGGTTGTTTGGTGTCTGAACATCATCACCAGCCAGCCATCTCCGTTGGCTGTCTCACACACTATTTACCTTTTGCATTGACTTACAACCCCCCAGTCACAATATTTGGATGTCAGCGTTGATCGCTACTTCGACGTTCAGATCACAGAGGTCTAAACAGAGTTCTCAAAAGTGACAGTTGTAAAAGCCCCGTATCAGCTGTTGGACCAAACCGAAAGTTATTGAACAGGAATGGGGAATTCAATGTATAAGAAGCAACAAATATAGATTGCTGTGTTGAACATCTGTTCAAAAAATTATTAGAATTTTTGGTAGACAAAATTGTTGCAAAAAGCACAATTTTTGTAAACTTTATTTAATTATGGTGAATTAACTTGATATTTCAGCAAAAAAAATGTGGTTTATCTTTTAAGCAATTGGTAAGTACCTTATTTAAATATATAAAGAGATTTCCAACAACCTATTTTTCACAATATCACACATTTTCTTTACAGGCATCAGTGAAGCAAAGCAAATGGAATGAATGAATGTCAAAATATATAACAAGGAATTTGCTTCAGAATATGATGTACGGCTCTAATTCAGCATTTGGAGCATGTTTTGGTCCTCAAAGCTAACCGCTTGGCATGAGTTTACCATATTCACCACCATCTACAAATTATTCCACACACCATCAAATGACGGGAATACCCGTGCCTAAATTCCACGATTCCACCAAGAAAATTTGATAAAATACCTCATTTGGTTTTTAACTGGACCGAACTGTGAGCGAACTTTTGTATCAATTGTAGAATTTCAAGACGAACGACATAAAATAATGTAATTGGAATTTTTGCAGAAAACAAATGGATAACAAATATCGCCTAATAGAACACATACACACACATTCGAACAAAAAACAAGTGGCCTGTTTTCATTACAGTGACTTATTTAGGACAAAGATTACGCTATTTGTTTATCTCAACCAGATAATAATAGTAATTAGAACAATGTAAGTAAACAATTAATTGATTTTTTCCATCATTTATTGCTTAGCAAATTTTTCATTTTTAGCACAAAAATGTGGTCAGTGTTTTAATAACTTTGCTTCGGAAAAGTTGTTACGGTTACACATGATAAAGCACTTCATTTCTTCAAATGCAGCATGTGTGATATGACTTGTTTTTCTGCCAGTGATTTAGCCACGCATGTTCGTTATCGTTCGTTGTGAGGAACCGGGATGTACTTATGCGGTTAAAACATTTAAAGCCTTACGAAGGGTAAGTTCTATACTGTTTTGCACATTTTATATACATAATTAATTTATTATGGAAATATGTTTTTTTTCGTTCATTTAGAACTACCTGGAAATACATAAAAACGCTACTTTCATACACATTTGTCACTGTTGTGAACAAACCTTTAAAAATGGTAAAACGCTATCCTCAAGAAACATGAATTTCAACTTCCCTCCGGTCACCGACGATTTACCTAACGGATTGATGAGAATGGCTTTTATCGCTTAGAAAAACAACACGTATTGAAAGTTTATTTGTAATTTCTCAATTGATATAAATCGTAAGGTATAGGAAAAAATATGGCATTAAAGCACTTTTTAATTAGTTAAATAAATAAAATTTATGCTATAGCTGGAATATAACACGAAGTTTATTATTATTTGTAATTATTACATAAAATTGAATACGTTTGCATCGTTTGAAGCTCATCATCTTCCTTAGTTTCAATATTTTGTTTTATTCAAATAAATTGCAATTTAACACGTCATAACTATCTATCGCAATTACAACATACCATAATGTGAAGCAACTAATGAAAACACACATACTAAAGAATATTACAATATTATGTACATATTTTTTTTTATTTAACTTAAAAGATTTTAAAACAAACAGTTTAAATTTACAAAATTTTTTATTTAATTGAATTTTTGTGGTAGATTTTAAATTTCTGGGTGAACAAATTGGCACTGTCTGAAAATATATAAAAAAAATTATAAGTTTTTTTATAATAATATGGGGACGGTTATAGTCAATATTGAAAGCACGTAAACGGAGGTCTCTAACTTGGTTAGCTTATGATGTTATTGCAATAAGCCTTCCAAATATATTCCCACAATGGGAATAAATTTCCTGTACTAAAGTTGCTCAAAATTAAACAAAAATGTTTAGCTTATTTTGATTTAATTAGGAGCAGCATACTACAGGAAATTTAAAACAAAAATTTTACTTTACTAAACTGATTTTAACAATCAAAAAAGACTTACCTATGCTCATCCTTCAGGAAGTGATGCAATTCCTACCAGGGTCAACCCAGTGATTGCAGATTATTTTAATTCTCGGCACGTTCAGCGGCAATAGTAGTATATGAAAATAGAAAAAAAATTATTTATCACTTAAAATCACAAACATATATAAATAATGTTAATTTGTTTCGACCTTATCTGGTCTAGATCCATCATGTTTTGCTATAAACAGCATCACCTCTTGTAGGATGTGGCTCTTCACCACGCATGATGATCTTGATTAAGGAGGATCCGGGAGGGTGCCCTAAACTTTGGTTATGCTCAAATTTCATATATGTACATTCATATGTATGTATGTAGTATATACGATGGAAAGCACTATTCACAAACTAATAATGGAAATTCGGAAGGCCATAACTCGGAAACTAAAGGTTTCCGCTCACTTTTTTATTTTACTTTTACTTCTTATTTTTTAATTTTTATAGGGTGGCATACTATTTTTGTGGATTCGGGAGGGTGCCCTAAACTCTGTTTAAGCCCAAACTTCATATGCATACATATTACTTATGTATTTAACAAAAACTTAAAGACTTACGTTTTTGCATCTCTCGGGAAACGATGCACTTTATCCACTCCCGTGCATCACATTATGCAGCTTCCACTCCTGTTAATTACAACAATATAAATTATAAGTATAAAATGTTAATATAATATTTATTTAACTATAGTACTTACATTTTTTCAGCAAACAAAATCCTTTTTTTCACTTAATTGTTTATGCTTATAAAAACACACACACACACAATAGTACCACACGATTATTGCAAAATTTTATTTTGTATATAAATATATAATTATACAATTATATATTCAATTTTATATTTGTTTAAACTAAAGTTTTCAAATTAAATTATTAATTCAAATGTCCACACCGAAATTTGACAATTGGACAAAATGTAAGAGATAGCACTATGATTTATAGATTTGCTATCACTTCCTTAAATTTGTCCAATTGACATCTCCGTTTTAGTCAAACAACTCTGTTTTAGGTTTGATATGTCGTGTCTAGTTAGCCTATGGTTCAGATGGCGATCAAGCAAATTAATCGTTGTTTTGTGTGCTTGCGGCAAAACATTGTTGTACTAGTGGTTGCTAACAACAACAATGAGTTATTATTATTATTCACACTCCGTTTGAATAACAGCAAAAGAAATAAACTATATTTTTTGTTTTTGTTTTTCTTTTTGCCATCATTATAACAGAGTGACGCAAGTTTAGACTTACGCGACCCTAACTGGAAGCATATCTATTTTTTTTTGGTTGACTCTACAGCGAGAAAGAAAATCACTTTTAAAATTAGTTCAACGGAATGGCAAGAACTTAATCGGGGACTTACTAAACACGAAAAAGAACTGACCTGCTGTGTAGCCGGAGCAGAAAATCTTAAAAGCCGGGCGGCTGCAGAGTTGTGCCACAATTAAGCTTTCTAACCTTCTTATGACTTCACAACCTATCTGTTTCTTCTCTACACTATTCCTTTTCAACTAGTTTCGTTGCAATTGTTGATAGAAAAACCGTCATAACGATGATGTAATCAAATTACAATGCAATGTCAAGTGTCATCGTTTTTGGCCCCATGACATTTTTCATTATTGTGATATCAACGTTTACATCAACTGGTCATCAATGGCAATGATTATAATTTGGTCATCAATGCCAAAGATCAGCATTTTGCCATCAATGCAATGACACACCGACACTTGGGAAATGGAAAATTTACAAAAATTTTGTGACAAAATGTAATGTCACTGATAGAAAAACAGGCACAACGATGATGTAACTTGACATCAATGCAATGTCAAGTGACATCGCTTTTAGCCCCATGTCATTTTTCATTATTGTGATATCAATGTTTACATCACCTGTCCACCAATGGCAATGATGATAATTTGGTCACCAATGGCAATCACCCACTTACATTACGGAAAAGGCCAATTGACAAAAATTTAATGACTGATAGAAAAACAGGTAGTATAACGATGATGTAATTTGACATCAATGCAATGCCAAGTGACATCGCTTTTAACCCCATGTCATTTTTCATTATTTTTCATTATGAAGTCAACGTTTACATCAGCTGATTACCAATGGTAATGATGATAATTTTGTAATCAATGCAATAACACACCGACATCAGGCAGCAATTCATTGCCTACTGTTAACTGTTACGCACACAAAATATGAGCACCAGGAAAAATTTATTTATTTGACTTGGTCTTGAACTCGCTCGTTCTGTAGTCAATTTACTAACCATTTCAGCGAAGGCTACCTTTTTTCTACTTATATATTTGGAGTAAGTTACCCTCTCTTCGCTCTTATTCTCTTTGATGCTGATGACCAGCGTTGCCATTTTTTAAGTTTTCCATATTTTTCAAGGTTTTTGAAATGCCGAAAAGTTTTTAAGTTTGTCGCTTCAAAAATAAGTTTTTTTGAAATTCTTTGAAATTTTCAAGTTTTGTTTATTAATTTTTAATGATGATAATGAAAATATTATTTTATGTTGCCATGTAATGTAAACGATCTTTTAATTTTTCATTCCTTATGACTGCAACAGTGTTAAAATGTGTCTATTCCCTATTTAATACAACTGTGCGCTATTAATAATATTATTATTCTAAAAAGTTTTCTATTTCAAAAAAGTATGGATAAATATCTAAAGAGAAGCGGTAAGGATAATGTCATTAGTTTTAAGCAGCAATGCAAGTGGAGAAAACAGCTTAGAATATGATGCTACAAACAGAACGGAGGTTCCAACGAAAGCTAAAAAAAATGGGGATCTACTCAAAATCGTGGGAAGAATAAGATTGTTGTTGGTGTTTATGTTTTTTTTTGAATAAAACTGAATTCGTAAGACATATTTTTGTGCTTTTTTTTCATCATTTGAAGACTTTTGTGAGAAAAAGTTTTTTGTTAAAAAATTAAGTTTTTTTTTTTTTAATAAAAAGTTGTTCTTAAAAAAAATATATGGTAACACTGCTGATGACACATATGATGAGTATGTGTCATCAATATGATGAACACGTCTCCTACGATCGATGTTGTCTCTCTCCATATGTGCTGTACTGAATTAGTTTTTAAAAATATTTGCAGATTTTATTATTAGCTCTGCCAAAATATTGCATAATTTTCTAAAAATGAATTTAAACGCAAACATTAAAAATAAAACAATAATCTTATGCAACGAATTATTCATTATTATTTTATTAATTTATTTATCAATATATTCTGTCGATATTTCGCTAACCCTTGGTTAGCATCATCAGGAAAAATAAATTTTTTTCGAATAAAATTATTTTACAATTTTTTTTGTTTTTTTTTCTTGGACCGGTACTCAGGGGATGACTGGGGAAATAATGTTTTGGGAGAAAGGATAGAGGGAGTAAGTAGTGTTTATTGACATTTGATTTAAATTTTCCCACGTCCAAAGTGACAGGAAAGACCTCTGCGGGTAGTCCATTCCACATACGTGCTGTTTGGCCCAAAAAGGAATTTTCTCTGTAATGCGTAGTGGGGTTGTGCAAAAATGCAAACATTGCACATTATGTATGGTCTGAGAAAAATATTTTTAAAACAATTGCGATCTCCGAATGTAATAAAATTAGATTTTCTATTTTATTTTTTCTTAACATATAAGGCATTGATTGCATTTTATGGTTATTGTTATTACTCTGAGAAGTATAAACTTTATTATATCAAAATGTGAAACTTAAATAAATTTAAAATCAAATAAAACATTTTTCAAAGGCTACTTAGTTTTTTTTCTGCTTATGTACATACATATTTCCACTTCTCAAATATTATTTGAGAGTTTCGTTATAAGCATAGCAAAATTCTTAGCACTTGCAAAAATTGGATTGAAAGTCACCTGAAGAGCGAACCTTATTAGAAACAAAATTCAGCATAGGCTGGCTAAACCAAACACACGAATATAAAATAATAATCGAAACTCATTCACAAAGTTTAAAAAACAAATTCTAAATAAAGCAAGCTCTATTTATTAGGTCTAAGCGGCTCTACAACAAAGTACAACACCATCACATGTGATCTCACTATGTGATCTCGTCCCTACAACAACACACATCCTGATGTTTTAAGTTCTTTAATTTTAGTCGTGCATAACACAGCAACAAGTCAACATGATTATTTTTCAAATACAGTGTCTAACCTAACTGATTACACGATATTTATAATAATTTAATTTAATTGATATTTGTGTTAAGTTTTCTTTTTTTTTTATTTCTTTTCAGGAAATCAACGCCAGTGGTAAGTGCCATCAAAAATGTTAAAGTATTTTAATGTAATTTCTTGCGAGCATTTTTAAATTTAATGAACATAAAATTAATTATTTATCTATAGTTGTTATAAGGTTTAGCTGGTCTATATTTCATTTGGTGCTAATACCAAAATCTTCAGTAGACCTTTAAAGGCCTTTAAGACTACCTAAACCATAAAACAAACATGAAAAGATAAAAAATCATAATTATCAGCATCATAATTATTTTAGTTTTCGTTTTTATAATTCTTAATTTTAATTCAGTGTAAAATGCTTTATTAAAAATTTGAGCGAAATGAGCCGTCCAAAAAAATGGATTATCAAATTACTTTGTCGTTCGTAGACAAATTGTCAAAATTCCTTTTGCATATGGCAAAGGTCCACAAAGGGGGAGGCAAAGTGCCCGCCCCAAAAATAGGTTAGCAAATATTTCTGCTATTTGTGGACGACGTTTCAAAATTCATATGAAAACGGACCACAACATTTTTTTTTTTCAAATTTTAGGGCGGGGGTGTGACCGCTAAGTGTATATCAAATAATTTCTAAAATTCTTTTCTCATATGGAAAAATTCCGCTAAAATTTTTTTGAATTTTTTTTCTTGGACCGGCACTCAGGGGATGACCCCTACACATGCGTTACATTGTGCTGGTACTAGGAAATTAGGTTATGTGAAGGAGGATAGAGGGAGTAGTGTTTATTGACATTTGATATTTAAATTTTCCCAAGTTAAAAGTGACAGGAAACACCTCTGCGGGTAGTCCATTCCTCATACGTGCCGTTCGGCCAAAAAACAAATTTTCTCTCTAATGCGTAGTGCGAGTCGCCGCCAAATCGACCACAAAGGGTGGCGATGGCACGATAGATGGTAGTCTGCACGTTGACTACACAACCAAAAACAGACCTGGGTTCAACTCCAGTTTCAGACTAAAATTATAAAATAAAATATCTCGCATTTTTCTGATGTGCATTAGTGTGTCAGTTGTTGTCGGCAGGTTTCAGTGGCGAAGGCATAGTCACTGGTCACTAAACAATACCGGCTTCAGCTGATAGCAATCCACAATCACATCAGAACGCCCTCCTTCGTCGGTATTGTGTAGCTCCGGCGCAGTAGAATAGGAATAAAAATGACTACTAAACCGAAGCTTCAGCACTGATACGAGTTTAAAAAAACAAAGAACGTGCGCAAGAAGAGCTGTAAAATAATTAATTAAGCATCGCCTCCTGTCGTTTCTCCTACTATCCCTTTCCTATAGTTCCAGCACAATGCTTCCCATGCGTAGGAGTCATCTCCTGAGTGGTGGTCCCATTTAAAAAAAAAAAAAAAAATGGATCCGCTCTTAGTGATTAACGCGTCGTGCGCGTGAATATCCAGGTTTCGAGAACGAGTTCCCTGATTTCATCAGAACACATCCCATTATAGTAGCGATAGAACAACGAAACGCACCGCACTTTGCGACGATGCTCAAGAGAGTCAATAGAGTTGGCTACCACCCTACTGTCTCCTATGAGTTTCTTTGCTCTCTCCTGTACACGGTCGAGTAACTTCAAAATAGTATTTAAAGCACCGGCCCATACATGAGAGTTGTATTCCATTTAAAACATTTTATATTATTTGACAAGAAAAGAAAAATTCTTTCTGTCAATCATTTATGTATAGAAAAGTATTTTGCAAAAAAAAACGTTTCTTATCTTTTTCATACAAATTCAAAATAACTCAAATTACATATAAAATATTTAACAATTATAATAGAAAAACTTAAAATTATATTAAATTATATTAAATAAATTCTCTCTATTGTTTATTAACTAAATATCTATAATTTTGAGCTATCCCAGCAAAAATTCTTAGGGTTTCTGGAAGCAGTAAAAAAATTGCATGTTTTTCAGATGCTCTGTTCTTTAGCGCTTCCAAGGATGCGCAAATATAAGGGGGAGATTTGAAACACAAAAGAGTAAACACAAAATAATAAATACAATCTCTCACTTATTGCGTAGAAGCAAGAGTAATAGTAATTTGAACAATTTACTTTTTTTTTGTTTTAACGATCTCACATATGCAACAACGATATTTAACGACATGATTTCAGTGAGTTTTTGATGCAGTTTTATGTCAAAAAAGAGAGCTGCCAAATTTCGGATAGTGATTCAAGTTCGCACAATGTGAATTTAATGCAGTTTTTTGTGTATTAAAGTGTCTGCATTTTTGATCTGATTTATGGCCTGATATTCTAGTTCTTAGAATTTCCTAGAATTGTTGTCTGTTTTCGTTTGTATTGATGACAGAGTTCATCACTGTGAAGACACAATTTTCCATAGTTGTACAGGGGGCCATCATCAACTCAGCACTGGTCGAAAAAAGGGTTTCCTATTGTTCGTGTCTACGTACTTTTATTCTAAATTTTATTACACTCTGTTGGCTGTACATTAAAATTGGGTGAACGTGAGTACAAGTCATAAAAATTAAACGTTCAAATAAATATTCAGTGAGTCAGTCAGTCAGTCAGTCGTTATTTATTCCATCAGTCAGCTAAGCCAATGAGAAAAATGTCTTTAAATGTAAAAAATGAAATGTTCGTGATTTAAAGTTAAAATGGAAAAGATACAATAAATTTTTACAAAAAATTAATTTTGTTTCTATTGACAGCATGCAGTACACATTTGTACATTCGGTTTAAGTTTATGAAGAGTGATTTTTTAACCGTTGGGGTTTTGAAAATTGAAAAAAGCACAGAAAATTTGCAAACGTCAATGAAATATTCATTTGGGGTGATAAAAGAATGTCTGCGGTTGAAGATTTTAGCGTACTTTTCTTAGCATTGCGGCCAGTATTTCACCAAGTTGTGGCTGGCCTGTCGCTTCACGTGTGTCCCCACAAACAATAGTCCAGTGAAGTCAAATCGCATAAATTTTGCGGCCAATGGACTGCTTCAAAATGTGAGATTAATTGCTCAGCAAACTCTCTTCTCAATAGATTTATGGTGCGGTCTGTCATATGGTATCCTCTTATTAAAACCACATGTCAACCAACTTTCAGGCTTCCATTGTGGGCAAAAAAAGTCGTTAATCATCGCACGGTGCAAGCCCAGCAGTGGCCAACTGCGACGAATTAACATCTCGCGGTGTCTTTATTGACACTGGCCGATCTAATCTAGTGAGTGGGGTGTGCTAGTTTATCAGTTGGTGGTTCTAAGTTCGATTCCCAGCAGAGAGTCTACAGCACGTGAAAGTTTTTTCACAACAGATATCACATTGGGATCATAATAAATTGGAGCCAATTGAGCTGGGATCTTTCTTTACCTTTAGTTCCAGCAACCTGCCGACCTAACCTAACTTAACCTAAGCTATGCATACGGAAGTTTGGTCTTGAATAGCGTGTTTGGGTGGTTGATTGTGACGACCATAGAGTGGATTGGTGTGATACAAAAAAATCAATGATTTGCAATAATTGTTCGTTCGTTAGTATTCATGGTGAAATGACAAACCCAATACCAAAAAAATCACCCTTTACATACAAACGAGCATAAATAAATATAGATAATCTGCTTGTTGCGATAGCAACTGATTAAAATGTTGACGATATTTTTGGCTTGCGGTTAAAAGTTTTTTTTAAACTTTTTCCTACAACGGTTCAGGTTGAATTAACAATGAGCTGTGCTTCAAAAGTTCTCCAAAAGCTTGAATTTGAACTGACTCAGTCAGTTCTTTCGAAGATTTTCTCTTCTACAAAATTGACTTTGAGGGAAAAAATGGTACATTGAAACAGTTTCTTTCGAAAAGCAAAAAGCAACAAGTATCAACCGGAAAAGATTTCCCTGGGAATTATAGTCACATAGATAGAAAAACTCAGTTAATAAAAGCAGAAAAAATTAAAAAAAAAAATTAAGATGAAATTGAATTGGATATAAACATCGACGGAATCCCATTATTTAAAAGTTCGCGAATCTAGAAACTCGGTAAATGTTTTCCGAATGAGTTTTAAACATTAAATAGTACTAATAAATTTCTGGTTCCATTAGGTTCCATTATCTACATCTGTCCCCACGTGGACTACCTAGTCAGTAGTTCTTATAGAACTAGTGCTTCCTCACTCAGACTCACTAAATGTCTATAGAAAAATATATTGCCTGCGCTATAGTGAAATAGTACTGATTCACTACTGATATTTCCTACACTCCATGATCTTCAATGCAAAGGTAGATTCTCACGCCCACATCTAATAAAAAAATTAAAGCAACTGGTCCAAAACTATTCACGTGACTGGTGTCCCTAAGTACTGTGCAGACTTTTTTAAAATTTACACTGACATGAACGAGTTATTTTCTCTATTTTATTATTTGACGCCTTGTATGTCAATTGAAACCTTCTACATACCGCGTATCATGTTACCGAGCCGAACCGAAAATTGTCCGTGATGGCACCAGTCCTAGTTACATATACAGTGAACTCGCAGAAACGTGAATTAATTTTTACCGAGGGTGTTCACGTTATAGATTGCATTTTTTAGTCGCTTTTATCTTTTATTTAATTTAAAATAAAGTATGTACGTTATTTTTCACCTACAAAATATGTTTTGATTCTACTTGTTGTAAGTTCCTGGCATATTTTAATATACTACAACGCTACTATTATGGTTTGAAAAAGGGTTTCTAAGATACTACATGATTTCTAAATTATGTTATTGAATTCATCAAAAATAGAGGTTAGCTGAATTTAAACTACGATAATTATAAACTGGTTTAATTAGTTTTTATTAAAAAGGAGCAACAACAAAAAACATTCTTTGATGCGAAGGGAAATAAATATTGTTTTAAGCCAACAAAAGAGTGTGTTAAAATTATTTCATTCTAAGGTTTTATATAACATTAAAAATGATTTTAATGGATGGATATTCATTGGACGAGCTAAAGAAAAAAATCGCTGATCTCTAAGTTGACATTGTTTTTGCTTGAGCATTTGTAATGCAGCCTTTTCTTTGAGGTTTCTTAATACTCTGTTTCTTATTGAACAAATCGTCGATATGGCGACATTATACTTTTTCGACAAACCAGTTACCGATGAACCTTTCCGTAAAAGTTCTAAAATATCTGACTTTTCTTAAAGATTTAACACTTTTGGTTTTTTATTAGACATATTTTCAAAAAAAAATATGTTTAGAGGTCACTTGTTTATATTATTTATATACCTGCATATATGTATAGTCAGCACAGAGAAATGCTTCCAGGTAGAACTGTCGCATTAATACTAAAGCTACTTATCCTGCAACAAAAGTTGTTTACAACAAACAAACTACAAAATTCTTCTGCGGGGAATCCCGAAATTTTTAAATAAGGTTACAACATTGAATGTTAACGTTCGATAAAAAGTTCCGTTTTTAGAGTAGAGTTGGGTTCATGAGCTCTTTGAAGTGAACGCTCTTTTCAGTTCAGCTCTTTTTGGTGAGCTGGTTCGTTTAGTTCGTTCAGTAGCTCAGTAGTATCAGTTGACTTTTAAATCATTTGATTTTTAGGCTCAGTTGAATTTGTCGCTCAGTTGATTTTGTTTCTGAACTGATTTTTTCACTCATTTGATTCAATCAAATGCAGCACCAAGGCAGCTTTAATCAGTAGTAGAAAGAGAAAATATGTTTTTGGTGCTGAAATTTTATGTTATTTTAGGGAAATTTGTAAAATGTTTTACATAGGCTAATATAAATACATATATAGAAAATTTTAATAAAATTTAGATTATTATTATTCAAGTATCGAAACTTAAATCAAATAAATACAAACTACAAGACAGAAATTTATTTGAGAAAAAATAGTGGTTGCACTAAATCGCCAATGACGTGAAACAGTCGCATCTGGCATCATACAAATTTTATTTAAGAAAATTTTTTGGTTCTGGTAGCACTGATGAACCAATAAAATGAACGAAAAAAAAAAACATGGCAAGCCCTCTTCACTGAACTAGAATCATCAAAAAAAGCGAGTGCTCACTTCGCTCAGTTTACTGAATCGTTCAATTGAGCTAGCTCAGAGCTGAACGACACAACTCTATTTTAGAGCCTTCAGCCTTTGTTCATGTTTTAGAGTAGTCAATGTGAGGGTGGCGATGGCACGATGGATGGTAGTCTGCACGTTGACTACGAATCCAAAAACAGACCTGGGTTCAACCCCAGTTTCAGACCAAAAATGTTAAAATAAAAATAAACATCTCGCATTTTTCTGATGTTGCATTAGTGTGTCTTTGTGTGTCAGTTGTTGTCGGAAGGTTTCAGTGGCGAATGCATAGTCACTGGTCACTGAACAATACCGACTTCAGCTGATAGCAATCCACAATCACATCAGAACGCCCTCCTTCGTCGGTATTGTGTACCACCGGCGAAGTAAAATAATAATAAAAATGGCTACTAAAGAAGCTTCAGCACTGCTACGAGTATAAACAAAGAACGTGCGAAAGCAGATCTGCAAAAATAATTAATTAAGCTTCACCTCCTGTCGTTTCTCCTACTATCCCTTTCCTATAGTTCCAGCACAATGCTTCGCATGTCTAGGAGTCATCTCCTGAGTGCTGGTCCTAGATAAAAAAAAAAAAAAAAAAAAAACTTTTCATGTTTCTGGATGTTCACGTTTCTGCGAGTTCACTGTATTGACTATTCCAGAACATTATCACCAGCCATAATTTTTGTACCTGTCTTTTTTTTAAGTCACGGAAGCAGTACGTTTGAAATAATTGCTAGAAATATTTCCACATTGGGAAAAAAATTAACAAATGGCCGCTAAAAATTTGAAAGTAATTCAGATGTACATAGTTCAAATGCAATAACACATCTGTCCTTACTGACGTATGCCCTGAATTAAATGAAAATGTAATTTCTCTGTAGTTCTGAAAAAAAAACCACAAATTCACGATTTTTAAATTCATTTCTTGTTGTTGTTGTTGTTGGTTTTAATTGTTGCTGTTGCCTCGCTTCAAGACAAAGTTGAAATGCAGACAATAATTTTTTTTGTTGAAATTCTTAAGAAATAATTTATCCGAATTTGGTTTTCAACACTTAAAATTTTATTTCGTTTTACATCATCATTTTCAACGCCTTGTTGCAATGAAGGCATTGATTTTTATACTCAACTCAATGTTATTCTTTGTTTTTGCTTCTATATTGAACGATTGCATACTTATATTGACAAGTTCAACGGCTGTTTGCTTCAAGTAAAGTTTAACAAGTGTTTCAATATTTGATTTTATTTGATTTTTTGTTCTTCAAATGGCCGCTGTTTGAGCCGCTTCAATGGTAGAAATGATTTTGTTACAAAATCAAAAAACAACTTGACACTATGACGAGATTTTCGAATACCAGTTCAAACAATCTTATTTTATTTGACATTCTTGACAAAACAATAGCATTTTCTACAATTTAATAAGTAATTGAAGTTATTTGTTTTACTCGCACTGTGTACATAACGTCATATGAAATGCAAATAGCCCGTCATATCAAATGCAAAAAAAAAACAAAACTCACTCTTTGATTGATTATGAAACGCTGCACCGAAAGACATGTACTACGTATGTATGTATGTACATATATGTCTTCCAAGTGTTAAGCTATGTACACACGATTGTCAGATTTTACAATATTGTAGAATAAGGCAATATGATGGCAATGCACTCACAATGAAAAATTGTTAATGAAGTGTAAATTGCCTGTTCAGAATATTGTCAGAAAGCTGTACGTACAATTTCGTTGTCACACAATAAATTTATCTGTCAAGAAAAATTGTTATCAGATTATTGTATGGCAAAAGTTGCCAGATCCGATGTTTAACATTATGGGCAGCGTTGCCAACAGCAATATTTATCTGCCAATAATGTTATTGTACGGTCCACTCAATTCAGCACATGTGACAATAACGAATGACTGTCAAATGTGTGGCAATTACGTGTCAATGGAAATTTTGGTGTTCTCACGATTTTCAGAATTGTGACAATATTATTGTCATACAATGCACGAACATTACATTTTATGACAATGTTGCCACACAAAAATTGGGAGTTCATACGGTTGTTGAACATTTTATTACAATTTTTCTGTCAATATTGTATTATGTATATGACAATCTTACAAACATTCGCCTTTATTCTACTTGGCGTCGTCAATTTGAAGACACCACCACTTCAACAAAACATCAATACTAATATTGTATTCTGTAACAGGTTTTGAACGACGTCGACGTTGCTTGAGTCAGCTGATACATTTTGTTTACTGCCTATTGTTATCATTCCGTGAAGCATAGCAAGAGTAAGTAAAAAGTGAAATTTTTCATATTTTTTGCAAGTTTATTTTATTTTTTACATGACTTATCCTGCGAAACAAACAACCAATACACAACTTACAGAATATATGTCCTTTTTTTGGTAGCATAAATGCTGTGAAAAATATAAAAGAAAATTTAGATGAAAATGTTTTTCCTTTCGATTCTGACTATTTGCAGCCTTCTATTTTTTTTAAGAATTTTCCAAAAAAAAATTTTTCTCTTTTCACATTTTTATTAACAAATCAAAAACTAATGGCTAAATCAAAGAATGATTGTAACAAAACGTAAAGCTGGCGTAAGTCAAAATTTTTAGACGTATTGCATAACAAGAATGAATAAGTCTTTTTGAAAGTTACGACCAGGGCCCAAATCGCCGCATTCGTATTCGAATAAGCTTTCGTATCGAATAAAATTTCGTGACGTATCGAATAGCCAGATCGAGGCATTCGATAGCGTTCGAATCGAAATTTGTTTTAAAATGGGGCCACCGCTGCAAATTGTCATTTAGGAAAATTACAAATATCCCAAAACAAATTGCTGAAACTAATTTATAACCTTCCTTGGTTTTTCTCGACTGAGCGGCTGCACACACTTGCCGGCATGGAATTAATTAAATATAAACTTAACAGGATTAGCGAAAATTTTAACACCGCATGTCTAAATTCGGGTTATGAACATATCAATGAGCTGGCTCATCGTATGTAGTTTAGTTTTAGGATTAGTCGTTTTAGTATAAGAATAAAAATATTTAAATAGGTTTTGCTAAATTTTGCCTCCATTTAGTAATATTGTAAATATGGATACATAACTTTATAAAACAACTTACATTATAATTAAGTAGAAAAAGATACAAATCTTAAACTCTTCATATATAAAATTTAAGACTAAGTAAAATGTATATATTATATAACAAGAATAAAATTGAATTGAATTGAATTGTTTTAAAATATAAAAGATTTTTGTGCTTTGTCATAGAATAAAAACATATGGTTAAATCTTTATATATAAAAATTACATGTTTGTATGCTTGTATTTGTGCTTCTTGAAATTCTCACAGAGTCGCTCTCTGTATATCTGGAAGAAACTATAGAATGTATAAATTTAAAAAATTCCAACTGGTCGGTGCTACGACCATACAAAGTAAATCTTTATTTTTGTATATCTTGAAAACGGTTGAAGTGAAAGTTTCTGAATTTCCTCCAAATGATTTTGTAGTTAACACAAATCATTATTTAAAAAGAGAGTGGAATTGGAAAAGTGGCCGTGGTACCTCCCATACCAACTGAATATTGGTTTCTGTAGATCTTGAAAACTGTTAAAGCAAAATCTTTTCAATATTCCACAAATGACTTTGTAATTAAAAAAAATCATCAGTCAAAAACTGGGCGTGGTACCTCCCATACAAACAAAAAATTCAAAATCGACTTTTTAATTGATTATGTTATATTTTGGCTAATTTGTCCTAATGAAACTTTTTGATGTTAGTAAAATATTTTTTATTTATTTTTTGAAATATATTTATTAAGCTTGAGGTCTTTTTTTTTATTTTATTTTGTTTTATTATTCGATATTTCGTTAACAGCTTGTTAACATCATCAGGAATATTTTTTATTATTATTTATTTCTGATGATGTTAACAAGCTGTTAACGAAATATCGAATAATAAAACAAAATAAAATAAAAAAAAAAAAAATATAATAAAAAAGGTCAATTAATAACATAATTAAAATATTTTTTATTTATTTATAAATGTACTTACAGTTTAATAAAAAATATGACTGAAAAATAAAAGAAAATCTTTCTTTCTTAAAGAGCAAGCAAAACACTAGTTTAAGACAGCTTTTAGTCTATCGAATGACATTTCGAGATAAGATACTCGATCGACTACTCGTTATCGAATGCTATGATCTAAAATTTCGATACGTGTTATTCGATAACGAATACGACGATCTCAAAGAGTAAAATTTCGATCAAATTCATTCGATCATGAATGTGACGATTTGGCCCCAAATCGATCGAGTTACAAACATTTTAAACGAATGAAGTTAGAAAGTTTTCTGCATTTCTCATGAACATTTTGCAAAGTAACTTGGGGCTTTTTTGATTTCGTATGACGATTTGTTCACATGTTGCTGTGGGACTAAATGTTTTTATTAAGAAAACTTTGAACTAAATTATGGAGGTCAGCTTGATTTATAAGATTTTTGTTTACTTTAATTTCATTTGTCATAAATCGGTTACTTAATATCTCCGAAAGACAAAATACATCATAATTACATGTGTATGTACATATGTAAAAGGTAAATGGACATATGTTTGTCTACTTATATGACATTTAGAACTTTTAGGGATTTAAAACTGTGAATTTTGGTTTCTGTTAAATCTACCGCAATAATCCGATAATCAGTACAGTAAATTCATTGAGTGCCAACATGCAGTCGCTTAGCAGTCGATCTGGCATCGGTGGACATCAAAAGCGTTGCGAAAGAAATATATAAATTCATATGAAAACGCGGAATGTGCAGGGCATACAAGATACAATTTCTTTCTTTTTTACTTCTTGCCCTTTCCTATTCCATTGAGATTTTACCTCTATACCGGCATAGAGAAAGGCGAAAGCTTTTCATAACTTTTTTCATTAAAAAAATGTCTGATTACGAAGCCATATAACACATATCGTCCATACGACTGAGCTTGCGAATTGAGCAAATAGAAATCGATAGTAAAATCGATTGTTGTAAGTTTATTCTTTTTATTAAATGTTACACATACCATGGGAATTCTACTGTTGCTAACTCTATAATTCGCTTGAGCATCGTCGCAATGTTGAGTGCGTTTGTTTTGTTCTATCGTGACTATAATGGGATGTGTTCTAATGAACTTGTTCCCGAAACAGGATCATTCATGCCCACAACGCGTTCATCAGAGCGCATCCAGTACGCAGAGGTCTTCCCTGTCACTTTTGACGTGGGGAAATTCAAATCGAATGTTCATAAACACTACTTATTCTACCCTCCCTCCCAAAACTTTATTTCCTAGTTCCAGCGCAATGCATCACGCATGTGTAGGGGTCATCCCGTGAGTGCCGCTTCAAGAAAAAAAAAATTCTTGTCAAACCGATTTTCGATACGTATTAATTTTTTTGAATAAAAAACATTGTCGAATGCTGTAAATTTGCTTTGAACGGCTTAAATATAGCGGGAAGTTGCAGCGATGGCCTGCGAGGTCAACCGATTCGTATATATTTTTTATATTACATATCAGCATTCTGGTTGCCCCGGTAGTCTAATTAGAAGTGCACTACTTTATCAGTTTGTTCGATTCCTCGAAGTGACCTTGGGATGGGACCTTTTATACACAGCAATCTGCCGACCTAACCTAACATATCGACATTTTAATTGACATGACGTATCAGTTAACTCCAACCGATCTTCACGATCTAATATTCATTAGACAATGCATTCTTAATTAACTAAATTTAAAATTAAAAGAATCACACATACCTATTCCATATTATGCAGGCAATTGAAAATAATTTTGTATTAAATTTACAAAAATTACTAAAATTATTAGAATGGAAAACGATTCTTAATTCTCAAGATGAATAATTTCAATATCGGTCTATACTCCTGTGAAATATTGCATATCAGTGGGAGACAAATTTGAATGTAATACATTAAGAAAGGAAAACAGATTTGAATTAAGGGCATCAAAATCCTTATACTTTTATTTCTAGGGTAGACAAAAAATATTTTGTTGATCAGTGTAATTTTGTTACGCAGTGTAATTTTTTCAAAACCTGCCACAAGACTTTTTATATCATACTGCACCTAAAACTATCAAAAAACTAAAACTTTCAATTTAAAAAACACTTAATAATTTTGGCCAGCTTTTCAGGCCCAATACTCCTCTGTGCGACGGAGGAACTCTACGAGTTCTTTTTCGTCGCATTAGCAACAGTCGTTCTCGAATGTTTTATCCGAGAAACAGTTTGCTAATTGCACAACGGGGGGTGGTATGAATAACATATGCATACACAGGGTAAAAATGCACCCATTTATACTTACAGATGTGGTCTATGTGTTTCAAAACAGCAAAAATGCTTGAAAATATTAAATTATTCTGCATCAGCAAATACTACTAAAAATTGTTAGCTCTAGTGTTTAATTTGATTCAAAACTTTATTAGTTCACCATAAATAGACCAATTTAATGGTTGTCAAAAAAAAAAATAAATACGAAATGTCTGAAAATATTTGGGTTTGTGTGTCATGGTTGAAAATATTTTGTAGGCTTCTTATATTTAATTGTGTTAAATTTATCTTGATTATAGAAGAATTTTGCTTGGTCAGAAACACAATGTTTTAACATAAATTTAAATTATATTTTTTGGGGGTGTGTGTGTGTTGTTTTGTGTGTGTGTGTGCTATTGCTCTCTGTCTGATACTGTTTGAAGTCATGTTGCTTTTACTTCAAATGACTCGTTCGAAATCGATACCACGAGAATTTAAAATAGATACCGCAATATTTATTTATCAATAAAAAAAGGCATTAGATTTACTTTTCGATTTGAAATCAATATTAAAAATTCAAACCATTCAAGAAGTTCGTACAAGAATCCACACAAAAATATTCAATTCTAATTTTCAAGGTTTAATTTAACAAAAAAAAAAAAAAAAAACAAGTGAGTTGCGAAAAAATATTTGCCAAAGAGGTGAACATTTGCGCGACATCATATTCCATTATTAATTCCCATATTTCCACCTTACATTGGTATCAATTAAACTGAATTTCATCAAAAAGAAGTGTGTTTGTAAGCCAATTTACTTCCTAACCTCAAATTTGCCCACCCTTGCTTAGAAATACGTATAAAATTTGTTAATTGTTATCTTTTGAAAAGAAAAAAAAAACCTAAAGATAATTTTAAATGTATTACATACATACATACATACACGCTATATTTTATATTTCAGATGCCAATATGAACGGCAATCGCCAGAGTTTTATTTGGGGCGAATAATTTCCGCTATTGAATTATTCGTTTTATTTTTTCATTATTTTTTGGCCAAAAATTTCAATATATTATTCGCAATCGCTAAACTGACATTCGCCACGGCCCTAATTCATGGACAAACTGGATAAACTAAATATATGTATGTATGTAGGTATGATACATACATACATATCCATACTTAGTTCATTCTTTGATCGCTTTTGAATATTGCAGAAACTGCAAACCTACTGCCAGATTAATACATTCGTCTAAGCCATCTGTTGAAGAGTTTAATAATCGCTTGTAATATTGAAAAGATTCATAAAATTAAAATTTAGTTAAATCGTGCTCTCAAATAACTTTTTTAATGATTTCAAATTTTGTCTGCCTTTCTAAACACCTTGAATCTATGTAAAATATATGTATGTTATTATGTAGGTAGATACATTCATACATACATATATACATCCATTGATACATGCTTAAATATATTGTATCTGCATTAAAATAAATATGTATAGTACACGTATATGTACATACATAAATACACTAAAGCCCCGATTTGCGTCGATCCGATTTGCGTTTTTTCGATTTGCGTCGCTTTTTAAAAATTTGCATAATCCGACTTGCGTCGTTGTGATTTCGATTTGCGTCACTTTGATTTCGATGCTTAAGCGTAGCATCATCTGTTGAGCACGCCATCAGTTGCTACAAGCAAATCTATGCGCAAAAGAAATCTTTAACAATTCAGCAAACCTTGACAGTTTTGTTAACAAAACAGTGAGACCACCTAACCAAATGGAAACAACTGTTGTTAATTTAGATTTATCTGCTGAATAACATTTATAACACTATTTTTTACTTTAATGTTTATGTGAATCGTATATACGTATGTATTTATGTATATGAAAATTAATTTTAATAATTTAATTTATTATTTTTTTTCATTTCTAACTTTAAATACGTTTATTGAATGAAATTAAACAAATAAAAACGTATCCATATGACTTTTTTTTTATCTAAATATGTATATATTTTTTCGAAATTTTTTAGTTTTTCTCCCAATTAATTCGAAATCAGAACATTTGTATAGAAACAAATAATGCCATTTGCGTCGTTTCAATTTGCGTCGCATTCCTCCCGTCACCATTAACGACGCAAATCGGGGCTTTAGTGTATATAAATTTTGCTTTTATTTTGAAAATTAAGTTTGATGTGCATTTACTTTTTTTTCATTTATTGGGTTTCTGTTTTCAAATATTCAAATTAATCATTTAAAACGTTTTTAAATAAAACACATCTCGAGACTTACTTCTATCTACAGACAGTAGGTTCTCGGTATAACGAATAGAATGGTTGTCTTTCTTTTGAAGTGAGTGTGTGAGGGAAAAAAACATTGATATCTTATATATATTCTTAAAGAATCGAGTTTGTAAAGGGTGGTTAAATTTTAAGGGCCGATGTTGATTTTGAATAAAACACAAATTATTTAAGAAATTTTTTTTTTTTTTTTTTTTTTTTTATCTGGGATCAGCACTCAGGAGATGACTCCTACACATGCGATGCATTTTGCTGGAACTATAGGAAAGGGATAGTAGTAGGAGAAATGACAGGAAGTGAAGCTTAATTAATTATTTTACAGCTCAGCTTTCGCACGTTCTTTCTTTATACTCGTAGTAGTGCTGAAGCTTCGGTTCAGTAGCCATTTTTATTATTATTTTACTTCGCCAGTGCTACACAATACCGAGAAGGAGGGCGTTCTGATGTGATTGTGGGTTGCTATCAGCTGAAGCCGGTATTGTTCAGTGACCAGTGACTATTCCTTCGCCACTGAAACCTTCCGACAACAACTGACACACAAAGACACAGTAATCCACATCAGAAAAATGCGAGATGTTTTTATTTTTATTTTAAAATTTTAGTGTGAAACTGGTGTTGAACCCAGGTCGGTTTTTTTGGTTGTGTAGTCAACGTGCAGACTACCATCCATCGTGCCATCGCCACCCTCAAACAAAAACACAATTAAAATTTGTCGTACAATGTATTTGCAGCAAAAATTTCATAATAAACAAGACATGTTGAATTTTTTTTTTACTTAAAAAATACCTTTCTTGTTGTCTTTATTTGCTGAAATTTCTTTACAATCTTTTGCCAATATCTTACAATAAATTCACCCAAAAATATCACCATTGAAAGACAATATGAAATTATTAAACCTGCAAATACAACTCTAAATTTATTGAGTGGTAACGGTGACGGATTATTGGATAATTTACGCGTATATTCTGAATTCGCTTGATTTTTGTTCGTCTTAGGGATGTTTGTCATGTCAAGCAACCATTTATCTATAATGCCAGCACAATGTAAGGAGTTAATGACCCGATTAAGTGGTTCAATTAAATACGAACGATATTTCGTGTAAGCACATATCTGATTTAAAATTATCACCATGGGCAGCACATCGAATTCATTGTACCGTTTCGTAGCCTCAATGTACATCTGAAAGTCCCCCAAGTTGGTGAACGTAGCAGCAGGAGTGGGATACGTACGCATATTATCGTATATCACATATTCTTCAGAGCTATTTACGTAGTCAATTTGTTTTAAAGGTATACGCAGGGCATCAAAGATATCGGTGTCGAATCTTCTTGTAATTAAAAATGTATAATTTGCCTTAATCAGTTGTTGGACAGTGGTAATTTTGTAAATGTCGGCAGTGTTGAAGGCATAATAGAGACGTCCTCCAAAAGTGGCCGAGAGTATCATGATGCTCAACAGGCAAAGTAAAAATGATATTTTCATAAGAAAGGTTTTCATTTGTAGAGGCCTTGCATTGCCCAAAAGCAAACCGACAATGTCTATCCATGTTAGAGTTTTCTTCAAGCAATAGTGGGCAAATTGCGCCAAGATCATGACCAACAATGCTAAAAGACCAAAGATTAGCCAGGTTGTGGGACTGAATGGCTTGAAAAGCCATATTTCAAACCAGTCCTTTCTCTCGTACCGGCCGGTTATGACAATGACGAGAGGCGTGAAGGAGTAAGAATCACTTTCGCCAAAAAAATTACTTCGAACTGAATAACGAAAGTAGCCCAGTAAAACATCAAATTTGTTTTCGAGCAAATAGCGAAATGCACCCATCACTGTGCCATTTTCATATACATTCCCAACGCCATTGTCCTGCGCATTGTAATATATTTGCAATTTGAAGTTTAACGTTTTGGCCATGGTTCGCATCATGTTGACTTCCACTCCCTCAATGGCCACAATGTCTCTGCCATCTTCAGTCAAATTGAAGCGAAAAAATAACGAACTGTTACGTATGTGCGTTGTTAGCGGACAATTGTGAAAATTGTTAAACTTATAGGGGAATAGTTCCTCATTTTGAAAGTTTCCTTTGCGAAAGGCATTCACTTGTTCAACTACAACTTGATAACAACGTTGCGGTTTAAAGATGTCATACGAATACAATTTGAAAAAGGAGTCCTGCTCTGCATAAACTGCCACAACAATATTTACAATATTCAATTGATATGAGTGCTCCAATATTGATCGTACCTCGTTGTCACTTTTCAAAGACTGTGCAGTGTTCATTATTATAAAATATTCGCCCACATTTTCGTTGTAATCATTTGTAACGGCAGTCAATAGCGAGCTAAAGGAAAATTCTTTTTTAATTTAAATTCGGAAATAAAGTACTTTATTTTGAAGGAAAGGAGAAGCAGTTATACCCACCTGTACGCCTGGTAGGAGTCCACATACCACAAATTGTGATGCGAAACTTTGGTAACCCTTTGCAAGCGTTTCGTGGTGCTCACAAAAATTTCGAATTTCATTAGTTGTGAATTTTTCATGGCATCGGATAGAAAATCCATTACATCGTTCTGCCACAGCTGGGAATACTCCAAATGTACACTGATACTCATCACGGATGTTTTCCTCTCAAAATACTGCGTAACAGCTGCATCGATAGATCTTTTGTTCTTCAATTTCCCCAAACCCCATATTTCCATATCGATACTTTGTGCAAAAGTATTGAACGTATTTGAAATAAATAGACAAAATACACTGGCTACAAAGAACTTCATGGTAATTAAACTTGTAGTGAAGTACATCATAACACGAACGCAACACGTCCTTAAATATTGCTGGTGTTTTCTACTAATCAGCATATTTAATTAGTCTACAAATATAGATTGGTCCTTAAAATTCAGACAATACTTAATTGCTTTATTTAATTTCTTTTCGAATAATTTTTACTTAATTACTTCGTTAGTGAATTTACACTGGCATTTACTTGAAGATGGTACACAAAGACGATTATCATTTATTCATTTCGTTTTATTGAGATATTTTCCTATACGAGGTTTGTTCAAAAGAAAAGGTGAATTTTATGTTCTTCGATTACAATGGTGTAGTGCATCATGAGTTCATGCTAATAGGTCGTGCGGTTAATAAGGAAGTTATGCAACGTTTGCGTGAAGAAATACGGCTCAAACGATCGGAGTTGCGGGAAAAAAATCATGGCTTCTTCATCACGAGAATGCACCAGCTTACACATCAATGCTTCTTCGTGATTTATTGTCCCAAAGACCATCGTCAACCATCTTATTCACCAGATTTGGCTCCCTGCAACTTTTTCATATTCCCAAAACTGAAGAGACTAATGAAAGGAAAGCGTTTTGCCACAATTGATGAGATATAGTCAGAATCGAAGAACGAGCTGATGGCCATATCGAAAAGCGCATTTCAGAAGCGCTGCGAGATTCAGAAGAAGCGCTAGCATAAGTGCATTTTATCTGAGGTGCTATAGTTTGAAGGGTACAAAATGAATATTGATGAATAAATAAATACTCTGCAAAAAAAAATACAAAATTCACTTTTTCTTTTGAACAGACCTCGTACATTCGAGCTTTTAATCTTCTACTTGACTCACTTCGTTGTACTGCTGGCTGTATTTTTTTTTTTTTTTTTTTTTTTTTTTATCTTGGACCAGTGCTCAGGGGTTAAGCCCTACATATGCAATGCATTGCACTGGAACTAGAGAGAAGGATAGGGAAGAAACAGACAGGTGGTGAAAGTGGTAGAAAGATAGAGCTTAATTCTTGCACAACTTTGCAGTTGCGTGTAAATTATAAAGCAAAGTTGCGGCGTCTCTGATGTTTTTTTGACGCATTATTTTTAAGCTAATGGAGCCATTTTATTTATTATTTTACTTCGCCGACGTTTTATTGCTCAAATACCGACGAAGGAGGGGCTGTAGCACAGAAAACTCAGAAAAAACTTTTTTCTGATTTGACCCGGCTGTGAATCGAACCTGGGTCTTTCTGGTTGCAGAGCCAACACGCTGACTACTCGCCATCAGCACCCCCAATATATATAGGAGCTAGGAGGTTGACACTCGAGAGTAAGAAGAGCGAG
The DNA here is from genome assembly GCA_963924685.1 of Dexiosoma caninum. Taxonomy (NCBI): domain Eukaryota; kingdom Metazoa; phylum Arthropoda; class Insecta; order Diptera; family Tachinidae; genus Dexiosoma; species Dexiosoma caninum. Next base: position 31,453,512 of record OZ004729.1, read on the forward strand.
AGTTCGATCGCCACTCCACTAAAAAAATATTTTATAAATTTTATCACAAGCGTCGGCTGCCCTCGGCAGCCTAGTGCATGAGCATTAGTCTTATCAATCTGGAGCTGCGGGTTCCATTTCCGCCTATAGCCTGGGTGTTTCTTATTTTATCACAACGGTCGTAAGGTCTGGCCTAAATGAGTCATTCTCCTTCGGCGAGGGTCCGCCACCTAACCCAACAATCGTGTTATTACAATCGTGTTATTGTTTTTAAATAGACGGGAATTGCTATTAGCATTAAGATTAAATACATTGCAATTATGTTAATGCGAGTATATTGAAATTGTAGACCTGCCAATTTAGGCTCTATGGGCTTGTGGCTATTTTATAAATAAATAAATATTTACAGGGGGTGCTGTTGACTGAGCATATAGCGGGACAATCCATGGTTCAATTACCAGTCAGACCCAAAATATTTCAGATATGTTTGAGCAGCTCTTCCTCCGTACTTGAGCAATGAAACGTCGGCGAAGTGAAGTAAAATGGCTCTCCGTTAGCTTCAAAAATTAAAGCGTCAACATAATACCAGCCGTGCAGCAACTCTGATTTACAAATTCTGATGCTGATGGCGAGTAGTCAGCGTGTTGGCTCTGCAACCAGAAAGACCCAGGTTCGATTCCCAGCCGGGTCAAATCAGAAAATAGTTTTTTCTGAGTTTTCTGTGCTACAGCAGCCTCCTTCGTTGGTATTTGAGCAATAAAACGTCGGCGAAGTAAAATAATAAATAAAATGGCTCAATTAGCTTAAAAATAATGCGTCAAAAAACATCAGAGACGCCGCAACTTTGCTTTATAATTTACACGCAACTGCAGAGTTGTGCAAGAATTAAGCCCTATCTTTCTACCACTTTCACCACCTGTCTGTGCAAGTCCTGAGGTTTTTTCTTCTTGGACCAGTGCTCAGGGGATATCGCCTACATATGCCATGTATTGCACAGGAACTAAATAGATAGCAGGATAGTGTAGAAAATAGACAGGTGGTGAAAGTCATAGAGCTTAATGGACAACTCTGAACTGGCGTTTTAATTATAAAGCAAAGTTGCAACATCTCTGATGTTCTTGAAATATAATATGCTTGCACGGGTAACCGGTGGGGCTGAGTAGTTCTATAGTGTAGTAATGGTTTAATGACTGATGTATTCCCTATATGGTGAGTCCTACTTGTCGACCGCGTAGGGTTGGAGTTCATGCACCGGTTATTGCTCTGGATTTGTGGTGGCTGTGGTTACTAACTAAAGTCACGCGGGGAGAATAGTTTATGACATTTGCCTTCATATGCCTCGATACTAGTCGAGGTGCCGTTGTCACTGAAAGAAGTCGTCGGACGGTATCCGTTATTGTAGAACTAATGTTCTGCATAAAGGATCGTGGCGGCGGTGCAGAGATGCCCTGAGGCTATTGCACAGGAACGGTCAGGCGACTCTACTTTGGTTGCCGGGACACTACAATATTGAGCGGAACGAAATGGTTGACAAATTTGTTCGTGATGGGACGGCTTTATCCCACACACAATATGCAGAGGTCGAGACGAAGATTGTGACTAAGGTCTTTGGGAGGAAAAGGCAGATTGCAGGTGGAATGGTTTGAGTGTCCGGTCCAACTTGATACAGACTTGGGCGGCCTATAACAGGCGCAGAACCGACAACCTCATGAATATGTCAAGGAATAATATTTCTCGTTTTGTGGCTGTCTCTACAGGACACTGGCCTCTAGGGAGGTACGCAGATCGCCTTGGAATAGGCGGGAATACACTGTGCAGGAGCTGTGGTGAGGACGATAGCGAGAACACCGCTTTCTATCTATTGTGCGGTGACCGACCCTGTGCCGGGGCATACAAAGGACGCTGCGAGTTTCCAGCTTCGCGGGTCTCAACAGTGTGGGGGACATATTTCCCACCGGCGTGATGCAGATTTTGGATTTGGCCAGCTGAATATACGCTTGTACGGAGTGCTGACTACTACAGTCTACGTTACCTACTTCCTTTATTTTTGGCTTTCGTGAGGTTTATCGAAACGTCATTATCTGTTGAGAGAACCGTGGGGTTAGACGTTAACGGTACCCACGTTAATCTTGTCACAACTGTTCTGCGGAAAAAAATCTCGCAATAGAAAAATGTATACGAATACCTAAATTGTATTCAAGTGAACAACAGTGTCATGGGAATGTTTGTAGTCTAAATAATTGATGGCACATGGATATAAAACAGCATGTCATTCCAGTAATAATAATAAATTGAAAATTTTGTTGAATATATAAAAAAGAAATCATTATAAAAATATTAAAAAAATTCCTGAAGAAATTGGCGACATATTGATATAAAAAAAAGAATAAAATTTTCATTAAAAAAAATTTCCCTTAAGCTTTATTATCTTAATATAATCTGGTTTCAATTCGAATGGCTATTGGGTATTGATTTCTATTTTATGATTGACTTTATCCTTTGAAAATTCAAAAATAATTAGTATTTTCGGTCCGTGTAATAGAGACCTCGAGCTTAATAATTAAATAAAAAGATAAATTATATTAAAATGTATAGAAATTTTGTTCGATAACGAATGCCCTGCTCTTTCGAAAGTCAAGAAATGAGTAAAAATAACAACAGCGTGCTTTAAATGGACATAAAGATATTTTGACGTACACGATATCTAAGTAAGAAAAAAATCACATGATTAGTTAAATTGGCCACACAATTAATAGGCCTTGGTAGTGAACGCATTGAATCTACAGCTAGAAGTTCGCCATCCTTTAGCGGTACTTTAGAACAACTAGAAATAAAAAGTCTCTCCTTTGGCTAAAAAAAAAATTAATGCGTCAACGTTACATCTGCAACTGTAGATTTGTGCAAGAATTAATCCGTATTCCTTGCAGTCATTCCACTCTCCCTTTCCAACTAGTTGCCGGGCAATATATTGCTCACAATCGAAAAAATTTTCCTTCGATATAAAAGAGAAACCAAGTCGTTTTATGGAAAATAAAAAAAGAAAATATTTTAAAATTTTATTTTTTTTTTAATGAGTACTATTGATTACATGCAATTAATTTTAATTATTTAACTATTGTTTTTATAAAACTTTTTATAACCAAAAAAATATATATATATATATGTATATACTAAAAAAATATATTATTAAAATAAAATTACAATTTTCTTAGACAAACAATCCATAAGTTAATCATAATTAAAATGAAAAACGAAATTTAATTTCAAAACAAAGAAATAAAAAAAAAACTATATTATAATTATTGTACATACATATATGTATGTACATATGTAGATGTTTTAACAAAATTCGTTCAACAGGAAATATATAATTTAAAAGAATTATAAAAAATATTACTAATAATGTGAAATTTGCTTTTGTAATTAAATAAATATATGTATGTGTATGTATAAAATAAACCTGAAGTGAGCTGTAGTTAGCATTTTCTTTTCTTATACTTGAAGATAATATTTCTAAATGCATGATTTTTCTATAACTCATGCAGTATTCTGTTTCAATAGTTAAATTTCTTTTCAACTAAACTATACTTTTTTTAAAACTGTCTTTTGGGAGGAGGCAAAAATTGGATTTCACAAAATTTATATAAAAAATATACTTTGGAAATCTCGGTTTTTTTTTTTGCAATAAATAAATATCCATGTTGCATGTTTTATTAAATTTTTCTAAAGAAACAGATTTTTATATTGAAAATAAAGGCACTGTTTCAAGTATTTTTTTTTTAATTTATAAAGCGTGCACATTTCAGTAATTTAATATTTTAAAGTTGTAAATTCTTTCAATTTATTTTTCTATAAATTTCTAACAATAGTTAGAATTTAATACTTTTTTTTGTAGTTGTTAAAAAAAAAATTTAGTTTTTGTGTAACACAATGACTAATTATCAATTTGCACAAACATACTACGGACACTGCTTTTCTTTCTTATTATTGTTTTTCTGTTTTTTTTTCCTTAATTTTAAACTAAAATAATAATTTCCTTAAAATATTATTTTTTTTTCTGGTATTTTCTATGTTTCTTTGGTGTATAGCCCGATGATGTCCTCTAGCGCGCTCATTGAACCAAATATTAAAGCGAATAAACCACACAAACAGATGAGAATGTTTTTCCACACAATCCAGTTGTATGCGCCGAAACCAGTATCCCAATGGGTTACCAATTCAATGAATACCTGTTGAAGGAAGCAAGAGAGATTTAAAACTTGAAGAAAAACGTAAAATATTTAATATTGTGCAATTAAACTTACGGGAAATATCAAGCCAAGTATGGAAAAGCAGAAGGCACCAATAAGGCCCATGAATGGAGCTATTGTAGGCACTGAAACAGCTAAAACGACGGCAGCAGTAACCAAAACAGTTCTGCAAAAAACAAAAATACCAAAATGTTGTTGTAAGTACATATTTCAATTTAATTACAAATTAATAACAATAAGCAAACATTATATAATATCCCTCTCACCACTGTCTCATAAAATAATACCGATCTAAGTGTTATAACTACGGCGAACATTTTTCACCACGAAAAAAACTTTTATAATGAAATGAGCATATAACTACGACGAACATTTTTCACCACGAATAAATCTTTTATAATGAAATGAGCATGGACACACCTTCAAATGAGCGCTATAAATATTTTTAATTCACCAGTAATTTTTACTCTTTATTGATAAAAAAAGAAAACTTCGCCGCTGGTTTGTGAAAAATTTCTATACATAGAAAAACTCATAAAAGAACACTTGTTGTTTTGGAATTATTGAAAATAATTTTAATGATTTCTACAAAATAGCCTTAATTTTTTTTTTAATAATTTTTATCAGTTAGTTTTCCTTGAGCATGCCGAAGTTATCATTAGTCCGTAATCGTGATTGATGTAAAAGTAACCCGAAAAATAAAAAAATCGTGCTATTTATAAAACAGAATAAAATATATATGTGATAACTCAAAAACTGAAATTCATTGAAAGACGCTGATTAGTGTAAACGCAGCGTCTTGCAAAGGTTTCTTTTCGACTAAAATATTAAGAAATTGGCTTATCTGGACAGAATTTAGTTTAGTTTAGTTTCGTTTAGTTTAGAAGATATTTAGCTACAGTTCACTGACAGCTAAGAGTGTGCTATTTATTTGCGGAGAACGGGAACATAAACCAAGTATTTTAACGCAAAGTTACTTACCTTAAAACATAATTAACAAAATTTGGACGTTTGGTACATTTTTCTTTGATGGCATCCCAAACAATTTCCAAGCACACGTAGAATTGAAGACCAAAAGTACAGAAAACAGCTAAAGCGATCAAAACTTTAACAGCTTGAGCCGGCCTACAAATAAAAAAAATAAAAGAAAAACACAACAATGAAAAAACACAGCATTAATTATCAACAATCTTCTTCTTACCATTCGTGAACGGGCAAATTCAATGTTATACTTTCGGCAGTGTCGTTGCCATAACGTAAATACCCCAAGAAACCCAAAAACATATAAATCAATGTCACACCAGACATACCCTGTGAAAGTACGCCACAAATGCCCAAAAAGTTACGTGGATTTTCCATATTATTTTCCAATGGCATAACAACACCAATGGCTTCCATTGCAAAAATCGTAATGGAAAAGAAGGCTGGCAGTGTTGAAAGATGCACATAATCTCGTGTCTCAATCGACGGTATATCCATAACTAGATAATAGAAAGTTATGCCCAAACCGAGACCCATGAAAACGTTAGCAATCATGGAAACTGGTGCAAGATACTTCAAATTTGGTATCCACGACAACAAGATCAGAGGTATAAGCAAACAAGCGATAAGCAAACGCAAAGAAACTTCATAGCCCAGCCAATGCTCCATAACCTATAAAAATTGTCCATTTTTATTTTGCTCTTGCCAAACACACACATACATACATACCTGTTCAAAATTCTTTGCTACAATCACAGTGTATACGGAACATGTACCGAAATATGTGAGGAACAAACCAAATAGTATTGAGAATTTTGCAATGGGTGCAAAACAGCGACACCATTTGGGACCATTTTGAAATGCAACTTCAGCAATTTCGGCAAAACTCATTTTAGTACGCCTCGTTTTATAATACAGCTTATGGCCACATTTCACCTGCAAGTACAATTTGTTGTTATTGTTTTTATTTGCTTTTACAAAAGTCCGGAAATAATTTTTGTTTGCGTGTATCCTACAATGTACACTAGAGCCTCGATTTGTGTCCTTCATGGGGCGCAAATCATAATGACGCAATGGAATAATTTTTTTTTCTATAAAATTGCATTGATTTTTTGACATTTATCAAATAAAATTCTATTTTTGATAAAAAAAAAAAAAATATGGGAATCGATTGACGTTGCAAGCCAGCCCTGAAACTTCCCATTAACTTTAATGCATTCAAAGCAAGTTTGCAGCAGCCGACAAGGTTTTTAAATCCCGAAAAATTAATGCGTATCGAAAATAGATTTGACAAGAAATTACGCAGTAATTAAAAACAAAAAAAAAATTTCCAAATTTTCTAATCATTTTACAGATTTTTGTAAAATTTTTGGCATTGGATACATTTTTAAACTCCATAAAAATCGGTGATTTGAAGAAGAAAATAAATTTTTTTTTTTTAATTTTTTGTTAACGATATCTGTCGAACGAATCACCCGATTTTAGTCAAATTGGCATAAATGGACACCTCTTTCTGGCCTTAAGAGCTGATTAGATTGTGCAATTGTCCGTCTAGGAGGTTAAAATTTATTTCGAAAAACAATTAATCGAAAACTTTATTTTCAAAATTTTTGAAATCTACCGCACGTAATCGGCTTGTTATCTCACGACTTCTAACCTGTGCTAATATATTTTTGATATGTATACATACACCATACCGTGCAGACAAAATAACTAGTAAGACTGAGATTTAGACGAGTAAACATTTGGAAGAAAAACATCGGGAATTATCATTTGTTTTTTCATTGGAAATACTTTATATATGTAACTGTCTTCAAACATGTTTTTTTTCATCCATAACCAGCAAATAGAATTCGAAATGTAACAAAAAGGAAGGTAAACAATTTTTGGCAAGTACACAAAGTCTGACGTTAAAAAATCACCAGGAGGATCGCTCTAACCTGTTTAAAGCCCGTATGACACTACATTAATTTTTCATTAATTAATATAAAATTGATAGAAAAGGACAGCAAGAATCAGAAAGAGACAAATATAAAGTCTATGGTTAATATTTAAATTGAAAATATTATTTAAAAAAACGCTAAGAAAAGTATACGGTCAAAAACTAAGCTCAAAATCGCAAATATTTTGCATAAATCGCTAAGTTGTCAACATGAAAAACCTTTTAAATTCGAAACGTCAATTTTAAGTTGAAACTTTTTACATTTTTTTTGACAGTTACTAATTTTTTTTCTCGATAACGCTAGTAGACGATTTGAAGGGTTAAAGCCCTTCTGACACTACATTTCTTCTACATTGTTAAAATTTTGGAGAAGAGCGCAAATATATTGTAATGGGAAAATTAATAAGGTGCAAAGCGTACAACCATATTAAGATAAATGCAAAAATATCAAATCGTCCACTAGTGTTATCGATAAAAAATGAGTAAAGGCACAGTTAGTAAAAACGTAACACGTTAGCGGCGATCAGCTGGCAAAAGCTGTAACATAAGTAATACTCGTTGCTGTTTACTAAAATCGTGGCGTTGAAATTGTCACTTAGAAAATCTAAAGAAAATAGATTTTTACGCTGCAAACGTCAACTTGTCATTACATACATATAAAACAAAAGCTTTTGAAAATATCCTGAATCTGTCCAGTTTTTATTAATTCTTCCATCGTCGAAAACGTTTATTCTTTTTTGCAAGCTTTGCGCATTGCGCATAAATTAATAAATATTGAATTGATTAAATTCATTTCGTTCACAATTCTAGTTTTCTGTTCGAATTTATAAAATTGTTGAAAATATCAACAGCTGACTGAATTGCTTGAAGTTTTACGTTTTTAATAACCGACTCCTAAAGTTGAATGATACTGACAAGTCTAAGGGTGAACGATACGTTTTTACTAACTAGACCTTAACTGTCAAAAAAAATGTAAAAAGTTTCAATTTTCAAATTGACGTTTCGAACTTAAAATCTTTTATATATTAGAAACTTAGCGATTTATGAGTTTTTCTTTAGCGTTTTTTTTTTTAAATGAAAATAAGGAGGCAACACTTAAAAATCTAAATATTATATTATATATGTTTCTTTCTGGCTGTTGATGTCCTTTTATATCAATTTTATATTAATAAATGACATATAAATGTAGTGTCATACGGGCTTTATTGGATCATCGGGTACAAATATGAACAAGTTTCTGCGAGTATATAGGAAATTTATACAAAACCTTTTAGAAAATCAAAAAGAAAAAAAAAACAATCATCAATTATATGTCAATTACATGAAAAATATTAATTTTATAAAATGATTTCAATACAAATTGTTTTACGAATTCACTGTTCGTAGTGGGGATACAGAAACTTGCATTTAATTAATTTTTTTTATAAAGTCAAAACTTTTAGAAGGAAACGAAATTGGCGATATTTTTATTTATTTATTTTTTTTTTGACAAACTAATCAAATTTCTAATTGATTTTAATTAAAATAGCATAAGAAAACAACACCACTTTAAAATTGTTTTAACTTCATGTGAATTGTGATGAAAGAATTCCACGTTTTTGACCGATATGCCACTGTTCACCATCATGAGTTATTATTATTCGCACTAATGAAGCTTCATTAACAATGGCAAAACAAATTTGATTATGTTAAATGAAAATATTACATTTTAAATATCTTGTTTTCTATGCTTTGCTACGTTTAGATTGCTTTCGACAGTTGACAAAGTACTAAATCACAAAATATTACATTAAAATTATAATTATTACAACAGGGCTATCGATAGAGAGCATAATTTAATAAAACACATACCGTCATATAAAACGTAAAATCAGTGACAAAATTTAAAAAATCAGTTTCTCTATTGAATATTGTGGTACCATGTAAAAATGCAAAAAAAATGTAAAAAAAAAATGTAAAATGTAAAATTAACTATTTTATCTAAATATAATTGATTCTGTAAATTTTATGCGAATTTTGAAGTTTCAGGTGGGTTACTTAACCCAATTATCAAGTTTTTTTCCCTCTCTTTTAAAATCTAAAAAAAAAGTGTTGTTACATGGTTTTACGTTTTATATGACGATATGTTGCAATATTTTAAACGATTCGAGAAATTATGCTCTTAGTAGTTTTGAGTCAGATACGCTATTGTTCGCCCAAGACTTCTATATTCGTTTTAGTTCTAGTGATTGCCCCGCCACTATATCCAGCCATGACCGCCAAAAACCAAATTTTACTTTTTGATTGTCTTAATTGTGTTCGTTTTAAAATCGTTGTTTATGTAGATTCAAATATTTGCCCGATTTTTTTATCAAGCGTTGTTTGTTTTTTTGGCCATAGTCAGAAACTAAATATTTTTTTTTTAGTGGCGCAAAATTCTAGATTAATTTCATCATATTTTCCATTCATTTATACGTACCAGTACATAACTGCAGTGTGTACAAACGAAGGCCGTAACAATTGTTGCAAAGATGCCCATAATAATGCCGGAGTACATAAAAGCAATTGGCATAGAAAGAATACCAGTGCCTAAAGAGGCCTTTAGCAAATGCGTTAAAGTTTCACTATCTCTGTAATCATAATAAATATATGTAAATAGTTTCGTTTCAAGAACAACGAAGCAAAAAAAAAAAAAAAAACTTACGTTGTGGGATGTTCATTTTGACGCGCCAAAAAAGGATCAAAATCCGATTGAGTTAAAGCATGTTCAATATCTTTGCGAGGTTGAATTTTGTATCTGAAATAAAAGAAAAAAAATATTTTTTATAAACAAAAACAAACAATTATTTTTCTTTTAACTGAATGAAAACAAATCGTTCGGCCATTTATATTGAAAAGGAAAACAATTTGAGCTTTTTTTATTGTTGTTTTCAATATAAATGACCGAGCGAGTAGTTTCACTCGTCTTCTATGAACAAACAGTAAATGTTAATATTCTGTCTTTTGGTGATAATTTTTAACAGGCGATAATTTTTTTATGAAAAAAAAAAAAAAAAGTTGAGATAAATTACAGTGAAACCTGTCCTAACGGACACGCCACCATAACCTGACAAACTTTGTAGAACAAGGATTTTCATCAGGTTTTTCGTTCAAAATGTATTCTCATTACCGGACACTCTATTAACCGCACGCGGACAGTAAATTTTAGAGAATTGTGCTCAAAAGGCCTCTAATAAGCGGACAGAAACTTTAATTTTAAAAATTAATTCGTTTTTGAATTTTATACAAGCCGTTTGACAAACACGCAAACGGCGGAATGGTTTTGAACAAACTCTTTTTCTCCCATGTTTGTCAAGACGCTTTGAAATTTGTGATTCCCCTGTTAACACAGTCTCATGTGTTGAAGATGGCATAGAATTTGCTGTTTGTTTTGAAGAAATAGTTTGATTAGCTCGTGTTGCTAGCTTTAGACCCACAAAGATATTTAGTCAATTAAAGAAAAATTTAAATTAAAAATACAATTCTATAAATATCTCCTTGTGATGAAGCATTAAAACAAATTGTCTGTTTGAAGCATCTTGCTAGAGACGACTTTATCGCATTCCAGGACATCAAAACCATTTAAAATCATTTTGAAACTCAACGGTTCAAATTGAACTGATCTAAGTTAAAGCAGTCCAATCTGAATAAATATTGTTAACCAAAAATCATTTAAAAAAAAAATTAAATTAAATTAGTTAAAAATTAAAAAAAAATAAAGCCTAATTAAATAGATTGTTCAAAAATCAATAGTCCAGTATAAATAAAATACATATTTAAAATAATAAATGTGTAGCCCATGTAAGCGGACACCTCTGAAATCGCGACGGTGAATGTCCGCTTATGAGAGGTTTCACTGTATTAATTTCTTTAAGTTATTTCATTTTTTTTTTAGGTAAAATTTTTAAATTTAAAAATATTTCCACTGTAAAAATTTTAAAACGTAAATACCAAACATGCCTCATTTCCATGGGTTCAGCAACCGATTCAGAAACGGATTCACTCATTTCGTATGGTAGAAATTTAATTTTCTTTCAAATACTCGATTTTTTTTTTCTTTAATTCAATTGAAAATTTCTGCAACCGTTTTGTAGGCAATTTTAAAACTAACTGTTTTCATCAACGCTACCAGTTTAAGCTTGAAGTCTATCTTCTACAATGCTTAGATTTATAGTGAAATTGATTCTTCTTTCGTGTAAAACAGATAAATAATTTGCTGCAACAACAGCAAATAGCTCAGCGGTACACACCAATCAACATTAATTGTTTCTTGAGTATTTTTGCAACATTAGCAGTTTAATTCGGTGACTTCGATTTGCGCAAAAAAAACCAAACTTTTTCTCTTCTATCAAAAAAAAAATAAGAAGCTCAAATGTACATATGTATTTTTATATAAAATATGGTCAAATATTTGATTGAGTATTATTGTATTTCATATGTGTTATTGTTTTACTGTCGTGTGCACAACAACATTTTTACAATGTACAATCATCCACTTTTCAATTTGATCGTTCAGCACAATTTGACGCTTGAGACGTTTTCTTTCTTTAGTTTGTTCGTATGTGCACATGCATATACATACTGGTGCATACATGCATACGTACTTTAATTGTTTTCTTTCGTTTTACCTGGCTTACTGGCAACTGATTGACTGTTGTGACCAATTTCATTGCATCAGCTTATCATGGTCGCAAATATACTTTCAACAGATTTTTCTTAGCGAATGATTGCTCGTGCGTTAGTGTGTGTTGTGTTGTGTTGCTGGTGATGCAGGAATATATATTAATCCGCTTAGAATTCTTAGCATACTCTAAGGCTGTTTAATTTCGAACCCATAGCAGTGCTGTTAACCGTATGGTAAATACCGTGTTGTGCCGTTATTTAGAACTCCAAATTGTAGGCAGATAATTCCTCTATTTGTGCGGTAATTTTAAAAAGGTTTTTATTTTTAACTCTTAAACCGCAAGAGTTTTTTTTTTGCAATGTGGCTACATATTTTTATTTTTTTTTTTTCTATAACTTGATTTGAATAAATTTACATAAAATTAAGTGAAAACAAAAAACCTTCTCACCATCGTACACTCGTAAATAAAACATACATGACAGTTGAAGGAGCACCCCTCGTAAATTCTATTCATTAAAAAAAAAAACAGAAAAAACAAAAAATAAATAAAAAATTAAAGAAAAACAAACCCTTTTCCCATTCAATAAAAATAAGGCAAAAAAACACAACGTTCACATACAGTGGTAACACAAAAGGCAGATCCTCTTTCTCTACGCTCACAGTTGATAAAATACGTTGTAAAAACAAAGTTAGAGTTCCCTACAATAAACGGACCCAACGCCACTTAAGGTGACAATCAGATATGTCAAAATGCGTTGTAAATGGCAATGGTTACAACAACAACAAAACACAAACTGCCAAGCAAACAAAGGAAAAGCGATTCCACCGAAATTGTTATACGTTGCTTTAAAAATAGAATAAAAAAAAATCCAAAAGTAAAAGTCCAAATTTCCGATGACAAACGATAATAACGATGCTACCAAACGATACACTCGCTTAAGCAGCAAAATAATTCACATGATGATCAGCGGATGACCCCTATTCATGCGGTGCATTGTGTCGGAACTAGGAAAAGGGTGGCACGTTGACTACAAAACGAAAAATTTTCCTGGGTTCAACCCCAGTTTCAGACTCATAAATACATCTGGCATTTTTTCTGATGTGCATTTGTGTGTAACTTTGTGTCAGTTGTTGTCGCAAGGTGTCAGTGGCGAAGGCATAGTCACTGGTCACTGAACAGTAACAGCTTCGGCTGTATCCAATCCACAGGCACATCAAAACTCCCTCCTTCGTCGGTATTGTATAGCACCGGCGATGTAAAATAATTACTAAAAAAAATGGCTACTAAAAAGGAAGCTTCAAAATTTAATACGTCTCCTTGACATCAGAGACGCTACAATACTGCTGTAAAAACAAATGACGTGCAAAAGGCAGTGTTGTAAGATAGTGAAGCTTCACCTTTTATTATTTCTCCTAATATTCCTTTCCTCCAATTCCAACACAATGTATCGTGTGAAGAGACAATTATTATTAGCAGAAAAATTTATTGTCGCAGAACTGTGTGCCAATGAAATTGTGTGGTTTTCTTTCAATAGTGTGAATAGACAAATTACCAGATGGTAACAATTTTTCATTGTGAGTACATTGCCACCATATTGCCGTATCCTACAATATTATACAATCTGACAATCGTGTGAACATAGCTTTATTGTGGTTTTCTGTCAGTTGTTGTCAGAAGGTTTCAGTGGCGAAGGCATATTCAAAAAATTTCATTTCAAAAATTTATCGCGTGTCCTTGACATCAGAGGTGCTATAAAACAAAGAACGCACAAAAGCAGAGTTGTAAGACAGTGACGATTTCCTCTCTATCTATCCCTTCATCACCTGTCAACCCTTTCCTATCGGAGTAAATACCTACTATTAGGCAATAATTGCCTGAGTGTTACTTCTCTTTATTAAAGAAAAGAAAAAAATTATTGAAATGCCTTTTAAGACACATTCTACACGTTGATGCAGTAGTATTCTTATGTCGCAATAATTTTACGCTAAAATTGCGCACGTTATTGATATTTTGCAAAAACGTATAACAACAAAACTATGAACTTTCAAGTTCAACTTCCCTGCAACTGTAAAGCAAAATTTGTCGGCATTATCAGGGCTTGAATTTCTATTTGTTGTTTTTTTTAGCATTTTAAATATGTACAGTACTGAGAAGAACTCAAGCAACAGAAAAATAAAGAAAATTATTTTTGATAGTAAATCTGAATTGACACATTCGTTCCGAACAAAAATTTCGTTTAGACAAAACTTTTTTTTACTGAAGTAAATTTTTGTCTGGACAAGATTTTTTTTGTATGTACTAGTTTGACGAATCTTTTTTTTATATTGGACCAGCACTCAGAAAAATACCCCTACACATGCGGTGTATTGTGCTGGAAATGATAGGTTCAATACTCAATACCGTATCAAACATTTTTCGGAAGTGTCTATGCTATTTGAGCAAAAAGGATCTAACACGACCCTTTAGGGGAATCGTAGACGATTCATATGGAAGAACCCCCATCATGACGCCGTTGACACCATTTCACTGAACGTGCACGATCGAATTATTTTTGCAAAATTCTATAGAGTATTTCTTTTTTTTATCTTGGACCAGCACTCAGGAGATAACCCCTACACATGCTGTGCATTGTGCTAGAACTAGTGGAAAGGGATTGTAGGAGAAGAAGGTGATGATAGAAGGTGAAGCTTCACTATCCTACAACTGTGCTTTTTGCACGTTATTTTTTTTACAGCAGTGTTGTAGCGTCTTTGATGTCAAGGAGACGTATTAAATTTTGCAGCTTCGTTTTCAGTAGCCATTTTTTTAGTAACTATTTTACTTCACCGATGATGCTACGCAATAACGACGAAAGTAGGCGTTCTGACGTGCCTGTGGATTGGATACAACTGAAGCCGTTAACTGTTCAGTGACCAGTGACTATGCCTTCGCCACTGAAACCTTGCGACAACAACTGACACAAAGTTACACACAAATGCACATCAGAAAAAATGCCAGATGTTTCTATGAGTCTGAAACTGGGGTTGAACGCAGGAAAATTTTTCGTTTTGTAGTCAACGTGCAGACTACACTTCGACCATCGCCACCCATCGAAGTCTTGTCGAAATAGAGAAACAATTTTTAACAAACAACTCTCAGCTTGAATTGGTTTAATTTTATATTTGAATTGAGTTGCGACTTCGTATAATATTTGCAAAGTCATTTGCTGTTTGTGAATTAAAATAGTGAAAAATTTGCATTTTTCAGGCATAATGGATCACGTTTGCAAATAATTAAAAACATGTAGTTTCGCACAAAATAATAACGCAAAACATAATTAAACGGTGGCCTACTATCAGCTTGTAAAATTAATAGATTTTGGTTTCATATTTATGGCAGCTTTGATTTTACCGACAAATCTTTCGCAATCGAATTGTCGAGCCTTTGGTGCAATATCGTCGTAATTCAAAAAATCGTGAACTGAGAAAAATTCATTTGAAAATTTGAGCCATCTTTTTTTGATAGTATTTTCGTTTAATAAAGTTATTTTTTTACAGTTTTTAAATGAAGAGGCATGTTTTGTAATGTTTTCTGTTTGTAAATTTCTTGTCATAAAGGAAATATTTCATTATTGCAAATAAATATTGTTGGAAAAAGCTGGAGGCAATAAAGACATTTGTAGCTGTAGATTCTGAATAGTTAGAGATAGACTACCATAATATTTTCTCCTTTAGATAGATATTTCCCTAAAGATCATTTCTGCATACCCAGCTCAAAAAATTAAATTTTTGAGTAACTGCGGTATTGCACCAAAAAGGCTCGTTGTGTTCTCATTAAAAAAAATGTTCGTCCAAACAAATGGGTGAATTCAGCTTGAGAGTTTTCTGTTGCTTCTCTTCTTTGCAGTATTGTGTTTTTTCGCAATCTCTCGAAAGTTTTACTGCTCGCTGTTCACATTTCACGTAGACTTTGAACGAAATGATGCTATGGAAATTAGTTGTAAATATAATAAAGATTAAATTATTATTGAATTAGATTCTAAATGACGATATATTATTAATCGTGACCAACAAACAAATAAAACTAAAATCGATGTGCAAAGTAATTTACTTTTGTTTTGCATAAATTGACGGGTTGAGAAAATACATATGTACATACATATATATGTATGTATGTATGTATATATTTCCATCTAAAAAGGAAAAAAAAATTAATAAATAAACAAAAATACAACATGTTATCAATTAACACTTGACCACTAGTGTACGAAACGAAATTGTTATTTTGTGAAATAATCCGTATCTGAGCATTAAGATAGTGCCAGCGTACATTAAATTAAATGGCTTAAGTAATTAATTTTTTAATTATAGTTTCATTTCCTTGGTTGCAAATGATGAATTAGTTCGGTGTTGAGATTTTGTTCTGCTCATTTTTTTTTTTTTTATAAATAGTTCAACATACAATTTTTAAAGGGAATTTATTTATTTAATTTTCTTTATTTTAATCGAGCCCATTGTGGGCTCTTTATCAATATATGATTAAAAGGTTTCACAAAAAATGTGCAATATAAATACAGTGAACTCGCGGAAACGTGAACTAATTTTTACCGAGGGTGTTCACGTTTTCGATTTTGTGCACAATTTAGATTGTTTTTTTTTGTCTATAACATATTTTAGTCGCTTTTATCTTTTATTTAATTTAAAATAAAGTATGTACGTTATATTTCACCTATGAAACACGTTTTGATTCTACTTTTTGTAAGTTCCTGGCATATTTTAATATGCTACAACGCTACTATTACGGTTTGAAAAAGGGTTTCTAAGATACTAATTTCTAAATAATGTTATTGAATTCATCAAAAATAGAGGTTAGCTGAATTTAAACTACGATAATTATAAACTGGTTTAATTAGTTTTTATTAAAAAGGAGCAGCAACAAAAAAAAAACATTCTTTGATGCGAAGGCAAATAAATAATTGTTTTAAGCCAACAAAAGAGTGTGTTAAAATTATTTCATTCTAAGGTCTAATATAACATATTAAAAATGATTTTAATGGATGGATATTCATTGGACGAGCTAAACAAAAAAATCGGTGATCTCTAAGTTGACATTGTTTTCGCTTGAGCATTTGTAATGCAGCCTTTTCTTTGAGGTTTCTTAATAATCTGTTTCTTATTGAACAAATCGTCGATTTGGCGACATTATACTTTTTCGACAAACCAGTTCCAGATGAACCTTTCCGTAAAAACTCTAAAATATCTGACTTTTCTTGAAGATTTAACACTTTTGGTTTTTTATTAGACATATTTTCAATAAAAATATGTTTAGAGATCACTTGTTTATATTATTTATGTACATCGCTATAGCGTATAGTCAGCACAGAGAGATCATTCCAGTAGGACGGCCGCATTAACCCTGGATGGTTACTCTTCATTTTATTATATTAAAGTTACTCTTCGTCGAATTGGCGAAATAAAAAAAAAAAATTTTTTGCGAACAGATTTTTAATGAAAAAATAATTTACAAAAAAATTTGTTGTAAGCTTTTTATTAAAAAAATAAAGAGAAATAAATTAAATATAAATATAAAAATTGTTTTGCGGTATGATTTGAACTTTTTTTGTCTTTTTTTTTCTTCATATTTTGAAAACAACAAAAACTTAAAGCTTTCCTCATCAAATAAGGTTGTTGACAATATTGTTGGTATATGAACACACATAAAAGAGTTATTTGATAAAGAGTATATTGTAGCATGCACAGTTTGTCAATACAGCCGACACACAAGTAACGCAACAAACAGTTATAAATGACGACACATTTACATTAAACAAAGGGGTGTCAAATAACCCAAATTCCTCAAGTGCAATATTTCGTAATGTCTGCATTGCATATATGCAATGAATATGCAATGCATATGAGTTCACATTTGTTTATGTTGTTGTTGTTAGCGGCAAGCGGCCACAATAACTTTACCCTAATCACGTTACACTTATAATTCCCAGGCTTCATATTTACAATTAATTTATATTTAATAATTTTAAACCAGTCAATCATGGATTAGGAAATCACTCAAAATTCATGATTGCCTGGTAGATTTAATTTATTTTATATGTATAGCTATAAGAAAACGTAGGCATAAGAATTGGAGTGCATTATGAAATGTCACTCAAATTGTAAATCTAGAATCTACTCATAAGTTAGTATATAAGTAGAGTTAATTTTAAATTGTCAAGAAGAATAATTGACCAAGACTTAGCGAGCTTCACAAGGAGCTCTAAGTCAAATCAAATAATTTATTTAAGTGAGCTTCTTTTACGGAGCTCACAGAAAACCTGAATAAAATCTATTCTTTTATTGGTTCTACTACAATAGGATGTTCGTCGATTCGACGAAGTGTAACCATGCATTGTTAATATAAAAGCTACTTATCCTGCAACAAAAGTTGTTTACAACAAACAAACTACGAAATTCTTCTGCGGGGAATCCCGAAATTTTAAAATGAGCTTACAAAACTGAATTTTAACGTTCAATAAAAAGTTCACGTTTTAGAGCCTTCAGCCTTTGTTCACGTTTTCGAGTAGTCAATGTAAAAAAAATGTTAATTTTTTGGGTAGTTCATGTTACTGGATGTTCACGGTTCTGCGAGTTCACTGTATAAGGAAATATAAACTTCAAATAGTGAGGTGGGCATTAAAATAAACAAATTTAATTATTTTTTTTAATACTAAAAAAAAGAAGAAAAAAATGCCTGAAGATGTTAACCGATGGTTAACGAAATATCAAAGTATATAAAAAATAAACATAAAGACGAACCTTTGAGCTTGAAATTTAATATACATATATTGTTCTTAAAATAAATTTAAAGTAAAAATAATGCTTAATTAAAAGTATTATTAGAACATTAAATGTAATGCAATGAAGACTGACTCCGATAGCGAACAATACCTTAACGAATTGATAGAAATTCACAAAATGTTGATTTAGCTCTTTTTACAGATAATGAGAATGCCTTTAAATGACTGGGTAAAGGATTCCAGATTCCAGTGACTCTTACAACAAAAGACTTTTCAAATATGGATCTGCGGATCGCCGGCGGAATAATAATACTAGAGACTCGCATAGAACGAGAAAAAACAAAGTTATTAAAATAAACCTCTCGGTTGCATAGAACGCATGACCCTATAAAAAAGTACAGTTAGTCTAAGCTCCAGATTAGTTTAAAACTGGTCTTGAACCCAGCACTTTTTG
The DNA here is from genome assembly GCA_963924685.1 of Dexiosoma caninum. Lineage (NCBI taxonomy): Eukaryota > Metazoa > Arthropoda > Insecta > Diptera > Tachinidae > Dexiosoma > Dexiosoma caninum. The sequence continues at coordinate 31,472,533 of OZ004729.1, forward strand.
GTTTTGTGATCAGTTGTTAGACTACTTCAGCCATCGCCACCCATAATTTTTTGTAAAATTGTTGCTTAGAATTTCGCGTAGATTATTACGTTTTTGCTAAACGAATTGTGACGAAAAAAACTGACCCACCCTAATGTACATGCAATAATATTGTCTGATGTATGAGGTGCTTTACAATAAAAACTATTTACACATCCGTTCGATAGCATCCTCACTTTTTAACCATTGGCTTTATATGCCATATGCTTTATCTGTGTATTATATTTATTATTAGCAACATTATTGTTATTGAATATTTAATTCTAGTGTTTAATTCTTTTATGATCATTAAATATTACAAATTATTATTAACATCACGTTCATATTTTGAGCAAATTTTAGTTAACAAATGACAATTAAATAATTTATAGTCGCATTCTTTAATAAAAGATTTCCGTTTTATTTTTCAACTGGCCAATTAAGTCAATTTGTAAAGAAACATTTAATATTATAACACTCACTTTGTATTGCCGCTTAGACCGTCACCGGGTAAAAATTGTTCCATTTCTTGAGGGGCATGTTTGGCGCCACCATCCTGTTTAATGAAGAAAACGAATTAATAGAATTAAATTAAACGTCTTAATAATTAATTTGTACAAACTACACCTACCGATATATTCACCATATTTATTTATTTAAATATTAAGTAGTTGCTATGCAGTAGATTTATTTTTTTAATTAATAAGAAAAGAATAAACCGCTGGGTTGATTTCGCCGGACAACTGAATAAATGCCTCTTAGTCTTGTTTTCGAATATGTATTTGTTTTAAATTGTTCGAACAACAAAATAATCCCCTTCTAATTGTTGCCTTTTCGCAATCTATTTACCAAAATACTCGTACAGTTTCTATTTCTTTTTCCGTCGTAGAGAGCGGCCAGACATGTAACACGGTCCGAATCTATAGAAAAAATGCGAAAAAAAACAGAGGAAAATATTTAATTTTAATCGTTATGATTCAATCATTTAAACAAGCAATATAATTCTAATTCAACTACAAGTAAAACAAATACGATTAACTATTTTTTTTTTGTTTGTTTGTTTGCTTTCTTTTGTTTATTTTTATGGCATCTCAATAATTGTATGTGTGGCTTGTTGATTTCATTCAATAAAAAACGATTATTTTAAGTAAATTTTGTTAAATAAAAACTTAAATAGTCATGATACCAACTAGAGAAGATCTTGTGTTTCGCAAGCAAAAAAACAAAAAATAAAAAGTAAGTCATCCTTAGAGAATGACATATTCATAGTTTCTAAAGCATCGATATGTGAATATTTTGCACAATTCCACTTTTAAAATCCATATTAATAAATTCGGAGATTCAACGGCGAAAGTATTAACAATTTATATATTTTAAAGAAGAAATCAGAGAGCTTTAGCTGAAATCGAGTTTTACAAAAAAACCTGTAAAACTGGAAAATAAGAAAAAATAAAAGTCAAGTCAAAAAAATTGCGGTCACCCTATGGGTCTCTCAACAAGACATAAAAATAAATTTAATTAAAAATTAATAAAAATCCATTTCACTTTTTTTTTAATACTTGTCACACTTCTTCTTTAGAAATTTTCAGTAGAGGCCAAAAACTGTTTTTTTTTTTTTTTTTTTAATTATGTGAGTTCCTGTAGAGACTTGCAATTTTTAAAAATTCTGCTTTGAAATTGCATTAGTGTCCACATTATGAAATTCTAGTTTTGCAATTTTTATATTTCTCAAGTTGTTTTTTTTCACGCACATCGAACTCCGAGATGAATAGTGAGAATTGCAAAGCAAAAGAGAAATGCAGAAAATACCTCTGACCTCTTTTGCCAACTAACTCAAGAAAAAAAATTGCAAGTGTGGACGGTGAGTAGGATTTTTACAGTGAGTAGATTTGATTTTCTTGCAAAATGCGAAAATTGCAAAGAAAAAGAGTTGAACCCCTTTAGAGAAACACGTGTGTTACAGTAAGAAATGATCCGCTGCGCTAATCGATGGCTGCACAATACATTTCATTACAATATATGCATTTTTAAAAAGGAGGTTATGCATACGGTATTCCACGGCACAATGCCCGAAACAGGCATGTTGTGCTCTCTATCGAAGATTCGGCGTATCTCCACCACACTGCAAAAAGTCCACTGTTCACTGCTACAATACAAGTCCCTTAGACATTCCAGATCCGCTATGTAGGTCCTTCGGAAAATCTCTCCCTTAATCCGACTAAATGCTGGCCAGTGGCGCAGGTAGTGGTCCGTTTCAAAATTCACAAACGGACCACATTTTTTTTCAAATTTTAAGGCGGGGGTGTGACCGCTAAGTGAATCTCAAATAATTTCTAAAATTCTTTTCTCATATGGAAAAATTCCGCAAAAATTTTTTTTAATTTTTTTTTTAGACCGGCACTCAGGGCATGGACCCCTGACACATGCGCTGCATTGTGCCGGAACTAGGAAATAAGGTTTTGGGTGCAAGGATAGAGGGAGTAGTGTTTATTGACATGCGATTTAAATTTTCCCGCGTCAAAAGTGACAGGAAACACCTCTGCGGGTAGTCTATTCCAAATACGTGCCGTTCGGCCAAAAAACGAATTTTCCCTGTAATTCGTAGTGCGAGTCGCCGTCAAATCGACCACAAATGGATGCGCTCTGAATGATGATCGCGTCGTGCGCGCGAATACCCGGGTTTCGGGAACAAGTTCCCTGATTTCATTAGAACACCTCCCATTATAGTAACGATAGAACAACGAAACGCACCCCACGTTGCGACGATGCTCAAAAGAGTCAATAGAGTTGGCTACCACCCTACTGTCTCCTATGAGTTTCTTCGCTCTCTCCTGTACACGGTCGAGTAACTTCAAAATAGTCTTTGAAGCACCGGCCCATACATGAGAGTTGTATTCCATTTTCGGTCGAATGTAGGCGGTATAAATAGTGAGAAGATCAGATAGGGTGAAGTATGTCTTACACGGTCTTAAAAAACCGAGGCACTTGAATGCTTCCTTTGAGACCTAAGAAATGTGCTCAGTCCATCGAACATCGCACTGAATTTTCATGCCAAGAACATCAGGAGCTTCTGATTCCTGGATGTTTATACCGCCCATAATTACAGATGAGGTAGCGCAGTCGGGCATGCGTCGATGCGTAAGCATGCTGCATATAGTGTCCACTGACATGAGTCCATGAGCGTGAGATGTGACTTTATCTCCATGTGGCCGGGTATTATGCCAACCATCAGTCTCCTGAGTGTCAGTCTTAGTATTATCCCTTGAGTTCTCCTGTTTGGGTTAGCCCCAAAGTATTTGGATCACTCAACCCACGGTAGTATTTAGCCAAGCCCTGCTATGTTTCTCATTCGCCCATTGTTTAGGTTCGTTATTGAGCCTCTGTCCAAAGTTGATCCCATCCTGGCAAGCCTTGTCAGCCTCTTCGTTGCCTATTATACCTTGATCATACCAGATATCCAAAAAAGGAGGTGAAAATAAATATAAAGGATATTTTAAAGTGTGTTACGAAAAGAATAAAGCTAAATTTAGCTTGATAAAAGATGATATGCTCATACTGGTCATGGGGCAGCAGTGACTGAAAACGTAACAGACGCCTAGAGAACAATATGGCCCCATTACATTATCACCAACGACACGCTCTAGTAAAAAAATAAATAGCTTCCATTATTAATGTTTTTGTATTTCTGTTTAATGAAAACAAATCAAGTTCTCTTTGTTATTGATTGGATAAAATAAATTATGTGACACATTTGCGATCTCTTATTTTAAAAGTCATTGAACTTACAAAATACAAATGAAATATTTATTTTTTTTTTACAAGTTTTCAATTGAACAGCAAAATAAAAATCCATATATGTATAGTCTTAAAGAATACAAAGTTTTGCAATTAAATCACCTGAATATCACAAGTGATGTTCAAAATAATGTTTGCATCCCCTATGGTCTAGAGTAATTGAAAAATCAAAGTTTGAATTATTTGAAAATCGATTAATCACAAGATTTAAATAAGCGTATGGCTAATACATTTCTAATTATGGCAATAAAAAGTATTTAGCAAATTTGTGTTCATTTCCATTTTACAATGCGTGCGCCTTAATTGTAAAAACACATTCCGCCTATTAGCATTAATTTGCTTAAATTAGGCACTCATGAAAGGAAACTTCTTCACACTTTGGCTATTGTAATTGCGCCAACAGCAAGCAGTCTTTAGCAACTTTATCACTGTATGCGAGTAGAACACGTGCTACAATGTACAACTTATTATTTTCTAATTCTATAGACCGCCGACAACAAAAAAAATTTCAATTGTTTACGGAGACAATTGATTTAAATTGATTGGAAGATCGTAAAATTTAAATTAAAAAATTTTGACAAAACACTCGATATAAATGACTTCATAATTGTCGCCACATGGTGGTAACTTAAAATACAATACACAATCACAAACGCATGACAAAAAGTCAAAAATAATTCAAAAGTCGCCTTAATTATTTAAAGAAATTTACAAATTTAAAAAGAAACAACATTTTTGGCATGATTTCAATTAAGTGCATGAAGAATGCAAATACAAAATTTTTTTTTATTAATAAAAGAAACACTCATACTCATATACTACGCGAATTAGTCATTTTCAAATATCCAAATATTTCGAATAATTTAATAGAGATCACCTACCGACAGTGGCGGGTATAATTATAGGAACACTAGCTATACCCGGTGTGCTTCGCCGGGTAAATTTTTAAATTTATTGTTACGGCCAGCCATCTGGGATACTTTTCCAAAAAAATTAAAAAAGCTACAAAACACAGTTTTGCTGAAAAGTACCCATTTCACTTCATTTTAGGTTTTCTTCTCAACCATTTTTTCCATTTGGTCCCATATCATTGAAGTAGATAAAAAATAGTCATCCGCCATGTTATGTTTGCCGAGATATCATTATATTTTATGCCCACTTCCATAATCCCATATCATGGCGTTGTTTAAAAATACTAAAAAAAAATGTGCATCATAAGCACCATTTAAAAATTTAAAAAAATTTTTTTTAGTTTCATCCAATAAAGGTACATAAAGGGTGTCTGGTGGGTGCAAATTTATATTTTTAAATACGATTATTTCAAAAAGTAATAAATAAATAAACGGTGCGGAGGGAGGGTGGCGCCGTTGGAATTATCGATTGTGCGGATTTGTCAGTCACAGATTTGTCGCAGATGGGCCGAGTGTAAATTTAATTCGTTCGTGGGTGCAGAGATTCCGCGCAACTGCTTCAGCTATGAATGCCCGACGGCCAGGGCCCAGTCGATCTTTCGAAAACATTGAACTGGTTGAAAGCAGTTTAGCGACTTTCAATACGGCAAAGAGCAGCCTCACTGGGACTTCCAAGAGCGATTATTCATGAAATTTTAAAAAACGATCTGAAGGATCTGGATGACACACTCTTTAAAAAATAAAATCCGCATTTCCATTCTATCGTTCAATGCTCTTAATAAAACTTCGTGTCAATTATTACGTTTTTTATTTAAGTTTGAAAATGTAAATCTGCTACCAGACACCCTGTATATGGAAAAAGTACGAAACATATGGCCGCTTATTTTTCGACAGCATTTATGTGATTTTGTAATTCTTATTCGATATTTCTCTTACCCGGTTTTACGCTTTTTTGCCCCTTTAAAATTAGAATATCCAAAAATTCGTTCTTAGTGGATCTAAATATGGAAAGAAGAGTCTACATACCGAATTTTAAACCCCCTTGCCTTTGCCTCTAATTTTAACAAAAAAATTTAGTGGAGCTCTTTCATACTCGTATGCAAAAAGCATTTCGAAAATTGGGCCACAAATGACAAAGCTATTTGATAATCAATTTTCGTGGCGTGAACTTCGCCTTTCCCTCCTCCCACCCTTCCAATTTCCGAAAAGGATAAATATGGACCTTTCCATATTTCCGGAACCACTGGGCCGATAAAATTACCGTCACTGTTCTTGTAGGGTCATTAGCTATTTGGCGCGTTCTCTGTAACGTATTTTTCGGCCAAACGTCAAAGTTTCTTTACTTTTGTGATAAAGTTACGAAAATCGACTGTGAATAAATTAAATATTTTAATAATAAAATGCAAAATAAATTGCTTTTTGCTATAATTAATTAATTTAAATTCAAATGATATTACACTAATTTAACACGTTCTTTTTAGGTTATGTTATACTTAAAAAAATATGTTTACAGAAAAGTGACGTTCGACGACCAAAGCGAATTGGCAAATTTGCCTTGCGACAACTTGTGTTAATAAGCCTTGGAGGGAGCTTTTAACTCACAATTTCATTAATCGCATGACAGAGTGCAGAAATTATTTCGGTGCAAATTCATATCGAAAATTTTTATTAGTTCTTCTGTCTTATTTTATCGGAAATATTGATAATAAACAATATACAGATCATATGATAAAATAATTAATTCTACAGTTGTAGTTTTAAATAAAGCTATGTTCACACGATTGTCAGATTGTACAATATTGTAGGATACGGCAATGCACTCACAATGAAAAATTGTTACCATCTGGTAATTTGTCTGTTCACACTATTGAAAGAAAACCATACAATTTCATTGGCACACAGTTCTGCGACAATAAATTTTTCTGCCAATAATAATTGACCGTTCACACGGTTGTTAGATTATTGCACGGCAGAATTGCCAGCTCCGATGTTTAACATTGTATCTAAATATTTATGGGCAGCGTTGCCAACAGAAATATTTTTCTGCCAATGGTGGTATTGTACGATGCACTAAATGAAGCACATGCCACAATAACAAATGACTGTAAATTGTGTGTACAATGGAAATGAAGGGTGTTCTCACCATTGTCAGAATTGTGACAATATTATTGGCATACATTGCACTGACAATACATTTTGTGACGATGTTGCCACACAAAAATTGTGTGTTCACACGGTTGTTGCACATTTTGTAACAATTTTTCTGTCAATATTGTAGTAAATGACAATCGTGTGTACATACCTTAACGTTAAAGTAATTTTTTTTGCTTCGACCAGCACTTCTCAGATGACCCCTACACATGCGATAGATTGTGCTGGACCTAGAGGAAAAGAATAGTAGGAGAAATGACAGGAGGTGAAGATTCAGTATACAATTCAGTTTCAGTATTCAATTTGGAAGCTTCGTTTTAGTAGCCATTTTTTGGATAGCGCGATCCCTAAGAAAGCTCGATATAAATCGAGAGAAGATATCACCGACACCAAAAGCAATAAGTTTGGACAAAAGTGATCCATGCCACGCTCTGTCAAATGCTTTGGAAATATCTAGAATTGTAGCGCCTTTTATGTCAACGAGACGTATTAAATTTTTTAAGCTTCGTTTTCAGTAGCCACTTTTAGTAATTATTTTACTTCGCCGCTGCTACTCAATACCGACGAAGAAGGGCATTCTGATGTGCAGTTGGATTGGTTACAGCTGAAGCCGTTAACTGTTCAGTGCCTTCGCCACTGCAGCAACAACTAACACAAAGTCACACAAATGCACATCAGAAAAAATACGCGATGTTTTTATGAGTCTGAAACTGGGCTTGAACTCAGGAAATTTTTGGTTTTGTACTCAAAGTGCAGACTACTTCAGCCATCGCTACCCTCAATTATAAGTTTGATTCATTTACACTGAATTCAGATATTGAATTAATCAGTAAACTATTTTCCTATAAGTATGTGATAAGGAGTGTTCTAAATGTCCCTATATTTTTAACCAACACTGTATCTTTTATAATTTGATATAAAAAAATTCCCAAATTTTTTAGTTTTATTAAAAAAACGTCAGCATAATATTGGCATAATTTTTTTTTTCAGCTTTCGCGCCAAAAGCTGTCATAAAGACGTGCAGTTTTGCGGTTGTTCTTCTTTTTAATTTTCAATATAACAAATGTCGGTTTCTTTTTTTAATTATTGTTTTGTGATTTTTTCTAAAATAATCTTTCGTTTGCTTGTCGTCGCGTGATTTAAAAAAAATCATGATTTAGAAATTAAAATAAATTCACGATATCATGGCGATAGAAAATCATTTTTGTTTCTAATAGACAGACGACTACTTTATAGCAAAAATATTCTGTATTTTTTTTAAATAATTTCCATGTCTTAAAAAAATGTACACTACCAGCCAAATAAATTATAAATTAATTTCTAAACAGCTGTTTAAAAAAACTTTTTTTACATTTTACTAAGTAGACCAAAGAACGTTTTGCTCTAATTTATTTTGAAGTAGCAGCTGTAGTTGAAATAGACACATGGTTCATTTATTAAAAAAAAAAAAATCCGAAAACGCATTGTAGTTTCGAAATTTTTTTCCGTCCCATTCTTATTAATAAAATAGTTCTTAAAATTCTGACATGAAAAGCTATTAGCGGAGGAAATGTCACTCAAATAAATGAACTACAATGACAACGACCCAAATAGAGACACAAGTGTTTAAAAAAGAAAATTTCTTTAAATGGTGTCAAATCGTAACTGCGTTGTATAACGCAGCTGCGACTAATAACGCGATATTCAAATCTGTTACACATCTTCTGAGATCATTCTCTACACTAAACATGAAAAAAAAGAGAAAAGAGCGCAACAAGTGAATCCTTGTTTATGCCCCATATTCAGCAGTTTCGCTATTGACACAACATCAGAAATGGCAATGAAATTCAGCGGTAAAAATGGTTTTATTTCGTTGGAAATGCTCACATTCTTCCCAACACAAATTGCACGAAAGGACTTTGTTGTCTATCAAATTTTCGTACCGTTGCGGAAGTGGTTTCACTATTTCACAATTAAACTTTTAAAATTTTATAACGGTATTGGAACCGTGCTGTAAACCACGGGTCATAGATTTATATTTCTGCCATATTATTTTGCACTGTGTTCATAACACTCAGTGAAAATTAAGTCCAGAGAAAGGTTTATTTCTTTAAGGAGCGTAGAGTGGCGATAGCTGAAGTAGTCTGTACGTTGACTATAAAACCAAAAAGTCCTGGGTACGACCCAAGTTTCAGACTAAATTATAAAAACATCTCGCATTTTTTCTGATGTGCATTTGTGTCAGTTGTTGTCGGAAGATTGCAGTGGCGAAGGTATAGTCAGTGGTCACTGATCAGTACCGGCTGCAGCTGTAACTTATGCAACGGCACATCAGAACGCCCTCTTTCGTCGGTGTGTAGCAAAAGCAGAGTTGTAATTAGGTGAAGCTTCACCTTCTGTCATTTCTCTGCATAGCATGTGTATGGGTTATCTCCTGAGTGCTGGTCCAAGATAAAAAAAAAACATCACCGATACATAGAGTGAAACCTCTCCTAACGGACACCGGAGAAACTTTTTAGAACAGAGATTTTCATCAGTATTTCAGTACAAAATGCATTCTCATAACCGGACACTCTATTAAAAAAATTGTGCGCAAAAATCCTCTAATAAGCGGACAGAAGCGTTAATTTTAATTAATTCGCCTTGATTGAAAATTTTCATCTTTAGTAGTACGAGTATTTCATCATTTTCAACTCTAATTCATATTTGTGTTAATGCCATTGAAAATTGTGATATCAGCGTTTACACGAATGTACAAGAACATACGCATGTTTTGGGGTTAGGGCATAGAAATTGCTGTTTATTTGATGGAATTGTTTAATTAGCTCGTGTTGTCACCTTGAGTGTTTCACGAAATGGCCCGGAGAAAAAAATATTTTATCAATTAAAAAAAAAAAATAGATATTACATGTACTTGATTCCTTAAATATGTGCTTGAGGTGAAGCATTAAACGAAATTGCCGGCTGGAAGTATTTTACTAGAAACGAATTCGTCGCTTTTAAAATCATTGTGAAACTCAAAGGTTCAAATTGAACCGAACTAAGCAATTTATTCTGAATAAATTTTTTTAACCACAAATCACTAGTCTAGCATTATAACCACTGTTGCCAGATATTTTTGCTAGAAAAAGTGCAAAATTTGGCCAAAAAATCTGCAAAATCTGCATAATATTATTAAAATCTGCAAAAGAATCTGATCAAATAAAAACCCATATATTTTAGGAGTTTTTGGTTTTATTTGCCAAAAGAATTCAAAAATTTATGTTATAAAATGAAAAGATTGTAATAAATATTAATTATTATTTAGTAATAATTTACAAAAAATTAATATGAAAAAAAAAATTAAATTATCTAATACATAATAAATAAAATTCTCGTGTCGCGGTGTTTGTAGTTAAACTCCTCCGAAACGGGTTGACCGATTCTCATGAAATTTTGTGTGCATATTGGGTAGGTCTGATAATCGGACAACATCTATTTTTCATCACCCTAAAATTAATCACGCCCACTTTACTCCCACTTTTTTTTTACCTACTTTTTATCAAATGAAAGGGTATGATGAGATTTTAAAAAGTTTATCATCAACTTAAGTCCAATATGGCGACTGACCCTATAGGGATGAGAACGAAGCCGGTCTCCTGTCTTACTCACTATACAGTTGATAGTAAAAATATTAATAATTATTTTTAATGTTTAGATAGCTATCGAGAATTGTATTTTAACATATATTTGTTACTTTGATAAAGATTAATTTATTAACCTAAATAAAGCATACTTTCATTGGCTACAACCCATTCGATTATAAGTAAATCCCCGCACACTTATAGTCGATAGTTATTTTTATTGAACTAAAAGAATGTATCCTAGAAATACTAGACATGGCAAAACAACGTTTGCTAAAAACAGCAAAACTTATTTTTTTTCTCATTAGTAAACAGATTTCGTGCGAAGCCGGGACGGTGATCTAGTGTATAGATATTATTTACATACATAAATATGTTAAGTCAAAAATACGCCACATTTTTTATCGATAGAAATTCGTTTTATGAAATTATACATTTATTTACATGTAAGTATATATCGGAATTAAATTGGCGTAAAATATTAGTTTTCATATCAGTATTGAAACAATTTATTTTATTTAATTTTAGAAAATCTTTGGTATATAAAATCCCTTTTTGGATGATTTTGCTGTTTTGTTTTATTAACATTTACGTGACTAAATATTCTTTCCACATTGGCAGACGAATGTGGCAAAACAAATATGTACTTTTTGAATAAAGTTAGACAATTTAGGGAATAAAGCCCTTGAATTAATATTCACAAATATTTTTCTAAAAGCTTAATAAACTGTACTCATTTTGATTAACAAACAATTTTAAATCAATTAATTTAAGCTCTCTAAACTCTGAGTCAATCGCTTACATGGGTTCCATACATATAAAAATTTGTATAAATCCGCCTTGGTTAAAGATAAATACAAAACATTATGTAAACACGGTCATTTCATAAAATCTGCAAATCTCACCTTGTCATTTTTGCAATGAAAAATCAGCAAAATGCAGATAAATTTGCAAATCTGTCATCGGTGATTATAACGTAAAGAAAATATTTAAAATAATAAATGTGTACCCCTTGTAAGCGGACACCTCTCATAACCGCACAGAAATACTGCAACAGTGAGTGTCCTCCTCTTATGAGAGTTTTCACTGTATGTTTATTAGCATACACATTAATAATGTACATGAGAACATAGGGCTTGAACCCAAAACTGACAGACTGTACGTCAGCCAAAAGCACCGTTTATAATGGCACTGCTTACAATTGTATAAAATTTCTTTACATTAGAGAAAATTTTTTTTTTTTTTAATTTTAAACAAATACTTTTCTAAGAAAAGAAAAAATTATTTCAAGATAAAAGTTCTGAACATTTATTTTTTTTTAATTTTTTGTTTTGCCAATATTTAACGACAAAAGGTGATGCAATATAATTGAACAATTTCTTAAAGAAATACGAACCAAAATGTTCTTGAAATAAAAAAAATAAAATATCAAAAATAGATAAATATACACAAACATTTGTACAAATTGTTAAGCAGCCGAAAGCTAAAAAACCGTGAACCAAAAACAAACGTGCCCATGTTCGTTTAAAATGCTGAGAAAAAACGTCATGCTACGTATGCCAAACAAATATTGAACAATAAGTTAAGCAATCAATTGAATTGCGTGTATTTGAAGATAAAAAAAAAAAAGCAAAAAACATAAAATGTGAAATAATTATATTTGAAATTTAAAAATACAGGAACTCATTTTTTTTTATCTAAACATTGTTGCGTTGTCATTAACGGTGGCAGGTATTTTTCTATAGAGACGGACCCAGTTACTTGGCACAATTTTATTTGAAATACTGGCGCTATCCGTAAAAGTTGTGATATGAAATGCATTTGAAATCATTTACTAAATATTTGTGTCGTCGTGCCAAAAATCTATTTTATTTTCAAGATACACTAGAAGAAAGAAGGTTCTTTTCATTTACATATTTGAAAAGTTTTACAATCTGCTCGTAATAAGTTTTTTTTTTTTTTTTTTTTTTTTTTTTTTTTTGAAAGAAAATGTCACGTTTATATTAAATTCTATTAGATAATACTCGCATTACACATGATTTTCATACGATTACTTGTTCAAATTTAAACAGTTTTTATAATTAAGAAAACTACAAGCAACAATATATTAATTTTCCTACAACTACAGTTGAAACTCAGTTATCCGGCCTTCTATTAACCGGCTGCTTGCTTTGTTTTATAATCTCTATTATTCGTGATTTCAGCACTATTTTCACCGTGTTTCATTATTATACCTCTATCAACGGTTCTTTACCCCTATTATCCATTTAACAAATATCATTTTCTTTTTTAAAGCCAGTCATATACACTTAGAACGTATTTACACCTTGCAATAAACGCCGCAACTTTGGCATGCAACTTTCTGTTTTATAGTGAGCGGTGTAGAGAAGAAATCGGGGTGAAAAAATTGCATAGCGACGCCTGACGAAATAATTTTTGAATTTTTTTTTCCTTTTTCTTTTGCTCTATTTTCCTGTTTTTAAATTCAAAGTGTTGTCATCTTTTTCACTCAAGAAAAAAACGTTTAATTTCTAGGAAAACTTTTGTGTGGAAATTTTTTCAATTACAATTATATACGAATTAAATTAAATACTCTTTGAAATCTCTGTGGTATGTATTATTTTTCAGTTGAGTTTATTTATTTACAATATTTAACAACTTTTACAGGGTGTCTGGTAGCAGATTTATATTTTCAAACTTAAAAAAAACGTAATAATTGACACAAAGTTTTATTGAGAGCATCGAACGATAGAATGGAAATGCGGATTTTATTTTTTAAACAGTATGTCATCGAGATCCTTCAGATCGTTTTTTAAAATTTCATGAATAATCGCTCTTGGAAGTCCCAGTGGGGCTCTCTTTTCCGTATTGAAAGTCGCGGATTTTCATTTAAACTGCTTTCAACCAGTTCAATGTTTTCGAGAGTCCTTGAAGATCGACTGCGCCCTGGCCATGGGGCATTCATAGCCAAAGCAGTTGCGCGGAATCTCTGCACCCACGAACGAATTAAATTTACACTCGGTGCATCACTTATTCGCCGATTACCGAACTTTGAACAAATTTGTCGACGAGCAATTACGTAAGAATCATAATTCCAACGGCGCCAACCTCCCTCCGCACCGTTTATTGTACCGTTGTACTATAATAAACACTAATATATCATAATAATTATTATTAAGGGACTGACTGATATATCAACGCCCAGTCCAAACGACAGAAGCTAAAAGGTTAAAGGTTTTAGGTACGTTGCTACAGCTGTTAATGTAGACATCCTATCGAACGGATAAGTATTTAGTCATTAGCCGGCTCCGTTCGAAGCGGAATTAATGTAATTAATTCTGTAATTAATTAAATTAATTAATTAAGCTTCACCTGTCATTTCTCTTTCCTATAGTTCCAGCACAATGCATCGCATGTGTAGTGATCATCTCCTGAGTGCTGGTTCCAGATAAAAAAAAAAAAATGCCATATATTTTATACCTGACACTGTAAAATGGTATACATTGTAATTAAAATATTGCTTTGGAAATTATGAGGTGGCATTGGCAGCCAGATGAAGAAATTTCATTTAGACACGACGTAGTTTTCTGCTTTCATCACACAAAACCTTTGACATCAGCTGTTTTTGTGATGACAATAATGGAAAAGAAATGCGTCATACGCGCGCTACACGTGCACGTTCATATTCACAGCCATGCAAACGCACAAACATATACGACACAAAACTGACAAGTCCAAATTAAATAATCATGCCGTGCAAAACGAAACGAATAAATGAAACTTTCATTTCTGTTATAAAGGGTGGTCCAAACACAACGCACGTTGTTAATTGTAAATAAAACAAAAAGTTTTCAGGAATTATCTTCGTATTTTTTATTATGATAGACAACGGATCTATGACAATTATGTGTGAAAGAAAATATCGGCGAAATGCTCGACACGCCTTCTGTTGCACACCTCTATCCGATGGTCGATATTTTCAATGACTCTGAAACATAATTGAGGTTCAATGCCGTTAATGATGGTGGCCATGACTAAAGTAGTCTGCACGTTGACTACAAAACCATAAATATTCATAAACATATCTCGCATTTTTTCTGATGTGTATTTGTGTGCGTCTTTGTGTCAGTTGTTGTCGGAAGGTTTCAGTGGTCACTAAACAGTACCGGCTTCAGCTGATAGTAATCCACAGGGACATCAGAACGCCCTCCTTCGTCGGTATTGTGTAGCACCGCCGAAGTAAAATAATAATAAGAATGGCTACTAAACCGAAGCTTCACCACTTCTATAAACGTGCAAAGGCAGAGTTGTAAAATAATTATCGCTTTCCTCTAGTTCCAGCACAATTCACTGTGTGGATGTGCGGGGGTCATCACCTGAGTGCTGGTCCAAGATAAAAAATATATATGTATATATATATAACATTCCTAAAAGCCCGGAACGTTACTTTTTGTGCCGTAAACTTTCATGGTATGTAATCGGGTCCCTTGGGGTGCATGAGCATGCACTAGACGGTAACGTCCCTGCCCTTTAGGAATGTTATATGGCAAGAAATCATGTACTTGTTTACTAACGCTGCTTTTATCTATTGTAGCACTGTATGTGTGAAGTTTATTTTTTAATAATTTTGCGGTAGTTCAACGCTTTTTTTTTACTGTATAATTGATAAGATTAAGCTCAAGAATGTCGTGGCGTCCATATAACAATAAATCAAAGTGTGGTAGAACATTTTATAAGTATCATTTGATAAGAAGCGAAAGAGGTTTTTGTTTAATAAGCTTTTTAAGAGTGATTATAAAATAGTAAACGGAAGTTTAATTAATTATTATTTGATTAAGTGTGCATAATAATAAAAAAAATCAAAAAATGTTATCAGCATTTATATCCCATCACGTCTCTAGTAAATGTTCATTTTGAAGATTTTTTAATACAAAAAATTGTCACACAAATTTTTTTTCTTTTTTTTTTTTTCTTGGACCAGTGCTGCGGTGATCTTTCCCATGTATGTGATGCATAGCGCTGCAACTAATTGGAAAGGTATAGCGCAGTATAGAGACAGGTGGTGAAATGTTAGAAGGAGAGAAGCTTAATTGTAACACAAATCTGCAGTTGAGCGTTTTTTGAGCATTTGTAAACACAGAGTTGTTGCGTATCAGGTGTTATGTGGACGCACAAATTTTTAAGCTAGATGAAAGCCATTTTTATTTATTATTTTATTTTGCCGATGTTTTATTGTTCAAATACCGACGAAGGGCGTCTTTAACTAGGTGGTGGTTAATGAAGTAGTTGTACAACAATCCACGTTTTATATGTATGTCAAAAACAACAGAGCCAAAAATTACAAAGAAAATGTGTTATACTTATGAGGGTGTGTAGGAATTTTTAATTTTTTTGATTTTAAATACAAAGTTTGTTCGCACCAAAAATATAATTTATAATTTAACGCACTTGTTTTTGATGTTTGAAGCACAAAGCTGTGTACAGCAAAAAATTGTCACCAGTTTTAACAACCCCACCTAGTTTGATACGCCTTGATACCGACCAAAGTATACATATTTATAAAGTAAAATCAACTCATCAGGTGACTTTTTTGCTCGTTTGTGTTTTACTCGCCGTATATGCGAAAATTTGTTTACATTTATGCACGCCAATATAATTTTTACTCATTTTCTTAATTTGAGAGAGCGCGCTATTAACAGTTTCACTCATTTCTCCATTTTGAGAGGGAATAGGAAAAGCAATTAACGCATGCATAAATGAAATTAATCGGGTATGTTCTGTAAACCGATAAATGAAATTAATCTGGTATGTTCTGTAAACCGAATCCGCAAAAATGTTTCGTTTTTAAAACGAATACACATACTTAGGTGTTCTGTAAAACGAATTCGCATAATTTTAATTTATTGACATTTGATTTAAATCTTCCCAAGCTAAAAGTGACAGGAAACACCTCTGCGGGTAGTCTATTCCACATATTCCAGGCCAAAAAATGAATTTTCCCTGTAATGCGTAGTGCGAGTCGCCGCCAAATCTACCACAAGCGGATGCGCTCTTAATGATGATCGCGTCGTGCGCGCGAATGACCGGGTTTCGGGAACAAGTTCCCTGATTTCATTAGAACACCTCCCATTATAGTATCGATAGAAAAACGAAACGCACTTTTGTGCAGCAATAATAATATAATCACTACTGCTACCGTAAACTAAGGTGTGTACTCGGCTAATAGACTGCGCGTAGCAGGTTCAATTCTCACTAGAGTTGGGTTCATGATCTCTTTGAAGTGAGCGCTCTTTCCAGTTCAGCTCTTTTTGGTGAGCTGGTTCGTTTAGTTCGTTCAGTAGCTCAGCAGTATCAGTTGATTTTTGCCCATTTGATTTTTATGCTCTGTTGAATTTGTCGCTCAGTTGATTTTGTTTCTGAACAGATTTTTTTAGCTCATTGGATTCAATCAAACACAACACAAACGCAGCTTTAATCAGTAGTAGAAAGAGAAAATTGATTTTGGCGCTGAAATTTCATGTTATTTTAGGGAAATTTGTAAAATGTTTTACATAGGCTAATATAAAATTTTAATAAAATTTAGATTATTATTATTCAAGTATCGAAACTTAAATCAAATAAATACAAACTACAAGACAGAAATTTATTTAAGAAAAAATAGTGTTTGCACTAAATCGCCAATGACGTGAAATAGTCGCATCTGGCATCATAGAAATGTTATTTAAGAAAATTTTTTGGTTCTGGTAGCACTGATGAACCAATAAAATTAACGAAAAATTCACTGAACTAGAATCATTAAAAAAAGTGAGCGCTCACTTCGCTCAGTTTACTGAATCGTTCAATTGAGCTAGCTCAGGGGTGAACGACACAACTCTAATTCCCACCAAATAATTTATTCGATATTGTAGACACTCTGAAAGGCTCGAGTAGTTTGTGTTGAGTCACATATTAAGTGTCGCAGTGCCTCACACATCCATCCATTCATAGTTAAAAACAAACTTTCGAATTAAAATTTATAGTTAAACTTTTTGACGTATTTAATTCTACAAATATTTGTCCTATCTGAACGAACGTAAAAGCTGTAAATTATTGACTCAATAATAATTTATTTATCTAAAAACAGCTGCCACAATAACATACAATACTAAAAAATTAGAATAGTGTAAATTATATAACAAATAAAAAACTCATTTCAAATATTTAACTTGCAGTTAGTTATACGTTCAAGAAATATCAAAATTTAGGTGACAGCTATGACGCAAATTTCTAATATAGTAAAATGTCTGTTCAATATCGCAGCAAAAAAAGAAAATATTGAAAATATTGTGGAACACCAGACCCCAAAAAGTGCTTCGATTCCTTAAACCCCTCATGGCTTTGCACAATAGATCTTTTTGATCACGGTGCTGCGGGCCCAATCATAATTATATTGTCTCCCTTACAAAAATGCTTCCAGACACGCACTAATTTTGCTGGGATGCCTCGACTTCTAGTCAATAACTGAATTTTTCAACAATAATTAAATTATTTTAATATTTTATGTAGAAAAATGAAAGAATTAAATAAGAGAATTTAACAATGGTCCTTTCATACGAAACACGATAATTTATATGTGAAAATTGTGATCAGCTGACCATCATCTGGAAACTGAAGGTGAAAGAAAAAGCAAGTTTGTAATCAATCAGCAGATAATGAAAAGCGACCGAAGGAGCATCTTGGGTCTGGTTGCGGTATAGACGGACAAATAACCGATTGGCAGACATGCGGGTAGGGTGAATTTCCCTCATAAACCTTCCTATCAAGTTGCTGCCTCGATTCCCACATAGAATTCTGGATCTTTCTGCAGACAAGCTTTTCAAAATATGGTGGAGACGATTTTCCACCCGCTCTGCGAACGCGCGGCATTGTAAAGGGTGGTTAAATTTCAAGGGCCGATGTTAATTTTGAATAAAACACAAACTATTTAGGAAATTATTGTAATTTTATTTTATTATGATATATTGGTATTACTCAATTATGTATGGAACAAAATATCGGCCAAATGGGCGCCGCGACCACGGCAACAGTGGATGATCAATTTTCGAAGAAAATCATCTTCAGTGATGAGGCACATTTTCACCTCAGTGGATTCGTCAATAAACAGAATTGCCGCATTTGGGCGAATGACAATCCAAGAGTGATTGTCGAAAAACCAATGCACCCACAAAGAGTGACTGTTTGGTGCGGTTTATGGGCTGGCGGCATCATCGGGCCGTATTTTTTCCAAAATGAGGCCGGCCAGGCAGTTACTGTGAATGGTGTTCGCTATCGTGAGATGATAACGAACTTTTTATGGCCCGAATTGGAAGATATGGATGTGGACGATATGTGGTTTCAGCAGGACGGTGCCACTTGCCACACAGCTAACGAAACAATGGCTCTTTTGCGCAACAAATTCAATGGCCGTGTTATCTCACGTAATGGCGATGTCAATTGGCCGCCAAGATCATGTGATTTGACACCGTTGGACTTTTTTCTTTGGGGTTATTTGAAAGAAAAGGTGTACGTCGATAAGCCAGCAACAATTCAAGAGCTAAAGGATGAGATAATTCGGCACATTAAGGGCATAGAACCTCCATTATGCCTCAGGGTCATCGAAAATTTGGACCATCGGATGGAGGTGTGCCGCCGTGGTCGCGGCGCCCATTTGGCCGATATTTTGTTCCATACATAATTGAGTAATACCAATATATCATAATAAAATAAAATTACAATAATTTCCTAAATAGTTTGTGTTTTATTCAAAATCAACATCGGCCCTTGAAATTTAACCACCCTTTACATAGTCCGGCAGAAATTTATAGTCAAACAAAGTACTGCACGGCCTATAGGAGGTGACTTCATGCAATATCTCACCACACAGGGGTGGATATAGGGCATCTCTTTTTTTCTTTGTCTTCAACCAGTTCTCAGGCGATGTCTATTACGTAAGCAATGCATTGCACAGAATCCAGGGATGGAAAATATGCATTTTAATTTGGAACAATGAGTTTATAGAACCCACATAGAAATATGAAAATTGAATTTTCTTTAATGACTGAAACTAAAACAATTTTTGCATTTAGTACTCATAACTCCAAACCGGTATTTTCACAGAAACTCATTGTTAAATTTTTACTTTTGAGTTGTAGTATCGTTTGTTTTATTGTATGGTTTTGCGCGCAGTACTATTGGTAATTTAAAAGGAAATGTATTCAGTAACGTTCTTCATTTTATTTAGAGGAATAATACTAATAAATAGTTATATTCTCTTTCTTTGCCTCTGAAAGGAGGACTTCGAATTTAAGTTATTTACGTTTGGCAATAATGCATGAATAATTAAATTAAAACTGACTGACCACAAATTGTATCTTAAAGTTGTATTTTAATAATACGACAATACAAGATTTGCTTGTTTGCACTAATATTGTTTTCTCAAGTTTGAATATGCAAACTATTTAAAGAAGATAAATGGCGATATGACTTACATTCTGTTATTCACAATTTCTGCTTAAAAAAGTTTTCGGTGTTCCGAAAGTAAACTAGTTTACTTTTAGATGTTTTGTCACATATGTATGTACATATAAAGTCTTGCCTTGCGAAATATGTGATTGAGTAAAATTAAAGGCTTTTGAAATGAGCAGCACGTCATAAATTTTATTTAATGTTTTTGTATTTTTAAAGTCAACGAAAAAATGTCTTCTTCGATAGTACATGAGGAAGAATCGCTAATAGGAATCGTAGGATTGCTCGTTCAATAACAATAAAAGTTGCAACTGTACCTTTCTACACTGTCCTATATTTCTCTTTATACATAGCAGCACGTCTTCTGATATACAGATATATCGTTACCTTAACATAGAAAAGCCCTAACTAATTTTTCTTTTCAAATCTGAATTTTTTTTATATTTTCATATACATATATAACAACTTAATATATTCTTCTAATTTTTTTCGATCTTTTTTTTATTGAATTATAGTTTATTTAATTGAGCTTGAGATCTTATATTATTTTGTGTTTTAAATTTAATTTTTTTGCAAAATTTCGTTTTTTCGGGGAAAATATTTTATAATAATTGACAAAATTAACTTGTAGATTTACCGCCTTTTTATAAAACTTAATTTTGTCTATTATTATAAAATATTTTAGCTGAAGAAGTTTTACATTGTGAAAACGAAATATTGGAAAAAATTAAATTTAAAACACAAAATAATACAGGGTGTGTGGTGGCAAATTTATATTTTTAAATACGATTATTTCAAAAAGTAATAAACGGTGCGGAAGGTGGGTGGCCCCGTTGGAATTATCGATTGTGCGGATTTGTCAGTCATGATGTCGCAGTGGTCGAGCGAGCATTGCGCGTTAGCTGTGGAGACTTTTTATAAGAGGAATGATTCGACAATTTTGTTCAAAGTTCGGTATTCAGCGAATAAGTGATGGACAGAGTTTAAATGTAATTCGTTCGTGGGTGCAGAGACTCCGCGCAACTGCTTCGGCTATGAATGCCCCACGTCCAGGGCCCAGTCGATCTTCAAGGACTCCCGAAAACATTGAACTGGATGAAAGTAGTTTACGTGAAAACCCGCAACTTTCGATACGGAAAAGAGCAGCCTCACTGGGACTTCCAAGAGTGATTATTCAAGAAATTTTAAAAAAGGATCTGAAGGATCTGGACGACATACACTTTAAAAAATAAAATCCACATTTCCAATCTATCGTTCAATGCTCTTAATAAAACTTTGTGTCAATTATTACGTTTTTTATTTAAGTTTGAAAATATAAATCTGCTACCAGACACACTGTATAAGATCCCAAGCTCAAATAAATAAACTATAATTCGATAACTGCTGCGTTCCACCAGAGAATTGTTTAGAAAATTTAATAAGAAACTGACTTTAAAAAATAATCGTGACTACAAAACTTAAATTTCAATGTAAAATGTTCTTGTAATTTACATGCCGTATTCACAAAAAAAATGTTATAGTTATAAGAGCTTTATTAGACAAATTTGCATATAATATTCAATCAATATATAAACCAAAAAAAATTTATGAATACGGCAGTAAATTATTAGTAAGGACCTTTCTATATTCAGGAATCGAGATGTATTTTTAATTTTTATTTATTTTTTTTATTAACAGAAACACTTTTAAGAAAACTTCGATAAATGAACAATTAACTGCCGCATTCATAAATAATTTTTTTACTTCATTTAATAAACAAATTGCCATACAAAATTCATTTATTATACCTTTTATAATTTTCTCAATATTGTATTTACATTTACACATTTCTTATTTTATTTAAACATTCGCTGTTTAAACACATGGTTTGCAATTTGCTTTTTTTTTTATTTTTATTTTTTAAAAACTTCCTGCTACATGCTTCTCTTTCACAATGTGAATGGCAAATTTTTTGAAAATTATTCAAGTTATGACGTTGTTTGATTAAATGAGCAATTTGTATTTCCATAATAAATATGCATATGGTGTATACATTTTTAGTTGCGGTTTCTTTTTGACATTGGAAACAAAAGTGCAGTGGAAATAACAAATGTTATAAACTAACAACGCTAATAATTTTCCAAAACAACATCAAGAAAAAATTCATTAAAATTTATTGGATGTTTTTTGCTCTGAAAAAAAATCGTTCTATTGTTAGTTACTGATAACACTTTGACTTTCGTGATATAGTAGTGTTAAATATTTCGACATTTGGAAACATTTGCTTGATAAATGTTAATTTTCACAGGAAACTGTCATTTCTAATCTTTAATATATGCCGGTATATTTACAAAGAAATGGAAAGAAATAAATGTATTGCAAAATTTCTAATTCTCTGCAGCCAAATTAAACACCGACAATCCGCACATAACACTCTGGTTTTCTGTGGCGATCAGTGTTGCGAAATTTTTTTCCAAAATCTGCGTATCGAATAAAAACATTTTATTTTCTCATTAAAAATCTTTCTTTTTATAAGATTTTTTTTATACTCGTAATTACTTTGAATATTTCGTTATTAAAATTTTTATTAAAATTTTTTATCTTGAACCAACACTCTACTGCATTGCATTGTGCTGGAAGTAGTGTTTATTGACATTTGATTTAAATTTTCCCAAGTCAAAACTGACAGGACAGACCTCTGCGGATTATATAAAATATAAAAATTATATAAAAATAAGAAATAAAAAAACCTTAAAGCTTAATTAAAAAGATTGTTCGAATAATAAAAAAGGTTAAAAAACAAGTATTAAGAAAAATTAAATACATATTATTTGTTCATTGCAAGGTTTTAAATTTTATAATAAAAACTTCCAAAACTTTTTTCACTGCTGGAAAACATTTACTTTGTTTTTGGTTATTTATGAAACAGCTGATTGGTTGTTGGTTTGACCGAACTAGCCCGAGGAAAAGAGTACGGGCTCTTTCGTGCAAGAAGAAGAAGAAGAAGAAGAAGTATAACACTACTCTCTCAAAACGGCATTCATTTAAACAATTTCCGAGTACGGGAACACTTTTTGCTAAGATTGAAATAACCCCATTTCTGACATTTTGTGACATCGCTAGCAAACATTATAGTGTTTAGTAACTCTACAAATAACACGACTAGTCTATACATTAAAGAGCTGCATGAACAAAAGAAAAAGCATGTTTGAACATGATCGGCTTGTTTTTTGTATCATACTCGACTGTGTTCATTGTATTGAAGAGAACGATGAGTAAACATGTATGAACTATAGACACTTGCGAGCAAGCATGAGCTGAACATGAACATAAACGAGCAATTGTGTTTATGATCATGATCACACTTGCAGACAACCATAATAACTATGAGCAAAAACAAACACGATGACATGTTCGGGTAATCAAATAAAATACGGGAAAATAAGGTTTTTTTTTTATTAACATAACGAACAAATTTTCTCTTCACTTTTTTAATACAAAAACAAACTAAAATAGGAATTGAATTCTGTAAAATCCTAAATTACAAAAAAAACATAAATAATAAAAGAATAAAAAATATTAAAATTTACTTACAGTAATTTTTTAGTTTCTATAAGTTTACAAATGTACCTTATAGTTTTGTAGGCGGCATATACATACAACAATGAAATGTAAAAAACAGATTATAAATCTAAAACTTATTTCAAATGCAATAACTTTTAAAATCCTTTGTTCGAACATAACCATATAATCACGAACACGGGCACATGCTCATGATCACAAGAACACATTCAATCAGTAACAAACAGAGTTCATGTGTTGATGGTATGAACAAACTTTTGCTCACTGACATCGCAGTTGAATCAAACGTATGGTCAGTAAGTTACATTGTGTTCGAACATAGGCAATTTATAATGAACACATGAGCATGCTCATCTATAAAGCTAGATCATGCAGCTCTTTACTATACATGCATGAAAGGGGTAGTCCATAGAAGACTAACTGCTTGGACCACAATGTAACACGATATCGTTCGGTCACTTAATTACATTTGAAAAACAAAAACACCATTTTATATTTTGTTTTTATTTTGAATATAATTAAGCGATCGATCGATCGATATTGCGGGCTGGCAATAATCTGCAAATTATGTGAAAAGGTAAATTTTGTTTTCTTCGATTACAATGCCATGGTGCATCGTGAGTTCTTGCCAACAGGTCGTACGGTTCATAAGGAGTAACTGCAAGGAAGTTATGCAACGTTTGCGTGAAGCAATACGGCTCAAACGATCGGAATTGTGTAAAAAAAATTATGTATTCTGCAGCATGATAATGCACCAGCTCATACATCAAGGCTTGTTCGTGATTTTTTGGCCAAAAACAACACCTCCACCATCTTATTCACCAGATTTGGCTCCCTGCGACTTTTTCCTATGCCCAAAACTGAAGAGACTAATGAAGGGAAAGCGTTTTGCCACAATTGATGAGATAAAGTGAAAATCGAAGAACAAGGTGATGGTCATACCGAAAAGTGCATTTCAGAAGTGCTTCGAGCATTTGATTGGCATAAGTGCATTATATCTGAGGAGGATTACTTTCAAGGGAACAAAATGGATATTGATGAATAAATAAATACTTTTCAAAAAAATTCAAAATTCACCTTTTCTTTTGAACACACCTCGTATAGTGTAGTCCACAGAGGACTAGTTCACTACTAACGCAAATGTATGGAGAAAACATGGTCTATTTAAAATTATAATGTCCTAGGGATGGACTAACCAAAAAATTACGCCATCGAGCAGCTCAGTGAATAATTTTAATGCGACTGAATAATCGTAAATACGAAGAAAAGCACATAACAATAAACAAAAGCTTGTAACAATAAGCTGTTGTGTTCAAGAACATGTTCCACGGCTGCATTACATTGAAATATGTTTGTAACCAGTCGATTTCACCTACAATGGACCATGTAGTCCAATATTATATGCAGGAAATGGCAACGTTTGTCATTTCCGGTAGGTATTGCACGCATGGGCTCACAAAATGACAAATGACAAATGACAAAAAAGAAAGAGGTCAAGTGTTTACAAACCAATAGATATATGTTTTTGAACAATTTTTTTTTCATTTTTAACTTGTGTATTTTATTAAAATTCAGTTGAAAAACTCTGAAATAAATTTGAATAAATAAAACAAAATGATTTAGCATATTTTGCGGATAATAATAATTGTCTGTACAATTTCGTTGTTTGCTGTATAGTATGTGGGTATGTGTAATTACATTACATGCCCTGTAATAACATGTGATATGTAATGAATTTGCAAATCAGTGTTAGTGACGTCAAGGAGTCAATTCTCTACCCGCTGTTTCTTCCTCTCATTTAATTCGATTTAAGGTTTGTTTATTTCTATTTCTATTTCTATTTTTACTATTATTTTTAGCGTCATTAACATATTTCATCTAATTTCCTCTATTATTGTTTGTAACCTTATGTTGTTGGCAATATTTGATTACAATTTCTCATTTTTGTTTCGCATTGTTTTTATTATGGATTTTCTTTCGAGTGTTTTGTTATTATTTGCAATTCATAAACACATTTACCTCAGGGCCACTGGAAAACAAAACTATACAAACACATTTTCTTTTCAATAATATCTTATTTAATTTTTTTTTTTTTTTTGTTTTTAATCAATACAATAATTCATTTAGCATGTGCATGTTAATTTTTATAATTTCTTATTTTTTTAACTCAGAAAAAACTGATATTTTAATAATTTTCCTACGAATAGCGGGATGCTGTAAAGGCTTTCTTAATCTAGGGTGGCGCAGAACGGGCTATATGGTTTAAATGGATATTAATATATTTTATTTATACGATTATTATAATTTTTTTTTTTTTTAATACAGTATATTATTGGGAAATTTTTTGCAATTAGCTTTGAAAAATGATATCCTGTAAGTGATGTCCATTTTCTGCTTCGCACATACGTGTTCTTTTTAGCATATTTTCCATAACTTTTCGCAAAATTTCGGGTGTAATGGCCATGATTTCATTGTTAACGTACACTCTTCTTTCCAATATCCCCCAAGAAAACTGTCAGGAGCTGTTAAATCTGGTGAACGCGGAGGACAGTTAAAATCGCTTGTGCGCGAAATAATGCGTTCGCCGAATATGTCCCTTAACAAAGCCATTGAGGCACCTGCAGTATGTGCTCTGTTCGATCGTGTAATGATTCATAATTATTCCCCAAGTCTTCTTCACAAAATGCTGAAAAAAAACACAGAAAAAATAATAATTAAAAAAGTTATAAAGCATTGAAACCATATAGCTCATTCTGCGCCACCCTGTACATACATAGCGTTGCTTTAAAATTAAGCTGTATTCAAATTAAGCTGTATTTGTCATATGGGCATTTCTACAGAAAGGTCTACCGGCATCGAAAATTAATATGTCAATAAACAAATGATTTTTTCTAACATTCTATAGGAAATGTTAAAATTTTAAGAAAATTAAGTACAGTGAACTCGCAGAAACGTGAACATACAGTAACGTGAACTACCCAAAAAGATGAAAATATTTTTTTTTACATAGACTACTCGAAAACGTGAACAAAGGCTGAAGGCGCTAAAACGTGAACTTTTTATCGAACGTTAAAATTCAATTTTGTAAGTTTTTTTTTTAAAATTTCGGTATTCCGCGCAGAAGAATTTCGTAGTTTGTTTGTTGTAAACAACTTTTGTTGCATAATAAATAGCTTTAGTATTAATCCGGCAGTTCCACTGGAAGCGTCTCTCTATGTGCTGACTATACATATATGCAGGTATATAAATAATATAAACAAGTGATCTCTAAAAATATTTTTATCGAAAATATGTCTAAT
Organism: Dexiosoma caninum; assembly: GCA_963924685.1. Taxonomy (NCBI): domain Eukaryota; kingdom Metazoa; phylum Arthropoda; class Insecta; order Diptera; family Tachinidae; genus Dexiosoma; species Dexiosoma caninum. The sequence goes on from OZ004729.1 coordinate 31,499,353, forward strand.
AAAAAACCAAAAGTGTTAAATCTTCTAGAAAAATCAGATATTTTAGAGGTTTTACGGAAAGGTTCATCTGTAACTGGTTTGTCGAAAAAGTATAATGTCGCCAAATCGACGATTTGTTCAATGAGAAACAGAGTATTAAGAAACCTCAAAGAAAAGGCTGCATTACAAATGCTCAAGCAAAAACAAAGTTAACTTAGAGATCACCGGTTATTTTGTTTAGCTCGTCCAATGAATATCCATCCATTAAAATCATTTTTAATATGTTATATAAAGCCTTTAAATGAAATAATTTTAACACACACTTTTGTTGGCTTAAAACATTATTTATTTGCCTTCGCATCAAAGAATGTTTTTTTGTTGTTGCTCCTTTTAAATAAAAACTAATTAAACAAATTTATAATTTTCGTAGGTTAAATTCAGCTAACCTCCATTTTTGATGAATTCAATAACATAATTTAGAAATTAATATCTTAGAAACCTTTTTGCAAACCATAGTAGATGTATATTGTGTATTGAAATATGCCAGGAACTTACAACAATTAGAATCAAAACATATTTTGTAGGTGAAAAATAACGTACATACTTTATTTTAAATTAAATAAAAGATAAAAGCGACTAAAATATGTTAAAGAAAAGATGCAATCTAAAACGTGAACACAATCGGTAAAATTTAGTTCACGTTTCTGCGAGTTCACTGTATTTTCAGTTTGTGGTGTTTGTTATTTTCAGAAAATTGGTCTGGAAACTGAAAATTTATTTAAAATATGTATAACATATCTTGTTAGACAGCGGATTGCACACTCCTTACTGATGTCACGGGTAAATTATTGGCTCGAAGTTTACAATGGAACCTTATTGGGGAATTTAAATATTATTGAAAGGATAGTAAGAAGAATAATTCGTTATGTTTTAATATAAGATTACGCGAGCATGATGCTGTGTCCGACCTGTTACCTAAACTTTAAAAACTAAATTTCAATAGTTATGTCATATCTCACGACTTATACTTCAAGTTTATAGAGTGATGAGAAGTGGTCAGCCTCTGTCACTGGCTCGTAACTTTTCATTCATACATTCTACCCGAAATATCCAGATTTATATACCTCGTATATATCTGTCAGTTTTTGAGCGATCCTTTTTAATAAGAGTTTCCCGTATTTGGAATCTCTTACCAACTACTCTGAAAATGTTTTCCTATTCATACTGTACTTATAAAAAAAAAGATTTTAGTGTTACTTGAATCTATGGGAAGTACATAATGTGATTTATGTTTGTCTAACTTCTAGTTGAATATACACTGGCCATGGACAGATAATTTTCTTGTTATATGTATTATTAACTTACCTATTTCAGGCAGTATTTATAGGGCTGGGGGTCCATAACCATAACCAAAACAATTACAATTACTTTACAATCATATAATATTTTGATAACAACTATTTATTACTATAAAATGAGACAGTTTAATTTGTGAAAACTATTAATTCACGAATGAATTTTTATATATTGAATTTATGTATACATTTTAAACAATCAATACATGTTTCACTGGCCATATGGGGCTCTTATGTATTGAAATGAAATAAATAAATATACGAGTCGATTTCATAACATAATATTTATAATAATTTACTTCAAAAAGAAAAGACATACCAAAACCTAAAATTTATAAGTAAAAATATCTATAAAATAATAAGTATAACGATTTTCACAATTAATATAATTTATATTTAAGAAAATTTTTATTACAAACATTGTAGGAAAATAAATTCCGTTCTAAATGTCCCGTGTTATTAGAAGTTCTAATTTAAAAAGCACATTTTTAATGTTGAAGCGCATTCTTGAAGTACAATATAATTTCCGGTGTCCCTTTTTATGCAAATGTGATTAACGTGGTCTAAGTGGCACAATCAATGCGTGAATACATAAAGCTACTCATATGATAGTGACGTCAAAATAAAATTCATTATCTTTAACTTGTTGTTACTCAATGGAAAATTATATACAGTCAAACCGCGATAATTTTTTTTTAATTATAATACTATTGCATTGTACTAGGGAGTGCAAAAAAAGACTATGAATTCACTGTCATTAAACATTTTTGGCGGGGGGGGGGGGGAAATATTAAACAAATAATGCATAATTGAATTAAGTAGAAGTCGATGAACTTCAAACAAAAGTGCCGTAAAAGGTAATTTGTGTTTTTTAAATAGACATTGACTGCTGTATTCATAAAAAAATTTTGTTTATCTATAAAAGGTTTATGCGACAAATTTGTATCAACATATTTTATAATTTTTATTTATAAAATGCCTTTTTTTGCTGCGATTTCGCGAAAATATTCTAAGAAAACGTTTAAGAGATAAATCGGATCCCTTAAATTTGCCAGATGAAATGTGGGTATTTAAATTTTTAAATTTCACTTCTATATTAACTAGTATTTATTTAAATAGATTTGTTGAATATTTTCGTGTAAATAAGGACGGATTTATAATAATTTTTTATTTATTTTTTTACTTTTCTTTGTATATTTCCTTACATTTTGTTCAAGTAAAATTAAACGATTTGAAAACGAATTTAGACTGGCATTATCGAAATGCGTTAAAATGTTAAAAACGTCTTTCTTTTCAATGAAACAAGATGGAATATGAAATCGTCACAACAAATCGTCACATACAAATTCATCACACTATTTGTCGATTTGAAAACGTTTTAACGCCGAAAACGATTTTCATCACATACCCGAATAAACAAAAAAAGTTATTCAAATTTTACATGCAGCCGTGACTTTTGGCCCACACTGTATATAGTTTCCACATTCTTCAGTCCATTGGTATAATTTTTTTTTCGCAGTTACATACATATATATTTACTCATATACAAATAATAATGATATTATAATCGGCCTTATTGCGGTAGTCAACGGCGACGTCGACACCAAAATTTAACCTCTCTCAAAGCGATATGCGATAACTTTTAGTTAAAAATATCATTTGTTATTTACTGAAAAGCACGTGATTACTTTTGGCCCACCCTGTATATGTACATAGTTCACAAAATGCACAACAAATTTATAAAAATTTTTATATTTTGCTAATGTTTCCCATGTAAAATAAGAGTTGCCGTACGTAAACATAAAATTACTACAAGTCTTCAATTACTATAGATCTGTTATTGTTCGTTTATGAATACAACTTTTAAAAACTGATTTATAAGACAAAAAGTCTATGATAACTTTTGTACTCTTTAAACATAAAATAAAAATTTATTATGAATATGGCTGCTATTGTGCAAAAAAAAGCTCCCACTTATTTCATATTTCTCTTTATGTTGGCAACACTCTATCTGCTTCTGTCGATCACAAAAATAGAAATTAATTAATAGTGCATTTGCATTGAGATTTCGAGCCAAATCTAAATTTTGTACTTTACTATTTTTGGGAAATTGCATTTTGCTACACATTATTTCACTCAAATACGTTGATATATACGTATGTAAATATGTATGTAAGTATATACACATATTTGTTCTGTTAAGAGCTTAGCTGGTTTTAGTTGCACTTGAATTTTCAGCTACTTGTTTGACCGGCAACCATGAATGAAACAACGAATACAATTCAAAATAATTTGTTCGTTTTTTTTTTTACCAAAAAAAAATAACGCGATGAGCAGCAAAAGTTGTGACGTTTTAGCCTTTCGTGTATTAATTAAATTCAGAGATTTACCTCCAAATAAGCTTTTTATTCTTTTTTATTTTATTTTCTGCAGTATTATAAAACTGTTTTTTTAAGTTTTGCCTGCTTTATTCAATCAGCCTACCAAGTAATGAGTATGGTAAGTTATGAAAAATTAGAATATATGCTAAGTTGTAGCTTAGTGTGGAACATGTGTTTTTTTTTATCTTAAAAAAAACATCCTCTTCCATACTACACATAAATTCTATATATCGTCACCTGAAATGCAAAGGGGCGTAACAACCAAAAAAGTCAAAATTGAGTTTTTAATGAATATTAATAAACGCGCATCAAGGCACACGTCTTCACAAATTTTTTTGCTTTCTATTTTTATAATAATAACGACTTTATTAAAGAAATTCAAAAGGCAGTTTTCGCTAAGCTTTCAAAATCAATAACGTTTAAAACCATCGCAAACTGTCGAAAATTAACTGTCAAAAATTGTATGGAAATTCATTTGCACAAACTTTGTAAACTTGCCCAACAATTTTGTTTCGTAAACTTGCGCTGTTCAATTGTGCATTTAGTAAAAGAGCAATTCGTTCCTTTTTTCCCAAAAAAAAATTATAATGTTAACTTATCACAAATAATAACAATTGCAAATAATCTGGGTAAAAGCAAATTACAATTTTTAGACAAAAATTTTAATTTTTCCTATTTTCTTTAATATATTTTTATATTGACGTTTCTTTTTTATCTTGGACCAGCACTCAAGAGATGACCTCTACTCATGCGGTGCATTGTGCTGGAACTAGAGGAAAGGGATACTAGGAGAAATGATAGGAGGTGAAGCTTCACTATTTACAACACTGCTTTTTTTTCCACGCTATTTGTTTTTTCGCAGTGTTGTAGCGCCTCTGGTGTCAAGGAGACGTTTTTAATTTTGAAGCTTCGTTTTTTTAGCAGCCACTTTTAATAATTATTTTACTTCGCCTGTGCTACACAAAATCGACGAAGGAGGGCGTTCTGATGCCTGTGGATTGGTTACAGCTAAAAGCCGTTACTGTTCAGTGACCAGTGACTATGCCTTCGCCACTGAAACCTTCCGACAACAACTGACACAAAGGCACAAAGAATGCACATCAAAAAAAATGCGAGATGTTTTTATGAGAATGAATCTGGGCTTGAAATGCAGGACAATTTTTCGTTTTTTTTCTTTCTGTAGTCAACGTGCAGACTACTTCGGCCATCAAATATGACTACACCCTGTTCATCTAATTATTGAACTATATATATTAAATTTTAAATAATATATGTACATACTCGTACAGACGCTACAAATGAAAAACAATGTAATGTTTGTCATTTTAATTTTTTAATTAAATTAAGCACAGGTGAAGCATAAAGGTAGACAAACAAGGGGAGCATAACAAATTAATTTCGCCAACAAATTGTAAAATTTTAATATATTTACCTGCAACGCATATAGTACAAGCATACGAGGTTTGTTCAAAAGAAAAGGTGAATTTTGTTTTCATCGATTACAATGGCGTGGTAGTGAATCATGAGTTCTTGCCAACAGGTCGTACGGTTCATAAGGAATCCTGCAAGGAAGTTATGCTACGTTTGCGTGAAGCAATACGGCTTAAACGATCGGAATTGTGGGAAAAAAAATCATGGATTCTGCATCACGATAATGCACCAGCTCACACATCAATGCTTCTTCGTGATTTTTTGGCCACTAACAACACCCTAATCATGCCTCAACCACCTGATAGCCATACCGAAAAGCGCAGAAGTTTGGAAGAAGCGCTGGCATAAGTGCATTATATCTGAGAGAGATTACATTGAAGGGAACAAAATGGATATTGACGAATAAAGAAATACATTAAAAAAAAATTCAAAATTTTATCTTTTCCTTTGAACAGACCTCACACATACTTATATATGTTATAAAATGCATAATAAAAGCAACATACAATAACACAATAATTACCGATTATATACACTTATTTTCCTGTTATTTATTTGGCTGTTATTGAGGTTAAGAGACTAAAGTGGATGATACACGCATCAATATTCGCGTCAATATTTGTATTTGTATGCATTTGCCTTACAGGTAAAAAAAAGTGCTCTGTACACCGCCTAATATAATGTATTTTTGGACAATAATTTCAAAAACTTTTTAAACTTTTCTTTATATTTTTTGCATTTGCAGTGCGATCTTAAAGAATGATATATGAAGCTCAGCATCAATGGCCATTGACTTCCAGTACCCCCTTGTAGTATTTATCCACCAATTCTCGGTTTCTACCACCCTAATGTCAAAAAACTTTAAGATCCGACTGCAAATGCTAAAGATATATAGAAAAGTTTCAAAAAGCGACCGCTACTTTCGTCAAAACCAAATTTTTTTTTATTTGCGACCAAAAGTACAGAAAATAAGGGGTGTACGGGAATTTTTTTAGGTACGGTCTAGAGTATATATGTCCCATATTCATACGTTAATGTGTGACTATTTTTTTTTTTTTAAACGCACACAAATTTTAATATTGACGCGAATATTGATGTGTCTAGCATCAGTTTAAAAATCAGATATAAATTACATGATGTAAATTATTTTTTTTCCATGTGAATTTAAAGTACTCAGTGCATTTTTCGTATTTTCATTTTAGTCCTTTTAATGAACATCCCCTCTTTTTTTTTTGCTTTACTTCGCTCATTGCCGACTTCTGCCTTAACGATTAATCGCTTGATACGTCGATACAGTTTTCATTCAACTTGCGTAATAAATTGTTTACAAAAATCTAGAAAGGAAAATTGTTAAAACTTTAACTTTAGAAACTTCTCTGTAGTTCGTGTTATCATTGCACCTTCTTTTTACAAACCCACACTTGTTGTCGGCAATTCGACACAAAACTAGAAATATATCAGGGACCGAGTAAATGGAATAAAACCGTGCTCAAAATGCCATGACAATTGCATGACAGTCAGTCAAGTCAGTCTGAAACACAAACAAGAAATGCAGCAGCATAGAAATAGCGCTCTTGAAAATGAAATTCGCACGAAAATAAAACGTTTTTATTTTAGAACACAACAGCAGGAAAATCTTGAAAGAGAAATTAAACTTTGTTTTTCGTATCTGTTTTTCTTTTCATTTTCATTTCAAAACACAACACAAACCATTGTTTAGGCAGCAGACTAGCCCATGAGACATTTGAGATTTGTGAACTTAAGAAAAATGGCTTTTCCACTTACTTACACATGTATTGCATATATTTATGCATGTTCATATGCATGTAGGTGTGTACATATGTATATGGTAATTTTTTTTATATGCACTCGTATGGGTGTCTTCCTTTATAACTTTTTTATTTATGCGATTATTATAATTTTCGTTTTTTAATTGAATTTTATTAATTTAATCGCTAAATTCGAAGATCACGGTTGATAATAGACCAAAACAATATGTTCGTACTGGCCGTAGTGATGCAAACATAGCCGCTGTACAGCAAAGTATTGAGAATGAGTCTCAAGCAGCAACTCGTTGACGTTCGCAACAATTGGGCATCACCAGAGCCACTTTGGCCAACATAAAGATATTCACGCTTATAAAGTTGGACTCGTTCCCGAATTAAAACCAGCCGAACCTTGTTTGCGTTGAACGTTTGTGAATTGGCTGTTTGAAAAACTGAACGAAAACAACGCATTTTTGAACAAAATCATCTTTAGTGATGAGGCCCATTTTTTCCAGTAAGCGGTTATGTAAACAAACAAAATTGTTGCATATGGGATTCATAAAATCCACAAACAATCCTCGAAAAACCATTACATCCAAAGAAAGTGACCGTGTGGTGCGGTTTGTGGTGAGGCGGCATCATCGGCCCGAATTTTTTTCGATATTAAACAAGGTAACGCCGTCACTGTGAATTCACTGCGCTACCAAACCATGATAACCGATTTTTTGTGGCCACAATTGCCTAATGTTGACAACAGTGACCTTTGGTTTCAGCAAGACGGCACCACAAGCCACACAGCCGGCCAAACAATTCAGTTATTGCATGAGAAAATTCCCGGTAGCGTAATTTCTCTATTTTGTGATGTCAATTGGCCGCTTCAGTCTTGTGATTTAATGCCACTGGATTATTTTCTCTGGGGCCATTTGAAAGACCGGGTTGTATGTGAACAAACCACAAACAACCGACGCTCTAAGAGATGAAATGCAGCGCTGCATTGACGAGAGAAGCGAAGTTTTGTTGCAAAATGTGGTTCTAAATTTTGTGAAAAGAGCGCACGTCTGCCGACGTGGCAGAGGTAGACATTTGCCCGACATCATGTTCCATTATTAATTACCATATTTCTATTTTACATTCGTATCAATAAAACTGCATTTGTCAAAAAAAAAGAATGTTTTTAGACCAATGTACTTTCTAAACTCAAATTTGCCCACCCTTTATATATAACGATATTCCTAAAATAAATTAATTTGATATAAAAAATTAAATCTTTAAAGAGAATTTTAAAATGTTTAACTCGAAATTTTTAAAGTAGAACTTTGTGACATTTACAAGAAATGCTTGATATGTACAAACGTGTATGAACATTAGAAAAATTTATGGTAACTGAAGTATAAAAAGTTTTATTTTATTTAATTTTTAGTTTCATTATTTTAATATTTTTTTATATAACATACGAGTATGAATTGTTAGAGATTTTATTTAATAAAATTAATTAAATACAGCGAATACTTGCAATTAAAAAAAAAACCGGTCACCGGTTAGAAAATAGAAAATATTCGTACTATTCCAAAACCGGTTTCTTAAAAATTTCGAATAATTGATAAATTAAAAAAAATTTGCTTTGCTTTCAATAGCGTTTAATGAGTTAACACTTCAGCATTTAACTTCAATAGTACTTTTATTCGTGCATACACATCACGTTTGCCATAATAAGTCAAACTTTAGAGCCACGTTTGAGTTAATTGCATTATGCCTGGCAGTTTTCTTATTGTCTTAATATATTTCCCTCATTACTTATTTATTATTTTAAGGTAATATCCGTAAGTTTTACTATGTAACATACAGATACACATTTCAATAATAATTTTGAAAAATTTATTTAATAATTAAAAAATTCTTGCTATTTGCAAAATTATGCATGATGCAACATGCTCAGTTATTTATTAAAGCCTAATGACACAGCCCTTTTAAATAGCGAAATTTACACATGTTTTCAGCTTTGTAATGCATTTAATCAATATTTTTTTTTTTTTTTTTTTTTTTTTTTTTTTTGAATTGGTTAGACTTACATTTTGTATGCGCTATTTTTGTGTTTGTTACGAAGCTTTTAGTTCTTTGAGGTAATTTTAATATTTTATTTTTAAACAATTTTAACACGCTGAAGGATATTTTCACTTGCTCATATTACTTTTCTCGTTCTTTTACAATTATTTTCATAGAAACTTTAATTATGTAGTATTTAATTTTACATATAATTTGTAATTTAAAATAATTTTGTCTGTCTTCCACTTTTTCTTTCGTTTAATTTTTTTTATTTTTTTTTTTTTTTTTTGTTAAATTACACCAATACAAATTTCCACATTAAACTTTGGCAATCAGAACCAAACGCCACCAAAATCTGTCATAAACTGAATGTTAACAATGCGTAATAAGAGTTAATAAGAATGAGAAAATAATGGAATACTAAAAGAAATATAATACACCACAAAAAGAAAAAGCACATTTCACAGATACTCATACGAGTACACAAGCACAAGCACAAGCACAATCAGTGATGTTAACTTTTTTATTTCGATTTCCGCACTATTATTTTTATACAATTAAAGCTTAGGGAAAGTGTTATTTAAACATTTATGGCAGAAACGTATAGAATTTAACTACAATTGCCTTATTTTAGTTTTTTTTTCTCTATGTTGGTGCTCAGTGCTCAGGGGCTATCCCCTACATATGCAATGCATTGCACTGGAACTAGAGAGAGGGATAGGGCAGAAAAAAGACAGGTGGTGAAAGTGGTAGGAAGATACAGCTTAATTATTGCACAACTCTGCAGTTGCGTGTTAATTATAAAGCAAAGTTGCGGCGTCTCTGATGTTTTTTTTTTACGCATTATTTTTAAGCTAATGGAGCCATTTTATTTATTATTTTACTTCGCCGACGTTTTATTGCTCAAATACCGACGAAGGAGGGTGCTGTAGCACAGAAAACTCAGAAAAAACTTTTTTCTGATTTGATCTGACTGGCAATAGAACCTGGATCTTTCTGGTTGCAGAGCCAACACGCTAACTACTCGCCATCATCAGTTGTAATGAAATTGTACTTTTTATGAATTGTTTTAATGAGAAATATGTACATATATCATGTGTAGGCACATTGTGAAAAAAAAACTTAAAAATTAAAACTTTTAAAATTACCTGCCTAGCGTTCTAGGGTCTAAATTACCGTAAAATACGGTAATTACCGTACGGTTACCATCACTGTACACAAGCACACATTTGTTTAAATAAAAGAGAAAATATTAACAATTAATTGAGAGCAAAAAGCCAATATGCAACTGTTTGTGAGATTGCATAAATTAGCAAAGGTATTAATTGCAATATATTGATACAATTTTGTTTTTTGTTGTAACAGCTGTATATGGAATAATTGCACTTATCTTCGCCTTTGGCACAATTCTGTGCTATAATAATGATAACGATTATTTCTCCATTTAGCGCCGGGGCGGGAGCTTTGCTCCTAAAATTAATTTAATGAGCGTTACCATTGCAATAAAACTTTTGTATTGAGAGGGAAAAATATCCAAAATACCCCAATTTTACATACGTAATCAAAATTTGTTTTTAAATGAATAATTAGTGAAGCAAATACATAAAAGAACATTTATTGTCCTTAGAGAGGCTTTTGCGAAAAAGAATTGAAAATTATAATCATTTGTTGTGTAGCATGATTGCACTCTTTAAGATCCAACATGAATTCATTCATTTCAGTGCATGATTAACAAAAGTGTCATATTCCACCAAGTAGAACTACACTTTAATTCTACAAATTCATAAGTGATCATGTTGCACATATTATCGCACAGTTCGGACAAATATAAATATATTATATTTGTTTTAAGTAAATAGAATTAGTTCACTCACACATGTGTTAGTTTTGTGTAATATTTTTCTTAATGAAATTTTAGTACAAAAGGGAATATCATTTTATTATGGAAGTCAATCAGAAAATAAACATTTTCCTAAGAGTTTGTCTTACTGAGCTCGGCGTAAACAATAAATAAATAAATTACTTTGTTATTTATTGCAGTTGCTTGAACAATCATTCACCCGTTTAAAGCTCTAATCAAATTATATCGACTTCTGTGCGCGAAGTTATCGTATGTTACACTTTTTTCGAAATCGAGTTTTTGCAAATTGATTCTAAATCCATTAATGCAGCTGCTGATAAAGTTTTATAGCGATAATTGTTATAGTTATGGAGATAACACTATATACATTTAATCGTATGTGACAGCTAATGCTGTAAGGCAACTAAAAAAAAGGAATAAAAACGCTCTCCTGTAAAATTTAGTTTTTGTAACTTACGATAATTTCGGGCACAGGGGTCTATGTGTACTTGTCAGAAGGAATGCCATTATTTTATACACAAGTGATTTTGTGGGTGCGTCAAAAACTGCGTATTGCTGTTGTGTGTACAATATTCATGAGTCGAATAGTGACACCGATTATGACTTAATAATAATAAATGCAATGAAAAGCTTTATAATTTTTCTGTTCACACGTTTGTATGCTACGTACATCTTTTCATTTCCATTAAAGTAATCCAACGGTTTCATTAAATTTTCGTCATTATGATAATGAAAGTTTTCATTAATACAATGTACAATAACATTGGATATATGAAATCTTGCGGTCTTTGCCCTTCACTAAATATATTTTTATAACCTTAATTTAGGGTTTAATTTTTAATAAATTTATGATAAAATACTTTCTACTTAATGTATATGACTTGATAAAGCAAATTAAAATTGTTACGTACATGTGACATAACCTATAATAGTTCACAACAATATTATGATGCCAAATTATATACTGATTTATATATCTATTCATTTTTGTATTGTATTTAATTTAATTAAAAATATTTGCGAAACCTCAAACACAGTACAAATTCATCTTCAAAACAGCTGATGTCAACTGCTTTGTCTCTTGAAAATATAACAATCTCTAATTCAAAAATGTAATGTATTTTCAACGTCAAGTAATTTATTCAATTCAATTAAATTCTTCTATTGAATGATTTCAAAATACTCCACCTGCTGAACATAGTTATTCTGAATTACCTTTATTAATAAATTTCTAATATGGCAGATTAAGTGCAATGAATTTAAGTTTCAAATATAAAGATTAACTTTTGTTAGAAACTTATGTTAACTTGATCTAATTTAAGATTTCAAGATAGTTCATCTTCAATTTTTTTTCATGATCATACTCTTTTAATTTTAGTAATAGTTACTATTCTTGTAAGATATTTAATATTTATGTTATTTTTTAATAATTATGTACTGCACATAGAGAAATAACATATATGCTATTGTTTAAGGCTGCTCAGACTATATGTACAAATTTACCATGTTAAAAAGTGACATTCTATATGACAAATACATACAATGCGAATACATAAGAATTAAAATTGGTGTCGAAGAAGTGAACATTTCCCTTAAAACAAAAACAAAGCTTAAAAAATTATTCTTATTTACATACATTTTTAAAATAAAAAAAAATTGCATTCTTTTTTTTTTTTTTTTGAGCAAATTGAGAAATATTGTATAAAAAGCAGTGCTAAATTTTTGATTTATACGGAACCTTAAAAAGAGGAGTCGTTCTCAATTCGGTTCTGTGTTTTATGTTTGTTCTGTCCGTTCGAACTCTGTCATGCGGTGAATATACATATGTGTAATTGAAAAAAAGTTCCCAAATTATAAAATATACCGGCAAAGATACTAAAATGGTCACACTGAACAAATCAATTAATTATCTCTCGCTATGTCTCTCCGTTAATGAAAATTTGAAACCGGTGCTTTTTAGTTTGTTTATGTAAGTACGTACTCGTACATGTATGTATGTATGTACATAAGTAAATATGTTTGTACTTATATTGACGGGCATTGATTGGAAATAATTGAATGTTAACACAAACTAATCAATAAAAATAATTTTCTTTGATATTTTCAACTGATTCGGTGAATTCTGTTCCATGCAGCTGTATTTTACAAAAAACACGTGCTTTTTTTTCGCGTTATCGCTTTTAGTGTCTTATTCTAAGGGTGTTTTTACACCATCTTCTCTTTTGTGCTTTACGAAATATTTTATTCACCACCGACAATTTTTAAATATTTTAGGAGTTAAACAGTTTTTTTCATTGTAAATGGCTGACGTAAGTTTTATAGTCAATTTCATCATTTCTTTTCATAGGTACACTCATTATGACGTCGACGTATAAACTTCAAAAAAAAAAAGTTTTACTTCTGAAATTAAAAAAAAAAAATCTACATGGAAAATCTTTTGCTATCAAATTCAAAGCATTGTAATTTAAATTTAATTTTTTGTTTTAATAACTGTTTGTGCATCTATCAAAGACAACTTTTCTCTAAAATGGATTAATTAGCGAATTTAAGCAGTGGCAACTTTACTCAAAATTTAAGTTCTTTGGTAAAAGAGAATGAAGATGTACTCGTACATGTTTCTTCTAAAGAGCATCATGATACAGTGAACTTGCATTTTATTTAATACCCTACAATAGAAAGTCGTAATTATAGACTATTTCCTTTCTGAATGAGCTTTATGTAGTATATTCACACATTTATATGAATGCAAAGTATAATCTTAAAATACATATTTTTTTTTCGACGTAAAGGAGATATTTTATTTTATTAAAATTTTCAATGAAATTTCTTAAATTTTTTATTTCTCCAAACGTAAAATAATAGAATACAGTCGAACTTCCGTAACTCGAATTACCATTATCCCAAAAAAAAACTTTGACTTACGGAGATTTCGAGTTACAGAATTTTTGTCAAACTAGATTGAATGGTTATTTTATATTTGTGGTTTTATTTAAATTAGCCTCTAATAAATAAAATGATGATTTGACGTTTAATTTTGCAATGAAAATTAATGTTATTCCTTTTCGAATAGAAAGAATAAAGAAGCCAAATTATTTTCTTATTATAATTTGATAAAATGAGAACTTTTAAAAACTCAGTTTTTCTTTATGACGATATTATCAAACTAAACAAATATTTCACAGAGTTTCACCGAATGAAACGACCATCGTTTCGGGGATATTGCAGATCTCCACATAAAATTTCTTAGGATTGTGTGGAATGTGTGTGGTTGTTAAAGCATATTTTATGAAAATTATTTTTTAACATCTGTGATGATACACCACTTAACAAACAATGTTTATAAAAAATATGAAATATGTACATAAAAAAACGTAATTTTGAGGTAATGTGCTTTACTCAAACTTAAGATATAATTTTGCTTGTATTTATTTTAATAAAAAAAAGCAAAAAATCCTTGCGACCGACTGCGCCAAAAAAATATCAATCCAAATTGTATCATTTTGGTTTTTTGGCGCCCCTGGGCTGCAGCTCAATGAGCCCTATGATTAATGGGTGCCTGCATATACTGCCGTATTCATACATTTTTTTTATGAAAGGTTTAATAGACAAATTTCCATACAATATAAATTCCATAAATTCATTATGTTAAACTTTCATTTAAACAAATGTCAATTTTTTATTTTAATAACACAGCTTCTTCTATTTAATAGAATAACTAACTAAATAATGTACTAAATTTCAAAATCGTCTGCTTGAGTTGGAATTTTTGGAAAAATTGCAAAATTACAGCAACGGACAATTTTCATTCGATTAAAAATATATTAGACCACCACCATTGCCATTCAACAAATGATCGACATTGCACAAAAATATATATTTTTCAAATGTCAAATTCAGTCTCATAGATATTAAATAAAAATTAATTACTAATTACACTAATTATTTAATTATTTAAGCTGCAGATCGTTTTTTATATATGTAATATTTATTTTATTCGATATTTCGCTACTGCCTTGTGTAGCTTCTTCAGGAAAATTGGTTTTTGTTTATAATGAAAAAATATTTTTTCTTAATACTTGTTTAAAAAAAACAAAAAAAAAATATCAAATATCGAGATTATATAAAAATAAGAAATAAAAACCTTAAAGCTTAGTTAAATAGATTGTTCGAAAAAATATTTTTTTTTTTTTTTTCTCAATTTTTATTGTTACAGTAACATTTACATTTTTACAATAATTTAATTTTAATTTTAAGAGATCAATTCTTAATCAAATTTTTCTACTTAATCATTTACAGCAATGTTTTTAATAAGTATGTTTTTATTTTATCATTTATACATTTATTTAGGGAAAAAGGGATATCAAAAACCCTATAAGTTGAGCAGTAATGTCAGAGGGTAAAAACAAAGGATAAACGTTATCAAACTAATGCATTGATGTGTAGATAGCTAGAGTATCTACAACGCTTTTTAAAGTTTTGAGACAATATATTAAGTTTATCTTTAACTAATTTTATGTTAGACATAGAGTGCAAAGTTTGTGTGGAAAAATGTATTGGCAAATTATATATCATTTTGAGTAGTTTATTTTGACATATTTGTAGTTTTTTAAGATGACACTCAGAGGTGACATACCAAGCAGGCGCCGCGTAAAACATTATAGAATGGAATATAGATTTTAAGATAAGAAGTTTGTTGTGTGTATATAGTTCAGACTTTCTGTTTATTAACGGGTACATTATTTTAATTGTTGTATTAATTTTGTGTACAATATATTTAATATGTTCATTAAATAATAGTTTTTTATCCAGCATTATACCATTATACATTATACATTTTTTTTAAATTTAATTACGTAGGGTATTAACTATAACGTAGGTATAACGTATCATTTGTAGTTTTCTTATGTGCTTTCAGATGCGTTGTGTTTTACAAGCTTCTTATGACGAGAAAAAAGAAAACACCAACAAACTTGAAACATGTTTGGTTGCATGTGTGAGATTTAACTTGTTAGAAATATAAAATGTAGAACTTCCGAACAATGTAGAACAACGCATAAAGGGAATTTCATTTTGTTTAACGAAAATCTTGAATTTAAATAATTATAAAAAACAATCTACACATGTATTGTATTGGATTAATTTTAGAACACTCTTTTTTTCATGTAATGAAGATTATCGAGTCACTGCACTAAAAACATATTCTCATGTTTAATATGTTGTTAAACTTGTATGTAAGTATATAGTAGATTAACCCGGTGCGCTTCGCTAACCCCACCCACTTATATACCCAATGCCCAATGAAGTCTACATACAGCGCCAATATTTAAGTTTTCTGTTTCTTTAAAAAGAATTATTTAAACTTAAGCTAAAGGAATATTTTTATTTTCCATATAAAACATACATAAAAACAACAAATACTCTTTAATTTTTTTGGCTAAAAATAAAGTAATAAAATAAAAACGAGGATCTGTAATTGTTTGGGGGTGTATGTCCTTTGTTGGTGTAGGAAATTTTGTATTTATTGACACTACAATGGACCGTCATGTTTATTTGAATCTTCTGAAGGCAAATTTTAAGATGTCCGCCAGCAACATGGGTCTTTCAGGCAAATGCATTTTCCAGCAGTATAACGATCCTAAACAGAGATCATGTCAGAACAGAGATTTGTTTCGCGTTGTAAGGGAATGGCTTCTCTACAAGGTGGCGCAGAATGAGCTATATGGTGTAAATGGTTTATAACTTTTTTATTTATGCGATTATTATTTGAATTTTTAATACAGTATATTATTGGGGAATTTTTTGCAATTAGCTTTGAAAAATTATATCCTGTAAGTGATGTCCATTTTCTGCTTCACACATACGTGCTCTGTTTAGCATAGCGGTGATAGTCCAAGTTGTGCCGAACGCCTCCTTATTGATGTTGATGGACTATGCTGCACGGTCTCCCGTATACGTTCAATTTTTTTGACCAGTGTGCACGGTAGGTGTTCTCCCGGCACCAGGAAGGATTCTTACAGACCCATGTTGATGAAAATTTCCAATCAAATGGGAAAATGACGACGATATGCACGCTGTGTCAACACAATATACTGTTGTGGGTTGAAAAATAAAATTCAATTATTTTTGTACGTTGTTCGATCGTGTAATGATTCATAATTAATTCCCCAAGTCTTCTTCAAAAAATGCTGAAAAAAAATAAAGAAAAAATAATAATTAAAAAAGTTATAAAGAATTCAAACCATATTGTAGTTCATTCTGCGCCACCCTGTATAATGTCCGCAAACAGTTACATTCTCCTCCTCAATCCCCGCATATGAATCCAATTGAAAATTTATGGGCTGAACAGAAGCGTGCGAAAAAATAACATATCTATCAGACGAGTGGCCAAAAATTGGATCAGATATAACAGAAAAATTGGTTTCATCAATGCCCAGACGCATACAAGCATTGCTAGATGCTAAAGGTGGCCCGACAAAATATTAGTTTAAAATTATTTTCATTAAAATCTAGCAAATCAAAGTCTAATATAAACTGTATGTACACTTTTTTGTGATTTGTTTTCAGACTGAATTACGTTTTTATTTTATTACTTTATTTTACGACAAAAAATAAATGAATTTTTGTTGTTTCTATGTTTTATTTGGAAAATAAAAATATCTCTTTAGCTTAAATTTAAATAATTCTTTTTAAATACAAAAAAAAAAAACCTAAATATTGGCGCTGTATATAGACTTTATTGGGCAACTGTATATGTACACTGCGCATCATAACTATAGCCGCTAGCTTTTTTGACCAATGAGCATATTTGGTATAAATTTTAATCTATATTATTTTATTGTTCAAGAGAATATTCCGGTATAAAAAGTGTTGTAAAACAAATTATTTATTAATTCATAATATTTTCACTTTAAAGCGATTTTTTCAACGTTTCAGAGTTTCACAGCTATAGACGCAATTTTTAAAAACGATCATAATATTCAGCTGAAAAAAAATTATATGTAAAATAAAGCTATTTAATAATGTGTTGGACTGTCCTTATTTTGAATAAGTTCGAAAATTCGATCGGTCATACTGTCTACTAATTTATTTCTCAATTCTTGATTGATTGATTTCCATTCTTCGATAATGGATTCTTTAAGATCCAAAGTACTTTTGTATTGGCGATTTTCAGCATAAATACGGCAAATGTTTTCGACTGGGTTTTAATCAGGCGAATACGCAGGCCAGTCAATAGTTTCAATAGTTTCTGGAGCGCAGCCATTCTTGCGTATGTCGAGTTTTATGCACTGGAGCGTTATCTAGTTGGAAAACAAAGTCTGCGTTGCTGTAGCCTTCTCAAAATATGATCAGTTTGTCTTCCAAAATATTTGTGTACTCCAGCGAATTCATTCGAGAGCTGGAGAACGCCAAATCAAGCATACCATTGCTGCAAAATGCTCCCCCAGACCATTAATGAACCGCCAACGAAATTTCGTTTTGAGAAATATCGTGGTTCCTTACGCAGATCTCGCCAATAGCTATTGAAACCATCTGGACCATCGAGGTTAAACGTTTTTTCATCAGAAAAAATCACCTAAAGTATTTAAATAAACTTGTTACCAGAAGTAACCAAATGATCATTAACTTAACCTTTCTCCAAATGGTTTGCAAATGTTTCTTTGCAAAGTCCAAGCGGGCATTGTCAGAACAGAAGTTTTTGCCTTTTCAGTTTTCCAGACTTTTCTATTGCTCACACACATTGGCAATGTTTGAAAGTCTTTCCATTGAATTGCTAGCAATACTGATAATTCTACGCTTTTCTCTCTCCGATAGCTTATTTTTGGTACCTCCAGTTTTCTTTTTACCATATCCATTTTGATTTTTTGCAAAATATCTGATAACTTTGTCCGATCTATTGATTTTTCGCCCGATTTCTCTAAAACTCATACCAGTTTCAAAAAAACAGCTACAATTTTCCCTTTTTCGTCATTAGTAAGGTAAGTACCGCGCGGCATTTTCTTTTAAAGTTAATAAAATTTAAACTTCAATTTAAATATTTTAAAATTAGATATGACACTCTTGGTTTCTAACTGCCTTTAAGCACTGCGTCTATAGTTTTGAAACTAAAGATATTTTATGAGTCCATCATTGTTAAGTAATTTAAAGAAGAAAACTTGTTTGTATTTCTAAATTTAATAGTGCCGTTATAGAAGTCGCGAAATCTACAGTCGCCTTTATAATTCAATGCTCTAACAAACATTTGATACAGAAAAGTAAATGCGGCTATAGTTATGATTTGCAGCATGTATTGTGTTTATAGTGATTCCAATTGATTTGGAGTTCCCTCCATAAAAATCCCTTAAATTCGATATCCACATGACGGAGTCTAGGTCTTCCATTTTCGACCGTATTGTGTTTGCAGAGATTTCATTTCATTTTATTTAAAATTTTCGGAAAACCATTAGGCCCTTGTTTCATTATATACTTATGCAGATCTTTCTATATTGAAAGTTCCATCGCAGTCGGTTATATGGATTCGTAGAGGGTGAATTTACATCCTTCTCACCCTCGTGATAAAATTTTTGGTCAAACGTTAAGTTTATGTTACATAACATAATTAGATAGATCTATTTGTGTTTAAAGTTTCATTACAATCGGTTGGGTAGATTCGAAGAGGGTGAAATTGCCCCCCTTCTCCATCCGCTTTTACTCATGATAACGTATCCTACATTTCAATTTTGACCACAAGGTCCCCGTCTGCCAAAATTCATTCAAATCCTTTAAGCGGATGTTGTGTGATGGTGGCACAAACATTCAAATATCCAAACATTTATAATGTTAAGATAATGTCCAAACATTCTCACCCAGCAAGCATAAGCATGTAGTGATTGATATTTATATTCAAGTGTGTTCTATTTTATTTTATATTTCATCATCAAAATGTTAGATTAAATAAAATTCTTTAAAAATATCTTCACCATTTAAGCACAAACTTAAAAGCACATTAAAAAAAAGCCTTTTCAAATCACAAACATTTTAACTGTTCTAAGGTCTAGGGAAAAAAATCGATTTTTTCGACCTATAGGTCCTATTTAATTTTCCCAGTCACAAATGTAGTCTGGTTCAAGGTCTAATTATTAGGTCTGTGCAACTCGCCATGTGTTTTACTATTATTTTACACTTGACTGTCAAAATTTTTTTACATTTTACTCATTTGTTTAATTTGAGAGAGCGCGTCATTAATAATTTTACTCAATTCTTTATTTTTACAGCGGGTTGTAAAAGCAATTAAGGCATACAGCGGAAAGCGGAACGTTTTTTCCGCTTAGCTTTTACGCTGAAATGCCATACCTAAATAAAAAAATAAAAGCGGCAACGCTAGGTCAAAACGATAAAAGCAGGGTTATCAAAAAAATAAATATAACAACCCTGATTATTTTAACAATAAGAAAAAGTTTAAACAATCAGTTATATGGACGATTTGGAGAATTTACTTACCTCCATTTTCTAATAACAAATATTTTTTTATGTTTATTTCTTTCACCTTCTTTATTTGCAACTTTCTTCACTATTAAACGCAGTCTCAAAATCGTATTTTCCAATTGCAAAGCGTTGCCGCCGCGTTATTTCGGTATGCTACATACAAATTGTAGGGGCATGAGAATTTTTGACAGCTAGAAAACACTATCCGCTCTTGTTTAGGTATGGCTGATACATAAATTAAATTAATGTTTTTCTTGCTTTTCTACCCTGTGTATGTTTACTTTAGAGAGAGTAGTGTCTCTTTCTATGACATTCCAAAGTTAATTTACACAAACAAAATGCCTGTTGCTTTATATGATGTTCATTGTTGGAGAATAGCAAAGACCTAATAAATAGACCTTTAACTGTTCGATCTGATGCTTTTTTCTGATATGTCTACGCTAACACCGCCCTCCTTCGTCTGTATGTTTCAGCTTTAGCTGTAAAATTAATGCGCAGCAGAACATGAAAAAGACCCAGTCTGCTTTAAAAATTTTTTCAAAAATGCGCAACTTCTGACTTAAGCTACCCTTCCTATCACCATCTATCTTTTCTCTACACTATCCCTTTCCAAGTAATTCCGCTTTCATTCTTTGCATACGTAGGAAACATCCAAGAAGAAAATGATAAGACACAAAGTTGGTAGGCATTTAATAGTATTTTACTTCAAAAAAGAAAAAAACGAATTCATCGAAAAATACGAAGCCAAAACAATAACAATAAACAAATTTGAAAACAACATTTAAGCTCAAGTGGAACGTTTGAATTTGAGATCAAAACCTCATGTTTGCTGGGATGTCGTTACGTAAACGGTATTTAACTGTGAACATCAGAGAGAACAAATTTTCTGATAACAGAATGTTTCTAAACATTAAAGCTTCCTAAACATGTTGATATGTTGCCAGAACATTGCAACTAATAACTAGAGTGTAGGAATTCGCCCAATTATTATAGATAATTTCAGAAAAAAAAAACATTCTCTTCCATACTACAAATAAATTCTATATATCGTCACCTGAAATGCAAAGGGGTGTAACAACCAAAAAAGTCAAAATTGAGTTTTTAATGAATATTAATAAAGCCGCATCAAGGCACACGTCTTCACAAATTTTTTTGCTTTCTACTTTTATAATAATAACGACTTTATTAGAGAAATTTAAAAGGCAGTTTTCGCTAAGCTTTCCAAATCAATAACGCTTAAAACCATCGCAAACTGTCGAAAATTAACTGTCAAAAATTGTATGGAAATTCATTTGCACAAACTTTGTAAACTTGGCCAACAATTTTGTTTCGTAAACTTGCGCTGTTCAATTGTGCATTTAGTAAAATAGCAATTCGTTCCTTTTTTCCCAAAAAAATTATAATGTTAACTTATCACAAATAATAACAATTGCAAATAATCTGGGCAAAAGCAAATTACAATTTTTAGACAAAAATTTCAATTTTTCGTGTTTTTTTTTAAATTATTTTTATATTGACGTTTCTTTTTTATCTTGGACCAGCACTCAGGAGATGACCCCTACATATGCGGTGCATTGTGCTGTAACTAGAGAAAAGGGATACTAGGAGAAATGACAGAAGGTGAAGCTTCATTATCTTACAACACTGCTTTGTGCATGTTATTTGTTTTTATAGCAGTGTTGTAGCGTCTCTGATGTTAAGGAGACATATTAAATTTTTGAAGCTTCGTTTTTAGTAGCCATTTTTAGTAATTATTTTACTTCGCCGGGGCTACACAATACCGACGAAGAAGGATGTTCTGATGTACCTGTGGATTGGATACAGCTGAAGGCGTTACTGCTCAGTGACCAGTGACTATGCCTTCGCCACTGAAATCTTCTGATAACAACTGACTCAAAGCCACACAAATGCACAATAGAAAAATGCGAGATGTTTTTACGAGTCCGAAAATGATAATTCAGATCGACGCTGCATTATCTTCAGTTGCCTAAATTCCAGTACATTTTAGGGCTAATAAATCAGTTATAGTTTAAACTTTAATTTAATTATAGCAAAATAAAGCTTTTTTTGTGGTTTAAACTCAACAGCAGTTAATCGGTACTCCATATATTATACATATACGGTTCAAAATCTAATAGTGTGGTAGCACTACGATAAAAGTAAAAAAAATTAAGCACACAGTTGTGAAAATCGTGTGGCCAATAAACGTAGTTTAAATGTCCAATTTTTCCCGTTTAAAGATGGTGTAAATGTTTACCGATTTACTGTTTTATTAGTTTAAACATACTTTATCACTGATTTATTAGCCCTTAATGTATTTCTGGCAAGTTTAAAAGGGGCTTCTTGATACAAGTCTCGCAAATATGCACAATTGCGCAAATGGCAATTTTAAGAGTTTTCATGAAAACTCTTAATGTATTTCTTGCCGTTGAGAACTAATGAAACAATGGAAAAATATTATCAGGTTACTCGTTTGGAGGCATAAGTTTTTATGGTAGTCAGGCCTGTTATACAAACCACATGATTTGAAATCACGCCGACGATTTGAAGCTGTTCTGTAAATCACGCGATTTTACATTTTTCGGGGTGGTTTTAATTTTTCGAAAACACGAGAAAACAGCTGATGTTTTGTATTTGTTTATATTTTTGCATTGTGAATTAAAATATTAGATGAAATAAAGAACATAAAAATGTCAGGAGCTAGTTTATTGTCAATAATTGCTTTAAGAAAGCATCATTTAAAAAAAGAACGTGAAGCTTAACAAACCATAAATCTTTTATTAGCACAACAAAATACCTGCATACATATGCATGTATGTATAATTGCGAAGTTGCCAGAGTTTTCATTAACAAAATTTACTTAAATTTTGCATTTAATTATTTATAAATTTGCACAAAAATGATTTAATTATTGAGCATATTGATTTTTTATACAACAATATATAAAATTTGTCTTAAATAAAGAACATAATGGTAAAATATCTATATATTTACATGACTTCTAAAGACTGTGGTACTTTGGCAACCTCAAAAACATGTTCGAAAAAATTAACCAGCTGACTGCTAAAAAGAAAACGTAAACCACGACATTGCCAAACAAAGCAAAACAATTATTTACAAAAAAAAACGCCGAGTTCTTACAAATTTGCTCATATTTAAGATTTTATATGTAGCAAACCCAATTTTATTACAAAAATAAATAGAAAACAAATCACATGAAAAATATTATAGCATGTTTATTAAATTCTAAACGAAATACATAGAAAAAATAAGCAAGTTATTTCAAATCGTCAGTCATTTAGCTGACGATTTCAAATCACGAGATTAAAAAAAAATTTTTGTGTGCTGAACACCATTTCTGTGATTTCAAATCACTTGGACAAAAAGCAGCCGCACTGGGACTTCCATGAGCGATTAGAAAAAGAAAGTGAGAAAGTGACTTTGATGTACGCAAAAATTTTTGTGATACGATGTTGGAACGTGTGGCAACGCTAACTATGTGGGAAGATGGAGACTGGACATGTGGCAACCTGGGTGTGTCGAGATAAGATCAGCGATTGACAAACAAAGAAATTGAGAAATAAAAGATATTCACCCTTATCATGAATAATATTTCCCTCGTAATTATTTCCCTTTTCACGTATTTGCAATCATCAATCAATTTCCCCCTATCGTGAACGATTTTTCTCACGCGAGTTTTTTTACTTTTCACTTTAATTTATTCACTTGATTTTTGCTGGGGAATTATATGCAAAATGTAAGTAAATTCTTCTTTCATTTAAATATTTTAATAAATATTTTTTTTTTATATCAATGTCAGCTATTATAGTAGAAACATACATAAGACAGCAAATAAAATGCAAACCAACAGACCAATTGAGTGTGTTTTGTTAAGAGTATACAATGATATTGCTTTCCAATTTTGGAGTTCTTTTACGGATTAACGTAAACTGCATCATAGTTCCAAGCCTAAACATTTTATTTAATTTCTTGGAGTACGCTATTTGTATTTATTTTATTTTTAAACTCCATAATTTTCACGCTTTCTTTTAATTCTTGAATTCAGTTACTTTTATTGTTCAAATGCAATACCAATAATGCGGGTGACTATTTAACTTAAAAACACAACGTAAGACTTAAACGCACGAATTTTTATTTCCGCATTAAATTTAAATTGGTTGTCTTTTTAATTAATTTGTATGTTTTTGAAATCTTCTTCAATTTTCTGCATTCACAGAGAATGAGAACGTGGAAAAAATTCCACCTGAATTTCATGATACCAATTTTCACCTCCAGGGGAATGAAAATTTTACGTGAATAAAAATTTCACTTTTATTCGTGATAGGGGTGATTATAAAATTAAGATATTTGCTTGATTTGTTGCGGCTCTTGGTACCATAACTTAGGAGTAATTATCGAGTTATTACAGAACGTTTTCGCACTGTAAATCCCATTTTTTTTTTGGAGCGACGAGGCTCATTTTCACTTAAGAAGAAAATACGAGAACAATTATTTTCGTCAAATATTTCATCAAACTGAACGTAGTTTTAGTAGCTTTTTCTTTTTTATTTATTTCATTGACCGCATTTTTTTTATTATTTTTTTGGTAAATAAAAATCATAATTAAATTTTATTATTAACACTGATTTTAAAAGTCCAGGCAAATTTCAGTCCTCTTTTATCAATGTGATGTTTTGGTGGGAAATTCAAATGTAATGCCGACCCATTTAATTTCCACTGTAACACAAAAATAAAAAGAAAAAAAAAATACAGTGATTAATAAAATGTTTGAACAATTTCAAATATAAATTTACTTCTAGCGGCGTATCCTCCATGCCCAGCATCACTATCGAGTCAATGTTATGATCGTGAAGGGAGTTCGATGTTTCAAGTCCAACTAATTTCACATTAAATTTATCAATAAATGAATTAACCCACGGATGTAGAATTAAACTATTTGTATCGTAGGGATATTCCAAGACAATCGCATAGACGTTTATGTGCTCTTTATTAATGTCAACTTTGCTCGTATACCACACTGACGGGGTAATGCTGTCATTTTGGTGCCACCATGGCTTTGAAGCATAAATAGCTTCACCGTTTATCTTCAACCATTGGCCCAAATCACGTAATCTTTCTTCAAATATTGGCAAAATTGTACCATATTTAGTGGGTCCAACATTAATCAAAACATTGCCATAACAACTCACTGTTGTTACCATTTCGTGTATGATCTCTTCACTTGTCATAAAATCTTGCAGACTCAAATCGAAACGTTGACCCCAGCTTTGCTTATCCAGTGTAAAAGCATTTTCCCATTTATGTTCTTGCAACACACCAGGATTAAAACGATCTTTACAGTTATAAAAATCTCCATGCTTACAGGAGGTGCCAAAGCCCCAGCGATCGTTGGTCACAATTGTATCACGCACTGGACTGTCATTGTATAACCTGCAAACGAATTATGCAAGAGCTTCGTTAAGCCCTTAATTTCGTTAAGTAAGTTTGCTCACCATGCTATGAATTCTTCCGATTTCCAATACTTATCCGTTGCCTCCCATTCTCCGTCAGACCACAAAATTTCCGGCAAATATTCTTTGATCAAAAAGATTTGTTCCGGCCTCGCTTTATTTGCAACATAGTCTCCTTTCATAAATAAATGCAATTTGTCGTTAATGTACATCCGATTGAACCATTCGAACAAAGAATAATATATTCCGAACTTTAAATCGGTATGTTCACGCAAAGCGGAAGACAATTCCCCTGGAAAATTTTGCAATTATTAATTGATGCAGGATAATCAGAGAGAGAGAGAGAGAGAGAGAGAGAGGGAGAGAGAGAGAGAGAGAGAGGGGAAGGGCGGCTGTTCATTATTTCGATTGAAATTTTCATAGATTGGCAGTGAATGTTTTTCAAAATTTCCACCGATGCCGCGCCTTCCCCCTTTTTAAAAGATAATTGAATGAATTGTGTACTTAGTATATCTCTTTTGGGCCCGATGTCCACTGAGTTCCAGCCAAACGACTGCGCTGAAGGCCATAGACAATAACCGTCATGATGTTTCGTAGTTATAACCACATATCTGAAATGCATAAACATTTTTGGGTGATTTTAGAAATCGATTAACAGTCTTTTGTAGTTGGGAGTAATTTTTTTCTTTTTTTATCTTGGACTAGCACTCAGGAGATGACCCCTGTATTGTTCAGTGTCCAGTGACTATGCCTTCGCCAGTGAAACCTTCCGACAACAACTGACACACAAAGCCACACTAATGCACATCAGAAAAAATACGAAAAATGTTTTTATGAATAAGTCCGAAATTGGGTTCGAACCCAGTACCTTTGGGGTTGTAGTCAACGTGCTAACAACTTCAGTCACCGCCATCTTCTTGGAGCGATGTTTCATACAAAATATTGGCGTTATATTCGATTATAGAAAAATTAACGCTGTTAAAATATTTAAATTTTTTGTTAATTTAAAAAAAAAAATATTTACTAACTGCCGTATTCATAAATTTTTTTCCTTATTTATAAAAAGTTTAATAGACAAATTTTTTCCACACGAATTTCAATCAATTTACCTTTCTATAAATCCCAAAAAGTTTATAATTCATCTGTCCTCTAATGCAGAAACTTAACTTACGGTCTGGAGTTCGTTATATCCGAGCCCTAGTGTATTTTCCTTTTCTATTTTCAAATAATATTTAATATGATTTTACAAGGAAAATTATACACCCAATTCAATACGTTTACTCTTATAAAGGGTGATTTTTTTTCCAGCAACTTTCTTTTTGACAACGCTGTTTTTGGCAGCTCAGCTGTTTCCGTGTAACAGGTTACTGTTGAACACGTTCAGTTTGGTCTATAATTTAACCATGAATCGAACAACGCTTGCAGATTATTGAATTTTATTATCAAAGTTCATGCCCGGTTATGAAAGTGCATCGTGAATTTCTTCGATTTTATGGTCAATTTGGACGAACTTCTGAGGCGGCTATTTGGAATCGTGTGACTAAATTTTGCACCAAATTTACATTATTGAACATTAAATCACCAGCAGGCAAACGGAGGCTGCGGAAAGAAGAAAATATCGCAGCTGTAACCGCCAGTGTTGTTGATGACCCTGTAGTAGCGAATTGGCGCCGTTCGCAGCACTACCGTACGATGAGTACAATATTTTTTGTTGCCCAAAATAGAAGAGCTGCACTTGACTGACATGTGGTTTCAGCAAGATGGTGCCTCATGCCACACACCACGCGAAACAATGGCCCAATTGAGAGACAAGTTCGGTGAACAGTTTATTTGACGTTTAGCGGCCAGTCAATTGGCCACCTAGATCGTGCATTTTAACTCTTTTAAGCTATTTTTATTGGGGATATGTTAAGAATCATTTCTATAGGGACAAGCCTGCAACGGTTGGCGCACTGGAAGCCAATATTGAATAATTTATTCGTGTTGGAAACAGTATGCCAAAATTGGACCCAGCGTATGAACCATTTGAGGCCCAGCCGCGGTCATCTTTAAACATTGAATTATTTAGATCTTTCTATCGACTCAAATAAAGATTTCATACAATTCATACACACAAAAATTGTTTTTTAAATCAAATCCGAAAGCTCTAAAAAAATCACCTTTTACATACGAGTACTTTTAATAAATAAATATTTCCGTTCCATGTACTTACTTTGCTCCACTTTCTTTGAACAATAGAGACCATTGTGTAGCATTGAACAACTCAGCGGTGAACTCATGAGCAAAGTCTTGATAAGAAAAGTTGGGTTTATAATTCTTTTCCATAAATTTCACGTAATTTTCGATTTTTTGATCTGAAATTCAATTGATTTCTATAACGTTTTTTTTGGGGGCAGATATTTTAAAATTAGCTCTCCACACTTACTTTTCCAATCGGTCCAAAACCATTCCGATCCCATGCTGGGCACAGAATACACACCCCAATGTATAAATATACCCACTTTAGCCTCATCGTACCAGCTGGGCAGCGGTCTTTTATCTAGACTTGACCATTTGGGTTCATACTTGGTTCTAACGCTTAAGCTAGGACTTGGTTTGGCGCTTAACGCAAAAAGCAACAAAATCAAGCGTTTAATTTCCATTTATTCAGTATATCTTGTCTGTAAATAGATGTTATCGCTACTGTGGCTCTAACTAATCTCACTGTTATAGTTACACTGAACGAACAAAGCATCTCAGCTCTATCTTTGCAGCCTAAAACTCAACTCAATTTTATGCCCAGCAAACATACGTTATTGATTTAAAATTGAGCGTGTTTTGAAATTAAAAACAAAATTGTTTTCATCGTCGATTAACGTATTTATTGTGAAATTATCCTTAAACTTAGTTTCCAAATATGCAAGTCCAAGATCGAATTATTTGTTTCTCGAAAATGGCTGAAACGAGTTTGAGAAGAGTTTGCAGGTATGGCACATCAAACTAGCGCCATCTTGTTTTCGAGAAAATTTCTTTTTGCCATTAATTTCATCAAGTTCGTCTATTTCTTTTTTTTTAAATAAAATTTAAACATTTTTTAAAATTGCGAACGGCGGAGTATTCTTTTTAAAAGTATCCACCTCTCGCTCTGTCATAATGTCCAGTTGAAACCCTTTTCAGCAAAAAAAAAAAAAAAACGTGAATCCATTTACAATAAATTGGCATTTTCATGACTGCTTAACCACTTTTTTTTTTTTTAATCTTGAACCAGCACTCAGGGGATGACCCCTACACATGCGATGCATTGTTCCGGAACTAGGAAATTAGGTTATGGAAAGGAGTACAGAGGGAGTAGTGTTTCTGGACATTTGATTTGAGTCTTCCCGCGTCCAAAATGGCAGGAAAGAACTTTGCAGGGAGTTTGTTTGACATACGCGCGCTGTTCGGTCGAAAAAAAGAGTTCTCTCTGTATTACGTGGTGCGATTCACTGCCAAATCGATCACAAATAGGGGCGTGATTAATGACGAACGTATTGAGCGCATAATTGAATGGGTTTCGGGAATAACTTCGCTGATTTCATTAGAGCACATCCCATTGTAGTAACGATAGAACAACGAAACACACTCCACATTGCGACGGAGTCAATGAAGTTGGCTACCCCACCATCCCCAATGGGAGTCTTCGCACTTTTCTGTACACGCTCGAGTAACTTCAAAATAGTCTTTGAAGCACCGGCCCATACATGAGATTTTGTATTCCATTTTCGGTCTTTATCTGAATTCACTTTTAAGCCATCGTAATTGTTAACTCAGCTCTGCCGATTAATTCATATCGAGCCTTTGGTGCAATAACGTAGTAACTCAAAATTTGAATTTTTGAGCTGGGTATGGAGAAATGATCTTTACGGCAATATCTATCTAAAGGAAAAAAGATTATGGTAGTCTATCTCTAACTGTTCAGATTCTACAGCTTCTACAAATGTCTTTATTGCCTCCAGCTATTTCCAACAATATTTATTTGCAATAATGAAATATTTCCTTTATGACAAGAAATTTACAAACAGAAAACAGTACAAAACATGCCTCTTCATATAAAAACTTGTAAAAAAATAACTTTAGTAAACGAAAATACCAAACCAAAAGATGGCTCAAAACTTCACTGCATTTTTCTCAGTTCGCGATTTTTTGAATTACTACGGTATTGCACCAAAGGTTCGATATGAACAACTGCCCAGTTGTAATTAAAATTTAACTGCCTTTTCATAGAAGCCGAGTGATGAAAAAAATCGTTCGGCCATTTACATATATTGAAAAGAAAAATAATTTGAGTTTTTTTATTGTTGTTTACAATGGCCGAACAAATATTTTCACTCGTCTTCTATGAACATTTTTTAAATGTGTTACAGGAACTCTTTATCCACATGCTAACACGTAACCATGGGTGCCAACCACTCATTTAAATGACGAATTGTTTTGTTAAATGTGAACACGTGCTCGCCTATGACAGCCATGTGTTAAAATCATCAATTTTTCAGCTAAGTTGACAATAGAACCCACATGCATTACATAGTTCTTTTGCTGGTCGAATGTCAAATTTTTTGTAAACGTTTGTTTTGTTACCAAAAACGAACGTGTTAAATTTATTTAATCGGGTATGTTCTGTAAACCGAATTCGCATAATTTTACTCGGTTTAAAAGCGAGTAGATAAGTCCGGTCGAAATTATATCGCATGTACTATTTTCTTAATAAATAACTGATGAAACATAAAAAAACAAATACCAAATTTTTACTTGAAGTCTTTCTTTTATTTAATTAAGTCAAATTATATGCTCTGTAATAGATTTTAATACAAAATCAATCAATATAAAAAAGCACTCCAATATTTCTCCATGTTCTTGTTAAAGTATGCATATAAAATAGATTTATGAATAAAAGCACATTTTCACTAAATTCAGTTGATATATCATTAAAAAAATTATTTTTTTTAATAAGAATAAATATTATTTTAAACTAATTTTCAGTAGCTTTATTGACGTTTAAAAAATCTTATTCGAAAGCAAGTTCGAATATTGGAAATCGTGTGATTTTTAGAACACCAAATTTAGCATTTATTCGGTTTTGAGAGATCACTCGTTTTTAAATCGACTCGGTTTACAGAACAGGGGGAATATAAATTGATTTGAAATTATTACTTTTTTTCTTGAACCAGCACTCAGGGCATGAGTCCTACACATGTCAGTCATTGTGCTGGAATTAGAAGAGGAAAGAGATAGTAAGAGAAATGGCAGCAGGTGCAGCCTCAGTGTCATACAACTCTGCTTTTGAACGTTCTTTGTTTTTTTTTGAAAAAAAATTTATAGAACAAACTAATTAAAAAAAAATTTAATAAATATCATTTGACAAATTTAATTTTAAAAATAAAAATGTACATGTACTGTAAGAGGACTTGGATCTTATTCTCTGTCCCGAATATATTTAAAGGGTGCTTTAGACGATAATATTTGTCGTACGTAAAATGAGAGAGAAAATAAAATGAAATTCCATCCGTATTTCAAAAAAAAGAGAGTAAAAATCGAATGGTTGTTTTCTGGCTTTTACACCATTGGTATGGATAAAATCAAGTAAGATGAAAACATTCTCATTTAATTTAACTACAGCTGTTTGCTTGTTTCCCCAAAGATGGAGTTCTTATGCAATTGAATTTGTTTTTTTTAATAACCTTGAAAAATATTTTTATAACTTTCGAATATGTTATTTTCGTGGTCAAAATTTTTAGTGTACTTTTGGAAAATATACGTATATTTTTATAAAATTGTGCTGTCGTGGTCTAAAATGTACATTTCGATTTTATAATTGGTATAAATTTATGAAACCAGTTTTCCCTCCCTGGCTTTCTCACATTTGTTTACATAAAAATGCATCCCTGATCTAATGGTGTGTGTTGCTTTATGAAAAATTTTAAAAAATCAAGAGAGCCATGCGACTGTCAAGTTTTCATCCGTATTTTCTCTCAAAATCTTATAGTTTCATTACATATTACGTTTAGACCATCCGACTTGTGATCTTCTACACAAAAATTTGGCATGTCGTACGACTTGTGGGACAATGTAAAGCACCCTTAATCTTTGCTAAAAAGTTTCCATATGTAGGAAAAACATGTACTACGTCACACGATGCAACGAGCGTATTTAAACGTTATTAATTCACCTGGCGGTAATTTACCGATCAAAGAACTTGTGGTATTGAAATTATTGCAAAAAATATAAAAAAAATCAAGTTTTAAAAATAAAATATACAGTATCAGTAAAATTGAGCAAATGCTGAAAATTATTCGCTCTTGACATTAAACATTTAACATTTTGTTTGCTGGGATACTTGTACACACACAGATAAGCCTCCATGCATTTAATTTATTAATTCCTGTATATTGCCGGTATTTTCATAAACGTTGCATGTAGGCAGGGTTGCCATTGTTGAGAATTTGTGTACGAATATAGAAATTTTTTCAGATTTTTTTTTGCCAAACAATTTTTGGTGAATATATTTTTTTTGAAAAAAAAAAATTTTTTTTCCAAATTATTTTCCAAATAACTTTTAATATGAAAATAGAGATGCAGTTAACTCGCGATAATGTGATCACGGTCTTAAAGATGTAAAAGGTGAACAAAACATTCAAATTAGAATAAAACTAATGCAAGAAGGCATAGTCACTGGTCACTGAACAATACCGTCTGCAGCTGATAGGAATCCACAATCACATCAGAACGCCCTCCTTCGTCGGTATTGTTTAGCACCGGCGAAGTAAAATAATAATAAAAATGGCTACTAAACCGAAGCTTCAGCACTGCTATAAACAGAGAACATACAAAAAGCAGAGCTGTAAAATAATTAATTAATGGCACGATTATGGATAGCAACCGAACTTCAGTTGTCGTGTTGTCAGGCGGCAACCACAAAATTGTGGTTGCTAGAAAAGCTCTAAAATGTACTGCAATTAGGCAACTGTAGTTAATGCTTTGTAAATCTGCATTACCTGCATTATCATTTTTAGCAACTGGCAACTGAACAACAGTTCGGTTGCTATCCATAATCGAGCCATAAGCTTCTTCACCTCCTGTCATTCCTCTAACTATCCCTTTCTTATAGTTCCATAAAACATTTACTAGCGCCAAACATGAGTTTTTTCATTTATTAATTCTTTTCAAAAAGACCTAGACTAATAGGATACATTCGGTCCCACTATTCTACTCTACAGAGTTTTGAGAGATTTGGAAAAAAAATGTTTTCTTTACAGATAACACTGTGTGACTACTTAGAATTTTTTATTTTTCACTATTACTTCCATTAATGTAGGCACAAAACATAGACAAACTGTGTTCTTAGTTTTACATTTCCTCATCTTTTGTCCTTTTTAAAAGCACTTAACATTTCTTCAGAATGTTTATTTTATATATATTTTTTTTATATTAAGATAAAGTACTTGTTCAGCAATATTGATATCAAAATAAAGGGAAGACTCTATAGAAGTTAACAAAAATATTCTCTTTACGTCCGCTGAACAAAAATATGAAATAATGTCCTTTATCAAAATATACTGGAAAGTTTCCACAAAAAAAGGAAATCTTTATTAGAAACACTTCTTTTATTGTGCAAATGCCGTCGAAGGAGGCCGCTGTTAGCGCAGATACTTTAGAAAAAGAAAATTTTGATCTGACAAGGTCTATTCAGTCTGAAATGGAAAATAGCTGAAATCTCTTGAGAAGATGTTGGCAGGGTTGTAATTAATATGAAAAACATATCAAACCTTTGGTGCAATGCCGTAGTAACTAAAAATTTTAATTTTTTGAGCTCTGTATGTAGAAATGATCTTTGGGGAAATATATATATATATATCTAAAGGATAAAAAAGATTATGGTAGTCTATCTCTAACTGTTCAGATTCTACACCTACAAATGTCTTTATTGCCTCCAGCTATTTATTTGCAATAATGAAATATTTCCTTTATGACAAGAAATTTACAAACGGAAAACATTACAATACATGCCTCTTTATTTAAAAACTTGTAAAAAAAATAACTTTAGTAAACGAAAATACCAAACCAAAAGATGGCTCAAAACTTCAAATGCATTTTTCTCAGTTCACGATTTTTTGAATTACTACGGCATTACACCAAAGGCTCAATATGTACCCACTTTTTGAATTCAGATGCCTTATGATGTTATTGCAAAAATGTCAACAAACAATTAGGCCAATCAATTTAATTGCTGCTTCCTCTAAAAAGCAATTAACACAAACTGCTCGTATTCATAAAAATTTTTTTGATTTACAGCAGGTATATTGTTTGAATTTTGTATGAAAATTTGTCTGTTAAACCTTTTATAACTTACACATTTTTTTTTGTGGGTACGGCAGTTAATTTACAAGAAATTTAAGTGTTGTAGTCACGATTATTTTTTAAAATCAATTTCTTATTAAATTGTCTAAGGAATTCTCTTATAAATAACCAAAATATGAATACGGGAGTTAATTCTTAATAAACTTGTTTTCATTAATAACCTATTTAGCACTTAAATGATATTAAAACGAAAAAAATTAGCGTTATTGCGCCGTAAAGGATTAAAAAAGTGAACTTTTTTTTTATTTTTTTTATCAAAAAAATTTATTAATGCAGAATTTTAAGCTAATCTTGAAAAATAAATAATATATTAATAACACTAATTATTTTAAGCCTAAGGTCTTTTTATATATTTTATATTTATTTCAATATTTCGCTACTCCTTTGTGTAGCTTCTTCAGGAAAAAAAACAAACAAAAAACAAAAACCAATTTTCCTGAAGAAGCTACACAAAGGAGTAGCGAAATATTGAAATAAATATAAAATATATAAAAAGGCCTTAGGCTTAAAATAATTAGTGTTATTAATATAAAAAAAAAGGTCAAAAAACTAGAAAAATTAATAAATAATATATATATATATGTATGTGTAAAAAAATTGTAGATATTTTATAACTTTTAACTTAAGCTTTGTAATCGATAAAACTTAATTATGTATGTATCCAATCCGACTTAAATTAACAAATGGAAATAAATTCCTCAAGAATTCTTTGAGTAAAAACAAAAAAACAAAGAAAGCAATTAAAGCCAATTAGTAAAATTAATAATAATTATAATAGTAATAATAAAAAGAAGTATGAAGGTAATAACTGCGAGTTGGATTCTAATAGAAAGCTTTAACAAATTATTTTATTTGCTTGTTTATACATATATTATTGTTCGATTAATTTGTTAGACTATTGCTTTATTGATTTATTGAGCTGAGTTAATTATTGTTAGTTGTTGTAGTGTATGTTTCTATGGATGTGGTATAGTTGACTGAAAAGTGTTATACTTTGAGTAGAACACTTTAAATGCTGACTGTACGTTGTGTAGTGTTGAAAAATGCGTTTCAATTTGTTGGTTTTTTTTTTTTTTTTTTTTTTTTTTTTTTTTTTTTTTTGTTTAATTATTTTCGTATTAGAAATTGAAGGTAGTTGATGATTTGTTTCTTTAGTAATTAGCTTGTTAGTACTGTATAGTATATGGAACATTGAACTGTTACTGTGGTTTATGTTGGTCGGGCTATTGTAGGATGAAAAGGATTTAGTAATATTTGTATTAAAAATAATATAATAAAATCAATATCTATTCTGCTGCAAATAATTTTTTACGTCGTTATTTTATAAGTATTTAAATTATTTGTTAATTTGTATTATAAAGAGTTGTTAACTTTCTGTTGATGGTTTCGTTTTTGAGTTGGACATGGACGTTAAACGTAATAATAATATTTATGTAAAATTTTAAAGTTAAATCGTAATAAATGTTTGATAAGACGATAATATAATTGAAATGCTTAATAATAAATATATAAATTATAAATAAATCTTTAGACATGCTAATACTAATACATGGCAG
Organism: Dexiosoma caninum; assembly: GCA_963924685.1. Taxonomy (NCBI): domain Eukaryota; kingdom Metazoa; phylum Arthropoda; class Insecta; order Diptera; family Tachinidae; genus Dexiosoma; species Dexiosoma caninum. The sequence continues at coordinate 31,535,031 of OZ004729.1, forward strand.
TTTACAAATTTAAATTTCTACATACACATGTACATAAATAGATATACAATTTTGAAATTTCTAAATTTCTTTGGTTATATAAGTTAATATGGATGGTCCTAGGGAACGAAATATTTCAATGTTTTTGTTTTTGTTTTTGTTTTTGTTTTTGTTTTGTTCCAGAAATTGTTCACCTCTCTTTTTTTTTTATTGTATTTGAAGCCATTGTTAACCAAACCTTCATATTTTGCGTTATCTTTTTAAATTGGAATTAATTAATTTCAACTCTTATGGCTTCAAATAGATGAATCGTCAGTGTTCATCGGGTGGTGTACGAAATTCAGAAATCCAATCGGTAACACCGAAACGAAAGAGTTCGCTTTTTGTATAAATCCAATCACGATATTGTTGAGGTAATGCGTCAACAATTTTTTCTGCAATTTCCGGATTTTCAAACATGATCATATAAATAAGCACCACATTAAATGCCAACATTAACAGAAATATAATCAGCGATGTTAAAACGCTAAAGGAAGAATTAAGTTTTGTCGATGATTTTAATGATCCATTGGCCGATCTTTTGTTTTTGTTGGCCTTTGCTATCGTGATATTGTCATCGGTGAGTGGTATTAAAGTGGCGACTGTATTTAAAGTGGTATTTTGGTAATTATTATTATTCTGTGGCTTCTTTTTGGATTTTGAGTTTTTATTTTTCTTCGATTTTTGTTTCACTTCTTGGATCTTAGCAGCAGTTTCCACTTCATCTTGGAAAGAGCGTGCGCTTTGATTTTCTAAATTTTCCCGTTTGTATTGCACCTTTGCTTTTATTGCCTCGACTTGCATAGCGGACATAAATTTTACCTGAAACACAAAATATTGTTTAAAAAGTTGAAATAAATTGAGGGTGGCGATGGCACGATGGATGGTAGTCTGCACGTTAACTACGAATCCAAAAACAGACCTGGGTTCAACCCCAGTTTCAGACCAAAAATTTTAAAATAAAAATAAACATCTCGCATTTTTCTGATGTTGCATTAGTAGTGGGTCTTTGTGTGTCAGTTGTTGTCGGAAGGTTTCAGTGGCGAAGGCATAGTCACTGGTCACTGAACAATACCGGCTTCAGCTGATAGCAATCCACAATCACATCAGAACGCCCTCCTTCGTCGGTATTGTGTACCACCGGCGAAGTAAAATAATAATAAAAATGGCTACTAAAGAAGCTTCAGCACTGCTACGAGTATAAAGAACTAAAGAACGTGCGAAAGCAGAGCTGCAAAAATAATTAATTAAGCTTCACCTCCTGTCGTTTCTCCTACTATCCCTTTCCTATAGTTCCAGCACAATGCTTCGCATGTGTAGGAGTCATCTCCTGAGTGCTGGTCCTAGATAAAAAAAAAAAAAAAAAAAAAAAATAAACCTTCATATTTATTTATATATGTATATCGTCACAGAAAATGCAAGAAGCCCTATTTAACATTTTAAAAATTTTATAGGAGAAGCAAAGAAAATCTCAAGTGTTTTGGTACTTTTTGGGAATTCAAACAAATAAAGAGTAAAATTAGCCCTTTTTCTAGTACTTTGCCATATACACATTTTTGTATGTACATTTATATTTTATTATGGGACACCTCCACAAAATAGAAAATGATTTTAGAAAATTTTTATTGCTTCAAAGGCACAAACAAGTACCGAAAAGACTAAACGCGGGAAAATAAAAAATTTTTAAAGGTATATATTTTTTATAAAAATTTGTATATAAAATCCGGCTTCATGATGTAGTATAATTATTATAAATGTATATCGTCACACAAAATGCTATATGTATATATATATATATATATATATATATATATATATACAGTGAACTAGCCATAATATGAAATAGTTAAAACCAAGCCAGCTCACTTTTGCGATATTTTTTATATTTGCGGATGGCATTTAATTTTCCTTTAAAAAAGTTTTGCCCATAAGTTTCTTATAGAAATTGTTAGATACATACATACATATGATATGTACATATGTATGTATGCAGTGCCATATTTCGAAACCTATTGTAAGTTAGAGATGGTAAATTTAGAGCTTCATTAAAAAAGAGAAAAAATAAAGGGGAAAAAACTTCTCGTATTCTATTTATAGAAAATAATAAATTTACAGTGAAACCTCTCCTAACGGACCATAACCGGTGTATGTATTCTCCTAACCGGACGCGGGCAATAAATTTTAAAATCTTATTCGCCAAAAGCCTCTCATAAGCGGACAGAAGCGTTAATTTTAATTAATTCGCCATGATTGAAACTCACCAACGCCAGTAGTATTTCTTAATTTTTCAACTCTGATTCGTATTTGTGTTAATGCCATTGAAAATTGTGATTCCCGTGTTAACAAAAATTTACATAATCATGTATTGGGGATTACATTGAAAATGCTGTTTATTTGAAGAACTGCTTTAATTAGCTCGTGTTATCACCTTGAGAGTCACAAAATGGCACAGAAAAAAAATATTTTATCAATTAAAGAAAAAATGCAAATTAGATGTACTTGATTCCTTAAATACTTGAGATTGCCGGTTTGAAGTATTTTACTATTAAAAACAATTAAAAGCATTTTGAAATTTAAAGGCTGAAATTGAAACGATCTAAGTTAAAGCAATATATTCGGAATAAATTTTTTCAACCACAAATCACTAGTAAAATAATAAATGTGTAGCCCTTGTAAGTAGACACCTCTCATAAACGGACAAAAATACTGCGACAGTGTGTATCCGGTTATGAGATCTTTCACTGTATAAAGCTAATAATTTACATCTACTGACAACCACACAGGGTAGACAAAACAGCAAGAACGCTGAGGATGAAAGTGTAGCAACTTTCGAAAACGGATTTCTAATTCGGTTCCGCTAGTGTTTGTCACTGTAATTTACAATTTTCTCTTTGATTTAGTATGTTTCTTAGTAACTATCACATGTAATTTTGACTGCCGGTACGTTATCGATAATTATCCTATTGAAAATCGAAAAATTTTAACTAACGCATAAGTTTCTTATGTTAAATTTCTTTTATTTCTTGTTTATTGAAGTCTAAAAAAAGAAAACAACAATTTATATTTGGAAAAAGCATACAGCTAGGGAAATCATGAAATTAATATGCTGCTCAATAAGAATTTAAACGCTAGCCTGTCTAAATGCAACCCGTTAAATTAAAAAAAATACAAAAATAAGCTGTTCATATTTTAGAGTAGTCAATGGAAGGAAAAACGTATTCATATTTTGGGGTGTTCATGTTATCGCGAGTGCACTGTATATCAATTTTTTGTTTAGCTTTAAAACGCTAATACTGGAAGTATCCCTACTTAGTTCAACGTCAAACGTCAATAAAACACAATTACTGTCAAAAAAGTTGACACGTTGCGTCGCCATTTGCAGTTGTCAGAAAAGAACTAAAAAAGCAATGAAATTTTTCAAATCTTTCGGATGCGGTTGTCATCCGTAACAGGTACTACATTCAGTAACCGGCAACGAACTTCATTTGACGTTCGGTTACCAGCCGTATTACAACCCTAAAGTATTCAACATACCGTTCTTCTAGCCGAATCTTGACAATCTTTTGTTGTTGTACATTGCCCTACTATTTTCGCTAAGGCTGGTGCCATAGGGTTGCCTTTAAGATCCAAATATTTTAAATTTATTAAATCGCCAAAGCTTAAAGGCAAATGTCCCAATTCATTGTTGTACAGATCCAAATGTTTAAGGTTTTTCAAAAGACCAAAATCATCAGGTAAAAACTTTAATTCATTTTTACTCAAATCCAACTTAACCAAACGTGTTAGGATGCAAAAGTTTTTCTAAAAAAAAAAATCAAAAAATGTTTTATAAAGTAAAAATTCTAAAAGTAATACAAATAAAATAATTCATATATACTTACGCCCAAAGACATCAAACGATTACTGGACAAATCCAATATATTTACTCGTTTAAAAGAAGCCTATTATATACAAAAAGAGAAATAAAAAATACATCAATACGTATGTAAGGACATAATAAAGAAAAATAATTTACATTTAAATAAAACCGCAAACAACAACCCCTTTTTCGTGGGGTACAATATTTTCTGCATTCAATCCAATACATACAAATACTCAAGCAGGGGGCAAATAAAATGCATAACTAAACCGTTATTTAATGCATCAACCAGATAAACAAGCAAAGTGAAAATCGAAACGAAAAGAGAATTGCTACAACATGAGAAAGTAGAAAATTTATATGTATATTGAGGCCAAACCGCAGAGATCTCTTTCGTCTTAAACATTGATGAGCATGTTTTAGAAAACTTTTCTTTAGTACTTTTTAATAAACATTTAATGCAGTGTTCTTTAATGTCATGAATACGATTCCGGTATGTGCATTTCTTGTATTTTCTTAAAACTTGTTGTTTAAATTAAAAAATTATGGTTCGAATTTCGCCAATCTTTCGGACAGTTTTATATAGGTGTGATGAAAATTGTTTTGGCCGTTTTGAAATCGACAAATAGTGTGATGAATTTGTATGTGACGATTTCATATTCCATCTTGTTTCATTTAAAAAAGAAGAAATGTGACGCATTTCGATAATGCCAGTTTAAATTCGTTTTCAAAACGTTTAATTTTACTTGAACAAAATGTAAGGAAATATACAAAAAAATAAAAAAATAAATGAAAAATGATTATAAATTCGTCCTTATTTAAACGAAAATATTCAACAAATAGAAGTGAAATTTAAAAATTTAAATACGCACATTTCATCTGGCAATTTTAAGAGATCCGATTTATCTCTTAAACGTTTTCTTAGAATATATTCGCTATTCATCCTATTATTTTCTTCCAAGAGAATAGCGAAACCGCCGCAAAAAAAGGCATTTTATAAATGAAAATTAAAAAATATTTTGATACAAATTTTATTTTGTTATTTTGTTTAAATATTTTACAAACGTCACTCACATACACATATGTTTACATATTTTACAGTTGTATTATTAGATTTTATACAGTTGTATTTGGAGAAGATATGTGGAAACGAAACAAATATGGAATATGAAATCGATCGAAATTCATCACACTACTGTCGATTTCAAAAGACGATTTACTTTTCAAATCGATCGATTTCCATCACATACCTTATAATTTCGGTCATATTGTCGAATTGGTTGTCATTTATTCAATCTGTTTGCTAAATCAAAATGGGCTGATATAGCGCTCCAGAACATGTGTGAATGTAAAAAATATTCTATCAAAATGGGTATTCAGTTCGGAACGTTTTTAAACTGAATAAATGACTATATGGTATTCTGTAATCCATTCGTTTTGAGGCCATTCGAAAAAGAGTTTGAAGTTTCATTTGAACGTTGATCGAAAATAAAAAAATAGACATTTTAAATTAAAAATAAACCGTATACTAATGAGAATTTTTTGATTTATAAAAGTTATAATAATTCAATCATAATAAATCATTCGCTTTACCCAGCATACGTTGCTTTGATTAGATATGCCAGACTAGCAGTTCATGCCGTTTGTAATGTTTTTTAGTTCTGAAAAACGTTATTTTTTTAATAATTTAACAGGTTTCTTGAACAGTTAGTCACAAACAGAAGTTGCAAGGGCTATTGACAACCCCATTCCTGACACTGCCCAAAAAAAAGATAACAATCGTATTCAGCTTGTTATGGATGTTTGATTCTGATCCTTTTTTACAATGGTACCACTTTCTGCAGAAGCCCAACACTACTTTTACAAAATGCATGCACTATAATTGCATTTTATTACGATGCGACCCACACCACAAAGTTGTTGAAGAGAATTTATGAGGTGTGGGGTAAAAAATGGATACACAAGCTCTTAAATTTCTAGCACGGACAGTGATTTTATAGGAAGGGTGTGTTCCTGTGGTCATATTCCAAAAAAAAATTTATTAAAGTTTTGATCTGTATTGGTTAGCGATTAAAAAAACCTCTCACCAGATAATAACTTTTACTTCTCTACTTTCACTTTCTTTGCCAGGTTGCATTTTTTCATTACCCATCCAATTGTATGCCTTCTTTTTTGTAATGACCGAAAAGCTGTTTGTAATACTTACAATTTCTTTAACGGGAATTTCCTTTAAATCCGACAAACTTAAATCGCAGTGATTGTCCTGAACTTTTTCCTTGACATTCACTTTATTTGCTTTTGGCATCTTGGTAAATTTTATTAATAAATTTATGTTGCAAAAACTTTTATAATTAATTTGCTATGCCGAAATGAAAAAAAAGAGATGCAGGCAAATCCACCACCATCAAAGAATAGAAAATAAAAACAGAGTGAAATATTGAGAAGTTCAAGGTTTTTCCTTGCAATTTCTTTCGAAAGGAAGTGCTAAATTGTTGTTGTTTATTTAGAAATGCAAATTAAAAGAAATGCCAGAAGAGAATAAAGTAACATGCAAAGCCAAATGTCAGGTAATAAGTGCTGCCAACCTTTCATTTTAAATGGTCAAAGCAAGTAAATTCAAGCAAGCAAGTAAGGCCCATTAAGGTCCTTTTTTATAATTCAATTAAAAAAACACATTCCAAGTGGTTACAGCCTTTAAAATTTGCATGTGCTGCTGTAAAGAAATATTCGCTTTTAAACTTTTAAAGTATTTCATCACCTAAAATCCCAAAGCTCGTAACTTAGAAATTCAAAATATTTTGTTTTGATTGATTCTGATGTAATTACACAAAATACTCCTTTGCCCAAAAATTGTACTCACATATGTTTTAAAATACCGATTTTATTAATTTATAAATTCAATAGGCTGCGATTAGAATGTCAGTATGATGTATAAACCAAAAAGCCGTAACTACACTTAATTTAAAAACGAAAATAAATTAGAATGAAGTTGGCGTCCCTTTTACGTTCAGTTACCGCTTTTTTTAGATAAAATTATTCAAACTTTTGTAACAAGCAGGCGGAGCATATTTGTTCTTAAAACAAATTAGTGCTAATAGTGAATATATATACAAAGTGTAAAATGTTAATAAAAAGTGTGCAAATGAAATAAGTTCAAAGAAAGGAAAACAATTCATGGGACCTAAAAAAGGTAATACTTTTGAAAAATAACCAAGAAGACATAAATATCGGTGAACATCAGAACAATTTTTTTTTAGAAAAGTCTATTCGATATTGTACCATGTTTTCCGAAGAAAATCACAAGCAAATATTACTTTCGCCTAATTGCCAAATTTTTTACAATAATATGCACTATTCAGAGTAAGTGCATAATATTATTTCCATTTATACAATTATTAAGGCTTAAATATAGTTTACGGACCCTTCACCACATAAAAAAAATTAGATGAACGATAGAACAATAAGAAAATAAAGGAGAACAAAAGTCCCGACAACGCATAGTTTTCGAGTTATGACCTCCGAAGTTTTTATATAGAAATTCCATTCTCCAACTACATTTTTGAACTCATATGGCCAATATTGGTTTCAAAAACAACATTTTAAGACCCTATGCAACTTTACTATAAAACTATTATTATTTTATTACTTGTTTTATATTAAAATAAATCCGCATAGATTTTTAATAATAATTCTGGTTGCGCCGGTAGTCTAGAGAGTAGTGTGCTAGTTTATCAGTGGGGGGTTCTAGGTTTGATTCCCAGCAGACACTGTGGTCTGTATTACTATAAAACGTTAAAGTTTTTTCACAACAGGTATCACAATGGAACCATAATAAATTGGACCCAAGTTAGCTAGAACCTTTCTTTACATCCAGCAACCTGCCGACCTAATCTAATGTTAATTCTGAAAGCAGCTGCTGCGCATAAGTAAATAGTCTTAAATTCATTAGATTTTTGGCTTATCCTGTAAAAAAAGTATACTAACGGCCTTTTTCTGTTGAATTTGATTGATAATCAAACCACTTTCAGTGTTTTCTTTAATACACTATACGCCTGCCTTAAAGATTTATATCTTGACCTCTGTAGGGTATCAACAAATAGTCTAATACATGGCATTTTTTGCCACATTCTGAATCATCTACTAAGACTTTGGCGAATCAACATTTTCTTTCAATCTGCTTTTGTTCATTGTATCCAATGAGAAAATTTACGAACTTTACTCGTGATAAGCACATATTTCAATTATACGTAAACCTTAATAGTTTCTTTAAACAATCGTTAAGAATTCTGCGCACAAACGGTTTCCAGACACATCTTTGTGGCGTGTCCCAATTTCCCCTTTTTCAGTACAGATATATTAGATATATAGTTAGCATTTGGTCACGGCTTCCACTTCAAATTTAAATTGACAATTTTTCTTAAATTTAACACTAAATAAATATCGACAGCTTTGCAGTGAAATCTATCACATGCCGCCTTGAGAGAATAATGCGTGAATTATGGACAGCAAGCGAACTATTCACGGGTTTTAAACAATAGTTTCTATTTGTTAAAGCGCCATACACAAGTTTTGTTGGCGATGTTGACAACAGCAATAAGGCAGACCAATTTTTCCAAAACCTGCAGTTTAGGGGCTGCTAACTCGTATCGTTCATTGTGATAAAAGGCGAATAAAAATTTCTTCAGAGCAAATCTAACGAATTACTCTTGGTATTACTTTATAAAGAAAGTGTGATAAGATAAACTGGAGGCAACCCAATAGTCCTACTACTCCCATCAGTGCGTTAATAACAAATACACACATACATGTATGAAATAGAATAAACATTTTATTTTAAATTATTAGCTTTTATATTTTCAAAACGGAGTTATAAAAATACCACGTAGTTCAAAAAACATTTGTTAACGTTTACTCTTCTTCTTCTTCGACGACAGGAGCGCTGGTAGTATTCTTCTTCATGTTCTTCCTCTTTACGCGACCAGGGCGGCCACCACCGAAGGGCGATTTCAAAGAGAAATCAATGTGTTTTTGGGAATCCAAACGAACTACGAACGAAGGTATGTTAACAACCTGTTTGCGAACACTACAATTAAAAAAAGGAAAACTATTAAAATTTCTATATTACACGTAGAATTTCTAGAAAAGGGTTAAACTATGACTAAAACATATTGTTCAGTTCCTTTTTGCACCAACTTACTCGGTATTGTTTATGTAGGACATAAACTTAATCGTTTATATTAATACCAAAAAGACGTTGAGAGCCGGTACAAAAACCCCCATTCCACAATCTAGGCGGGGCATATTGTTCGACTCTCAAGTGGTCTTACTGAACATTTCTATTTATCAAACCCAAAGCTTCTAGCCTTAACAATAGCAGATATTTACCGAATGTGTCGTTGACGGATCAACACACGAGCGTGATGAATAGACTTGGCCAATCCCAATTTGAATACTTGAGTTTGCAAACGGCGTTCTAAGAAATCTTCAATTTTCAAACCCAAAACGTAATCGAGCTTCATGCGCGATTCGTCCAAGACTCCAATACGAACCAAACGACGCAACAAAGCATTACCTACAAGAAAATTTTAATACTTTATTACAAAATCTATGACGTACATATGCACGCGTAAAATGAAGTTTTTGCAAACACTCAGCGTTCTTAAATCTTCAAAGTCAAACTCAGACAAGAAGTGTCAGATATTATAAGAAAAATTCAAATTCATCATTAACTTCTTTGTAAGATGTGACAGTTTATGAAGAAACGTACCTTGGAACAATCTTTTTTCGTCTTTCTCATCCAAAGTCAACAATTCACGGGCAGCTTTACGAATTTTTGCCAAAGCGTATTTGACACGCCAGACTTCGCGTTTGTTACGCAGGCCGTATTCACCAATAATCTTCAATTCTTGATCCAAGCGTGCCTTTTCATAGGGACGACGAGGAGTAACATAAGTCTTTGAAAAGACTGAGGGTATACGTCCGTTCACCATCTTGTCACCAAATCACTCGAATCTATAAAAAATATTAGGTTAAATTTTCACATCGTTTCATATTATCAACATCCTGATAAAATTTTGCATTTTTATAATTTATTACAACAGGATATATATTAAATATTTCTATTTAAATATGATTTGTTTAATATTTCGGAAAATTCCAACATATTTTAAAAATTTTTTAGGCACTCTAAATTTATACGTACATTCAGGTCGACAATTTAACAAAAGAGAAAGAAAACTACGAAATGTCAATTGACATCAGATATTTGAGTGTTGCCATATTTGATAATTATAGCGCTGTTGTGTTTTTTGCCAGGGGTAGTAATTTTGAATTAAATTTAACAACCAATTTTTACGATGATTTTCAGGCATGTCTTTTTTTTAATTTTCTTTCAAAGTTGCTTCGAAAAATCTATTACATTTAAATTTTATATTTTGAAACTTAATTGTTTCTGAGCAATATTATGCCCTTTATATTTCTTTATGTGCTTTTCTGTAAAATTAGTGTTGCATATTTTAAGTGTAATGCGTTCTTTTCAAATGGTGTTCCCCGTAAGAAAAAAAAGTCTTACATTTTCAACACTTATTTTAATTAAAGGAGTAGCACTATATTAACAGCTGGTTTTGTTTCAGAAAAAGTAAATAATTTTCTTTGCTTGTCTCATATAATAATTATGTTTTTATATTTATTGTTATGGAAGAATTGAACTTTATTCTTTTATAACGAAACTTGTGTACTTTTATAAACTTAAATTATGGGGAACATTTATAAAAATCAGGTGAGAATTAAAAAAATTTGCCAAATCACACTTAGAATTTATGATGTAGTTTTTTTTTTTGAAAATAAAACGCCTTAACTAATTTTAAGTCAAAGTTGCAAATGAATTCTGTGACTGTGAAAGTAATTATTTTCGTGATTTCGGACGAAGTCAATTTGATATGACATTTTGACGTTATCCAAATTAACCAATGTTACTTAATATCCCTGAAATTAACTTGAAATTACAATAATCAGCGCAGTTTTTGGACCAAAATCTTAGTTTTATTACAACCGTTTCATATTTAGAAATTTATGATGGCCATTTCAAAATAATTTTTCATTCTTTTGTATTGATTAATTAGTATTTTGTTATTAGTCGACTTCAAATTAATTGAAAGTATTTAATAATTTTAATTTTTTTCCATAAAAAAAATTTTGTTGATGTGAAAATTTATATAAGTAAATTATATCAGCTGTCAAAGAAACTAAGAAAAATTAGGTACCTATTGGTTTTCAAATTCAAATTGAGATCAGAGCTACAATTTTGACAATAAATTATTTGGTATACAGTGCAACCTCGATTATCTGTAATAATCGGGGTCGAAAGCATTTTGGATAATTCCAATGATTGCCGGTTCAACAAACAAGTGGAAAATCCATCAGGCATTGAGAACCGCACCAATTCCAGTGTTTGCTCTCCACTCCATTGACTTTTGGCAGTCGAGTGGTATTTCTCGGCTCCCAACAGGATCTCTGGTACGTAGCTATCGCTAGCATGTGTCCCAGGCTGAATTCCCCCATCGCACTCCCATCGAGGATGGGACGGCGCGTGGGCCTAGTCTGCCATAAGCCAAAGCTGAACATTCACACACAATATGTGCTAACGTCTCAGCCTCTTCCAGGCATAGGCTGCAGATGTCATCTTCTACGACGCCAATGCGTCTCAGATGATATCTAAAGTCTCCAAGCCCCGTTACTAGCGTCATGATACGGCGTAAGCAACCTCGGTCATATCCTAGTACCCTCGCGTCGCCCGACCCATAGGTACTTGCGGCCAACGGAATGAAACAACCGCACGATCCGCTACTGATCATCCCATTCCCTATTCGATTCGAATCAAAATTCAAACAAAATTTTATTAAACTGTATAGGAATTTCGGTCGATATCGAATGCCGTCCTCTATCCGGTAAACGGACAGTGCAAAATGCAAATTTGCACAATGAATATCGTCAGAACCCCTCTGATAAAAATTGCAATTATCTCCTTTAAGCATTCATTCACTAGCATCATTTTTGACTCTGAAGTTGCTGCCCACAAATTGTTTAAGAAAGAATGACTATTGTATTTTATTCCGGCTGTTCATGTATTAAACTCGTTTGTAATTTCCAATAAGTTATATTATAATTTTTATTTTTAGTATCTCATATATACTTGAACTTCCGTACTATATATGGCCCTAAGGGCTGGGTTAGTTTATTTTATTAAATAAAACAAAATATAAAAAAGTCAAAACATACATATATATACATATGTATTGTAAGTTGGCATTACTATGCCGCACGTTATTTCCAGCAATTTGATTGGTCGCTGAAACAATATTACCGCAATAAAATCTGCACAGAGAATGTAAACAATATGTCCAGATAGTGCTGCCAGATAAAATTGGCAGAAAATCGCTGAACTGAAAATGCATAGTTTTAATACCTTTTTTATGACATTTATTAAGAAGCAATTAAAAGTATTTTAATTTACCCAGAGATCAATATATACATATGTATGTACATACAATTTCGTTTAATTGGAGCCCAATACATACATATCTCACATGTACAATAGTTACTCGTGCTAACTCGAAATTTTAAAATTTTCAGTAAAAGCGAAAAATATAAAAGTGTAATTTCTAGAAATTCCATTATATTAAGAAAAAAGTGGCGATATTTCTTAAAAAATAAAATCATTTTATATATTTTTTTTAATTAGTAAAAATGCATACATTGTGTATGCGAAACCTCAATTAAATTTTAAAATTTTTTAAATAGGCTGATAATTTAAACTGAAGATTTCATATGATAGTTACATACTAAGAAACAATTTTGAATTTCATTTATTTTGTTTCTTAGTATGTAACTATCACATTTCATTTTCATTGCCTGCAAGGGTCTTAATTATACGCCTATTTAGAAAATAGTAAAATCATTTTAATTGTTCATAAGTGCGGGACTTAAAAACGTTTTTATACATATGTATATATCCGAAATATTTGTAGTATATGTAACTAAAATAATTGACAATAATCCGTCTTTTGTTATACGCCGCTTTTATCAACTGACAACGAAATTTAAATATTCAGTACGTCTCCGACAACTAAAAGTTTTAAAGTTGGCTAATTTTTAACGTACGTTGAGTACTTTGACAGCTATGAGCTGTTTTTCTGCCTTATTCTGATTTAGGGTTTTTATGTTATGTGACTGCAACAAAAAATTAAATGGAAAAATAAAAAAAAAAAAAAAAAACAAATGTAATGGACAACAAACTTATTAAAGCTGTTCAAATGTTTCGATGTCACGATAAAAATAGCTGATTTCATATCTGTCAACAAAGTACTCATTGTGGCAACCTCAATGATCTTCAAGTTAATGTCAGTTGTCAAAACGCTACATACAACGTTCGACATATTTTTGATGTGCCATGAGGAAAATGTAGTTGGCTTCGTTACGAAAAATTTATTTTTTTTTTCGATGCTACCTACACCTACATACATGTATAAAATGCTACATTTGTACATATTTTGGCTTAGTAGAAATAGTCCTTTTAAAAAAAAAAGAAAAATATTAAAATTGTCCTTTTGCTATTGTTGAGCTCTAAAATGACTAGCAAATCTGGCAGGCGTTTTTGCAGAATATATTTCAGAGAGTCATAGTTTGGAGAGCAAAATCAGCTAAGAGCGAACGACAGTGTGACCATTGCAGTATTTTTCGCATATATGTACATATCTTTTTATATTATCCGCCTTTTTAATACGAAAGTGATTTTCTTCTGAACATTCGTATCGCTTAAGCGAATGCTACACGATCAATGTTCAGCTTCATTATTTGTCATTGTGTGCGTTATTTTATAAGAAATGGTCACACATTAACTTATAAATATTTTATAAAAAATAGTCACACATATACGTATAAGTTGTCATAATATAAACAAGTAGGACTATCATGTCTCTCCCTTGTCCAAATAATTTAATGAAATATTAAAGCTACTTTTTTTAATACCATTCATTCTTAAATATCCTTCAATTACTATTATGACTAAATATCATTTAATATAATTTAATATATTAATAACACTAATTATTTAAGCTTAAGGTCTTTTTAATATATTTAATATTTATTCCGATTCGATATTTCGCTACTCCTTTGTGTAGCTTCTTCAGGAAATATTAAATATATTAAAAAGACCTTAAGCTTAAATAATTAGTGGTATTAATATAAAAAGAGGTAAAAAACTAGAAAAATTATAATTTAATATAATTAAAAAAAGGAGATTTTATTTTGAAAATACTTTGTTTCAAATTTTTTTTTATTTTAGGGCACACTGGCAAATGATTACAAAATAAAAGTTGTTTAATAAATACCGAATAACTAATGAAATATACATAATTGCATGATAGAACGAGTTTATTGAATAGCAAAAACTGCATACAAGACAGGTTTTTTTTTGTTAGCATGAATTAAATGAAGGGCTAGCGACTAAAGGAATTTTTTTCTTGTTGTCTATTAAGTTACATTGGCACTTTGTCTTATAAGAATATTTAAAATAATTTTAATGACACACCCTGTTGTTAGCTAATGGGTGTGCGACAGTGATGACAACTCTTTGGAAACAAAAAGCGCTATTTCCATCTTCAAAAAGCACTATGCCTTTTTTAATTATTAGAACCGAAAAATAAAAAAGGCAGTGCAAAAATACTAAAAATTTACATTTATTTTAATGGGTAACGTACGGTACGTAAAAACGAAGGTAAAGTTTTACACATACCATTACAATTTTGTGTGTTATACATACATATGTAAATATGTATACAGTCGACTCTTGATAATTTGAAACTCGAAAATTTGAATCTCGCGATAATTTGAGTTATTTTCTAGGTCAGTTGAAACACATGCAATTAATTGAAAAAAAACATGTAATTTTGTCCCCTCCCTAATTGGAAATTATTTGAATGGCATGTTGATTGCTGACATGCTATAATTTTATATTTGACGGCACTACGCTCTATAATTTGAATTATTTTAATGTTCAGTGTTTTATGCAAAATATAAAATAAAAACCAAAAAATCTTCTATTTTAGTTTATATGCTCTATACAATATAGAAATGTTAACTTGGTCGCCGGCATTCTATAATTTGAAGTTAGGGTTTTCTAAACTCTGTAATTTGAACTCGTATTGTGAATGTGTTGGTGTTTTTTGAAGCTAAACATAAACACATGTAATTTTGACTGCCTGTCTATTTAAAATTGAAGAATTTTAACTAATTTCATAAACTGAGGTTTGAAATATGGCTCTGCATACATATGTATGTATTTAATAATTAGAAAAAAAAAATAAAAAATTAAATCGTCTCGTTAGCGTCGCAATGCTTTTACCATGCGCTTTGCTTTTAATTGAAGTCTTATTAATTTGAAATCTGGATTATTTGCACTTTTTCTTCCGTTCCTTGAAATTCAAATTATCGATTTTCGACTGTACCTAAATTTTAAACTCTGTTATATTCGTCTTATCATTTCGCCATCAGTATCTTCTCTATGCTAAACTTTTTGTTCCGGTGCATACGTTGCATACGTTGCGGACATCTCATGATCACTGGTACAAAAAAAATATACATACATATATACATATGCATAAAAAACTTTGTTAAAGTTTTATTAAAAATTACGTATATTATTTTCTTCAATAAAACTTATATAATCTGCATCATTTGGATTTGAAGCTGGCCATTAAACGTAGGTGGTATTTTTAAATTCTGTATGCTTCATTTGACGAAAAATATCATGTATTAGTGTAACTTGGGAGTGAAGATCTATTTACTAAAAACGTATGGTCCAACGTTAGACCTGGCAGTATCGGTCAACTTTAGGTGTCGGTTATTAAAAACATAAAACTCCAATCAATTCAGTCAGCTGTTGCGGCTTTTGTTTTATATGCAAGTAATGCCAAGTTGACTTTTGCAGCGTGAAAATCTATTTTCTGTTTCTAAGTGATAATTTCAACGATACGATTTTAGTAATCAGCAACGCGCATTATTTGTGTTACAGCTTTTGCCAGCTGATCGCCGCGAACTTGTTACGCTTTTAGTAACTGAGGCTTACATGGGGGTTACAGGTTAAAGTTTTGCCTTTCAAATTTTAAAATTCTTTAATTTTTTTACTAATACACTCATACTTCTAAAATTTGATGAGAGTTTACTTGCAAATTTTCTGGGTCACTTTTGCTTCAAATTATACGCAGCTGGTATCTATTCTTATGAACAGCGAAGCCATCTTGATCAATGGAGTTGCTTTTAAATTGCTCAAAACTTGCGTGCAGCCTACGTCACAGCTATGAATACACATGAGTTTTGAGAAGCTGTATGTGTTAAAAAGTTGAAATCAAAAGTTGAAAGTGTGGCTGCATTGCTAAGACAAAATTTAATCGTCAACCGAAAAACGATAACTCTTAGTTAATATTCTTTCAATTGCTCCCTAATTTTTATTTATTTATTATTTTAAAAGTTCTTGAACAAAAGAAATTTGTGGTAAGAAAAACTATTTCGACCATGTTCAATTAACTTTTGAACCGATTTTACCAATTGAAAAGGAATATAATAGACAGCGAACACATACTTGTATAGCAATGTTGCGATGAAAGAGTGCAAGAAATTGTTTCCTTAAAAATATGTGTAATTACAAATTTATGGAAAATAACATTTTGGATTTTTCCAGCTTGAAAGAAACTACTATTGCAAACTCTTTTTATAAGTTGCAAAAATTTATTCCACAGAGCTGAATTAACTTTCCAAGTTTTGACAACACTGCATTTATCAGAATTTATACTTGTGTGTGGTTGGATGTGTGGATATGTGTGAGTGTATTTTTGGCTGGCTGCTTGGCTAAACATTTGTTAACCGCTTTTCTGAGCAGATCCAACAGTTGTTATTTGTCGGTCCTAAACGAAAGCTCGAACGCATGTACGTATTTGTGCGCTCGCTTGTATGCGAGTATCTTTTATAATTCGTCCATTAAACGCAATACGAAAGAAAATTAAAAGAAATTACATACATATTTTTCATTTCCTACAATTCGGTTTCACCGGTCAATATTTAAAATAAAACAAAGTGAATAAAAACGAAAAACTTTTATTAAATTAATTATAGATTTTTAGTGTAATTTAGTTGCACTATATTTGAAAAAATTCAAAAATATCTAAAAAATTTAACGAAAAAATTCAAACTAGGAAAAAATTAATACGAAAAAAGAATGTAGCTGTTTGTTGTTATTAAAGTGTATGTATTTTTGGCTTAGTGGGATGAATGGATGTATACGCGAGTGTGTATTTAATATCTTGTATTCATGCATACAAATCTGTTCATAGCCATATGTACATATGTATGTATGTTTGCATCCAAAGCAGATTCCCGTACATGTTCATTCTTTTGATGGGTTCTGTTGTGTGGCGTTGCTGATACACTAGACAAGCTATTATAATTTTATTATTGAAATCATTTATGTTGTTGTTTCTGTTGCTTTAGCTCTTCTTGTGGTCAGTCGTTTTCATTGGAGTGAACTCTAAACAAACAAGTTCTACCATTCAACAAAAAAACTCACACATGCCTATTTACATACGTACATATGCATGTGTATCTATATACATATGCACATACATGGGAATATTCAAATAACGCAACAGAAACATAAAAACCGATTTGTATTTTTTTTTTACCAAAAAATAAGTTTATGTGATTGGCTTCGAAAATTATAAAAAATATATGTGCATACTCGTACATACATAGTATATTGATGTAAATATGTACTTATGTATATTAAAAAAGCAATAGCAATTTCAATTGTTAAGTGCTCAGGGTACATCAAATCTCACTCCTATTCACTTCTCAGAAATAAACCGTTAAATTTGAATCTCAATGAAAAAAAAAACAATAAGTTAAAAAAAGCCAATAACAAAAGTCGAAGAAATAGTACTCTTTTTTTTTATTTACATTCTCCCGAACAGAAAAAAAACTGTTAATGTAGTAGCAACAAGTTGCAGCATTGTTGCAGTTTGTTATTACTAATTCATGTTTGTAGTGTTGTGTTTCTTATTATTATTATTATTATTATTTGCTTCTCTTCTTTTCTGACTTACCTTTTTAGTTTAGTTTACATCAGTATTTATTGCTGTAATAATATTTTTGAAATAACTGAATTCTTTAAATTCCTTTAAACAAACAAACCCATAGTAATTTTAATACTTGCAATACAACAAAAATAGAAACAAAATTGTACATTAAGCATTTTAATGAAATTTCTAATCACCATTGTTTACCGCTGGATTTTTATGGACATACAATTAAAAATGTTGTATCTATAAAGGTAAATATTTCAAATAAATTAAGTGAAGTAACGAAATAACATATGTACATACATATTGTTACCTTAACCCATTTGGACCCAAAACATAAACTAGAAAGAAAAAAAATTTTATTTTTATTAATTTTTAGTAGCTAAATAAATACTTTACAGAAAGAAAACAAAAAAAAAATTCTTCATATAAGAAAAAACCACCCACCCTCAAGTGGGGCCAATGGGCTTATATTTAAAAATTTTCAAAATAACCCTTTTCTATGCATAGAGTTTTGATGCATTTTATACATGGCCAACGAGCTTGCATCTGGCATACGATACATCTCAAATTTCCCCTTTTTTTTTTTTTATCTGGGACCAGCACTCAGAAGATGACTCCTACACATGCGAAGCATTGTGCTGGAACTATAGGAAAGGGATAGTAGGAGAAACGACAGGAGGTAAAGCTTAATTAATTATTTTTGCAGCTCTGCTTTCGCACGTTTTTCTTTCTTTTATACTCGTAGCAGTGCTGAAGCTTCGGTTTAGTAGCCATTTTTATTATTATTTTACTTCGCCGGTGCTACACAATACCGACGAAGGAGGTCGTTCTGCTGTAGAGCTCCATCTTTTCATTTTGCCCAAAGGATTAATAAAGCCGTGATTTGTTGGCATGGCATGACAAACCCCATAGTATCAAGCCATCGCACATAGAAAAATTCATTCTCTGAATCAATCGACGCAGTGCGTATTTTTGCATTTCTTACGCTGCCAACCAGCTTTACTATGGCGTAAGCTGCTTTGTAGTTGGCTTACCAGTTTTTGAGCGAAGTGTCCAACATTATTTAGGTTCATACCTGATACGCCTGATGAAGGATTGCGTCGCCTTCCATTAAATAATAATTTCTGCTTGGCTGTATGAAATTGGTAGTCAAATTCTGCACAGACTTTATTTTTCATATTCTTGACAGAATGCAGGGAGCATTTTTTCGTTATATTTTCCCTCACTGTACCAGTATCACGCTAACGGTCTTCACGTAATTCTTACGGCAAAAGTTCTCATGGTTGAAAAGTTGTGGAAATATATTAAATGCAATATATTTAGAATATTATTGCTATAAAATACAAACCAGTGTGTCAGAAACACAAGAGTGCCACTTACAAAAATTTAAGGACAATAGTAATACTTTTCTGCCCATTGGACCCATTTGGGGACACCATGCTAACATATACCTCCGTTCGGTCAAATATTGTCATATATTTCCAATTTGATAATAATTTGATAAAAATACTGTATTTAAATAAATTCTGTCCACGGAAATGTAAAAAATAATAACATAGCTTTGAGTCAACAACCTAGTTTTAAAAGTAATGAACTTAACGTTCAATTTTAATAAATTTAAATACATAATCATAAAATATACTTTTTTATTTTAAAGTTAGAGTATTTTTCAACGCAAAATTGTTAATAAACAGTATAAACAGCATCAGAAATAATTAATGGGAGGAGCATATAAAGAACCAACCTCATATGAGTACGCCGAGCGGAAATGGGTTAATAATTTTCTTGACAGGAAAAGGCAAATTTTTCATAAAATTTAAAGTATTCTAGTCACGATTATTTTTTTTTTAAAGTCAGCCAGGGTGGCGATGGCTGAAGTTGTTAGCAAGTTGACTACAAAACCCAAAAAGTCCACGTTTCGAGCCCAGTTTCGCACTAAGTTGTAAAAACATCTCGCATTTCTTCTGATGTGCATTAGTGTGTCTTTGTGTCAGTTGTTGTTGGAAGGTTTCAGTGGCGAAGGCACTGTCACTGGTCAGTGAACAATCGATTTTTTGAATGCATAACTAATGGTTCTCAAGTTACATATGAACATGTGCATGTGTGTGTATGTATATTCGTACATACATACTCGTATGTCAATAATTCCAAATTATGATATAATTTTGTGTGATGTAAACATCCTCCTGGGATTATTATCAACACTGCCAGAAATTTTGATAGAAAACGTATTAAATATTAGTGACAGACAATTTGATTTGAAAAATAATAGTAAAATTGTGAATATACTTGAAGACAATGACCTTCCAGTTTGGCTAATTCATAGATTAATTAATCACCAGAGATTTAGAAGTATGACTAATAATACAAATAGTTCGAAGCAATACAATTCACTTACTTATGTACCTGGAATAGCTGAACGTTTAAGAAAATCAGAGATATGTGATTCAGGCAAATATGCAATTGCTTATAGGACATATAACACATTGAACAGGTTTTTTAGTACGACTAAGGATAAGGTACAAAAATTGGATATGGGCAATTCCACGAGCTAGAACGGGACACTCGCTTGCCTTTGAAGTGTGGTAAAATAAATACATCTTAAATGTTCTTTTTCTTTTCTACGTTTTTTTTATACCACATTAATGGCACTATGAATATAGCTTCTAACGATTTTTGGTTTCTGTTGCATAACCAATAAACATGGTACGAGTATCACGAACGGGAAAAAATTTTAAAGTCGCTTTCGACTGCATTTAGAAAAATTAAAAAAAAAATTTGGGAATAGGAACACCATTTTTGAAAGGAATTTTTTTTAAATTAAAATACAATAATTTGTCTTTCTACTGATGGTTGTCATGTGTCAATATTTGTGTTCTTGTTTATTGAACAAGCTTTACTAAGATTCAGCACGGGACATGTAGAATGGGACATATTTTCCCACAATGCAATGTAATAAAAATTTTCTTAAGTTTAAATTGTATTAACTGCGTAAATTTTTATACTTATTATTTTATAGATATTTTCACTTCTAAATTTCAGGTTTTGGTATGTAATAATTAAACCGTTGATATTAAAAGTGAGACATCTCCATTCTTAGAAAAATATTTCTCAATCAGCGGATTTATCAGTCACGATGTCGCTGTGGTCGAGTGAGCATCGCGCGTACCTTCTGGAGACATTTTTTAAGAGTAATGATTCTTACGTAATTGCTCGTCGACAATTTTATTCAAAGTTCGCTATTCGGCGAATAAATGATGGCCCGAGTGTAAATATAATTCGTTCGTGGGTGCAGTTTACGTGAAAATCCGAGACTTTCAATACGGAAAAGAGCAGCCTCACTGGGACTTCTAAGAGCGATTATTCATGACATTTTAAAAAAGGATCTGAAGGATCTGGATGACACACTCTTTAAAAAATAAAATCCTCATTTCCATTCCATCGTTCAATGCTCTTAATAAAACTTTGTGTCATTTATTACGTTTTTTATTTAAGTTTTAAAATATAAACCTGCTACCAGACACCCTTTACAGCACAATTTTGTTAAATTTTTAGTATTCGATAAGGTGAACAATTCGTAAACATAAACACCGCCTACTTTTTAATTAGTTCACATTATAGCGAGTGTACTGTAATTTGGTTACTTTTTTTTTCATGAAACAGCTGATTGTGTCTTTAGTTGCCCAAACTAGCCCGTAGAAAAAGTGCGGCCTGTTTTTTGCAAGAAGAAGAACAAGAATATTTCTCTCTCAAAACGTTTTTCATTTCCCCAATTTTTGTGTATGGGAACGCTTTCTGGTAAGATTGGGAACCCGCAGCAGATGCCCAATTGAAAGTAAAGAAACAGACCATTCTTGGTAGGCATTTTAATTGCCTGAAAAAGGTCCTATTATTATTTTAATTTAAAATTGTATTGTGTGTATGTATGTTTTTCAATACAATTGACTCCCTCATGTAATCGTTTTCATAATTTTTTGAACTCGTCATATTGTTTTAGAATCTAAAACGAAATAACAAATCAAAAAAAAAAACATCAGTAAAACAATTTAATTTACAAGCTAATCAGACAGAATGTTTACACCGTCTACTTCTTCTCGTTCTTCTCTTGCTTCTTGCAATAATGTTTAATAAATAATTTTTCAATTACAACTTGTTTGGATTTATATAATTTTTGCTCTTTGTGATTTTTCCCATATGCATATGTACATGTATGCATGTGTATGTGTATGCACATGTGTAGTGTTTTTCTTTTTTGTGCAAACTTGCTTGGCTAAGTATTTATTTTATTTTGTATTTTTATTAAGTCTTTATTGCATTTCTAGTGGCTTTATTGCATTTTGGTTGTGAGGTTTTTTTGTGAGTCTTCAAAAATTTCATTTCATTTTTCCGGCGCAAAGGCATCGTAAAAATATTTTAACGTCATGTGTTTTAAAAATAATTTATATTTATTCGAATGTTCTGAAAATCGTAAATAAATGAAATACAAAGCAGAAGCACACATGCACACATCCATATATGTACATATCCAAACACACAAATATGCACAGACACATACATATAAAGGGTGGGTCATGTAAGTTTTGAAATTTGAACTGGTGATTGTAAAAGGTGGGCCAAAAGAGTAGTTCCCCATTTTTTTTTAGCTTTTGTTGGAGCCTCCGATGTTTTTGTAGCATTTTCTACGCTATTTTCTCCACTTGCATTGCTGCTTAAAATTAATAAAAGCAAAAAAATTATTTCAAACTAAAAATATTCCATTATCCTTACCGTTTATTTCAAATATTTATCCTTGCTTTTTTGAAATAGAGAACTGTAAAAAAAACAAGCATAAAAAACTATATTATTAATACGACTCACGGCCCTTTTCACAATGTCCGATTAAAACTGAACGTGGACTTTAACGGCAACTTCGGCATGCAAAACATGCTGTTAATCGTACATTGTGAAAAGGGCCGTCAGTTGTATTAAAGAGCGAATGGACACATTTGACACTGTTGCAGTAATACAGAGTGAACAATTATAAAATCCTTTACATTACATGACAACATCACATAATATTTTAGAATTTAAAAACTTTTTGGCATTTCAAAAATCTTGAAAAATAAGGGAAAACTTGAGAAATGGTAACGCTGCTCTGACGTATTAATTTTTGAGCTAAAAGAGAGCGACGTTTTATTGCCCTGAGCAATGTTTTCTCAGCAACTCATTTCCAAATCAACTTATAAGGGAGCGTCACCGTGTGTTGTTAAGACAGATTGAAAAGCACTTATTTCATATTTTCCAAATGTGTTTTAAATTTTATAGACATTTATTTAAATCTATGAAAAAGTTTGCGACTTTTGGTACATTTTGTCATGATGAGTTTTGTATTTTGAATAGTTTACGACTTTTTAGCAATTAATTATGTATTAACAATTTTTGTCTCTTCTGAATCTGAATGAATATGCATGTACGTTTCCTTTTTTAAGACATTTTTTCTTTTAATTTTTACGAAATAATTTCTTTTCAATTTTTTTTATTTATGTTCAGTCGCCGCTGTTGCGTAGCATACATTTTAGCTTTTTTTTGTTTGTGTTTTTGGCACTACACAAACATCTTCATATTTGGCTGAGAGACTCCAAAAAACATCTGCCTTTTTAATTAAAAAAAAAAAAAAAAAGAAAATATTTTATAAGAAGACCCTTATTAAAGAACCTGCTGCTACCACAATCATTTTCCATTCATTTTCCTCCAACATTATGTTTCATAACAATTAATTTGCCACTAATCGGCACATGTTAAAGCATGTCCGTACATACAGACAGTATACAGAGTATAAGTATGAATGTAGATGTGTTTGTTTAAAATATTATTATTATTATTATAAAAAAAAACCATTGAAGTATTTGGCGTAAACATTTCAAGGCCATTTGATTTAAATTTCTTGAATTGGATAGAGAAGTTGGCAAAACTAAACGATCAATTCATAAATTTCCTTCGAATCAATCATACACGGAAAAAAACGAATAGTCAATCGCGGGTAATTTTCGATTCGAGCAGAAATTTCTAACAAAACTCCCATAAAAACGTATAGAAATTACGGTCCATGGCCACTTTTAAAGCATTTCTATATGTTTCATTCTTGTTCAATTCGTTGATATGGAAGGAGTGAAAAAGCAACATTTCTTTACTTTTAACCAGGGTACGGATTGACACACTCATGTGCGGCACTTTTAACTGCCTCTTTTTCTAAAACGAGTGAAAAAGGCAGAACATTTATATAGAAAACAACAATAAGAAACTCAAATTTGTTTTTGTTTTCAAAATAAATGGCCGAACTTGTATTTTCACTCGTATTCGAAAAATTAAAAAATGCACATATTCCGATTTTTGAATGATGTTTCATTTAATTAAATTAAATCAAAGCTAAAGGTGAACAAAAATAATAGTTCAAAATCATAAGGAAAGGAGTGCTGAATAGTTAGCGCGTTGAGTATACAACCAGAAGAACCCGGGTTCGAATCCGATCAAGTCAAAAATGTTTTCAAACTTTTTGTGGTCAGCACCCTCCTTCGTCGGCATTTGAACAACGAAACATTGGCAAGGTAAAATAACAAGTCAAATTTCTCCCCATAGCTTAAAAAAACATCAGAGGTGGAACGGCCTGAGCACATGTGGGGTTGCAAGAAAACTGTGGCCAGGCTGCGTCGACAAACGGGACCGGAGGACTATATCACGGCTGATCGCGGCATTGACGGGTCACTAGGCGATGGGCGCCCTCACATTACATTCTGTCGGGAACCTGATAAGAAGGAGACGGCTTTCCAAATGCTCTGCGAGTTCCCAGCGTTGCACGTGGGCGCGGCCGCGGCCGATTTTTGGGCAGACATGTTCTGAATGGGCTATTGATGGTGTCGCAGTAGGATATAGGCGACCTTATGCGATAGCGCAACGCAACGTCCTGGATTTAGTACATCTCTCTGATGGACAGGCGAGGGATCACTAACATAGGTGGTGCTTAGTCACCGACGCATGCCCGATCATGCTGCTTCACCGGTAATTATGGGTGGTTTAAATATTGAGGAATCAGAAGCTCTTGATGTGTTTGGCAAGTGTGATGTTCTTCTTTCAGGTTTCAAAAGAAGCATTCGGTTAGCAGACATCTATTGTTTATTTGCGAACTTTAATTTTCTCACATTACGGAGGTACATTAGGGTGTTAGAAACAGAGCTCTGGTGGATAAATACTAGAAAGGACTACTGGAAGTCAATGGCCATTGATGCAGAACATTGGGCTTCTCGAGACAAAAACATTGTTAAATCATTCTTTTGGATCCGACTGCAAATACCAAAGATATAAAGAAAAGTTTAAAATGGCGACCTCCACCTTCGTCAAAAAAAAAATAATTTTTTTTTCTAATTCTTCTAGTTTTTTGACAACTTTTTATATTAATTATACTAATTATGTAAGCTGCAGGTCCTTTTGATATACATATGTAATATTTAGTTTTAACCGATATTTCGCTACTCCTTTGTGCAGGAAAATTCGTTTTTGTTTATAATGAAAAAATATTTTTTTTTAAAATTCACAATAAAAAAAAAGTTTTTGCCAATGAAAATTCAAAATAAAAATATTTTTATTTCGAAATATCGAATAAATAAATAAAATAAAAATAAAGGTCAAAAGGACCTGCAGCTTAAATAATTAGTGTAATTAATTTTTTTTTGTTTCGAAATTATTGTCGAAAAATAGGTTATATTAGGGGTTGTAGTAGGCGCACATATACACGGTGGGCCAAAAGTAATCACCCGATGTCTTTTTGCTGTAATTTTATTTAATAAAAACCTTTGGATCTGCATATATGGTCAGCAACTCTGGCGGCGGCCACTTAGCCCATATCATAAGCAGTGCCATTTGTCTTAAAAAAAAAATTACAGCAAAAGAACATCGGCTGATTACTTATGCCACGGGTAATTACTTTTGGCCCACCCTGTACACATGTATTATGGAGAAATGTTAGTAATCTATGTAACAAAAATTTTTTTAAATTAATTTTGAATAAATCTTGAAAATATTATAATTGGAAAGTATTCTGTTTCTGGAATCGAGATCATGTTTATCTCGACATGAATTTTTTTTTGCTACGTGTAGGTATACGTTTTAAATAAATTATTGTTGTTGCCAAATTAATAAACCAACATATTTTTCGTAATAACAATTAATTCCACAATCGGTTCTTTTTCTTTAAATATTTCACAGAAAAAAAAAACAAGCGAAAAAAGAAGATGTTATACGTATTCGGACAGAGCCACCAACATCCAATATGTTCAATATTTTTATTATATACAGTATAACCTCGGCTAACCGAACCAACAGCTGTTGCAGAGACTGCATGTGTTGCAAAAACCAAGACATAAATTTCTATGCCTCTTTTTCGATTATAAAATATTATTTGAAACCAAATAAAAGGTTTATTTAAAAAGCAGTTTGATAAAATAAATAAAGTAAAATTTATTTAAAAAATTTTTTTTTTTTTTTTTGAAATATATTTATTAAATAAATATAAAATTTCCTATTATTCCTGATGATGGTAACAAGCTGTTAACGAAATATCGAATAATAAAACTAAATAAAATAAATCTTAATAAATATATTTCAAAAAATATAATAAAAAAGGTCAATTAATAATATAATTCAAATTTATTTAATAACTATTCCAGTGTTTTGAACTCTATTTCATATTAATAAAACTAATTATTTAAGCTTAAAGTCTTTTGTATATAAATAATATTTATTTTTATTTTTATTTCAATATTTCGTCACTTCTTTGTGTAGCTTCGTCAGGAAAATTTTGCTGAAATATTGAAATAAAAATATTATTTTTATTATTATTTAATATTATTATTATTTGTATACAAAAGACCTTAAGCTTAAATAATTAGTTTTAATAATATAATTTATTTAATTTATTAAATACAAAATAAAACAAAAAAACCAAAAATATATTTACTGCCTGGCCCACGATGTTACTCCACATGGTTCGACTGCTTCATAAAATTCTAAAAAAAAAAAATGTTGTTTCTGTTTTGAATGTAATTAAGCGAACGAACGATATTGTGTGGCATCGTGGGCCAGACAATTAGAATATACAGGGTGGCGCAGAATGAGCTATATGGTTTAAATGGTTTATAACTTTTTTATTTATGCGATTATTTTAATTTTTAATACAGTATATTATTGGGGAATTTTTTGTAATTAGCTTTGAAAAATGATATCCTGTAAGTGATGTCCATTTTCTGCTTCGCACATACGTGCTCTTTTTACCATAGGCGTGATATTCGAAGTTGTGCCGAACGCCTCCTTGTTGATGTTGATGGACTATGCTGCACGGTCTCCCGTACACGTTCAATATTTGGAACAGTCTGCACGGTAGGTGTTCTTCCGGCACCAGGAAGGGTTCTGACGAAAATGACGAGGATATGCACGCTGTGTCAACACTTTAGACTGTTGGTTTGAAAAATAAAATTCAATTATTTTTGTACGTTGTTCGATCGATCCAAAGTCTTCTTCACAAAATGCTGAAAAAAAAACAAAGAAAAAATAATAATTAAAAAAGTTATAAAGAATTCAAACCATATAGCTAATTCTGCGCCACCCTGTATTTGGAAAAATACCCATTCTATGTAAATTTATACTGAAGGTTGTTATCAAGTTGAAGATTCATGTTTTTAACCGAAAAAGAGTGCAAATTTTTCAACTGTGTTTTTTCAGATGACATATTTTTTATTTATAAAAAACTAAATTTAAAAATAAAACTTCACTTTGTTTGCAAAGTTGCATTAATTGAGGTTTTGTTTTATTGAAAAGTTTAGATAACAGAGTCACCAATGTTAAAAATTTGGATGTTGTGATTATCGAGGAGTTGCGCTTATCGAGGGTGGCCTTAACCGAGTCTATACTGTATATGTATGTAAATTTTTCTTTTATTTAAATTGAAAAAAATAAAAAAATTTAAATAAAATAAAAGAAGAAACAATTTGATGTGGTCTCCAAAAAACTTTTTCAAAATCAAATCCAACCTAAAAATTGCGCCTACACGCAATTGAAAAGGAGAAAAAACAAAGAAGACTGGTTGAACAACAAATGTTTTTGTTTTCATTATGGGCTTCTCGTTCACAATATCTGTTTGTTGATTTTGTTGCATTCATTCCTCCTGTGGCCATCTAAAAATAGGCAGAGAGTGTAGCCGGTCGTGTCTATTGTGTAGTTAGTCAGCCAACCAACCATTTAGCAAAACAGCCACCAAAAAGCAACCGCACATTTGTACATGTGTAATGTAGTGTCTTGTGGCTCGAACGTATTACGCGCATCACATACAGTTGCGGACAAAATAGTGTTTCTTTGTTTGATTAAGTGTGCTGTGCAATTTTCCTCCAATTTTAATCCCCACATTTGTAATAAATAACAAGTTTCTGTTCAATACTATCGGGTGCCTCTATATTGTAGTGCATGAGCATCGGCCTATCAATAGGGGGGTTACAGCCAAACGGTTCCAATACCTGTGTTTACTTCCTTGTTCCGCAATTCTTTCGAGGAAATTCTAGATTGCACCAATATATCAAAATCATGGATGAGATTCAAGGCCGGTGAGATCGTCTTCTGATGGCAAACGAGGGTGGTGATGGTCGAAGTAGTCTGCACGTTGGCTACAAAACGAAAAATTTTCCTGGGTTGTACACCAGTTTCAGACTCATTAAAACATCTCGCATTTTTTCTGATGTGCATTTGTGTGTCGTTGTGTCACAAAGACACCACACTAATGCGCATCAGAAAAATGTGAGATGTTTTTTCTTCTTTTTTTTTTATAATTTTAGTCTGAAACTGGAGTTGAACCCAGCTCTGTTTTTGTTTTGTAGTCAACGTTCAGACTACTTCAGCCATCGCCACCCTCATTATTAATGCTAAATAGGCACCATTTCACTTCGTCGGTATTTTATTGCTCAAATGCCGTCGTGGGATAGCGCTAACAGTACAGACACGATTGAACAATTTTTAGTCTCATTGGGAGTTCGAACGGCGGAGCCTCTCTTTGCATAGTTCTTCCACCATCGAATATGACTAACACATTCTACAATACGAAACATTGCACAATTATATTGCAAATGTGTGAATCGTTTTAGAGTCGGAAATAGTTTTTTTTTACTTCAACCTTTACGAATAATTTTGCTTTTTTTAACCATAAGACTTCTACTTACCATCCAATCGTTTTGGTTAGCTATGCATTTCTTATGCTCGCTAGTGTGTCTAACCACTACACATTAACGTACAGATTATATAACATACATGGACTCGTATACATATGTGCCTATGGATGTGTGCACTTGAACGCCGGACTCGTATCAGATGTGGAGATTAGAATTTTCATTGACATGATGATTTCAACAAAAAATTGGACGTACTACATCGAAGCAAGATGCTCGCTATAGGATGCCAACATGCACCAACTCCGTGCTGGCAGACACTTTGTAAACTTTTTTAATTTTGACTAAAATAGAATTTGAAGTGATTTTTAATTAAGAATATTTTTATTGTATGTAAATTGTTCAGTAATTTTTTTTTTTTTTTGAAATTGATATTTTAATTGAACCAACGGTCATTTGAATTGATTTTGTGGTATAAACAGATATTAAATCAAACCATTCATAAAATGGTCAGAAATTGTTACATATTAATTGTATGTAATTAGTACATAAATACATACGAGTGTATATAATAGGCCTTTTCAAAAAAAAGATTCACAAAATTTTTCTTTTGGAAATTGTGGGGGGCCGGGGAGGCAAAGTGCCTGCCGCAAAAATTGATTATCATATAACTTGGTAAAAAAATTCTGCGGTCAACTTTTTTTCTTAAAAAAATCTCGAATGTGTTTTTTTATACTTTTTCGAAATTCGAACATACGAGGTGTGATCAAAAAATAACCGTTATTTTCAAATTTCGTGAGTTAGGTATGTTCGATTATCGCTTTTTTCGTTCAGCTCATGCCAAGCAATGTTTACGGATGTTTTAGGCATGAAACGTGCGGCAACAAAGAGCCAAGACCGAAAAAAGCACGTCAAGTTCCGTCAAATGTGAAGGTTTTGCTCACTGTTTTCTTCGACTGCAATGGCGTGGTGCATCATGAATTCTTGCCACAAGGTCGTACGGTCAATAAGGAATAATAATTTAATTTTTTACACAAAACTTAATACAGTTTCTTTGATCCATTTTTTCGAATAGTAAAAAATCGAAGAGCACACCAAAACACGACTAACCTTTTTATCTGTCAAAAACAAACTGGCAATCCAAAATGGCTGATATTACCAACATATATAACAGACATGTGTAGCAACATAACAGAAAAAAAATATGCGATAATCGAACATACATAACTCACGAAATTTGAATATAACGGTTATTTTTTGATCAAACCTCGTATATGTATGTGGTATAAAATTGTACCTTGGTACTTTTATGCCATTTAAACGTAATTGTTTTTAATATTTTTTATCTACCCCGCTTGATATGGCTATCAAATTAGAGGTATTTTTCAGAAGGGAGCATAAAATATAAATAATGGGACGGGCGCCACAAAATATCAGACTACTAGTTTTTTTTTTACCGACTTCCATGATATGCATATTAAATGAAAGGTATTTTAGAGAACTAAAAACTAAAAAATAAAGTGCAATGGACACTTTTAAGAATAAACTGCCTTTTGAAAAAGTACTTTTTTTTTACACATATAACTTTTCGAAAATGAATTTGTTGGAAGAGCTTGTTTTTTAAAACGCAATTTTTTTTAAAAAAAAAGTACTCTTTGCATAATTTTATTGCTGTTTCAGATGTTATTTATAGGCTGGGAGAGCAGAACTGTATACAAATAAATATTTAGTATTACAAGAAATCATGTGAATGTTAACGCTGCTACTATTTTTTCTTTCACTTAAAAAAAAAATCATCTCACAGGATCATGGAATACAAAATTGACATCACTGATGAATTATGAACGCTTTTTTGTGAGCAATCTGTCTGAGCAATAGCCAAAAATGTTTCTGCCCAACGATGCACATAAACAAATTCCTAAATAAAATTACATATGTACGAGGTCTGTTCAAAAGAAAAGGTGAATTTTGTATTATTTTGAAAAGTATTTATTTTTTTTTATCAATATCTAGGAAAGGATTATTGATAGAGATTACAGGTGATGAAGGGCTAGATAGAAGAAGGCTTCATTATTTTTACAATACTGCTTTTGCACGTTTCTTCTTTTATAGCAGTGTTGTAGCGCCTCAGATATCAAGGAAACAAATTAAATTTTTTAAGCTGTATTTGGTAGACATTTTATTAATTAAGGTGGGCGCTCTGATGTTACTTTTCAAGTTCCCCAGGGCCCTAGAACATCATTATGCGATCGAACATTAAGATTAAGTTTGAGCATTATTAAGTAAGGCAAGGTAAGGACTTTTCCAAATAATTCCTCAGTGTTTTTTTGCCCAATATTTTACCAACTTACCACTCATTTTGACCAAATAAAATACCAAGGCACACATACGACGTCTGTTCAAAAGAAAAGGCGAATTTTGAATTTTTTTTGAAAAGTATTTATTTATTCATGAATATCCATTTTGTCCACTTTAAAGTAATCGCCCTCAGATATAATGCACTTCTGCCACCGCTTCTTCCAATACTCGAAGCACTTCTGAAATGCGCTTTTCGGTATGGCCATCATCTCGTTAGTTAAATTTTGACTTTATCTCATCAATTGTGGCAAAACGCGTTCCTTTCATTGGTCTCTTCAGATTTGCGAATAGGAAAAATTCGCAGGGAGCCGAACTTGGTGAATAAGGTGGTTGAGGCATGATTAGGGGGTTGTTTTTGGCCAAAAAATCACGAACAAGCATTGATGTGTGAACTGGTGCATTATCGTGATGCAGAATCCATGATTTTATTTTCACAATTCCGATCGTTTGATCCGTATTGCTTCACGCAAACGTAGCATAAATTCCTTGTAGTTATTCCTTATGAACTGTACGACCTTTTGGCAAGAACTCATGATGCAACACGCCATTGTAATCGAAGAAAACAAAATTCACATTTTCTTTTGAACAAACCTCGTATATATAATTTTTTTCAAATATTGGTTTAATAGCAAAGCACAATACGCACAATCTAATGTGTGTGGAATCAGTAGATAAACGTATAAATATTTACCTGTCGCACAGTCATTGTGATTTTATCTTTTTTCATTTACTTTTTATTTTCTTTTTCCTATCTTCGGATCCCATTCTTCCTTAAGTAAATACATAAATATGTATATATTTGTGTATTTACATATGTACATACATACATATATATAAGTATATGTATATATTAAACAAAAATACATCACAGTGTTGCACAAGTAGCACAGCTCTATCGAAATGGCCAAAAAAGTTTAACTAAGCAAATTGCTTGTTACACAACAACAATGCGAGAATTATATAACAATGATTTGTTATATTCTTTGTGAAGGTACATACATATTTCCATGCACGTGTACTCCAAATACGAGGTAAATTTGAGTCCACAGTATGAATCACTTGATGCCAAACTTTTGAGTTTGGTGATGAAAAGCGGACAGATGAATGAACCCATTACCAAAGCCGAGTTGTGAATATAAATTATGCCTCAGCAGAATGGATCAGTGATTTTTTGTACCCCAACGCAGTACGCCTACAAGGTACAGCGACATACAATGTATGCTTAATTAACAATAGGTTCGTTCGCGTTTTAAGCCGGCTTAGTGACCACGTCGTACATGTTACCGAGTGCATTTCTAAGCTGAACGTTTTCTTTTTTGCATTTTCGTACATTCAATGTATTTAGATTGAAGTAACAATATGCATTCAAATTTCAAATATTTTTTCAACGCGATTCACATTTAGTTATGATTATTTGCCTATGTTTGTTATATGGTTTAGCTGGCCTATATATACATTTCATTTGCTGCTAATACCGTTAAAGTTCCCCAACTCATTGAGAAAGTCCAGGCACTCACATACCATTTTCGAGCTTATAATTGCCGACTGAAGGGCCCTAAACACCGCCTGACTATCTGATAGTATGTAGATGTGGGTCACCCTCATCTTCCTACAGAGGCACCAGCCCACACATGTTCCACACTTTTATCAGATTCAGGTCTTGCGTTTCGAAATGGTGCCCTCATGCCAGCCCCCTACGTACACCACAAGATCATTACATAACATAGATCTGAGTGGAAAAACAAAGGTTGTTCAGAAGTTGGAGAAGTCCATCGATTACGACAGTCCATAGAATAGATGACAGAAAACTTCCCCGAGGGCAGCCTCTAGTCGTAGCTCTCAACTGAATGCTGATCGTCCTCGCCCTTAGCATACTCAGACTCCTTGCAACAAGCTGAAATAAATAATCATAATTAATTTTGACCCCTGTGAAATAAATAAAAATAATTAAAAATTTTTTTGCCATATTAAATTCAAAAAAACAAAAAAAAATGGGGATCACCGATATTGTTCTCGTTCTCTAAATTGTCTTTGCTTTGTCTTTGCAAATGCAAAACAAAAACATGAACTCAGTTGATTTCAATGAGTGCGTGTTGTTATTTTAATGTGTTACTGCTTATTATCACTGCTGTGCTGTTTATTGTACACCGAATGATGAATGCATGTTATATGTGTATGATTCATTTGTGTTATTATATTTTTTGATATTCGGCCCTATTCTCGTTGATGTTGTAGTTTTAGTTGTCGTTTGTATTTCGTTGTCGTTTTTATTGTCGCTTCGTTTTTATATTCTTATATTATATTAAATATATTGAAGCGAAGAAAAACGTTATCGAAAACATACCGGCTTGTTCTGCTAATCACGTGATTTGAAATCACGAACCGTTTTGAAACCACGCCGACAATTTGGAGCTGCTCTGTAAATCACGCAATTTTGCCTTTTTCGGCGTGGTTTTCATTTTTCGAAAACACGAGAAAACAGCTGATGTTTTATATTTGTTAATATTTTACGTGCGCCAAGATAGCGTCGAAAATAGGAATTTAAAAACCGGAAAAATTTTTACGGGAAGATTGTGGGTATTTTCATCATATGTTTCAAAATGGGAATTTAAAAGTGGGGAAATGATAATTATTCTAAGAGACGCTGAAAGCTGGCACTTTCCCCTTCAAAATGAAGGAACCGTCCTAAAAATCATTAGAGCCGTTTCCGAGAAAATTAGAGTTCTCGAAATTGGTCAAAAAGTCGAATATATAGGTGTGTATACATGCTAAAAGCCTCGTTTGGCCAGGAGAAGAAAGCGTCTCTTAGAATAAACGCTAATTAATCGACGCTATCTTGGCGCACGTTAATATTTTTGCATTGTGAATTAAAATATTAAATGAAATACAGAATATAAAAATGCCAAGAACCATTTTATTGTCAATAATTGCTTTAAAAAGCATCATTTAACAATAGAGCATGTTAAAAAAAACGACATTTGCGGGACAAACCATAAATTTTTTATTAGCTCAACAAAATACCTGCATACATATCGCACACTAAATCATAAACAGTCACACCTCAAAATGCATAAAGTTTTTAGGAGAGGCAAAAAACAATTTTTAGAAACATGATTGCAATTTTATAATCAAATTGTGTTCCACAGTAAAGAACATTATCTTTAAAGAAAGTTAACTTAATTTTTTTTAATTTTATGCTATTATTATTATGAAAATAAGGAGATATTTTGAGTTGTGACTCTTTCATTGCAATTTTTTCAGCGACTTGTGTGTAGTATATCGAATAATGACTTTTTAATTGCAAATATGTTTTGATTTACTTTAAGTCACCTAACACTTACTAAATAGGGGACATAAAAAATAAACACAACATAAGGTTTTTGTTATTATGGTTTTCGCTGACTCTGCGTCATCCCTCGCAAAATTTTCTGTTTTGTAAAATATTATTTTGAGTTCTTTTATCGAAATCACTAAAAAAATCTATTTAGAAAAAAACTACGAGTTAGGGCCTTTCTACATGAGACAATCGATATGTAGGTATGTTTTAATCCAGCATTTCTCAATAATTTTTGCTTCTTCTGTTTCTTTTTCTTATTTGAATATTTAGAACGTCTTCTGTTTCTGCAAAGTATTTCCACTTCACTCTCTGACAGATATTCTTCCGACGAGCTACTATTACCGTCTTTGGACAGACTAAATTCACTCCCAGAATCGCTAAATATATTTACACTACTATCACTAATTGTACGAGAATCAGTGTCTTCACTAAGAATTTTTAGTGTAGATGTATAATGTTCAATATTTGGGAATGACATTTTCGACAGCTAAGTGAAAACTAAGGAATTAAATTTTGCATTAAACTTTTTGACAAATTTTTGAACTTCAAATGATGCACCACAAATTTAACACTTTTTTCATTAATAGCGTCACAACTCGAAATAATACTATTAACGTGAAATTAAAATACTCAGTTACTAATAAGCGCGCTTTAACAACTGAAAATAGTACTCTTTAGTTGATTACGTACAACCGGCACAAATAACATAAAAACAGACATAATGGTATTTTTCCAGTTAAGGAAAACAGTGATGCCAACAAAATTTTTGTGGTCGTTAGAGATTTGTTCTGTGACCTCGATTATGCAATAAAAACGATGTTGAAAATTTTCGAGTTGTGAGTGTTTATGATTTAGTGTGCGATATGTAGTATGTATAATTGCGAAGTTGCCAGTGTTTTCATTAACGAAATTTAATTAAATTTTGCATTTATCTATCTTATATATATAAAACAGGATGTATGTATGTATGTAACGTATGGACTCCAAAACGGCTGGGCCGATTTTGATGAAATTTTCACGAAATCTTCAGAATATTCAGGCGGGTGACACTGTGATTTTTGATTTTCGGTCTGCGGGCGGAGGGGCGTGTCAAAATCCAATTTTCATATTGCACCACCAATGACATATACATATATTTATTTTTTTTGCTTTTTTTTATTTTAAATAAATAAATCGTGTGGTAATACAACACTAATGCTTTCTTAGGGCCATTATAACATCAACGTTTTTATTTCGTTTTAAAATTAGAACGCCAACGAGAATAGGCCCGATTGTGTGTGTCGTGCATTTAATAAATACAATCACAGTAGTGAGCTGAATTCATTTTTGTTAATAGTAGTGAATGGTTTCTTGCAGGTGTCTAATACATACATTTATTGACAGTTTGTTAATTTATTGTATCTGCCTGTAGACGAGTAAAATAAGACTTGCAAATTTATCTTTTCAATAGTTTTTATAATTTCTCATTCTCTCTTTCTAAGAATTCATGCAGCACGAAGTAAGCAGGAAAGAAAAAGCGCGCAAACGTTTTGATTCCTCAAAAGTTTTGCGAAAAACAAATCTGGTTATAAATGAAAACGAAACTATCATACAGACGCTCTGCTTGAGTTTTTTTCTTAGAGACCATCGTTTCTTCTTAATGTACCCCCTGCTTTGATATCTGGTTTATTCAGAATGAAGATGAATGTGTATAAAAATGGTTTAAACTTTAAAAAGAGTTTTTTTTTTGTATTTAATTTTAGGCGTCATTTACTTGAGTTTTTCTGTTTTTTTTTTTTTTTTGCTTTTATTTTCGTCTTTAGTAGAGGGGGGCTAAAATCAAGGATGTCGTGGAAATTTAGGCATGAAGTAGACTTGAAAACATACGAGTAGTATAAAATATACTCGCATACATCCAGGCAAACAGACAACTTGCTATTAAGCAGGATTCTATAAGACAAGGGAAATAATGGAATGAACGATCCGACCATCAAAAGTCGATTGAAGTGTTCTTGTTTATTTTCTGTTTGAAATTCAAGTCAAACTCATTGTTACTTAACTTTTTTTTTGCTTTTGTATTAATGAAATCTTTTGTATTTTGAATTACTAATTTCTTTCGTTTTTGAATTATTTATAAGTATAAAGAAATTGCTTAGTAAAACCTTAATAATTCGCTTTATCAAACTATCCGGATTACCGAATAAAATTTTAGAAACGTTTTTGTACAGGGTGCCTGGTAGCAGATTTATATTTCCAAACTTAATAATTGACACAATGTTTTATTAAGAGCATTGAACGATAGAATGGAAATGCGGATTTTATTTTTTAAAGAGTATGTCATCCAGATGTCTTCCGTCGAGTTGAACACACTGTTCGAAACGGAGCCTTGTATTCTGCGCCACACGCTGCAATAAACTTGGTTCAATTGAGCTGATTTCTCGACGCATATTTTCCTTTAAAGCCACAAGAGATTGGGGATTGTCATTATAAACCCTCTCTTTGAGGTAGCGCCATAAAAAAATCAATGGGAGTTAATCGGGCGACCTCGGTGGCCATGGGATGTCCCCAAAGCGACTGACCAGTTTTTGGGGGAAATTTTCCCGAAGAAAATTCATCGAAGCTTCGCTGTGTGACAGCGAAACTACGTGTGTGAAGAGTACGATGAGTGAGCTCGCAGGTTTGGCAAAAAGAATTCCGTAATCATGCGTCGATAATTTTCACCGTTGACATTCGTCGCCTGGCCTCGAGAATTTTCAAAAAAAAAAATTGTCCAATTATCTCATGCGTGGATAAGGCACACCAAACAGTTACCCTGGGGGCAATGCAATGGTTTTTAATGTTTCCATCGAGGGTTGCGGGATCTTGGAGACCAGTAACGGCAGTTTTGCTTGTTGACGTGCCCGTTTAAGTGAAAATGAGTCTCGTTGCTCCAAAAAATGGGATTTATAAATTTTTGCGTAAATCAAAGTCACTTTCTTTCAGTTCTTGCACGATTTGGATTTTAAAAGTAGGGAACTTCAGATCTTCTTTTAAAATTTCATGAATAATCACTCATGGAAGTCCCAGTGAGGCTGCTCTTTTCCGTATTGAAAGTCGGGGATTTTCACATAAACTGCTTTCAACCAGTTCAATGTTTTCGGGAGTCCTTGAAGATCGACTGGGCCCTGGGCGTGGGCCATTCATAGCCGAAGCAGTTGCGCGGAATCTCTGCACCCACGAACGATTTAAATTTACACTCGCTCCATCACTTATTCGCCGAATACCGAAAATTGTCGACGAGCAATTACGTAAGAATCATCACTCTTAAAAAATGTCGCCACAGCAAACGCGCAATGCTCACTCGGCCACTGCGACATCGTGACTGACAAATCCGCACAATCGATAATTCCAGCGCCAGCCACCCTCCCTTCTCACCGTTTATTACTTTTTGAAATAATCGTATTTAAAAATTTAAATTTGCCACCAGACACCCTGTATTAAAAATGCTTTTTAAACACACATATCGAATGATATACAAGCGGAATTCACCATTCGTAGTATAGACATTTTAGATCTTACAGCTGTAGTATAACAACAAAATGTATTGATTTACTAAAGCTCTAAGGGTCTCCAAACCAAACATATTTAAACACAATTTAATTTAATTAATGGTCTTTATTTAAAGTATGTTTAAAAAAATTTTATTTTCACCAACTGAAATAATAAAACACAAGAAAGTATGGTAACGCTCTGATATTTAATATGATAGCATCAACTTACAGCTTTTTAAAAAGCTGTTTTAAAGCTGTTTTAAAGCTGTTTCATGCTGTTGCAAAATCAATATTTAAATGCAGAGTGCTGGCTACTTAAACAGTATTTAAATATTCTAGATGAAAATGAAAATCGACATTTAAATATTAATTGATATTTAAATAGAATTGGTGAAATAGGCTCTAAAGACCTAAAAATTCCAGTATATGATAATAAAAACTCAAAGATAATTAGTTTACTAGGTAAACTTTGGTTTGGTTGTCGAGAACAGTTCAAACTTTTTTTGAAGCACTAACATTTTTCTAATGTCGACATGATTTTATTCTCACTATCTTCTTTACGTATCCAATCAAAAAAAAAATCCAATTTCATTGTAAAATAATTTGATTTTCCAGAGCAAAAGAGGAGAAAAAACTATGTTATCGGCATAGCAATTAATAGAGACTAACATTACTCAACAGTTGCCATTCAATCCGGATTATAGAGTACGCATTGTAATGAAAAATGCTGTCCCGATTACCGAATAATCATAACTAGCGATGTATGCATTATCAAGGTTTTACTGTATTTAATATTGTCATTTGTTTGGTGTTGGGTGCCTTCAAAAATTAATCGAATATGTTCTGTTTGTAAACTGAAATTGGTTGTTGTTATTGACTGAATAGTAGGCTCGTTGATAATGCAACCAGAAGATTGTGTGTTCAATCCTCAACAATTTTTCTGATGTGTCTATGCTGAGTAGTGGGTTGCCTTTGTAGCCTAGTGCATGAGCATTAGTCTTATCAATATGGAGGAGCGTGTTCGATTCCCGCCTAAACTCTGGTTGTTTCTACAGACAAGCAATAAGAGCTTCGTAGAGTTTTTGTTAAAAAAAAAAAAAAAAAAATTTGGGTTATTCTAATTTCTCAACGTTATTCCAGGAACCAGAATTGGTTTTTTTTTTGTTTTATTTGTAAAATAAATTTATAATTTTAAAAAAAATTTTATTTATTTTTTTGGTTTTGAGAAATTAATTAAATTTATAATTCAAACAGACAGTGGGCCATCTCTTAAATTATCTTAGTTTTTTATTTCATGTCACTTTTCAATTTCACTTTTGTTTAAATGAATTTCCGTTTGATCTCGGCTGCCAAAAAAAAACATAAATAAAAGTGAAATTAGAAATAAGAATTACAAAAAAAAAACACTTGACATATATAAATTTTTCAAATAAAAGAATATTTTACATACTAAAATCCATTTAAACTGAATATTATCAAACATAGAGCCAGCCACAAATAAAAAGGGCTTTTGACCACCAACATGGTTATATTGCAGATGCAAGAAAAACTTTCAGCAAAGTGGTGCAACGTTTTGGCAACAAATACGAAAGAAATTTACCAAGAAGAAATTATTTTAGCAGCCAATATTTTAATGAACTAACTGCTGGTGCCACTTACTACGTTGGCGTAGTAAAATAAAATGGCTCTCATTTAGTTTAAAAATTAATGCGTCAACATAACACCAGACATACCAACTGAGGAGTTTTGCTAGCATTAAGCTCTCTAGCCTTCTAGCACTTTACCAGCTGTCTCTTCTCTACACTAAACTTTCCAATTAGTTGCGGGCCATTTGTAGGGAACATACATTTTCGGAATTGTGCCCAAAAAAAAGGCGCTCTTTTTGACGGTATTTGATGAATGAAACGCAACTGAAGAAAAATAACATATAAAATGGCTGTCCTCTGGCTCAAAAAATGTTAAGGCATCAACCTAACATCAGAGACGCAGCAACACTGTTTCCAAGTTTATTTTAATTATAAATAAATGGAATAAAAAAAATTCACTTTTTTCAAGTCTGGCAAGTTTAATCCTCTCAATATGTAAAAATGGCGCAATTCGTTTTTGAACCCTAAGCGATTAACGCGTGCCCATAGAGGATTAATTTCTAAGACGAGCCCCAATTATTTTAACATAACGAACATTACTTTTACAGGATCTCTGCTCCTTAAAGCAGTTGCCATACAAACCGTAAAATGTATGGAGAAAATATGAAATATTTCGAATTTGAGTTATTTTCGTTTTCGGAAAAGTGAGTTGTGAGTCATTTAGGCAGAAACGTGACGTACTAATAATTTTTATGTGGAGTTGCATTTAGTGTGAAAGCACTCAATAGTGCTTTTTCATATTCTTATCCAAAATGGCAACAAAATGTTAAAACTTATGAATTGGCAAGGCTTGAATTTACTAATTTGAAATTGGGAAATTAAAAAACGTGAGTGAATGCCATCGAACCGAAACTGACTTGAGTGACTGATTTTCATACGATTAACTCGATAATGTACCATGGACGCTGAGGCACAAATCTA
This sequence comes from Dexiosoma caninum, assembly GCA_963924685.1. Lineage (NCBI taxonomy): Eukaryota > Metazoa > Arthropoda > Insecta > Diptera > Tachinidae > Dexiosoma > Dexiosoma caninum. Next base: position 31,575,991 of record OZ004729.1, read on the forward strand.
TTGAAATAAGTAATAATAATAAAAGTAAAATTTGGATAAAAAAAAAAAAAAAAAAAAAAAACTTCTCGATCGACAGCGCTACACAGGGTGTTACTGATTTTCTTATTTTTTTATGGAAATTTTTTTACTTTGGTATTCGATTAAACCACGTAATTTAGTCGAAGTACGAAAGATGTTCCTGGATTAATTGAACATTATGCGAGTGCGGTTCATACATTGTTATTTATTCTTTTTTCATACCATTTTTTGCCGTTTTTTTTTTTACATTTGACTGGCGTTGTCTTGACAAAGACAGCATCTTCGAAGCTGGTCACGGGATGCAGAGAAACCCTGAGGCGGCTCCACAAGAACGGAATGAAATGGCCGCCACGCTTGCTCGTGAGGGGAAGGCTTTATCCCACCCTCAAGGTGCAGATTTCCGGATGCCAATACGTGATATCAGGCGGAGATTATGGCAGAATGCAGGTGGAAGGGTTTGAGTTTATACTCCATCTGACGACACACCTACAACATGAAGACGACCTATAACATTAAGTTGTCAAGGAACAACATTTCCCGTTGTGGAGCAGTTTGTACTGAACAATGGCCTCTGGGAAGGCACGCTGTCTCGCCTTGGAAGAGGGTAGAACACACTGTGTAGGGGAGCTGCGGTGAGCCCGATAGTGGGAAATCGGTTTTTAATCTATTTTGCGAGTGTCCAGCGCTGTGCAAGGGCAGACAAAGAACCCTGGCAGCTTCGAGCTTAGCGGACCTCAACAGTGTGTGAGACATAGTTCGTACCGGCGTGCTGCAGGTTTCAAATCTGGCCGGTTGGATTTAGCATCGTACGGAGTGCTCAGTTCTACAGCATACGTTACCTACTTCCTTCCTTTAAGGGCTTTCGCGCATTTTTCGTGGTATCAAAACGGCACTATGTGCTAATTGACCACCCTGTCGGGGTGTACCACTCGAACCAACCATTTGAAATTTTCTAAACAATAGGTTTTTTTTTTTGTTTTTTATTATTCCTAAAAATATTTCTAAATCAAATATTTGATACAAAAATGAATGGGTAGTTGGTTTTCCAATAACACTATTTTCCAGCAAATGTTGCAAATTACACATTTTGTTGCCAACAGAATCTACTCGCAAACGAGTTTGATTGGTGGTCATTATCCCTTAACATTCACCTGCCTTGTGTGTTTGTATGTGTGTGTGTGTTTTTTTTTATATTTTCCTTTTAACACATAATCTCTTTTACTTTAAATATTCTTGCAGTTCTTTTGTGCAGTTTTATTTCTTCTTTTCTTTTGGTATCTATTCTTGCCCAGTTCTTACATTTCTTGGTAGCAATATTTTCATTTCTTTCAATACGTACGAGTAGGTTATGTGTGTATGTGTGTATGGGGTTGTATTAAAAGTTTTTGTTTTTTTTATTTTCGTTAGATGCAGTTTTTCCAGTTTATAAACATTTTTTTTCTGCTTCAGATCTTGTCTTGCATAAAAATTGTAAAATAAAAATAAGAAAAAAATGTTTATAAAACACTTGCGGCTTCAAAATGTTGAAACTGAAATTACTCTCATTTGTAAGTGGATTGTACTTGAACAAGCACTACGAAAAGCTCCACCGTACCGTGGACATGGTTGCAAATGTAAATGTGTATGCAACTTGAAGTTTCATAAGAAAATTCTGGTAATATATTGCATTTTATATTGATTACTTATTACAGTGGAAGCTCGATAAAGTTGAAAATACGCAAAAGTTACATTCTTTCAATTACCAAACGGCAGAGCTATAAATGAATCATTCATTTATGAATTAATTCGCGAATCATTCATACACTACTGAATTAGGAAATTTTGAATTAATTTTTTTCATACAAAATAATGAATTGCATGAAATTTGAGTCAATTGAAATGAATTATTGAAAAATGAATTGCAATTCATTTCCAATTCAAATCAGGTGTATCAGATATTGCCGGGTGCAAATATTCTCTATATCTACTCATATAATTGTAACATAAAGTTCTTTTTCTTCTGAATGTAATTAAGCGACCGATCGATATCGTGCAAGATCATCGTCAGTCAGGCAGGAAATTTATTAAAGAACACATAAAGTAATTCATAGAATTTGTCATTTCTACTTGAACTGCAATGATTACAATGATTGTATAAATATTTAGCTTTAAAGTTCATTACAATGCTTGATTGAATGCATATTTAGTTGTGTTTAAGTTCATAGTTAATTTATCACAATAATGTGACAATTACTTTTTATGAGAATAAACGAAAAAAGGACGATTAATGTCCGATATCAGTTGAGTAGAACACGTTCATATATACATATTTTCTATGTCACTACACACGCCATCAGTACCGTTTATGTCACCACCTAAGTAGTTGTAAAGTCATCAATATCATCTATTTAACCGGAAAAAGTTGAGGAAATGTATACGAGAAGTACCCATTATTTATTTATTTATTTAACAACATCAATAGATTTTTACGTCCTTAATTAAATTAAATGATTAAATGATTATTACAATAACAGAGTATTATTTGCAATATAAGTACGTCAGCTATTTAACCCTGCACCGTCATCCTTCGTCGAAATGACGACACGAGATTTTATTTTTAAGTTAAAAATTTTATTTTTATGTTATTTTTAAGTTAAAAAAAAAAAAGGTTTTAACATTTAATTTACAAAAATTTAAATTAATTTTTAAAAAAAAAAATTTTTTTTTTTTTTTGTTTTTTTTTTTTATAATTATTGTTATTTAATAATTTTTTAATATATACATATATATATGTATGTGTACATGTATATGTATTTGTGGCTGCATATGTATATGTTTATGACTGTATGTTTGCATGTGTGTACGTACATTCGTATATATATATAAACATATATGCACGAATATAGTCGGTCTATATTGTATGTGTGTATGTGTGTATGTATATATATATATATGTGTATGTATATATGTATATATATTTATGTAGGTTTAAAATTCGTTATATTTATATGCGCCTATATTACTACTACACATTTTTGAATTTTCAATCAAATTTTATAACAAAAATTTTGTGACATGTTTCAAAAATATTTTTATATTTCAAAGAATTATATTTACTTTCCTATTATTCCTGATGATGTTAACAAGCTGTTAACGAAATATTGAATAATAAAAAACAAAATAAGATAAAAAAAAAAAAAAAAAAAAAAAAGACCTCAGGCTTAATAAATATATATCAAAAAAAAAATATAAATAAAAAATCTATTTTGGTACGTATTTTTGCTCGAGAGGTGTTTTGTAGTCAGTTAAATTATGTCGTAGTCAAAATGACGGAGGATGACGTTAATGTACAAAAAATAAGAATGACGGTGTAGGGTTAAATATAAAGTTGAAATTCCTACTTACAATTTTATTGGTCTCGAACAAGTCAATGATATCCATATACTTTCTTGACAAATGTTCAAAACTTGGTTTTTCTGTTTAGTATAGGCGAGCACTAACATATTCACAGATCTCAAAGCTTTAAGCATTAAGCACATATGCGAACTACAACACTTTTAACTGTCTTTCATTTGTTAAAATTTTTGATTTATCAGCCGTCCATCGAATGGCATTTGCACTGTATTCTAATAGAAAGTAATTGTCGTATTACTGTGATAAATTAACTATGAACTTAAACACAACTAAATATGCATTCAATATTTAATTTATTTATATAAATAATAATAATTTATTTAAATGGTCGCTATTGTCAGATATTACAATATTGTAAGTGTTTTGGTACTGTGTGTAGTAATGACAATTAAAATTTGTCACGAAAAGATAAATTGTCAGTTCAGACTTTTGTAAGAAAAACTGACAATTTCGTTGTCACACAGTTGTCTGACAATAAATTTATCTGCCAACAAAAATTGTCAGTTCACAAGGTTGCCAGATTATTGTATGGCAAAAGTTGCCAGATTCAATGTTAAACATTGTCTCTTAATATTTATGGGCAGCGTTGCCCATACAGAAATCTTTATCTGACAATGGTGTTATTGTACGGTTCAATAAATTAAGCACATGTGACAACAACAAATGACAGTACAACAGTGATGTTCGCCACATACAACATTTGTTGAAAAATTTACACATACAGTTGTTATTCTCTTTTAAAAACTTTCATTCAGTCGTCGTTGAGCAAGCGATGAATACATATGCGGATGGTTATTGTCATTTTTTTCAGAAATTTATTAAGCATTGTTGTTGTTTCTTGTTGGACGAAGCACAATAAACACACGCGATTCAATTAGAATTGAATACGAAAAAAATTAAAAAATAATAAAAGTTCACGAAATGAAATGTGAAAAGTATTTTATGGTAAACGATGCTTTTTTTTTAATTTTTGTTTTTTTCCCCCCAAATAAGTGTTCTAAAATTATTTATTGAAATTGATAACTGCTATTTATGGTCCCTGATGTTCTTATCTTTTCTTAAAATTTAAATTACATTCATTTAATAAGTTGTATATAGCTGGCATTTTCTTTCTCATTTTAAACGTTTGACATTATGTTTGCTGGGCAAATTCTCTCACCAATACATCTTCATTTTATTTTTGAACACCACTGCAGTACAATATCTGGTAATTACCTGTTAATGGGTGTTTTCAACTATTGTTGTACAATATACTGACAATGTTGCCAGATACTAATTTTAAGTTTACACGGTGGTTAAACATTTAATGGCAATTTGTTTGTATATACGAGTACATAGCTTTAGACTCTTAGCTAAACGCTTTTGAAAGCCAAAATTATATATTGCAGAACATTTTGTGATTTCACTTTGATGGACTGTGATATTTACAACATGCCCGATATTAATCACTAATTGCATATTTGTCTGACAATATCAATTTGTCGCAATTATAGCATATCGTTGCTCAATCGCTGTTATTTTCCATTTAGAAGTCAATAATTTTTTTATTATTATAATAATTGTGCTAATAAGTACTCGAAAAACAAAAAAAAATATCCCTGTCACAACTCTTTATCGCCAATTGAATGAAAATAATCTGCAATTTTATTGAAAAAAAATTGTTTTTTTTTGTTTTTTCAATTTAGAAATAATTTGTTGGAATTTTTACGCCTCTGATTAGTTCAGCTCACTGAACAATAAATACCACTTGTTTTCAGCAATCCATTTCACTTGTTAGTGGACAACTGTTTTCGAAGTTACAAACAATATGATTAATTTCAAAATCTATCTCGTCTATATGCTCCTCTACTTGAGATATTCCGCAACGGGTCAGCACTATAAATTTACAAATGTTAAGTGCACTGATTATAACAAAACCTATTCCTCGACATCCTTGTGCGAACAGAATGTGGTAAAACGGGACACGGTGACGCTTAATATAAATAACACGTTGCATATTAAGCCAATGACTCAAGTTAGAGTAAGTCGTTATGCAAATGATTTATGCACTTCAGTAATTTGAATAATGTCACAGGTTCATGTGCAGCTATTTAAGAAGGCCAATGGATATCATCCTTATCTAGTTAATATTACAACCGACTTCTGTGAATTTATGAAGAACAAAGCGAGAGTACCATATCTCCGTGTGACATTTAATACGTTCATGAAATACGCAAATGTAAATCACACCTGTCCATACAATGTGAGTAATCGAGTGTATTTAAGTGCAGTATATGCACATACGAGTATGTAAAACTTTATTTAATTATTGATTTTTCTTTTCCAAAGCACGGCATCGTGGTCAAAGATTTAATTTTAACAAACGATATGTTTCAACGCTTCCCTCTGCTTGCCGGCGATTATTTATTTACCATCCAAGTGATACCGCATAAAGATCCAACATTTAATGTAAAAGTATATTTTACTGTGAAAGAATGATATGTACATACATATACGAGTATATCTATTGGGGCAATGTGTAATAAAAAGAAAATGTCAGACATAATTTTTAATATTGCGGAAATGTAATGGGTGTTTTCTTTTAGATGGATGAAAACTAGCGCCATGACAGCCAGAAGATCGTCATGGCGCAATGCTCTGTGCCGGAACTAGGTAATGAGGGTTTGTGAGGAGGGGAGAGAGGGAGCAGTGTTTATGGACATTCTACTTGAATCCTCCCACGACAAAACTCGATTTATATTGAGTTTTCTCAGGTATCGCGCTGTAAGAGTTATTTTAGAAGGGATCTCATCTAACGAGTTCAAGATAAATTCAGGGGTACCGCAAGGAACCTTTCTCCTACTTTATTTCTTTACTATGTTCGTGGCGACGAGGCAGAATATCAATAATTAACTAAATGATGACCTCACGAGAATATCGGAATGGGGTCACGCGAACAAGGTAGATTTCAATGCCCAAAAGACCCAATGCTGCATGCTTACCCATCGCCGTATCCACGATCACTCTGCCTCATCTGTAAAATTGGCTCTAAAGACCCAATACTGCATGCTTATATACCGACGCATGCCCGATCATGCTGCTTCACATTTAATTATAGGTGGTTAAATATTGAGGAATCAGAAGCTCTTGATGATCTTGGCATGAAAATCCAGTGTGATGCTCGATGGACTGAGCACATTTTTCAGGCCTCAAACGAAGCATTCAAATGCCTCGGCTTTTTAAGACGGTGTTAGACATACTTCACCTCATCTGATCGCCTTACTATTTTTACCGCTTACATCCGACCGAAAATGGAATACAAGTCTCATGTATGGGCCGGTGTTTCAAATACTATTGTGAAGTTACTCGACTGAGTACCGCAGAGGACGAAGAAACTCTTTGGGGATGGTAGAGTGGCCAACTCTATTGACTCCTTTGGGCATCGTGGCAACGTGGGGTGCGTTTTGTTGTTTTATTGTTACTGCAATGGGATGTGTTCTAATGAAATCGAGGCAATTATTGATAGTTTTCTCAATAATTTTATTCTGCTCGATTCGAAATTGGCGTCCCGAAGAGAATATTGCTGATGTAGCCCAAAGCCCGAAATGTAGATTCGGCGTGGTTCTCAACTTGTTGGCTTTTTTGTTTGTTTCCAAAAATTAATCAGCTCAACATCAACGACATTTGGTGCTCACAAGACGGTGCAACTTGCCGGACAGCGTGCTTAACAATTGATTGTTTGAAAAATCGATTTGGTGACAACTTCATTTCCAGAAGTGGTACTGTTCACTGACACCATGTGTACCACCGTGTGATTTAACGCCTCTGGATTAATTTTTTGTGGGAATGTGTTAAGTCATTGATTAATACCATTATAATATCATTGGAAGCCAATATTCAAGCCACCATTGACGCCATACGGCTAGATTTATTGAAAAAAAAGCGACAAATTGGGCTAATCGAATGTACAGAACTCCATAATCATGTCTTGGAATATCAGAAAATAATTATTCATTTAAGGAGTTCTTAGTTTTGTCCACTGTGAACCCGAAAATGCATATAAATACATATTTTCTGCTATAAATTCTTTAAGTTCTTCTACGTCAAGTAATGCAATCAAAAGTGGTTTAGAAAGTCTAATCAGTTGCCATCAGGATGAACACGTGGAGATACAAAAAAAAGCAAAGCAAAAAATTCCACAAACAAAGAATTGAGAAAATACCTGTGAGAGTTTCGCATTTGTTAGGGGCGTACTGCAGTAATTTTTAAAGTCAAATATTATCAAGAAATGTACAACCATATCTACATTCCCTTCAGTGGTTCAGAAGATACCGAAGGTACGAAAAATAAATGTTGCGATAGAAAACGTGTAAGGCCAGGGCACATACAATCCGTCATCCTTCATAATTTGACATTTTTCAAATGACATTAACATACCGACGAATGAGATAGGCATAGTGCGTATTTTGTTGATGGATATCAACTCATAGCCAGCGTTACCACAAATTTCTGCAAACAAAATTTTTTAAAACAAATAAAAAAACATACCAGGATTTTGTATGATTTTGTAAAAATAAGTCTTCATTTTCTTTTCCACTAGCTACAAATTTTTATAAAAAAAAATGTAGATAAAAACATTATGTAAATTTTTTTTTATCTGGGACCCTCAGGAGATGACCCCTACACATGCAATGCATTGTGCTGGCACTATAGGAAAGGAATAGTGAGAAAAACGACAGGAGGGGACCGGTACTACACAATACCGACGAAGGAGGGCGTTCTGATGTGATTGTGGATTGCTATCAGCTGAAGCCGGTATTGTTCAGTGACCAGTGACTGTGGCTCCGCCATTGTGAAACCTTCCGACAACAACTGACACACAAAGACACACTAATGCACATCAGAAATATGCGATGTATTTTTTTTTTTGTTTGTTTTTTTTTTGTTTCTATAATTTTAGTCTGAAACTGGGGTTGAACCCAGGTCTGTTTTGGTTTTGTAGTCAACGTGCAGACTACTTCAGCCATCGCCACACCATTTCAATTTCAAACAAACAAACTCGTGCATATAATTTCCTATCTATTTTGGATTTAAAAGGTTGTTAGCAACGTTTCGCATTAAATGCGGTATAAAACCTAGTTTTTAAACATTACAAGTAAAATATAAAAAAAATTACATTATTAGTATTACTTAGGCTGGAAAAAGTAACCGAAATGCAAAAAATATTCACATCTCCACAAAAAAAAAAATAACAAATTTTGATTGAAAATAATCTACAATGGCAACGCTGTTCAAAGCTGTCACAGTACTCAACGTACGTTAAAATTTGGCCAACTTTAGTAGTTTGCTTTGACGTAGACGTACTGAATATAAATATAAATCATAATAAAATGTGTATTTCAAGTTAATTGTCAGTTGAAAAAGGCAAAGTATGACGGCTGACGGATTCATTGTGCCCCGCCCTTAAGTATTTTCTTAAACTGTTCAGACGAATGTTGCACCTTAGGATTATAATTTTTAATTATTTTATTTCTCCGCATGTTCAATTGTTTTATAAAATCTTTAATTTGGCTTTTCATTCTTACGACCATTTTTTGTTTTGCAGTTCTGCTCTACGATTATGCAACAAATCTCTTCCCTCGCAATTTGTGAAACGTTCATCAATTGTTTTTCCATATTAACTGGTTTAAGTTTGAATTTTATTATACACCAGACCCTCGATTTGCGTCGTTAATGGGTACCGGCGCAATGCACGCAAATAGTATAGACGCAAATCGGGGCTCTAGTGTACTATAAATGATAATCTTGCGCAGCTGCAAATTCTTCATTATTGTTGTGGAAGTTTTATCTACGAGTCATTATTAATTACTAGCAATCATTTGTTGTTGTTTTTCTTTGGTATTTAAAGATTTGAACTTTGAGCAAAAAGTTCTTGCAATAATTTTAGAAATGGCAATGAAAAAAGGCGTGGGATCGTAGCGAACCGGAGTAAAATAAATAAATTCTGCAGGTTATTATTTTGGACTTTAATTAAAGACGGCACTCAAATTATATAATTGCAGCTTGATTGGAGTATTGTCAACATTTATGCATTAAACATATTCACCACAGCAGGCTGCAAATGCAGTTGGCTGCATTGGTCGCCTTATAGTCGGCTACACCGTAACCAGCTGAAAATTGAGAGATGTTTGTTTTTTTTTTCTTTTATAAATATGAAATTACTTAACACAATTCATTTTATTTGTTTAAACCTTCTGGATTATTAACTTTTAAATAATGCGATTTCGTCGATGTTTATGTCCAATTTAATTTCATCATATTTTTTTTTTCAATTTATTCTACTTCTCTTAACTGAGTTTTTATACCTATGTGGCTGTAATTGCCGGCGAACATTTCCTGATTAATACTTGTCGCTTAAAAAATTGTTGCTGAAAGCGGTCGTTCACACCTTCCGCCTGCAATATAGCCAGCATTTTCTTCAAAGAAATTTCGAAAAGATCTGTTTCAATGTATCATTTTCTCAATTTTTAATTCAAAGTCAAGACACAATTTTCGAAATCTCTATAGTTTTAACTTTCACTATAATTGATTTCATCATTCTTACTATTTCTATTTTTATACAAAATGACATTTTATGAGATTTTTTCATAAAAAGTTTAATTTTGCCCGTACGAGTACCACAGTTATTTCCAAGCAAACGAAACAATTAGAAAAATCTAAAAAGAAGAAGCATACGTTTTCAGCTGTCCAAAGTTTCTCTACACAGAAACGGCGAAATAAGGAGTGTAGACTGTTTGTCGACAATGTCACCAATTCATGCGACAAAAGTAGAGACTGGGAGATATTTCACACCAGGCTTCCTTTAGAGTATATATATATGTATATGTACAAATATGTATCCATATTAAAACACACTGTGAAGCTGACTTAGCTTCACACCGATATCGACTTTAAATTGGAGGAAAAACAACGTTGCATTTAAGACAATTTTCAACCTACCGCAACAGTTTATTTATTTACCCACCTCCAACTTTCGGTTATCAATTGAATACCACACGTGCCCTTGTACGCAGTGGAGCAGGCAGTAAGACTTTTGAATGTAGAAATTGCAAGCCAAAATATTCTGTTTTAGTTATTGCGTTCTTCTTCATGAGAATTAAAATTATAAGAAAAAAATAAATAAATAAAAAAAATTAAAGAACACATACAGATAAACAAAATAGTGCATCTCATTCCGTGAACCTTTGGCTACACGTTCTATACAGCAATTTTAATATTGCTTTATGCGCTTTTAGTCCCATAATATTTTTCTTTATATTTCCTCTGCATGTATTCAATTGCGTTGAGGCATGACTCCTCTTAATATTCCCATGCAGTTGGCAGTTTTGTCGTAAATAATGCATTATTGCTGTTGTTATTTCAAGGGTCCTTAACCTTAAACCCACCATTTACTTCACACACGCATCGACAGCGATAACATGGCCATAAAGAGCGTACGCTGAGCGCTAGAACAAATACTGCATAAAAAAACGAAGAGACAATAAATATAATAAATAAAAAGAGCCATTCGTAATGCAAGAAGTAAAATATAAACAGTAAAAAAAACATAAATTTCCACTTAAAGCGTTCAAAATCAGAGCTGCCAGATATTTTTCTCATAAATTAAATGGAGAACTTAGCAAAAATCAAAAGGGAACACAATTCTTATAGTGTTTTGACACTGATTGGTATTAAAGCAACGGTTGGTTTTACTTTAAAACCAAGTTTAAGTTTAAGTTGATTTAATGTAATACAACCTTGATTTTCATGTACTAAAAGCAGTGCTACCAAGTTAAAAAATTTAACACAGCTGCCAACGGCGTTCATGGTTTAAAAAAGAATAAAGGAAAATTTGGTGAATAAAGTCACTACAATAATTTATAACAGTGGATGCAGCAGCAACAACAATAAAAGGGTACAGCATAATGAAAATATTCTCATCGAGTTGTGAGAGGAGAAATTGTGTTACACAAACTGTGCGCTAAAACACGATGTAATTAAACTTATAGTGAAAACGAAAAAATCAGCTGTTTGTGGTTTCAACGTTAAAACCAGGTTTTAACTTTTGGTGTGAAAAAACACTATTAATAAAGGAGTTAATAAACTGGTAGAGAAATGGAAACATATTGAGCTTTTGCTGTAAGAACGTGCTAGTTTAAAATTTAAATTTTTCAATTCAAGATGGAAACCAGGGATGGAAATCATGTACTTTTTTTTTTTGGTATATTTCTTACTTGGTAAAATTTAGAAATCTTTAAGTTTTATATATACGAGTATAAGGGTGAATAGCAGAAGTTTACAATTAAATAAATTTGCCTCTTGCTGTAATGTTTGTTTGTTTCGGATATTTATTTTCACCATTAAAATAGAAATTATTGGAAAACCTGTTTACATTGCACAACGAAGAAGCACGTTGTTTTTAACTCAATTGTTTTTATGATTATTTATCTATGTTTGTGATGTGCTTTAGCTGGTCTATATGTACATTTCATTGGGTGCTAATACGAAAATTGTCAGTAGACCAATAACTAAGTTCTTGAAAAAAGCTAAAAAATTTCAAATGTTGATACGAGAACTCCCAAAAAGCTTTGAGAATTACGTAATATACAAACAAAATAAACCAAAAAGCCTTTTTGAAAAAAAAATTCTTTTATACAACAAGCATTTTATTTTTCGATTTAAATCTATTTAATTTTTCGAAATCTGTAAATAATATCAATAAAAACAAATAAAATAAAAAAAAATATGAATAATAGTAATTAATTTTGACTCAGTTGAATAAATAAAAATTACACAATTGTTTTAAAATATAGATGACAATTTTAGAACAAGTAAGAGCCGATTAACATTGATGGGAATGACAATTCTTTGGAGTCCCTTCTTAAATCCACGCCCATTTACATAAATGTTTCTTTGTTGCAACATTCAGGGGACTTTTTGATGTTATATCGGTGTTGCCACATATGAACATATTTTGCTATTTTGTTTTTTATAAGAAATTTAAAAAAATTCCAAAGCCGTAACAGTGCTCATAGTTTTTTATGTTCAATTGGTAAATACTTAATAAAAAAAAAATAAATTTATTTATCATTAATTCAACAAAACTAAAAAAATTTTATATTTGGCAACACCGCTTCAATAAGAGTACGAAAGAGAGGAAAATGTAATAAAATGCGACCAGCATAGATTTTCATTTCGTGCGACATTGTCTAGCCCGCACGTTTCTCCATACCCCGTGAGAGCAAACACGAGTCGCAGGCGACATGCCGCTGCAGTGATGTTAACCATACTGTAATTACCGCATTGTAGGGTAATATAGAACTCTAAAGGTAGGCAGGTAATTTCTATATTTGTACGGTCACTTTAAAAAGTTTTAATTTTTATGTGCTAAACCGTAAAAGTATTTTCTTCATAATGTGTTTACACATGATATATTTACATATTTCATAAAAGTAAGGTTTCATTACAACTATGCAAAGTTAAAATCTATACGATTGCACTATAAATGGCTAAATAACGAAAATACATACGTTGACTTTACTGAAAGTGCTAATTTAAATATTATTTTATTTTATTATAACTACAGACATGTTTCTTCATGGTTTTATTGTTTTTTAAATAAAATATATTGAATTATAAATGCGTATAAACATGCTTAAATAAGAAGATTTTATTAAATTTCGACAAGACTTTGCATACGTTAATTTTTCCTTTAAAACAGTAATTTTTTAGGTGCCCTACCCAATTAAAAAAGTTAACATCACTGTGTCGCAGAGACATCACCCTTAATGTAAACAGCCTCTAAGCAAGCAAAGGCGATTATCGTATAATTTTTCGAAAAGTGAATGTAACAATTTCAATGGTTAGAAAGGGAAAAAGTGGGCATAGCAACATGAGTGTTCAATAACGCAAAATAGAGTTCACGTTTCTACTGTTGCCGCCAATTTGAGACAAACAAAAGAACATCAAATACGTATACAACGGAAAATATATTTTACAAAGACATTTTATAAATAAAATGTGATTAACAGCTGGTCTCTAGTATTGACGTTACTGTTGTTAATAAATATCGTATGCCTGTATTAAGACATTTTACCATACATTATGTTTTCATAGTTGAGATAAAAGCATAAAAGCCAGTTTCCATCCCTGATGCAAACATGTTCTTCAACGGCATGTAAACAACTAAAAGTAAGAAGTTTTTTATTTTGAGTTATGACCGTCTTGCAGTAAAGGCTCCATATTACATTAAAAAAAAATCGCAGCACGTATTAATTTTTGAACAATGTCTGCACGAAGCGAAACCATTTGAAAATAATCAGTGACAGTGAATAATGCAATTCGAACAAAGATTTTTTTGCAGCACCGTTGCAGCGTGATGGTGCATAGAGAGCAATAAAATATAATTTGAGGAATATTTTTCTTTTTGCAAAGAAGCAGTTTGAAGCGAGTAAATAATTTTTAATCTAAAAATTATTTATTTTCTGTTACTTTAAATTTGTGCTATAAAAAACTACTCCATATACATACATACATACGTATTTGCCAATCGCTTCCACTGTAATCATTCCGTACGTTGCTTGGTATTGCAAAGATAGAATTTTTAATGTTTGAGTAATTCCACTTACATGCAACATACACACGCATACAATATTCTCAGTTACACTTATTATTATGGCAATTGCCTTGTATCATGCTTTGTAGTCCGCCAGTCAGTCCATCAGTCAGTTGGCATATGCATCTGACCATTTCAATGTTGTTATTTACTCGTAATTATATGAGTATGAGACTGGGAGCCGTACAAAAGAGTTTCAATGTTGAATCTTTCACAGCCTTTTACTCGTAGTTTCATGTCATAAACACATGATTACAAAGAAATTGCTTGTTGAAAAAGAGAAAAAAGCAGAAATTGTTTTAACTTTCTGCTACAACAGCAAAAACAAAACGCAAAGTTCTTTAATTACTTTTTAAGGGAAGTAACGCCTTCAAAAAAGTCAGGAGCAAAATTTATTAGAAAAAATTTCGCATTGATCACAGATGAGTTTTATAAAAATATAATTTTTATTTCATGGGAGAGCAAGCGGCATAAAGTTCTAATTGAGACGTTTTTACGACCAGAAGAAGAGTATTAAAAGATCATCAGAACATTTTTTTTTTTTTTTTTTTTTTGTTATCTTGGTGCTCAGTGCTCAGGGGCTATCCCCTACATATGCAATGCATTGCACTGGAACTAGAGAGAAGGATAGGGAAGAAATAGACAGGTGGTGAAAGTGGTAGGAAGATAGACCTTAATTCTTGCACAACTCTGCAGTTGCGTGTAAATTAAAAAGCAAAGTTGCGGCGTCTTTGATGTTTTTGACGCATCATTTTTAAGTTAATGGAGCCATTTTATTTATTATTTTACTTCGCCGACGTTTTATTGCTCAAATACCAACGAAGGAGGGTGCTGTAGCACAGAAAACTCAGAAAAAACTATTTTCTGATTTGACCCGGCTGGGAATCGAACCTGGGTCTTTCTGGTTGCAGAGCCAACACGCTGACTACTCGCCATCAGCACCCCCCTATCGAGCCTTTGGTGCCATACCGCAGTAACTCTAAATTTGAATTTTTTGAGCTGGGTATGCAGAAATGATCTTTGGGGAAATATATATCTAAAGGAAAAAAGATGATTATGGTAGTCTATATCTAACTGTTCAGAGTCTACAGCTACAAATGTCTTTATTGCCTGCAGCTATTTCCTACAATATTTATTTGCAATAATGAAATATTTCCTTTATGACAAAAAATTTACAAACAGAAAACATTACATTACAAACATGCCTTAAAAACTTAAAAAAAATAACTTTAGTAAACGAAAATGCTATCAAAAAGATGCCTTAAAACTTCAAATGCATTTTTCTCAGTTCGCAATTTTTTGAATTACGACGGTATTGCACCGAAGGCTTGATATTGAAAATGAATCCTGACTTGTTGCAACCAAAGTACAGATAGAAATTTAGATATTGCTGAGTTCACAGCTGATTAATAATTATTATGTGACACGTGAACGAACTGGTTCAACTGAATCTCGAGAGAATCGTTCTGAGACACTGAGAAAATTTAACGCGATTCACAAAGAGTTGCGATTGTTTATTTATGTTTGTTGTATGGTTATGCTAATCTTTATGTACATTTCGTTGATGCATATGTCATCAACTTTTCAGTGGCCATTCAACCAATTTTATAAACAAAAGCTAAAAAAAACTCCACATGTTTATATAAAAACTCCCAAAAAGTCTTCGAGAATTACAAACTGAAAAAACTTTTTTTTTTATTCTTGGACCAGCACTCAGGAGATGGATGACCCCTACACATGTATAGTTACAGAAATGACAGGAGGTAAAACTTCACTATCTTACAACTCTGCTTTTGCACGTTCTTTGATTTATAGCAGTGTTGCAGCACCTCTAATGTCAAGGAGACGTATTGAATTTTGAAGCTTCGTTTTTAGTAGCCATTTTTAGTAATTATTTTTATGCAGCCGAGGCTACACAATACCGACGAAGGAGGGCGTACTATTGTGCCTGTGTATCGGTTATTTTTGGAGCCGCCAGTAGTAGTTTGTTAAAATTTTGAAAATTGGAGATTGTGTTTCCAGAGCTAAAGGAAGCTCGTGTTTGGTATTTGAAGGAAGAGAGAGTTTGGGAGAATGGTTCGGTATTTATTTTTGTTAAGTCAAACTTTTGACACTGCTGAGCAATATACATTATTATTATTATTAATATTATTATTCTTTATTAGACCTATAATAAATTATATATCTAATATAAAGTCAAGGAGCACTAGCTGCCGTGGCTATCGGCTCAATATAACATTAAAACACACACAGTGATTTCTTTATTTTTGCCTATACCGATAACTGCGCCCATAGTTTTGATGAAAGAAAACTCCTTACCTTCATTCTTTATACAATCGTTCCGGTCCGTTTGATGCGTCTCAAAGATTGTTTTTAAGAGAAGTAACACTCAGGCAATGACTAACCCAACCTCGGACGAAATTCTGATCGTGTAACATTTTATTGGCTTAAGATTCACAACTGAACTCAAGTTCAGTCTTCTTTCAGATTGAGAATTTTTCTTCATTGGTGCGATGGCTGATGAGCAGTGCGCCAGTTGGGGCCTCTGCGTTCGATTCCTAGCAGAGACTCTGGTCTGCTGCACTATAAAAAGTGAAACTTTTTTCACGACAGATATCACAATGCTACCATAATGAATTGCACTCAAGTGGGCTGGAACATTTCCATCGTAACCTAACCTAAGTTTCGTAAATTTTCTTTTAAAACTGCCAGTAATTGTGCTGTAATCAGACAGAAGAGACTATAAATTTAAAAACAAAAATTACATTGAGCCAACAGCAACCCAGCAGTCCGGTTACTCATTACAAACTGAAAGCCATCCGATTGTATAATATTATGTCAATAGGGAAAATAAAACGAAAATAGTTAGTTAGTTTTGCATCGCATTACCATCTGATTTGGATGGCTTTGTAATGTATCATATTGTCATTTCGTTTTAATTATGAATTTTGTTCTTTTTTCTGAAGTAATTTTTCCGTTATTCTTTCTTTTTCATTTTTATTATTATTCCAAAGTAAAATTTGTATCAAGTTCATAAGTGTTTTTAAAAGTGAAGTGTTGTTTTTTATTTCTCATATTATAACAATTAATTTAATATATATTAATAATATATATAACAATAAATAATTAAAATATTGAAAAAAATGAAGTTCCTAATTTAATTATGCAATAGTTAAAATTCATTCCAAGATCAATGGCATTCAGATACATCTTATTGCACTCCGAATTCACCATAATAGTTGGACCCATCCAACATTCGCTTACAATGTATACTGTGTTGGACCCATCCAACCTTCGCTTACAATGTATATTGTGTTGGATAAATCTTACAGCCTAGGCCATCGCTGTGTAAATGTAAATAGAAATTGTATACAGACATTGGATGGGTCTTGCTTACATTGTCATTGGTCTCAAATCGAAGATGTATGTAGCAAAAATTTCACTGGGAACCCAAAGAATGAGAATAAAATAATAAAAGAAAATTGAAGTGACTTTTTGGTGCCATTCAATTCTGTACACCTCTTCTTTCTTCTTTGCTCACTCTCCAACAAACTGAGACTTGCTGCAAGAAAAATTGCTCAGTCTTTATGAAACAAACATTTTTTCAATTTATAACTTCACTTCAGACTTCCATTGGTTGTCCTTCTCCTTATGCATGTGTACACTGTGGTATGCTATCAATCTTGTTACATTTTCTGCAATTATGACGGTTTCCCCTTAAACCGTATACATGTGCACATACACACACACGCACGCACACACACATCGGCATTTTATGCAACAAGTTCCTTCACCATTTTGCGATAAAGTTCAATTGAAACGTTTGCTGTTTTTTTTTCTTATATTTAATTTCGCTTATACTATGTCGGCTTTAATTATCTGCTGTGTATTGGATTTTTTATTAAATTGTGTGTATCTGTGCGATACTTTGTAGGTAAATTAATTGGATTTTTCTGTAGTAATTGAAATGAACTTATTGAGCCTTAAAAATACTTATTAATCATTTAAAGTCTTTAAAAGAGCGTGCAGAGGAGCCTACGATAAGGAAAGGTTTCACTAAAAATACCTGTCACGGTGTTTAGTTATTTTTTAACATGGTATTTCGTTAAGAGCTTTCTATCTTTAGCTTTAAATTTAAATAAAACCAAAGTGTGTGTGGGATTTCATCGAAATTTTTCATTCACGTGAAAGACCTATTGATGCGATTATGTAGGGAATAGAACATCATTCGAATGTCCGCCATGGCTTCTCTGGGTGGAGCGTATCCGAAATATCAAATTTTCCATGAGTCTGGAGCATAAATCAGGCTAAATTTTTCCTCCAGCTTGGGTTATGTTGACTTTAAGGACCGCTGTGGTTTGTGACTTATTTACACACAGCTGCGACTTAAGAAAATCCCACAAGTAAAAGTCTAGCGGGGTGAAATTGCACGATCTCGATGGTAAGTTCGCATCGCCTCCATGTGAGATGATCATGCCCTCAAATCGCTCATGCAGAATATTCAATCTGGCATGAGCTGTCTGCCACGTAACGCCGTCCTGTTGAAACTACATGCCACAGCAATACCCAGATCATTCAATTCAGGGGAAGACTTGAAGAAGTTGGTAATCATCGACCTATAGCGTTCGCCGTTAACATTGATGGCCTGGTCCAATAAGCACCGATGACTCGACACCAAATAGTGAATTTTTCGCGTTGCATTGGCCGCTCTTGGATCTCATGTGGATTGGCATCGTCCGAAATTCAACAATTTGAGTTTGGAGATGGCTGAGGTAGACTACAAAACCAAAAAAGACCTGAGTTCTACCCCAATTTCAGACGGAATCATAAAAACATTTCGCATTTTTTCGGATGCTCATTAGTGAGTCTTTGTGTGTGCGAGATATAGTCGGAAGGTTTCAGTGGCGAAGGCATATTCACTGGTTCCTGACCAATAACGGCTTCAGCCGATAGCAATCCACAATCACTTCAGAACGCTTTCCTTTGTCGGTATTGTGTAGCACAGGCGTAGTAAAATAATTACTAAAAATCGCTACTAAAAACGAATCTTCAAAATTTAATACGTCTCCTTGACATCAGAGGCGCTACAACACTGCTATGAAAACAAATAACGTGCAAAAGCAGAGTTGTAATAAAGTGAAGCTTCACCTTCTGTCATTTATGTAACTATAACTTTTTCTATAGTTCCAGCACAAAGCGTCGCATGTGTAGGGGTCATCTCCTGAGTGCTGGTCCTAGAAAAAAAAATTTTTCTTTGGGCCTCATCGCTCAAGGAGATTTTTCACGCGGTACGTTGAACGGAAAATAAAACAATTGTTTTATTTTTGCACGTGTTGTTGAATGCTATATCGGTCCATGGTGATTTGGTAAAATATATAAATAAAATAATAAATAATATGAAAATAAATGAATAATAAAAATAAAAATAAATGACAATTAATTTGACAGAGGTAACTTCAACAAGATGGCCATTATCAATTGTCAACGTTCGGCAGTACCTGTTGAAAGACCCTTTACAATATTCTAAACATTTTAGAAATTTTATTTTCCCAATTCCCTTTTAATTATTTTATCTCACATAACAAACTAAAAGTTCACAAATACAATTTAGATATTCTGTAAACATACTTTTATAGCTCCATATAACGTCTTCAGTTCACAATAAGTTTGATTCTGTTCAGTTGTCGTAATCTCATTTATAAAAAGAAGTCTGAAATACAGTAAAAAATTCTTAAAAAAAAGCCGTTACGCCCTTCGTTGTAGTTAAGACCCCAATGCTCCGCGTTTTTGTCAAAAAAATCTTTCAACATGTCGTCGCTTTAATGCGGTGTAACTTACAGAGTAAATTAAAAGAAATTTTTTCTTAAACTTTCTTCCACAAAAATTTTGTTTTCGAAAGGCAAATGAAATGAAAATAGTTTTCTAATATGACAAACATTTGAAATTTCGTTGGTTTTTTAGTGCCATAAAATTAAAATATTTTGACGTCACAAAACAGCTACTTTAACTGCTTTAAATTAAATTTCCAACTGAATTAAAAAACTTTATTAATAGAAGGTTATAATAGCAAAAAACTAAGAGAAGAAAAAAGAAAACGTATAAAATAGTAAAAAAAAGTGATTTAATTTTACAGGATTAAAAATGGTCAGCTGGTAAAAAAATTTAAAAAAAACATAAAACTATTATTAAATTTGAATATTAAAAATAATTAAATTTAATTTTTTTGTTTAGTGCAGTTGTTTTTTTTTGATTGATTACAGGCAAATTATTGCCGCTTGTCCTTTTTCAATGTTCGTGGATTAATAATTTTCTGGATAAATATATTTTTTTTTCCTCTTGGTCTCTGGGGAAGACCCCTACACATGTTTTTCTTTTTTTTTTTATCCGGGACCAGCACTCTGGGGAAGACCCCTGCACATGCGAAGCATTGTGCTGGAACTATAGGAAAGGGATAGTAGGAGAAACGATAGGACGTGAAGCTTAATTAATTATTTTTGCAGCTCTGTTTTCGCACGTTCTTTGTTTATACTCGTAGCAGTGCTGAAGCTTCGGTTCAGTAGCCATATTTATTATTCTTTTACTTCGCCGGTGCTACACAATACCGACGAAAGAGGGCGTTCTGATGTGATTGTGGATTGCTATCACCTGAAGCCGGTATTGTTCAGTGACCAGTGACTATGCATTCGCCACTGAAACCTTCCGACAACAACTGACACACAAAGACACAGTAATCCACATCAGAAAAATGCGAGATGTTTTTATTTTTATTTTAAAATTTTAGTGTGAAACTGGTGTTGAACCCAGGTCTGTTCTTTGTTTAGTAATCAACGTGCAGACTACCATCCATCGTGCCATTTGGCACAATTGATGAGATAAAGTCAAAATCGAAAAACGAGCTGATGGCCATACCGAAAAGCGCATTTCAGAAGTGCTTCGAGTATTAGAAGAAGGGCTGACATAAGTGCATTATATCTGAGGGGGATTACTTTGAAAATAACAAAATGAATATTGATGAATAAATAAATACTTTTCAAAAAAATTCAAAATTCATTTTTTCTTTTGAACAGACCTCGTATGTACACGTATATAATAAATGAAATGCTCATTTGTTGATTTTTGTATATTTTTGCTTTTACTTTTTTTTCCAATTTATTGTTAATCTTTATCAAATTCAATACAATAATCATATTGTTGTTATTGTTGTTGTTACGTTCAATCTAATTGCAATATTCTCTATTTGCATTTACAATATTATTTTCCAATAAGATTTTTTTTTAAATTTGTCATTCAATGAATAAATAAATTTTATTTATTTATTTTCTTATTTACTTTTTTTTTCTATTAAAATACAAAATTAGCATATTTCCATTGAATTTGATATCTGATCGGATCTATTTTTAAATTTTATGTTTTATGGCTTGTAGTCGGGCATAACTTCTGCAAACAGTCGTATATGGCTAAAATTAATCAAGAAGATGCAATAATAGATATAATGATGCATTAGCTGTTGTTGTTGTTCTTGTTGTTGTTGTTTATGTTAACAGCGTTGTGTTTCTCATTTCTTCAAAATGTATTATTGACAACGCTGAGTCACCGTTGCCATGTTTGAATATTTCTACTATTATAAATTCATTCATCACTTTAATTGTTTCGTATGCAATTAGATTGTTGCGAACCGCAAAGTCTACTGCTTTATAGTTCCCATTGTTCTCTTTTTCTATAATTTCGTTAAATGATTCACTTTTGTTTGTAATCGATGAATAAGTGCAATGAAATTGGCGTTTGAAAATATTGTTAGCAATCATTCATGAAATGATATTTTTCGGAAGTTGTAATTCATAAAATATTATCATGAAAGTGTTTATCAATAAGGATTAGTAGGCATGCAGGCCTTTATAGGACGGTATAGGACGGCTCTGTAAAACGCAAACCTGCAACGTAATTTTCGTTAAGATTTGATTTGAATTCTTAACAAAATTTTTTTTTTTTGCACTATTATGAGTTTGTTAATATGACCTGATTGTTGAGAGTAAAAAATTTACAGCTGTGCGGAAAAAGTATTACAGAAGTCTTAAATTCTAAATATGTAGTTCATAGGCAATACAGAGTGAAATACAACTAAATATTCATTAAAAGTTTTATAATATCAATTAAAAATTTAATTAGATTTTTACATGTACATAATTTAATAGTATAAAATTATTGTTGACCTAATTGCATTAATTTTCAATTAAATTTTTAATAATAATAATAATTACAAATTTAATTAAATATTGGGAAAATTTCAAAGAAATTTTTAATAGCAAAAAAAAAGAATACCCGAATTCCATTCTGGTTCTTTTTTTTTTTTATTTTTATCTGGGACCAGCACTCAGGAGATGACTCCTACACATGCGAATCATTGTGCTGGAACTATAGGAAAGGGATAGTAGGAGAAACGACAGGAGGTGAAGCTTAATTAATTATTTTTGCAGCTCTGCTTTCGCACGTTCTTTGTTTATACTCGTAGCAGTGCTGAAGCTTCGGTTTAGTAGCCATTTTTATTATTATTTTACTTCGCCGGTGCTACACAATACCGACGAAGGAGGCCGTTCTGGTGCGATTGTGGATTGCTATCAGCTGAAGCCGGTATTGTTCAGTGACCAGTGACTATGCCTTCGCCACTGAAACCTTCCGACAACAACTGACACACAAAGACACACTAATGCACATCAGAAAAATGCGAGATGTTTATTTTTATTTTAACATTTTTAGTCTGAAACTGGGGTTGAACCCAGGTCTGTTTTTGGATTCGTAGTCAACGTGCAGACTACCATCCATCGTGCCATCGCCACCCTCTTACCTCTTACCCAATAATCGGCCTTATTGCGGTTGTCAATGTCGACGTTGACACCAAAATGTAGCGCCTGTTACGTCGATATGCTGCGACTATCTTTTCAAATTTAAATTGGCACTTACAAAAATTCGACTTTTTCAGCAAATATCAAATAATACTTTTAAGTGAAAGCTATCGCATATCGCTTTGCGAGAAGTTACATTTTGGTGTCGACATCGTCGTTGACAACCGCAATAAGTCCGATTATTTTAATTAAATTTCAATAAAAATTTCTGTATTATCAATTAAAAAAATTCATCAGATTTTCAATTAATAGTATCAATCAATCAAATCGAATTATGATTTTTGCCTGAATTGAATTTATTTTCATGTAAATTTTTAATAATAATAATCAAAAAAAATTCAAAAAAATTTTCAATAGAAAAATAATTTTTGAGTTTACAACTCGACTCAGTTGGAACAACTCAACTTTAAAGCAACTCAAATTTTTTGTTGATATTACGAATTACAACTAATTCCAGTTGAAATTATATTAACGTTGCCAACCATAAAGGGTAAATTTGACATTTGGTGGTTTAAACACTTGTGTTATTGTGGAAAAAATGTACAACCATAAATTTTATTTAAGCTGTATGAAAACTTGTTTCTTTTCAACAAATCAAAAAAATGGAATTATATATGTGTTTGCATAAGTGTGAATTATTATTGTACAACGACGAAAATTTCAACTAAAAAATACAACCACCAGTTGTAGCTTTTCTTCTCTTTTGGATAAGATACACAAATCGAGTCTGTTGTTGGTTCTATTAATCCGTCCCAATTTATGCAGTTTTTGATGAGGATTCTGATCTATTTACTTATATTGCAAGTTCCTCCCACATTTATTTTGGTGCATTGAAATTGCTGTTTGACTCTTAAATTCTGGGAAAGCTCAATAAACTCAGCAAGTTTTCCACAATGTCCGAACTGTTGTAAATTTATTGTGAGTATATAAAACTAATAAAATATTTGATTAGTAATTTATTTTGAGGTAATAAAAAAATTTTATTAAGCCGCACTACATTTTTCTAATATATATTTCGAAAACAACTGGTAGGGATGAGTTGTAATATTTTCATCATCTTGTCAACTTTACCAACACATGGTTGTTATCGGTTTTACCACTACAAAGTTGTAATATGATGGAATTTCAACTTTATAATTTTTGACAGGTTGAGTTGTAATGTATAATACCAAATTATAAAATTACATTAATAAAATGAAAAGTGTCGTGGTTACAAATATTATTTTCTATGTCTCGAAAAGAGTAAGCTGGTAAAATTTTTCCATAGTGTTCGATTATTTCTCAACAGTAAGAAAGCTTAGTAAAAACTGCCTCGTTTGGTTTGTCTGATATGCTGTTAGGCGTTTTTTAATTGCGAAAAACAATCATATGTTGCTACGACCTTTTGAGTTTCTTTAATAAAGTCGCAATTTTTAAAAATAGGAAGCTAAAAATTTGTGAAGACGTGTGCTTTGATGCGCTGTACGAATATCCATTAAAACTCAATTTTGAGTTTTTTTTTGGTTGTTACGCCCTTTTGCATTTCAGGTGACGATATGTGTGTATGAAATAAAACATTAAAATAAGAATTTAAATGATAATAAGCCGTAATTTTGTGTATTGATGCCAAAAACTAATTGAAAATTTAATTAAATTGATTAAACTTTTAATTGAAAAAATATACAATTCTCATTAAAGGCGTCAATTAAAATTATAACAGGAACATTTTTTTCTGTGTATAACTGCTGAAATAAATAAATAAATAATTTAATAAAGTAATTTTTCTCTTTTTTTTCCAGAAATTATAAATCCAAATATATTTCCACGCGCTTCCCTAAAAATTTAAATTGCGACAAGAAAGAGAAAAGGGAAATAAAAAATATTTCAAGTGTAAAATTAAAATAATTATTAAAGTGCCATATGCTGCCAATTCCGTAGAAAAAATGCAGCAAAGTAAATAAATAAAAAAAAATAATTAATCGAGAAATGAGACATAAATAAAAGTAATAATTAAATCAATAATAAAGAAATAAATACAAATAAAATAAAAGTTTCACAAGAAAAAATAAAATCATTAATTAAAGCTTAATTCGTTTAGGATATAAATAAAGTTTGGTTCATTATATTTCTTAAAGAAAAAGTGCTTAAATTTATGCGTAGAAAAAAAAGGTCAATTGAATTAAAAATAAAAATAAGTGAGAAAATTAATTTCATAATAATCATTCAATTTGAGTGCATTTGCTTTGATTTAGTTCGCTCGTTCGCTGGTTTCTAAATTGTTTATGAGCTCGCGTCGTAATTCCGCCGGTCTTATATGGAATATAAAAAAATCCCTGTACAAGCGTAGTTCGAAGAAAATGAAAACAGTTTCATGATACTACAAGTGGTCTGAATCAGTGATATTAAATTATTTAAGAATGCCTTCCACACCGTACGATTTGGTGCAAGATGATCAGGATTTGCGTGTGCCATTACATGCCGATCAGGCGTTTCTCAATGGTATTACATTTCAAGCTAAGGTGAGTTATACTATTCTATACATACGTTTGACAATTTTTTGTTATAATAATAATACAGTATACTTTAAAAGTATACTAACAACTAAAACGTGTGATTTTGCATTATTCTGTAAATCATATAGTGTTCTCATTGTTCGCAGTGAATTGTTGAAAGTATAAGAAAACAGCTGATTTCTTGATTTTGATTGCGTTATAAATCAAAAAACGTAGAATTAACCAAGTGATTTGAAAGCTCTACGGACTTGAAATCGCTTTAAAATCTAAAATTTTTATGTCCACAGAAAAAATTAAAATCAAGATTCAATTAAAATAATAATTAGATTTCAACCTATCACACATTAATTAACAGTTTTAATTGGGAAAAAAATTTTAAAATTTGGCCATTTAGAGTGCACTTTCTTGAGAGAACACCAAAATCAATTAAAATTTTTATTTTTTTTTTTCAATTCATTAATTTTATTTATCAATTCTGTCGTGTACAAATTAATATTAGGATAACCTTGCGAAGCCTCTATGGCTTGTTTGCAGGTATAATTAACATAAAATGCAATACCAAAATAATAAATATATCGAGCCCTGTGCGGGAAATTATCGTATGTTACACTTTTTTCGAAATCGACTTTTTTATGCAAATTGGTTCTAAATCCATTAATTCATCTGCAGATAAAGTATTATAGCGATAATTGTTATAGTTATTGTGATAACACTATGTACATTTTATCGTATGTGACAGTTACTGCTGTCAGGCAAATAAAAAAAAGACGAATAAAAACGCTCTTCTGTGAAATTTAGTTTTTGTAACATACGATAATTTCGCGCACAGGGGTCGATATACAGTAATCACTGCGTGTCTATAAAATGTAATTATTAATAAAATTTTTTTTTCTGGCTCTCACATTGGTACTACTTTCGAGAATGTCATTGGGTATCGTATTAAAAATTGTAGGGTGGCGATGGCACGATGGATGATAGTCTGCACGTTGACTACACAACCAAAAAACAACCCCAGTTTCAGACAAAAAAAATTTTGAAATAAAAATAAACATCTCGCATTTTTCTGATGTGCATTAGTGTGTCTTTGTGTGTCAGTTGTTGTCGGAAGGTTTCAGTGGCGAAGGTATAGTCACTTGTCACTGAACAATACCGGCTTCAGCTGATAGCAATCCACAATCGCATCAGAACGCCCTCCTTCGTCGGTATTGTGTAGCACCGGCGAAGTAAAATAATAATAAAAATGGCTACTAAACCGAAGCTTCAGCACTGCTACGTGTATAAAAACAAAAGAACGTGCGAAAGCAGAGCTGCAAAATAATTAATTAAGCTTCACCTCCTGTCGTTTCTCCTACTATCCCTTTCCTATAGTTCCCAGCACAATGCTTCGCATGTGTAGGAGTTATTTCCTGAGTGCTGGTCCTAGAAAAAAAAAAAAAAAAAAAAAAAAGGTAGCATGACGGTTAGGTTGCAACTACCGTATTCGTTCCGGAATTTCCCCTCAACATTTCTTCTAGTTTGATGGTTATGATCTATTTTTTGCAAATACCTGCTGTCCTTGTAGAATTCTATGGCAAGTGTCGTTCGGTATATGTTTAGCACATTTAAGACATGCCTATCTTTTGCATAATTAGTTCCATCGCGTGTTGTTCTGTTTGCAATTTTGCTCTATTGTTGAATAGGATTTGGTAGACTTTGGTTTTGGTGCGAAAATGGTCTTATTAGTTTAAGAATTTTATTTTGAATTTGTTGAAGTTTTCCACAGTGTGACGACTTTTCCCACGCCGTTATGCCATGTCGAAGATGCGGTTCCATGAAAGAAAAATAAGCTTGTCTCATTACTTCAGCAGTAACTCAATTGGTGTAACATATATGATGCTTTTCTTAGTTTTTTATGTACTTCTCCAATATGTATATTCCATTTCAAGTTATGGTCAATATGTACACCTAAATACTTGTATGTGGATACTAGTTCGATTGTAGTTGTACATGAATCCATATTGTAATTAAAGTTTATGTTATGTAGGCAATTAATGTGATGAAATTTTATTTTTATGTCTTCGTATGTAATATGAGGTGGTTTAATGTGCTTCCAGCTTTGTTTTCGTCGCATTTATAACTAGTCCATTGTCGTGGCACCATCTCGCAGCAGTATCGAGCTGATTTTGCATTATTCTAGCAGCATCCGCGAGATTCTTATGAGCAACCACAATTGCTGTGTCGTCTGCGTAGGCAAACGTTACGCATGACATTAATATTTTTAATAAGTCATTTGTATATATAATATATAATATTGGCCCATGCTTTAGTTAATTTATTAATTTTTTTCTGAACAAAGACTTTATTATTATTATTATTATTATTATTATTATTATTATTATTATTATTTTTTCTGTGTACAGAGCACAGTTTTTATGACTTTGACGAAATTTCGTTTTCACTATTGGTTCTCACTATTTTTATTTAATTATTTTAATTTTTATGCAGATTTACATTGATGATACGTTGTTATATAGTGTGAGAAAACAATAATTCCAAATAGCGCAAGACACATAAATTTTACTTTAGACATTAGGTTGTTTTTACTTATAACATAATTCTTGTTTGGTGTTAGTCCAGATTTTGAAGTTTTTCTTTTCTCAATATTTCAAGCAGTTTTCATTTTATATCGGTTTTTTCTTCTCTTGTTCAAACAAGCATGTAAAGTAAATTTTTTTTAACCGTGTTTCTCCAGTGATATTCAATTCAGAATTGATCTTGCGTTTATGGTCTACTTGTTGGTTGCAGTGTTTGTGTCAAAATATGCAACATGAATGATACATTTTTTGAATCATTTGCAGCCTGCATGAGAAAGTGGAGATAATGCAGTTTTGATCTGCAAATACCATTTTTAGAAACTGGCAACTGAACAAAATTTCGCTGCCATCATCGAACCATTACATTTTAGCTGACGATATATATTTCATATATTCGCATTATTTTTGAAACGTATAATTCATAATAACTTGCAACAGGTTTATAAAAGGTTAATATGAATAAATCACAACAACGTTATTCATAAATGTGTTATAGTGCCCGCAAATATTTTTTAAATTTTTTTTACAGTGGAGTTTGGTTATAACGAAAACCGCGTGACCGGGCAGTTTTGCTCGTTATAGGCGAAGTTCATTATAACCGGAATAAATAATCTTTTTATTGGTCTCTAGTCTTCACAATATATTTTTTTATTATTTTTAAAATTGTTCACAATGTAGACTTTGGAATTTCATATATTTCACCTTTTTCTCAACTTTCGTTTTATTTGGAGAATTTCTTTTATATTTTTGTGTCTTTGACATTTTTAGTTGCTGTGGGTTTAAATTTATTATTTATTTTTTAACTTAGAGAACAACTCATGGTGTTGCCAAATTCTGATAAATAATTTAAAGTC
Source organism: Dexiosoma caninum (assembly GCA_963924685.1). Classification (NCBI taxonomy): domain Eukaryota; kingdom Metazoa; phylum Arthropoda; class Insecta; order Diptera; family Tachinidae; genus Dexiosoma; species Dexiosoma caninum. The sequence goes on from OZ004729.1 coordinate 31,604,854, forward strand.
ACAAAACACGGCAGACAAAACTTTGCGATTTTTTTTGTTCGTTACAACCGTATAAATTTTTGTTTATGGGTCGTAAGAAATAATTCGTTATAAACGAAATTTCGCTATAACCATATTAATTTGTATAAAATATTAAAGCAAAACTGTTGGGAATGGAGAATTTGTTCGTTGTGAGCAAAAATTCTTTATAACCGGTGTGCGTTATAACCGAACTCCACTGCAGTTAATAACTTCGCCATTAGCGATTAGGTGAAATAAATTTACTGTTTGATAAATTTTTGAAATGTCAAGATTGTAAAGAATATCCAAAATGTAAGTGCTACTCGACTTTCTTTGTCTCACTGCCGGCATATTATAGTTAAAATTGCAGTTATGCAACGAACAGTGTTTGCCTCTACAGTAGTTTTGAAACGCAAGTTGAACCTCTGACATAACCGGATAAAGTGAAGGCCTCTGTAGTATTTTTTATTGCCATTTAACAAAGTGAAATGACGATCGTGACTTGTTTCCACAAAAAAACCGAAATTGTTGTAGTCTAATGAGCTGGAATGCGGCTTATTCCTCTTAATGTACTGAAGTAACTATTATTATTTTTTTTTTCATAAATTTAAAACTCTGTTTCAGTTTAATTCAAACAACGTGTATTGATTATTTTAAAAACCATTAAATTACATTATTTATGAACTTTATTCTCGCAAAAGCATTTGAATTGAAAAAAAAAGAATATTTAAAATATTCATAAAGCTTTGAAACACCATTAATTTCATGCGATACAATCAATAAATAATTTACCAGCAGTTGATTGTCACATAAACATTATTATTTTCCATGTTATAAATTTTTTTTTCTAAATAAACAATTTGATTGAATGTCTGTCATACAATTTCCGCTTTTCTTTATTTTTTTTTTTTTAATTGTTTTTAAAAACTTCTTGCGCAATGATTCACCAGGGGACGGACGTTAAATATTTAAAAAATTTTCGACACATTGCTTTTATTTTTCAACAGAGATTTTGAAATGCCCAAAAGAGCTTAATAAAAGATAAATATTTATGTATTTACGTACATATGTATGTATGAATGGCTGGTAGTTGGAAATTTTTAAAAGGGAAAAAGTGTAGTTTGTATTGATGTGTGTGCGTGTGCTTACCCAACAAACACAAAGTCTTGTTGTCAAATTGAGAATGATTTGAAATCAAACTTTTTTTCTCAAAAGACAAACATTTTTTGTTTTTTTATTTATCAGCACTCAGGAGAAGACACCTAAACATGCGATGCATTGTGCTGGAACTAAAAGAAAGTTATAGGGTACAGAATGACAGGAGGTGAATGAAGCTTCAGTATCTTTCAAGTCTACTTGTGCACGTTCATTGTTTTACAACAGTGTTCAAGCGCCCCTGACATCAAGGAGACGTATTACATTTTTTGAAGCTTCACTTTGGTAGACATTTTTAGTAATTATTTTACTTCCCCGGTGCTACACATTACCGACGAATTAGGGCGTTCTGATGTGGATTGCTTTCAGCTAAAGCCGCTACTGTTCGGTGACCAGTGACTATGCCTTCGCCACTGAAACCCTCCGCCAACAGTATTTAATTTAATAATTAATAAATATGGCTACAAAAGACCACTTCAAAAATCGAATACGTCTCCTTGCCATCAGAGGCGTTGCAACACTGCTTTAATAAAAAAAAACGTTAAAAAAAAGCACAGTTGTAAAAATAATGAAGCTTTCCTCTACCTGTCATCTCTATCACTATGCCTTTCTTTAGTTCCGGGGCATATTTTGCATCGTAGAAGAAATCTCCTGAGCTCTAGTCACAGTAAAAAAAAATAGTGTGATGTTGTGCTCGCTGGGTAGTTTACTTTATTTACAAAGAAAAATATAAATCCATCCATCATATATCATTTTAGGTAAAATAATTTAAAATCAAATTAATTTGGCGAGCTAAATTTTATATGGTTTCTCGTTTTGTGATTGCTAGTACAGAAACACAGCGTAAGAGAAGGAACACTCAGGCAATGATCGGGACTACTAGTAGGTGTTAACTGCTATGGGAAAGGGATACTGATAAAAATAACAGGGAGTAAAGGGATAGACAGCGGAACCATCATTATCTTTAAAGCTCTGCTTTTGCTCGTTTTTAGTTTGTTGCAGTGTTTTTGATATCAAGGAGCTGTATTCAATTTTGAAACTGTCTTTAGTAGTCATATTTATTAATTATTTTACTTGGCCAATGACTTGACAATGACTACTCAATGTCGACTAAGGAGGGCGCTCCGATGTTGCTCTTGGATTTGTATCAGCTGGAGCCGGTAGTGTTGAGTGAGCAGTGACTATGACTTCGCCACTGAAACCTTCCGACAACAACTGACAACAAAAGTACACTGGGCTCGAACCCAGAATCTATAGAATTGTGCTACCTACTCCAGCCATCGCGACTTGTTGTACGGTACAGTACAGAACACGTGGGAAATCCTCGCATTATAAGTGGTGAAAGTACAGGTTATTACACGGTTACACGAGAAGTGTAAATTGCATGTTCGAACTATTGTAAGAAAGCTGTACAATTTCATTGTCACAAAATAAATTTGACTGTCAACAAAAATTGTCTGTTCACACCGTTGTTAGATTGTTGTATGGCAAAAGTTGCCAGATCCGATGTTTAACATTGTATCTAAATATTTATGGGCAGAAATATTTATCTGCCAATGGTGTTATTGTACGGTGCAATAAATTAAGCACATGTAAAAATAAGAAATGACTGTAAAATGTGTGGCAATGAAGGGTGTTCTCACAATTATCAGAAATGTGACAATATTATTGCCATACAATACACGGACAATAGATTTTGTGGCAATGTTGCCACACAAAAATTGTGCATTAACACGGTTGTTGAACATTTTATTACAATTTTTCTGTCAATATTGTAATATCTGACAATCGTGTGTGCATACCTTTAGCTGTCAAAAACCCATGGAGCGACATTTGGCGCCAACTAAATTACAGCCACTTCAATTTTTTGATATTACTTTTGCGCCACCCTGTCTTTGTAAAATATGTACTTATGTTAAATAAAACTAAAAACACGAATAAATTATATATTCAATCAATCTGGTTCTGAATACTCGCATTGTTCTGCAAAAAAAGTGGGCGTGATAAGTCAACAACAAGTATATTAGATTTTTGAATTATATCATTACGAGCATTAGCCTGTGCATGCCACACGCATCAATATTCAGCTTCAATATTTGTATTTGTGTGCGTTTGTTTACAAAAAATAGTGAAACATATACGTTCTGTGTATTTTTGAGGAATATCGAAATTCCTCAAATTATTGAAGTAGTTTGACGTAGTGTGGCATTGTTATTGTCAATATTAACTTTCGTTTCTGGTAACATTAAGGGAGCTGAGCATCGTAGTTGTGACGTATTCAAAAAAGAATTAATTGAAATACATATATCGCTCATTGCCGGCTTTATGGGACGTGCAAAGAAAACAATATAGTGACAAAAATATGAAAAAATATCGTCAGGGCTTTTTAATAAGTTCAAAAAATATTTTGCCGACGGTAACTTATATATGTTTACAATAAAAAAAAAATTAGGGTGGCGATGGTGGACGTTGACTACAAAATGAAAAATTTTTCTTGTGTTCAACCCCAGTTACAGATTCATAAAAACATCTCGCATTTTTTCTGATGTGCATTTGTGTGTCTTTGTGGCAGTTGTTGTCGCCAGGTTTTAGTGGCGAAGGCATAGTCGCTGGTCACTGAACAAGTAACGGCTTCAGCTGATACCAAACCACAGGCACATCAGAACGCCCTCCTTCGTCGGTATTTTGTAGCACAGGCGAAGTAAAATTATTATTAAAAGTGGCTACTAACACAAAGCTTCAAAATGTAATACGTCTCCTTGACATCAGAGTCGTTACAATACTGCTATAAAAACAAATGACGTGCAAAAGGCAGTGTTGTAATATAGTGACGCTTCACCTACTGTCATTTCTTTAACTATCCCTTTCCTCTAGTTCCAGCACAATGCACCGCATGTGTAGGTGTCAACTCCTGAGTGCTGCTCCAAGATAAAGAAAAAAATTAATAGTGAAGAGAAATATTGACGTATAGTCTCTCAGAGGTTTCAATATTTTTTCAAACACAAAAGACAAATGTTGAAGCTGAATATTGATGCGTGTGGCCTGCACTTAAAGCATAAATGGCCATTTCACTAAACAATTGTTTGTAAACCACAGCACATTCTGTTTTATCCTTGTTTATTTCGTCTTCCATGATACAGCGACGAGTCAACATGCTTCGCAGCTGTGTTGAAATTTTTCAATTACAGTGTGTAACATAAATGTTTTGAAATATTTTTTGCTTTTACGAAACTGCTACTAAACCATAAATGTAGAAGATCTTATTTGAGTTTTCGTGTATTTTTAATTTAATATTGGTGCAGCTAACACTTGATGAAAACAAATCTGAAAACTTTCCCTTCATTTTTTCTTTAAAAATTTTCAAAAGTAAAATTTTCAAACTTTCCATTTCACCAAGTACAAAAAAAAGCAAATGTAGTGTGAATTGTATTATTTTACATTTCTTACAATCAAAATATTTTTTGGCGATTAAATTTTAACGCAAATCTTTCTACTCACCTTTGGCTTGTTATTCAAAATTCTCTCACCAATACAGCAGCTAAAATTTTTGGGTCACCTCTGGCCTAAAGTACTACAAGGTGGGCCAAAAGAAGTCATCCGATGTTGTTTGGCTCTCATTTTTTTTCTAAATGAAATACTTCGATTCTGTTTTTTGATTATGTTTATCTGAACCTTTGGAATTTTATTGGTCAAATGGGCGCCGTCACAATTTATTGCTATACGGGTTCGTTTTATGGCATTTTTCATCACTTCGGCGAGAACTTCGGGCGACAGATTCTCGCACTCTTGTCGAATGATGTCCTTGAGGGCTTCCAGGGTCTCTGGCTTGTTCACGTAAACACGGGACTTCAAAAAACCCCACAAAAAATGTCTGGAACGGTAAAATCGGGCGATTTTGAGGGCCAGTGCAAATCGCCAAAACGACAGATGAGGCGACCCGAGAACGCCGCCTTCGTCCGTTGGAACCACATGTCCTCCAGTCCTAATTCGTTCAGTTGCGGTAGAAACCACTCGGTTAACATGGCCCTATAGCGCGCACCGTTCACTGTTGTCGTTTGAGCAGCGGCGTCCTCGAAAACGGGCGCTCCGGGGGCGGCCACTCTTGGCAGCGTCTCGTGTGGTCCCATACTCTTCAAGGTTGGTGGCCAAACGGCGCAGTGTTTGCGCAGTCGGTGTCGGACGACCGGGCAATCGGCGACGGAATTCGCGCTGCGCCAACACCACAGACGAATTGTTACGCAAAAAAATATACACGATTATTCCGCGTTCTTGGGTATCGCTGAGTGTATCGCTCCATGGCTTGTTCACTTGTATTCTACATCTGTCTAGTTCACAAATGTCAAAACAGATTTGACATTGACGGCCATTTGCAAAAATAAGAGCATCGTCCAATAGGGTGATTTCTTTTGGCCCACCTTGTATATTTCAAACAGTTTTCATATTTTTATCAAAAATCTTTAATTATTTAAACAATTTGTAAATAAGTAATAAATTTCCATTATTTTTTGTTTTTTTTAATGACAAAATGACGTGCTTTGAATAACTAAAGAAATGAAGGGTTTAAATGTCTTCGCATTTAATTCAGTAATTCGTTTTGGCACCAACTACTCCATCACTTCGTTATGAAAAATAAACAAAGAGAAAATTCGAAGAAAATTATATGCAAGTTTTCAAAATTATTACTTCCAACCATTAACGTTGTTTGCGGTTCTAAAGTTTTGTGTGTCAAAAACATAAATTTAAGTGGCCAAGTTCATGGTTTTGGTTTGCATGAGATTTTCTTTTTGTTGTGTGACCCACAATACTTGTTGACTTTTAAACGCAGAGACATGATTCAATGAGAAATGTTCGTATTATGAAATTATGAAACTAAACGAACACCAGCCGGTAGAAATATATTTTTTATATTTTTTTCCAGTAAAAAGAGCATTAACTATTACCGAATAATTATAATTGATGGAGCAAATGGAATGAATCATTTGCACAGATTCAAGTCCAACAATTTCACATTAATTGCCTAAAACTGTGATTATCCTTAATTAAAGAATGCTTTGTGAATGTGTGTCGCCGTTAAGTCACGATGGTAATTTAACACATTCTCACATAATCAGAATCAAGCGACCATGCAAATCATGCAGAAAACAGTGGGATAAAACATATTTAAAATTATAAACTATATCGCTCATTTAATTGAATAGTGACACAAATTAAAAGAAAAGCAGGTTTTGTAAAAAAACGTACTGAACGTTTTCAATTTACTTGCCTCTTAATGGGGAAAAGAAAAAGTATCTTTCTGTCACGAGGTCCGTTCTGAAGCTATTTATTTGCATGAATTTTTTACATAAGATAAAGGCCGAATCAGTCTGCGCATTATTAACTCAAAAATCGTATTGTGTAGCACCGGCGAAGTAAAACAATAATAAATATGGCTACTGAACCGAAGCTTCAGCACTGCTACGAGTACAAACAAAGAACGTGCAAAAGCAGAGCTGCAAAAATAATTAATTAAGCTTCACCTCCTGTCGTTTCTCCTATTATCCCTTGCCTATAGTTCCAGCACAATGGCTCGCATGTGTAGGAGTCATCTCCTGAGTGCTGGTCCCAGATAAAAAAAAAATGCGCAAACGGATTAGAGAGTACCTAACGTTCGTTTTTTTACCATTTTTCTTTCGCATTGCAATAGAGAGTAACCCCCTTATCTCATTACTCTTTATATCCAGTGAAAATGGAATACAACGGTCATGTATGGGCAGGTGCTTCCAAAACTATTTTGAAGTTACTCGAACGTGTCTAGAAGAGGAACAGCAAACGCATGGGGGACCGTAGGGTAGCCAATTCTCTTGACTCTCTTGAGCATCGTCGCAATGTGGGGTGTGGTTCATTATTCTATCGTTACTATAATGTGATGTGCTGTAATGAAATCAAGGAAGTTGTTCCTGAAACCCGCTCATTCGTTCGCAACACGCGTTCGTCTTCATGGCCGTAGCCATTTGTGGTCGATTTAGCAGCGACCACAACCTAAATTTTCTAGTTTCAGCACAATGCAACCCCTGAGTGCTGGTCCAAGATAAAAAAATTTAAGAGCTACTTTTTTAAACAGGCCCACTGTAAACTATTTATGTGGCTTGTTCCATTTGTTGGTGTGATATTTGCACATTTGAATTGCGCAAAAAAAAAGAAAGAATGACATGATGAAAAGCTTTGCCTCTAATTTTTCTGCATGGAATAGCTGGTGTAGATGGTGATTGTGTTGCTGTTAATGCTTTAGTTGTTCTAAATATAACAACAACAACAACAACAACAAAACCAGAGGTAAACTTTAGAAGTTCTTTTTTCTCAAATTTAGTTCAGGTCTTTCTTTAAATTTTCTGCTTGATTTCAACAAAAAAAAAAAAAAACTGAGCATTGTCTTCTTTGTCGATTTTGTTGTGCAGAATTATTACTCCCTTTCATTTGGCGACACAGTAGCAGCAGATGACAAAGAGGTGACTCAATGTTTCTTTTGTTTCGTTTCGATTTTTTGTTGTTCTTTCAATTATATAGTTTTTCGTGAGTCACGTTATCTACCAGGAAAACAAAAAGTTAATTGTTCTTAATTCCCGAGATGTGGGTAAAAATGGAGATCATCTGAAGCATGTTTTGAATGAATAATAATAATGCTGTAGTGAAAATGTGACATTTCTTTGTCAAAGTTTGTTTTGCTTACAAATTTGAATAATTATTTACGTTGGAGAATGTAACGTTTTGAACGCAGCGGTTTTCTCTTAGATAATTTTTGTTATCGGTTTTGTGTGCTGCATCGAACTACGTACGTACGTACCCATAGACATCTAATTATAAAGGGTATTCCAATAGTGACTACCGAACTTGGACAGTTGATAAAGCCCTTATGACACTACATTTTTTCTGCATTGCCAAAATTTTGGAGAAGAGCGCAAATATATTGTAGTTGGGAAAATTAATCAGCTGCAAAGAGTACAACCATATTAAGATAAATGCAAAATCATCTAATCGTCTTGAAGTGTTATCGATAAGAAATGAGTAACTGGCCGAAAAAATCTTTAAAAAGTTTCAACTTAAAATTGACGTTTTGAACTTAAAATCTTTTATATGTTGACAACTTAGCGATTTATGTACAATGTCAGCGATTTTAAGCTTAGTTTTTGACTGTATATTTTTCTTTGACGTTTTTTTTGAAACGAAATTAAAGAGGCAACACTTAAAAAATTTACATATTATATTGTATTTGTTTGTTTCTGGCTTTGGTGTCCCGTTCTATCAATTGAATGTGCAATTTCGAAAAGAGCACATGTCTGAATATTTAAAGTTTTCAGGAAATGAAAAAACAATTATTTTCTAATGAAGTGTAATATTTCAAAAAATTATATACGAATTATATTTTGTGGCCAATTAGCAATCAATAGTTACAGAAATATTTTGATATTAAAGTTATTATATATAATTGTTTATATATTTTAATTTAATGAGATGTGCACTTTTCGAAATTTACGGTATTAAGAATACACAACTTAAAGATAAAGACCAGATTATTTTGCTGAAATTTTTATTGTTGGTATCAGACACTAAAAGATAATACATTTATTAAAGATAATTAGTAGACTTTTATTAAAAATCTTCTTCAGGCAGCTTACTTTCGTTTGCAGTATTTCATTAGTAAAATTCTGTAAATTCTACCGGTATATAATGCTTTAGTTTCGCAATTAAAACAAATTACTCTCAATAAAGTTTCTAACACAAAAAAGTAAACGAATGGGAAAAATTGCCAAAATTTGCAGATTTTTCAAAACAGCTGATGATTAAACATCATTCTAGTGTAAAAATATGAGATGTGTTAAGTACTCACTATATAACAGTTTTTAGTATTTCATAGAAATACGTATTCTACTCAACTGGTGTTGGAGATTAACTGTTCTTTTTCCCTTATTCTAATCAGAAATGTAATTTCTTCACAATATTGTGATCAATTAAATGTGAACTTGAACAGGACGGAAAATATTCATTAATTTGTAATAACTGTAGTTCGATTAAATAAATAAATAAATATAATACGGAGGGGACGGATTCCTTTTATGATTTTGCAAAATACTTCATTTGCACTAATTGCAGTAAATTATGTTGCAATATTCGACAAAGAAAATATTATTTCGTAATTGAAATTACGTAAATACACCCAAAGTTCTGTGGTGCGAGATACCCTACTCAATTAACTTGCATGCGTACTGCTTGTTTTTCCCGCTGAATATTGGGGCCACGCACCCATATAAATTTTCACTAACACAACAACGATTCTTGCTGATTACTTTGAATGTATATAGGCCGCTTAAATCGATAAGTGCTTTCGGAGATGACCGTTTTCTTAGCATGAGTATTGATGCGTCCATGTTATTCTAGGGTTATTTCTAGTTTGTGGGTTTCGTTTGGTTGCCTCGAGATCTGTTTTACTGCACACTTTGACACTGGCACGCAACACACTTTAAGGGCCATTATTACAACTAAGCAATAAAGTTACTGATAGCTAAAATTAACTTTAGGTAAAATGAATAATAAAGTGACCTTTAAATTGTTTTCATTATTACAGCTGTTCGATAAAATAAAATTAATATTTTTAAAAATATGGCAGTACGAGACTAAATACCGACTACTGGCAACGACAAGGTTTTATTTTATTCTTTATTTAAAAATTAATTTGTATACATTTATACTTTCCATGTTGCCATATTTAAAGTGCATAAAATATGGCAGCTTCAAATGCTTTAGTCCACTTTAAAAGTTACAGGTAGGATGAACTTTCCGTTAGCTTATCGGTCACATTAGGTTAAACTCAACTTGTAATAACGAAAAACTAATTATTTGTCCGATAGCATCCCAACTTTAGCTATCGGCAGGTTATAATAATGGGCATAAGAAAATTGAATAAGACCAAACACGATACATTCATTCCCTACCAAGAAAGTGTTGGTCAATTTGTTGTTGTATTTCCCTGTTCACTGTGCTAGAATGTTGTTTGCATGTCAAAATAAATATAAATTTGACTTGAGCTTTAATTTAAATCGTTAATTTCTTATGCCTGCCGCACGCGTAAAAGATAAAATGTCACACGTACAAAATGGTGATTGATTGACACAGGTCTCTTCCCGCCTACCACACAAAAATGTCACATATAAAAACCGTAACTGTCAAAATTAAGTAATTTTCTCCTTTGGCTACCATTTCCAATTCCAAAGCACAAACTAAAGCGAAGCATTTAAAATTTCATGTTACCACGTGAATGCATGCACAAACACGCACACCCACACACAGAAACTCTTTGTGAAACAGTTGCGATAAAGAAATTGTAAACAGAAACTAATCAAACTAACAATTCTACAAGAAACTGGTGCAATTAATGTTATTTTTCTAGTTTGTTGTTCGTTTCTTTTTTTATTTTTCTCGTTTTGGCTTCAATGCTGATGCAACAGAAAAGAAGAAATTTTCTTTTCTTTTTGTTTCAATTACAAACTAAAACTACAAGTGCATGCAACAGTGCACTTGGTAAGAAACACTCACTCATTCGTATGTAAATTTATATTATTGTTGTGTAATGTGATGTAATGCAATTTACACCAGTTTTCAAAAGATATGAATAAAAACTTTATAGATTCAAGTACACAGCAAGAAAGAAAATTTAAATTTTATTAAACATTTTGTAATATCAATTAAAAAATTACTTAATAATTAAATCAACTACCGAAAAAAAGAATAATACATTATTATTGTAATTTAATTGAATTCATTTTCAAGTGTCAACTTTGTGACAGATTCAGTTGCAATCGATTATGCAAAATTGCAAAATTTCAACTCAATTAGGGTGGAGTTATTATTAGCCGTAATAGCGGCCTAGGTTTTTGCTTATTTCGTGTTTTAAAGTTGAATTTTGTACTTAAATATATTCGCAAATTTATACAGGGTGGCCCAAAATGACCGACGGAGTTTGATTTCAAAGAGCCATTGTGTATCGCGCAGTGAGCGCTGTGGCTCCATCCTATTGGAATCATATTTGCGGATGGTTTTCCATGGCTGGCCTTAAAAAATTTTCCAACATTGCCCGATATGTGACACCAGTGATGGAAACGGCGACACCGTGTTCATTTTAAAAAAAAATATGGGCCAATTATCCTTCCCACGAAATATTTTACCAAATAACGGTGCACTTAAGTGGTTGTAATTTTCTCAGTTGAACTACTCTTGGATTTTCCTTAGCCCTTTTGGCCATTCAATTGAAAATGGGCTTCGTCGCTCATAATTAGATTAGAATCATGATTATCTTCTGAAAGCACGTTGTTCCATTTTAAAGTCGCCAAGCCTTTTTTTTTTGCTTACAAAATACTGGAAAAAATAAAAAATTCTAATAAAATAATAATAATTATTATAAATTATAATAAATATTAAAAAAGAAATTATAATAAAAAAAGTTTAAAGGAATTCAAACATCTTAGCTCCTTTTGAGCCACCCTGTAGTTAAATTTTAAAGCAAACATATTCGTCGAATATTTTCACTATATACAATCCTGTTTTAGAGGAGATTTTTGACATTGAAAAATCACACCAAAAAAGGCCCATTATCTGAAGAGGTATAGGGTTAATACTTTAACCGTCCGCAGCCCATATATGTACATATATGTTGTTAACGGAAAGCGTCGGCAGTCCGCAGCCGATATATGGGCTCTTAATTCATACAATTTTAAAGAGCTTTAGAATTGCGGACGTTGAGAGTACATTGTTTATTTGACATGGACTTCACAGGGCAGACCATAAAAAAGTGTGCTGGGACATGGAGGAAATCTCGTTTTATTTGATGTGGACTTTCCAACTCCAATTCTTTGTCCTCATTGTTGCTCAAAGTCTATTCAATAGTGTTTTTTTATATTTATTGAAAAATACTGTCTGTAAAAATAAATAAAACCCGTTATTGCTTTAGAAAATGCATTATAAAAGCTAAAAAAATATTCCCAGCCCACATGTGGTCTGTGGACTCTGAAGGCGATTTATAGAAGATTTTGTTTCATGTAGTCCACAGCACATATATGGACTATTACAAATAACACCCTTTTAGTTATTTATATATATTTAAAAAATGTAGATCTTCATATCTATTGGGGTTTGCCCCAAAAACAGCGATTTTGCGAAAAAAAAAACGGACGTGTGAAGCATTCCGCTGTTTCTAGCTTGGACTGTCAACGTGTTATTATATATTAACAAAATGTTCCTTGTAATGTTGTGCCTAAATCTGCTTAATACATTGTATACTAAAAAATATAAGTAAGACAAGCTTTAATATACTAATATTCGTATGGATTTTTAAAACGGCCGTAAAACGAGTAAGAGACGTAAAAGCCGTTACACGTATATACTTTTTTAATCCCAATCTGCAATCAGTTGGCAGAACATTGTTATTTTTTTTCGTATTGTGCAGTATTATTTATTTATTTAAGTATTGAGCCCCAAAATCATTGAAAAATGTAATTGAATTGATTAAACTTTTAATTCAACAAAGTATCACAAGGGTGGGTGATGGTCAAAGTAGTCTGCACGTTGACTACAAGACGAAAAATTTCCTGGGTTCAACGCGCCAGTTTCAGACTCATAAAAACATCTTGCATTTTTTTTTTGTTGTGTCTTTGTGTCAGTTGTTGTCGCAAGATTTCAGTGGCGAAAGCATATTCACTGTACGGCTTCAGCTGATAGCAATCCACTATAACATCAGAACGCCCTCCTTCGTCGGTATTGCGTAGCACCTAACCAAATTGAACAAATATATTATAATTAAAAATAGAAGACTGACATTTTTTTCTGTGTACAGAAGTATAGAATAGTATGTGCCTCTGCGTGAGGCCATGCGTGTTTGTTTATTTAGAAATGTATGCATGTGAAAGTTATTGTTATGATTGCTTGAAGAATCGAATGAGTTGATATAAAGAATAACACAAGTTTTTGTTAAGTCATTCTATTTCCTAAATATTTGTGGTTACGATGCTCACCACAAAGGCCAGCTCTTTCTGCGGCTTGCGTATTCATGTGTTTAAACATTAACTTGGTTTCGATTATCTAAATAATGCGCTTAACAATGAGTGCAAAGGGATGTTTATTACTCAGAGACTGAAGCGGAATAGTCCATCTTCAAAGCCAGCACAAGGAATCTGGTCCAATACCAGATTAACATGAAGCATTAAACATATTGAGACTAATCTCTGTAGGAAAATTCCTTAAGATATTGACTGTTACTTGTCCGTTATTGAGCTTTTAACTTGTCGCTAGAGGGAGTTACTGGATTTACTCCAATTTTTGATAATATAGTTTTCACTATATCTCAACGTTTTGTAGTTCTGGTAGTCGATTTTGGCTGTTTTCGCTAAGATGTCAGTATGGAAGTATGGATGTATTTCTGTATGTACATATTTGTTTGTGTGTGTTTTCTTTTGTAGCTATACGAGCTAGGGAAATCTTCAAAAGGTAGTGGTAAATCGGGTTACCCAATATGCCTAATTCCTATGCAGGACTTACTCTACGGCTTATTAGTAGCCTACGTACTAAACCCCACCTCTTTCGTCATTCTCGCATTCACTTAGACCTCGGAACCCCAGCCAAGTATTACTTCAGGAGATTGGTGATTCAGAGAATGCTGCTTGTCGGTCGTAATCCGGGATCGGATTGTCCCCTCCAGCGGGCCCCCGGTTTTCATACCGCGGGGAATAAAAGAAAACATGCTCTATAGTTTTTCTTATATTGGGACATTCCGGGCACACATCATCATTTCCGTGACCATACTTGTAGAGGTATGCCCTGAAGCATCCATGTCCGCTTAGCAACTGGTTCAGGTAGAAGTTCAGCTGCCCGTGTGTCCTATCTCTCCAGTTCGCTATTCTCCGTATGAGTCTGTGGCTTTATCTTCCCATTATGAAAGTGGCCCAATCATGCTGCCATCTTTCCATTGCAACAACAATAATTTGGTTAAGGTGCGCAAGTTCAAGATAAATTCTGGGGTACCACAAGGCTCCACTCTTTTTCCTACTCTTACGTCACATTTAACGTGGAAAATTCAAGTCAAATGTCCATAACTACTACGTCCTTTATCCTCCTTCCCATAACTAATTTCCTAGTTCCAGCACAATGCATCGCATGTGTAGGGGTCATCCCCTGAGTGCCGATCCAAGATAGGAAAAAGTAAGATTATTTATCAACCTAATAGTTTCATAATTACTGCCACACTGTCAATCGCCCCCACTGCAAGCAGTCCACTGACCATACTCCCTTTATGTTTACAGTTACTACTTCTTCAAACAATTTTCTTTATATAACAAACATTTTATTCTGCGATTTAAATCTATTTAATTTTCCTAAATGTTTTCGCATTTAGTCAACCAGTCAATTAATCGTAATTAAATTCCACTCTTGTTGAAAAAAGGAAAAAAAATAGTTACTAAATAAATAAGATTTAAACTACTGTGCCGACCAAGTTCAAAATCTAATCAGTTCTTAACCTCACAAGGAGGCGTCCATTGCTGTCAATATGACTAAAAGCGGGATGTCGTTGATGAAAAATTTCAAAAAAAAAAAAAATTGTTTCTTCTAATAACAGCAAAATTCTTCGTCAAATCGCGTTTAGATATTCAGCGATTTTTATAGACTTAAAAAATGTATGGGATGGCGCAAATTTGACAAAAATCTTTAAAGTGTTTCGAAAGGTAATGATGTCGAAAATTTTTTCGTTTTTAATTACTTCGTAATTTTTTGACAGATCGATTTTCGATACGCATTAATTTTTATGGACTTCAAACCTTGCGAGTGTGGCTAATTTGCTTTAAATGAGTTAAACTTAGCGGAAAGTTTCAGGGATGTCCTGTAAGGTTGACCGAAACCGATATCTTTTTTTTCCAGGATATGCCTATGGAAAGGATACGTATTTTTGGATTTTAAAGGACCAAATTTTAGGTTAGATTACATATATAACTCGTTGTATGAAATCGCGACACTGTGTCATGTCACAAGATATCGGTCAGTAGCTTAATTATATGCAAAACAAAACCAACATTTTATCTTGTGACCGTCAGGTAGTTTAGTTTATTGTTCCCTGTTCAACTTGTTTTACTTTGCAATGTAAATTCGAAGAGTCCTTTTTTCGAATAGGATTCGACTAATCGCCATGCCGTTGATTTACATTTTATATTTTTGAAAAGCCAGTTGTTGCCAAGCATTCGATATAAATTTCCTTGCGTCTACAATAAATCTAAACAAAAAAAAAAAACAAATCCATGAAAAGTGTTTTAACTTTTATTGGCGTATTTCTTCCTTTTATCCACATGGAGTGGGGACTGTATGGCTGCCTCATAAAAAGCTAATTTGTTTATTTAAATTGCAGCTTAGGGGTGTTATAGAATTTGGTAACGTTTCCTTTTTATTTATTTTATTGCTTCTTTATAGAGCAAAATCGACTTGTTTGATTTCATTTTGCTTTCGTTTAAAGTTAAATTTTTGGGTTTTATTCGTGGCGCCAGTCATTCGATAAAGATTTGTTGTATTGTGATTGAAATTTCCAAATCTTTCCACTACAGAGTAATTAATTAAAGATGTATTTCCTGGATTTAATTAAATCGTTTTTGCATCGAAACAAGCATAACAAAATAAACCAATTTAAAGGTGAATTGTACCTTAGCAACTCATATTTAATTGCATAGAGAATTATTGATGTTGTAAGTTGGTAATGAAATATCAAAATAATTCTTTAGGGCCGTGACTGACTATCAGATGTAGTTCTTCGAAGAAATGTGTTGCAAATGTGTTGAAAAATATGATGATGGGGATTAAAGTTGTCGTTGAACATTTCCGATTTACTAATTTTTGTGAGAAAATTTTCACAAAGTCTGTTATTAAGTCATATTGTCTTAATATTTTAAAATAGTTTAAACAAATAATAAAAAAATCATAAAACTTTTCGAAGTATTTTTATGGTTTTGTCATAAAATAACAGTGCAAATCTGAGACGTACACTGCAGCCCTTCAGTCGAGCCGGCGATATAAGGTGTGTTTTTTTACTTTTCTGGGGTAAAGTTCGGTAAAATGAGAGTAAACTATAATTTATGTCAATAAGAGACAAAAATGTACAAAAGTAAGAAAACGCAAAAAACCATAAAATTTGCCATAAAATAGGTCTGTTCCACGTGCTTAACAAAAGTGCCCAAATAAATTTTATTTTAGTGATTTTAGACGATAATATTTGATAATATTTGAAAAGCAAAATATTTGAAACGCTGGCAACGGCTGTAAAATGTGTAAAATGTAAAATAAATTGAAAAAAAAGTAAAAGGTTTTTTTTTTTTATTAAATAAAGTGACAAATATGCACAAATATATGTACTCACACAACTTCAAATTTAATTGAAAAATCTTCTTCTCTTTTAAATTTTTAAATAAAAACTTTTGCCGTTTCTTTGCAAATTTTCTGATTAATTTCATTAAATTAATTAATTCAAATTTTAAAAATGTGCTTTTTCCCTTAAAAAAATATATGTCAAATTTATTATTACATACTTTATGATATTCTCATAAAGTATTTTTTTTTATTTTTTTTACAAAAGTAAACTCAATAACTGAGGAGGAAAATTTGATATATATTTTTTTAAGGGAAAAAGCACAATTTTAAAATTAGAATCCTATATAAAGAGATATTCCCAAAATAAATTCAGTGAATTCAATCTATTAAATAAAAAACAGCCGATAATTTAATTCTAAACCCAAAGAAAAAGTTCCTGCAACTTTGTACAGAAAATGAAAAATTTTACTCCCTAATTTTCTCTCTAGATTCTGAATATATATAATCAAATTCATGCGCAATATAACTTCCAATTTATATAGTAGCGTTATCTAATAATATTATAACTATTATATTTTTCATGAACAATATTTCTAGCTTATATATATATATATAGTATATATATAGAGAAGAGAAGAAAAATCTAAAATAGAAATATGCATGTGTTATAAAAAAAAGTAAACTAATGGATTGTTATGTTTTTGTTTATAAATTTTTGGTTTTTTGTTCGGTATTCAACTTCAATTCTCGATTGATTAGTTGAATTTTGAACATAAGAATCTTGAAGTTGTGGTCAAAAATTGGGAAAAGTCCACTGCTGAGCTAAGTAAGCATTAGCGAAATAGTACTATATGGATATGCTTTCCTCCTCCATTCTTGAGTTTGCTTTTATATAAAAGAAATACTTAATGAGAATACCATAAAGTATGTAATAATACATTCACATATTTTTTTTCGGGAAAAAACACTATTTTAAAATTAGAATCATATAAAAATGAGTTTGGGCAATTTTGTTATGTACCTGGAACAGACCTACAATTAAAAATTCCAAATAATTTTTAACTAAATCATGAAATAAAATTAACTATTATTTGTTCATTGCATTTTTGGGAAACTTTTAATTTTACCTCATTATTGTTTACTTATAAACCAGCTGATTGCTTGTTCTTCTCGCCCAAGCTAGCCCGAAGAAAAAGTACGGGCTGTTTCGTGAAGAACAAGAATATTACTCTCTCAAAACGTCTCCCATTTACCCAATTTTGTGTAAGAAAACGCTTTCTGGTAAGATTGGGATCCCGCGGGTGTCCAATTTAGAGTATTTATAGGCCGCCGTTACTTTTAAATAAAGAATAAAAAATTGTTTAAACATTATATTAAATTGTTTTTGTAAGAAAAATCCACAATACATAATGATAAACAAATGAGCAAATTTTGTTTGTGTAACTCACCTGGAATGCTGTCATTTCTTGTTTAGCTGCCGTCCAAAAAAAATTATTCAGCTCATAGCACTGGCAACAGTACTTCTCGATTATATTTGTTTCAACAATTTTATGTGCCAAAAAATCACTTATATAATTTTAATTAAAAATCGAACAGAAGTTGCCTATGGGTATGTTACGTCTAATTGAACCCTTACAGGTTCATTTAGCCAAGCGTAACTTTAATGTAGTTGCGTCAAATCATGATGTTGGATGAGTGAAACCGCATGGAAATGCTTGTTTAAACGAAATGCCACGTAACTGTAACCTCTTCAATCTGACATCTGTCAGCATTTCCATATGTTTTCATACATCAAACATCATAGTTTGATCGAACTAAATCAAAGTTACGCTTGGCTAAATGAGGCTTACGTCAGCCTATTCATTAGGCAATGACAAACCGAATTACGCACCAATGAACTACTGTGCACTGTGGAATCGATAGACGAATTGCGTGGTTAAATAAATTTCAGTTTATTTGTTTCATGCAGAATCATAACAACTGGTCTCTTTTTACTTTCAGCATATAAATTTTATATACCGTTTTTATACGAGTATTGTTGTCTGCCTTCAAGAGCAAATTATTAAGGCGCAAAATTTAACTCAACTTGTTTGCATATGTTTTTACAATATCAATTCTATGTATGTAATATTTGCGTGATTCTAATCCTTGTAATACGAGTGTAACACAAAAAGAGAACACGCACCCACACACATTATAAATAAAATAACCCTTTTCAAGGGTGATCAATTTGCAGTCTTCGAAATGGTTTGAAATAGTTTTTTTTATTCGCATTTGTTTAAAATTTATATTAATTATTTTGTGGCTTTAGATTCATATAGAGGGTCTTTCATTAAGCGCTTTTTAAATAAAACAAAGTGTGTGTGAGAAATATTTTATTCGTTAGAAAGACGTTATCATGCCATTATGTGTGGAATATAACATCGTTCAAATATCTGCCATGGTTTTTCTTAGTGGTTGGCATCCGAAATGAATATTTTTCATGACTCTGGCGTGTAAATCAGGCTGAAGTTTTTCGATGGCATGGGTTATGTTGATGTTCATGGTTATGTTTATGGGCCACTGTGGTTTGTGGCTTACAAAAACCCCACAAGAAAAAGTCTAACGGGGTCAAATCGCACGATTTCGTTGGCCAGTTCACATCACCTCCACGTGAGATGAACATTGGGCGTTGTCTATGGTTATTTGCCTTCAGTTCTTGGGTCCGTTAAATTTTGTACGGGTGCAGGCCCAAGTCAAGACCCAAAAATTCGCGAGTTGTGGTCTGCGAAAAGCAGAGTTATTGTGAACGACGCGAAATTGACTGCCGCTGATTCTACTGCACACTCTCCCGTATAGCGGCGATGTTTATGGCAGATCTTGGGTTTTGTCGACGTACGGCTGTTGCTCAATTGTTTACTGAACCAGTGTACTCAAATTTATCCACCAAATTGCGAAGAGTCCTCTCGGTAGGACGATTATGGCGCACTTAAAATGGGGGAACAGAACACCGCCCATTTTGATAAAACAATTTTATTATTTGCACTGAATAAATGAGAATTAATTTGACAGATGCGGCTTCAACTAGATGACCGCTATCAACGAAGCTCAACATAAACAAGTTTCCTGGGCCGGATGGAATTCGGGCACTGGTCTTGAAGCTGTGTTCTTCGACGTATCACGTCCACTGGCAGTATTTTTCACCATCCCATATCATGCAGGTGAATTTTCCGCATGCTGGAAAGTTGCAAATGGAACGCTGATCCCCAAGAAGGAAGAGGCAAGCCACCCAATCGCCCAATCGCAATATGCTCTACCATTGCCAAAGTAATGCAAAGTATGCTGAATTTCCTTCTGGTGAAGTATCTCATCTCCAAAAGCTTACTTAACGACCGTCAATATGGCTTCAGAGGAGGACGTTCCACCGGAGACTTATTGGCCTTCCTCCCGGAAAAATGGTGTCGATCTATTCACCATTTTGGCGAAAGTATGGTAGTGGCTGTAGATATTTCCAAAGCATTTGACACAGTGTGGCATGGAGCACTTTTGTCTAAACGTATTGCTTTTGGTATCGGTGATATCTTCTCTCGATTTACATATATCGAGCTTCCTCAGCAATAAAATATATAAGAGTTCAAGATTAATTCAGGGGTACCGTAACGCTCCATTCTTTCTCCTACGATCCTTTTTAACTTTCTGAACGACCTTCTATGTCAAACTTCCAACCCTACCCACTCTATTGCAGATAACAGCAGTATCTCCCATTCACATACATTTAATGGCAGGCCGACACCGACTATGATCGCGGTTACCAGGCAGAATATGAGTATTATATATTATAATTTATATTATAATTATGGGCGGTATAAATATTTAGGAATTAGAAGCTCTTGATGTTCTTGGCATGACAATTCAGTGTGATCTTCGATGGACTCACCACGTTTTTAGGCTTCAAAGGAAGCAATCAAGTGCCTCGGTTTTTTAAGACGGTGCAAGTCACCTCATCTGATCTCCTTACTATTTATAGCGTCTACATCCGACCGAAAATAGAATACAACTGTCATGTATGGGCCGGTGTTTCAAAGACTATTTTGAAGTTACTCGACTGAGTACAGAAGAGGACGAAGCAACTCATTGGGTATGGTAGGGTAGTCAACTCTATTGACACCCTTAAGCATCGTCGCAACGTGGGATGCGTTTCTTTGTTCTCTCGTTTCTATAAAGGTATGTTTACTAAAGAAATTAGGAAACTTGTTGCCGAAACCCGGTCATTCCTGCGCACAACGCGATCATCATTACGAGCGCATCCATATGTGGCCGATTTGGCAACGAATCAAGGCTACGCATTACAGAGAAAATTGGTTTTTTGGCGGAACAACACGTATGTGGAATATACTACCCGCACAGGTCTTTCCTATCACTTTTGATGTGGGAAGATTCAAATCGAAACCCTACTCCCTCTACCCTTTCTCACAAAACCTTAATTCCTAGATCCGGCACAAAGCACCGCCTGTGTAGGCCTCAACCTTTGAGTACCGCTCCAAGAAAAAAAAAACTGTCAAAGTACGGAAGTCCCTGTTGGACGACCCTATACATTCTACCAGCATTGTGAAATTGTTTGCAATGTAAAAAGGGTGGCATGAACAGTAAAATGTGTGCGTAGTTCGAAACTTAATTTTAATATAATTGCCTTGGCAGAGAGCTTTAAAATAAATAAAAAATAAATTCCTAAAACGTGAAACACAACAAAGTGAATGGATTAATAATAATGAAACATTTAATAAAAACTTTAATTTTTATTTAAAAAAAAAAAAAATAAAAATAATTCTCATAAATATTTCTTGACTTTTTTCGTAAAGCTTAAAGGTTTCTTTATTAAATATTTTCTATTTGTTTCTTCAGCTAATTTTAATATTTTATACAAAATTTTTTCTTTTTGAAATTAATTAATTAAATAATTAAGGTTAATAAATACAAACAGTCGTATACGTATATTCTGTTATATGTGGCAAAATTCTTATAAATACGCTTCAGGCAGTCTTTGGTAAAAAAAAAAAACGAAAAGTCAAAAGTTAGGACCTTCACGAGCTCTTAACTTTTTTAGAGGACTAAACAAAATTGCTACGTGATTACGTATTTTAAGTAAATAATTATTTTAAATTTAATTACAATTACAAAATAAAAACAACCGGTGAAAAGGAATTTTTGCGGGCAGGCACGTAAACGTAATCAAGAATAAAAGTGTATATGGGACTCCTTTCAATGGCAGTTTTGTTTAATTCCTCTATTTATAGAAATGAAAAGAAAATTTAAAAAAAAGAACAAATAAATTGAATACGTTAAATGTTCAAGTTGTCATGCATACAAAAGAAGAACATTTCGCCCGGTCAGTACGCAACAATCTTAAAATTAATACCAGCAAAGAAAGAAAGCTAAACTAAGTAAATGCAAAGTATCCTTAAAAAAAAAATTGGAAATTCCATATAAAGCAAACTAAAAAAATAAGAGAAATAAATAAATTACCATAAAATGGTAAAACGCTTGAATCATTAACACACGATCTCCCTGACATGCTTAAGCGCTACTATTATGAAGATTTAGAATGAATGTGGGCTCCTGGCAAATTAATAATTGTGAAATTGTAGTGTCAGTATTGACTGCTTTACAGTATTGCCATCATGCGATAAAAAATAAACAAGACGTGATAGCCAAATTTTTATGCCAGATTCCAATTCAGCGCAACCATTTTATTAGTTAAGAAACATGATTCGTTTCTGCAGTAAATCTTTTTTTTTATTTGTTCCAAATTTGCAGACCAGTGTAATTAAAAATTGTCGATTATCCTTCCATTAGCCTGTTCAAGTATATTCTGTTACCTTGTTACCTTCTAAGCAACAATTAAACGTATAAAAAATATTGTCAAATACTGCCAAACTTTGCAATTTTTATTTAATCGCCAACCCTTAATCGTTAACCGGCTAACAGTCAATCGATTGAATACCCTAATGCAAATTTCAAATAATATTCGCCATTTTATTGTAAATTTTTAATTTAGGAGGTTGATAGAGCATATTGTATTGAATATTAAAATGTAATTAATTTTTTAAAAAACAATTTTCATTTCATAATCTGCCCTCTGCTATATCTTTATATTTTAATCATACGACGCATATTTAACTTCACTTTCATTGATTTTCCGTTTATATAAAAGGCCTCAGCGCCATCCACGTACCATTCAACAGAATGTTCTTCAAGAGTTTAATTATACTTTCCGTTTTTATGGCCGTGGTATTGGCCACATCTAAACTTACAAATCTTAAATGTGAAGTGTTGGAACCGAAATATGTGAACATTACCCAATGCAGACTGAAGGTTATTGGACGCGGAGTGATATCTTTAAATATTTATATTGAATTATTGGAAAAACCTTTATCCAATATAACGGTGGGTAATTTGAACTTGCTGAAAAATATACATATACACTGCCAGTCAAAATAATAGCGCAGATCAGACTTTATTCTTTTAACAAGAGAAAAATGTGGGAAGCAGTATCGTACATATGAAACATTCCTCAATCGACAACTTGTCGCACTGACGTACAGGCAAAATTTAGTTAAAATTTGGAAAGAGGCGAAATGAAAAACTAAAACGTCATGATGGAATTGTATGTGGAAAACACTGCACGCTGCGAATAACAAAATAATATACGACAAATAAATACTCGTCGTTTATAATTCAGGGAAAAGTGGAATCACATGGTAAGAAAGTAGTTTTTCTGAAACATTCAGTTTGTACAGGAATGCGTGCAGCAAGAGGTGTAGCGTGCAAACTATTCGTTGTTTGATATGAGAAAATAATGCCATTTTGTAAACTATCTTTCGACGATGCACGTAGAAAAAAGATTTTTTAAGACGGCGCGAGGGGAACACGACTACTGAGAATCATAGAATAGATGATGTCAGGGGCTTCATTGCGAGCATATGTTGGCTGTAATACTGGTGATGTTATCTGGAGGCAGTATCTGGATTATTTCCTTTTTCGCCTTCTTCTACTCTATTCTTCTTATTTTCTATGCTTTTCATCGAGGGTATTCTCCGCTTCGAGGTGATTCAAGTCTATGACAAGTTGATAGAGGCAAACGTATGTAAAAGCTGAATAGATTCGATGAGAAAATCGCGTACGGTTGGAATTGCCAAGAAAAGTTTATCGTTGGTTTATTTATTTTAACAAATCTGGAATATTTCCGGGACCAATATTATACCGAGAATCTTTCTTTGCTAAATGCCACACATTCCTTCAAAGTGACATAAGAGAAAAAATGCGTAATTTTTAATTAAAAGCAAACACATAATGTCCACATCAATAACAAATTATTGTGATGCTGCTATTATTTTGAGTGCAGTTGTATAATGTACATATGCATGCAGTTCCTTTTGTTCATGTACTCGTATGTATTATTTCTAGTTAAATGTGCAATTTTATAAAAAAGCAAATGGCTATCGTCCATTTTTATACAATTTAACGACGAATGTTTGTGATTTCCTTAAGGTGAAAAAGAGATATCCAGTCCTGAAAGTAATATTTGATGAGGTCCAAAACTATTCGAATGTAAATCATACATGTCCCTTTGATGTATGTTCCTCGTTCAGTTACAAATTGTGTAGTGCTGTTCCAAATGATTTTCATTGGTCTCATTTGCAACGGCATCACTAAATTAAATTTAAATTTAAGTTTAAAATTCATTAATTTATTATTTCTTTTTAGCATGACATAATTGTGCGTAATTTTGTTTTGAAAGATGAGATGTTCAAATATATGCCGCCCCTCCCAGGAGAGTACATGCTTGCAATATTAATTAAAATGTATAGAAAGCCAACAGCTGATTTCAAAATATATTTTGAAATTAAATAATAGAACGAAAATTTAATAAATCATATGAAGAGTGACACAATAACTTTTGTAAAATATTTTCAATTTGTGCATTGATAAGAATAAAACGAAATTAACTGACAATTGTAGCGAATATTTAAGGGCTACTTTAAGAGTATTTTTAGTGAAGACAATTCAGTGAAATATTTCATGTACTTCAATCATGTGATTTCACATGCTGTAAAGCATACGGGTGTGATTTTAATGTGTTTGAAATCTTAAAAACCAACAACATTTTTAACGTTTAATTGTTTCAATACAAGTACTTGTTATTGAAGAAAATTGATGAAGAACACATTCATTTATTTAAATAATTTATTGTAACGTTCGCCATGTAATAGTCGCAAATATAACCAAGTGATTTGAAAAGGTTGAGGCTCTTTGGTGAGCGTTTTAAAATCACAAAAGTTGTCATTAAAAGTCACCAAAAGAAGGGGTTCATTGGATCAATGAAAAATGTTTCACAACATTTATGAAGACTATTTTTTCTTTCTTTTATCTGGGACCAGCACTCAGGAGATAACCCCTACACATGCGATGCATTGTGCTGGAACTATAGGAAAGGGATAGATAGTTAGATAAACGACAGGAGGTGAAGCTTAATTATTTATTTTTGCAGATCTGCTTTTGCACGTTCTTTGTTTTATAGCAGTGTTGAAGTTTCGGTTTAATAGCCATTTTTATTATTATTTTACTTCGGCGGTGCTACTCAATACCGGCGTTCTGTGACCAGTGACTATGCCTTCGCCTCTGAAACCTTCCGACAACAACTGACATACAAAGACCCACTAATGTACATCAGAAAAACGCGAGATGTGTTTTTTTTTATATAATTTTAGTCTGAAACTGTAGTTGAACCCAGGTCTGTTTTGGTTTTATAGTGAACGTGCAGACTACTTCAGCCATCGCCACCCTCAACATTTATGAAGACTATTCGGTTGTGTGTAATGAAAGTATTTCTTTAGTTTAATGAAACATTTTTATTTCTCATATAATGATGTTATTACATAACATTTACGAAATTAATTAGTGAAATTGATGAACATTTTCATACGTATATCAAGTAATATTGTTCTCATAAATGCAATGAAAATAATTCATCAATAAAATTAAATATTCTTCCAAAAACAAGTTTACTTACATGTGTATGTATGTATGTATGTATGTATGTATGTTCATATGTATGCATTTCTTTGATGCCGACCTTCAGCCAGTGGTACCACATCTGAAGGTTTATCTTATTTTTATTTAAGATGTCAAAAAGATTAAACATTTTTTTTTTAGCTTAAAAAAGATTATGCAACTATTCTTTCAATTATTCCACGTTAGTCAAAAATCATTACGATTATTTATCTATTTGTTTTTTGTATAGTTTAGCCTATAGTCTATATGCGGCATTTCAGTTGGTGCCAATACTATTATTATTAATTAAAAAAAGATTTTGGAAAAATATGGTATTTAGCACTGATGAACTATTAGTTGAAGTTCCTGTTCATTAAACCTGCAGAGAAAGCAAAATTAAAAATTTAACAAAATTCTTCCAAATTCTTCTTCTTCTACAAATAGACGACGAATGGCGAGAATTGAGTCACTTCAAGTTTAAAGAACACAATTGATGGGGTGAAGAAAATATTGAAATATTTTAAGATGTCATTTTGAATGGAAATCCTTTCGATTCTTCTGAAGTTTTTCGTTGATTAGAAAATGGTTTATGTAATAAGGTAATAGCATTAGCTAGGTTAGGTTCGGTGGCGCAGCATCTCCGATAGCGAAAGCTAAATCTTGAAAGAATTTTTTTTTTGAATATGAACGCAAAACGAAAAAAAAAACATTTAAATAAATGTAGATTGATTTCAATCTTTATAAAAATAAGTACTTTATTTTTAATTTTCTTCTCAAAAATCCTTTTCCCTTGATTTCATGTGATTTTGAGTTCCTTTCTCATATCAATTTCAAAACTAGAATAAAAAACGGTAACTCTGTACCAGTTTGTTCGTCGGCATATGAAATAGAATTAAATCTTTCGCACAGTTGGTCACGCACAGCGAATTTCGTCCGACTTCGGTGTAGTGTTAATTTTCATATACACAAATATATTTACTTTTTGATGACGCAAGTTCGCAACGAAAAATTCGTCGATCATCGGAATTGTGGACCCATTGTATTTATTATTTTACTTCATCAACGATTTATTATTGGTCAAATAGCGAGCAAGGAGGCGCTTTGGAAGAATATTGAATCCACAATCTTGTTGTAGATTCAGCGCGTTAACTACTCATCCAATAGCACTCTCTATGCAGTATACAAATGTACCTGTTTTATTCATAAGTTGAAAATTAAATTAATTCCGTAATTGATATTACAATGTTTTTTAATTTTTTATTAAATTTTTTTCTTTATATTTTTTCAGGTACGCCTTCTCTAATGATTATTTAATTTCACATATTTATATATGTACAATAAGTAAGTAAATAATATTAAATAAAATATCTTCATCTCTTTGGAACAAATTCTTACAATAAATTGCAAGTCTTTGCCGAAAATGAAACATGAATATTTGCAAAAAAAAAAAATCAAATATTTTGGCAACAATTTATGATGAGTTCAAGAGAAAGCTGGTTTTCTTTTTTCATTTTTTTTTTCAATCAAATTGTGCTAAATATAAAATGTAAATATACTACTTCTGATGTCTCATACCTGGAATATCCTAGAACTGTACTGAATATATTTTATATTTCTGTATTTCAAGTCAACATCGAGGACATTTTGCTTCCTTTGGCAAAGTCATTATTTTCTTTTGAATAACACAAAGCGAGTTTATATGAAATAATATGGATCAATTTCGCTGTATTTTAGTTGTGCTTTTCGTTGAGGTTTTCCTATTGCTTATGGCCACCTGTAGTGATTATTGATACTCTAGTTTCTATTCGTTTCTTCTTATGCTTTTTCGCATTAAAATATGGATTTTATAAGGAAATTGAGCAGATTGCGTTAAATCCACTTAGCATAAATTTAAGGAGTTCATAAAGTGTCCTACAGTCTATATTTGCTAAACTAATAACCGAAAGAAATATGCCAGCTGTAAATAATCCCCCATAATTTATTGTGGCATTGCAAACTTAAGTCAGCTGATGCAAAAGAAAACATAGAAAAAATAGCAAAAGTAATCGATTGTCTTGTCCACTGAAACTGTATAAATGTATATCGGGTTATTCATTTCTTTTGGTTTCAAAACCGCCGGTCTGGTAAAGCTGTCAGCTGTTAAATATCTGTTATATGAAAACTTATTTATTTAGTGAAAGGTTTGCCATTTACTAATGAAAATAGTTGAAATTTTTTACTACATTTGTAGTGGTACGAACGTGGCCACTTTTCGAGTATTACGTGGTGATTATGAAGAAATTTTAAGAGACTGGAACCTTACAGATGTGGCCAGGTCGGTGCACCATGGTAATGTGAAAAAATATCGCTTCTATTAGTGGAAAAGTGCCGAAACCACTACCGGTAATGCAGTGTGTCATGGCCGTATGATAGCCGACCTGGTTTGGCCTGCAATTGAAGATTACGACCATGACGATGCCACGAGCCACGCTTTATTGCTTGAGCAGTTTCCAGAACGGGTAATTTTACGTTTTGGTCACCACGATCATGCAATTTGACGCCGTTAGATTTATTTTGTGGGGCTATGTCAAAGACTGTTCTTGCGCGGACAATATAACCAATAAAGTGTATGCTACACGCATCAATATTCAGCTTCAATATTTGTCTGTGTGTTATTATATATGTATATTGAAGCCTCTGACACACTTCGTCAACAGTTCTCATCAATATTAATTTTTTGTGTTTTTTCAAGTGTAAACATTTAGAAGTTACCATCGGCAAAATATTTTTTGAAGTTACCGTCGGCAAAATGCATATCTATTTTTGTCTTTATTTATTAAAAAAAAAGCACTGATGATATTTTTTTTTTATTTTTGTCACTATATTTTATAATTTGCACGTCCCAAAAGCCATTAATGAGCGATATACTTACTTCAATTAATTAGATTACAAACATTTTTTTACTCTATTTGTAATGTGTCACAACTACGATGTGCATTCAAAGTTATCAGAAATGAAATTAATATTGACAATGACCATGCTACACTACGTCAAACTGCTTCAGTATTGTGATGAATATCAATAAAATCATGAACACGCATTGATGTGTGAGCTGGTGCATTATCGTGATACAGAATCCATAATTTTTTTTTTCAACAATTCCGATCGTTTGAGCCGTATTGCTTCACGCAAACGTTGCATAACTTACTCCTTATGAACCGTACGACCTGTTGTCAAGAACTCATGATGCACCACGCCATTGTAATCGAAGAAAACAATATTCCTTTTCTTTTGAACAAACCTCGTACATATATTGACTTTTAAATGAAATTACAATATTCTTCTTAGGGTCAGTAATGTTGTATTCTTCTACTTAGTTTTATTGTTTCATTATTTCGCTACTTCCTTGTGTGTAGCTCCTTCAGGAAACTCCTGAGTTCGTTTGCAGCACATACGGTTAATCTAACCGAGATTAAAAGGAGAGATCTAAAGGAGATTACATCACTAACTTACTGTTCTTGTCCTCCACAAGTTACTGAAATACCGATTTTGTTGTTCCTTTTATATGCTGGTTGTAGTCTGGCCACATTCATTTGTATCGGGTGTCTGACTATAAAACCCAAGGTCCTGCGTTCGACCCCAGTATCTGACTAAGTCCTAAACACATTTAGCATTTTTCTGCTGTCAATTCACATTTAAACATTTATCTCATTTAATAAATGCGAGTGCTTGTAATAAAATCGATATATTGGAAATTTTCAATGCATTTACTTATGTATGTTTTTAAATTTTTTTTCTTCTTGATGCATCATTCGCATCGATGTGTTCCGGAAATTGTTAGTAAAACTTTTTGATTTTATTGCTTAATTTTCGCTATTGTCTGTACTTTGTTAAGGTCGAGGTCACGTTGAAAATGGAAAAATAGGAAATTGTACTCAATTTGTTGCTGCCATATTAGGCAAATATTGCACACACGCACACAAACATTTTTCAAGATTTTAATGACGTGTTTAAAGGAAAAAATTTATGCATTTTGGTAATTGATAAATTCTATGCCAATTCAGGCATTTGTAAAACACATTTACACTCAGCTATTGTTCACTCGTGGAGGCATTTTGCAAAGATATGTGAATCACTTAAATGATTATTGGCTTTGAAAATAACAATTGGATAGCAAAATGCAACTAATTTATCAGCAAAACGTTTTTTTTATGATTTTTAGATTCTCAATTATCAAAAAAAAAAAATTGTGTACATATATATTTTCGCCTCAATTAAAAAATCCATTGTATTTATTAAATTTCATTTTTAATTGCTTAATATGCGAAATATCTAAAATAATAATAAAATAGGAATTCGTTATTATATGTACCTTCCCCCGCAGGCTGGAGATGGCTGAACTAGTTTGCACGTTGACTACAAAACTAAAAAAAGTCTTGGGTTCGAGCCCAGTTTCAGACTAAATCATAAAAAAAAACATTTCTCATTTTTTCTGACGTGTAACTGTGTGTCTTTGTGTCAGTGGTTGCCGTAAGGTTTCAGTGGCGAAGGCACAGTCACTGCTCACTGAACTGTAACGCCTGCAGCTGTAACCAATCGACAGGCACATTAGAGCGCCCTCTTGCGTCGGTATTGTGTAGCACCAGCGAAGTAATATAATTAATAAAAATGGCTACCAAACACAGCTTCAAAATTGAATACGTCTTCTTGACATAAAAAATCCAAAAACCGACCTGGGTTCAATCCCAGTTTCAGACTAAAATTTTAAAATAATAATAAACATCTCGCATTTTTCTGATGTGCATTAGAGTGTCTTTGTGTGTCAGTTTAATGTCGGAAGGTTTCAGTGGTGAAGGCATTGTCAGTGGTCACTGAACAATACCAACTTCAGCTGATAGCAATCCACAATCGCATCAGAACGCCCTCCTTCATCGGTATTGTGTAGCACCGGCGAAGTAAAATAATAAAAAAAATTGGCTACTAAACCGAAGCTTACTGGTACGAGTATAAAAACAAAAGAACATGCAAAAACAGAGCTGTAAAATAATTAATTAAGCTTCACCTCCTGTCGCTTCTCCTACTATCCCTTTCCTATAGTTCCAGCAAAATGCTTCGCATGTGTAGGAGTCATCACCTGAGTGCTGGTGCCAGATAAAAAAAAAAAATTGGCAGTGCAGCAAAGCTGCAAAAGCAGAGTTGTATAACAGTGAAGCTTCGGCTTCCGTCATCTCTCCCATTGTGCCTTTCCTTTAGTGCTGGTTCAAGCTAAAAAACTGAAAAAACAAACGGCCATAATTGATAAAGAGAAAAGGTGTTGCGTTCCATCATAACACCGCCAGACCACGCACATGTTTTATGGCCCGCCATCAACTGAGAGCTTGACCGGGAAGTTTTGATGCATCCACTATATAGCCCGAATATTCTACCCTCAGAGTATCATTAGCTTCGGTCTCTGTACAACTCTCTTAATGGTGTTAATTTAAATTCCGCAGAAGCCTGCTAAACGCACTTGCATCAGTTTTTCGCTCACAAAAGCCCAGAAGTTCTACAATGATGAAATAATGGCTTTACCCCAAGAAATGACAAAAGGTTACCAATCAAAATGATACATATTTGCTTAAATAAAACTCCTTTCAAATATGTTTGAGAAAAAAATTAGTGTTTAATTTTTCGAACATTTTCGAACACCATTCAGTATTGTTTATTGTTTGCAAAACTTTCTTAATCGATCGCCAGGCAACTAACTACTCCTTGCACAATATTATTAATAACGATTTCCTGCTGTACTGTGGCTCAGTATCTAAAACATTTGCCACCCAGGGCAATTATTTATTACTTGTGTAAAGGGCTTTTTCTACAGCTATTTTTTCTTTTTTTTTATAATTTTCGTTCTCATGGCATTTCCAGAGAGGAGCACGTGTTTTGTTAAGTTTTTAGTTTTCTGCAAGTACGGCTGAATTAAAAGAGGTTATTTTTTACGGGTCACTGTGTTGGTACCTCCAATTGCATTTGCAAACTTCCTCTTTCTTCGCATTGTAAGAAAAGAAGCCAACAGCCAGCAGAACGCTTCCACTCATTCATACGATCAATTGTATTGAAACGATAAACAACAACAATAAATTGAAAATATTTGTTGTGTTGCCCTAAAACTTTTATCATGCGATTCATGTCTGTATGGCGGCAATGGAAACAAAAATATTGAATAAATAGAAAATGGGCAATAAAAGTAAAAATATCGTGCTTTAACTATAAGCAAATTTACAATGAAAATCACAGAGAAAAAGCCAAATAATATAAAGGGTGGTTAAATTTCAAGGGCCGATGTTGATTTTGAATAAAACACAAACTATTTAGGAAATTATTGTAATTTTATTTTATTATGATATATTGGTATTACTCAATTATGTATGGAACAAAATATCGGCAAAATGGTCGCCGCGACCACGGCGGCACACCTCCATCCGATGGTCCAAATTTTCGATGACCCTGAGGCATAATGGAGGTTCTATGCCGTTAATGTGCCGAATTATCTCATCCTTTAGCTCTTGAATTGTTGCTGGCTTATCGACGTACACCTTTTCTTTCAAATAACCCCAAAGAAAAAAGTCCAACGGTGTCAAATCACATGATCTTGGCGGCCAATTGACATCGCCATTACGTGAGATAACACGGCCATTGAATTTGTTGCGCAAAAGAGCCATTGTTTCGTTAGCTGTGTGGCAAGTGGCACCGTCCTGCTGAAACCACATATCGTCCACATCCATATCCTCCAATTCGGGCCATAAAAAGTTCGTTATCATCTCACGATAGCGAACACCATTCACAGTAACTGCCTGACTGGCGTCATTTTGGAAAAAATTCGGCCCGATGATGCCGCCAGTCCATAAACCGCACCAAACAGTCACTCTTTGTGGGTGCATTGGTTTTTCGACAATCACTCTTGGATTCTCATTCGCCCAAATGCGGCAATTCTGTTTATTGACGAATCCACTGAGGTGAAAATGTGCCTCATCACTGAAGATGATTTTCTTCGAAAATTGATCATCCACTGTTGCCGTGGTCGCGGCGCCCATTTGGCCGATATTTTGTTCCATACATAATTGAGTAATACCAATATATCATAATAAAATAAAATTACAATAATTTCCTAAATAGTTTGTGTTTTATTCAAAATCAACATCGGCCCTTGAAATTTAACCACCCTTTATAAGCAAATTTACAATGAAATCACAGAGAAAAAGCCAAATAATATATATGTATGTATGTACATATGTAAATGTACATATCGTTGCTTTAACATAAAGAGGGAAAGGAAAGTCGAATATTTCTTTAAATCGAATGTTTTGCATATTTTGCATTATAATTCTGCGGAAAAATTGGGGTGCCCCGACTGTTGTCGATCCCAATGATCAAAAATATAAAAATCAAAGTCACTATCTATATATATCGTTAACTTAATATGAAAAGGCCCCAACTCATAACTTTTCGAAATCGATATTTTTACATATTTCGATAGACCATTACTAGATACACCTCCTCCAAAAAAATCAGATGAATTCGGAAAAAAATACCGAAGTTATAACCTAAAAACGAAAAGCCCTAACTCATCTCTAAAAATTTTTTAAAGAAAAAAGCCCTAACTCATTTTTGCTGAGAAAACAGTTTTTATATACATTGCTGTTGTTTAGTGTTTGCTTTGCGCGATGTGCTGCTTTTATTTTATTTATATACTTTGATTGTGCATAGAGCATTTATGTGGGGTAGTGATTTTTAATTAAATGCCGTTATAAATTTAGACTCTAAATTTTAGAGTAAAAGTGTGCAAAAGAAAAAATATTAAAAGCTGAAAAACTATGGATTTTGTGAAAGGAAAATCCTGATACTGATGCAGAAAAAACTAAAAATACTGAACGGATTAGCAGAATTATTCCGAAGCAATTGGAATGGGAGCGAAACATTAATCAAATGAAACGAATGAAAGGTGAAGAATATTCTGGATTATCAGGCAATAGTGTTAGCCTAAAGCCCCCCAAGACAACAAGGTGAGGCCTGCAAATCAAACTATTGTAAAAAAAGTGCACTAAGACATTGTTCTGAGTTCAGCGAGCCAACGCGAAAAGAAATATTTACTATGTTTTGGGAGATGTCATGGAATCAGAAGCATCAATATGTCATAGGTCTAGTGTTCTTAGGATCGAAAAAACAAATATTTTGTGAAAATTCAACACGAGTTCAGTCTAAGGCATATTTTTTAAGACAAAAATTAAACCGAATGCAAGTGTGCCGCCAGATGTTTCTTTCAACATTAGGATTAAAAGAAAAAACAGTTCGAAATTGGATTAACTTTGGGGGAAAGCATGGCACAGTACTCAGTCCCGAAAAATACTCAAGCGCTGTCATAGAATCAAGAAAAGAATCTAATAATCGCAATAAGGAAAGACGTGCGTTTCTACAAAAATGGCTAGATGAGTTACAAAAGATGGAATCGCATTACTGCAGAAAACAAACAAAAAAAAATTTATTTCGAATCCAATTTTTCGACCTATCAAGAGATTTATAAGCTTTACGTGGATCAAATGTGCATCAAAACAAAAAAAGTGATATGCAAAAATTGTCGTATCCAATTTTCGCAAATATAATAAAAGAGCCAACTTATTAAATTTTTAAGCCTAAAAAAGTTGAATGCGATATTTGCACATCATATAAAGTAAGGAACATATCAGATGAACTTTATCAAAAACACCGAGAACAAATAGAAAAGATGTAGTCGACTATCATTGCAGAGGCTGGGGGTAAGATTCCCGTCTCGAGGCATGTGTGTGAAAATAAATATATTGTTAAGTTTTAACGTGTATTTTACTTCAATAAAACACCGTATTATTACGTTTTACCTTTTAAAATGCGTATTCTTTTATTTAGTACAATTTACAATTTAGTTTATTAAGCTTTTATTTATTTGTCCTTTTTCTTAAGAATTTCTTCACAATGCTGCTTTAATTGAATAATTATGTTCACAATCTGTAGTTTATATTCAGGCACTTAATTTAAACGTTCGCTTCAAGAGTGTTATTACAACTTACAATCAGCCTTATTTATACTCCAGACATTTGCCACTAGAGCCTGTTGGAACATTCTATTTTTGTTTAGTAACTTTGAGATTTGTTTAGAATATTCCAGAAATCCGTTAACTTTAATTTACATTTGTATTTGTGCGATAATTATCTTTATCTGTTGCTTATGCCCTGCAAATAATGTGACTAGTCCACACATGCATGTATAGTGTAGTCCACAGAGGACTAGGGCTAAGCCGAGACTAACCCAAGTGTATGGAGAAAACATCGTTTATTTAACATTACGATGTCCTACGGGTGGACCATATAACCCATCGGACTAACGCAGAAACTACTCCATGTAACCACTCCATGGAGCACCTCAGAGAGTAATTTTAATGGAACGGAGTAATCGTAAATACGAAGAAAAGCACGAACACTTGTCACATAACAATAAGCTGTTGTTTTCAATGACATGGTCCACGGCTCCATTACATAGGACCATATTTGTAACCAGTCCATTTCAACTGAAATGGACTACGTAGTGTAATATTATTTGCAGGCCACCTTCTCTTTGGAATAAATACAACTATTGCCGCAGCTATTTTTTCAGGTTAATGTCCCAGCAACAGATTAGCTTTGTACAATGTGAACACAATACGGACAATGTAATCCATACCTTGTTGCAGAAGACATAGAAATAAACCATCAGATCCAGGAGATTTGTATGGGCTAATGATCGATATGGCCCAACGTAGCCGATTTTCATTGAATATCTCGTTTGCCAGTCTGAGGACCGTTCTGTCAACAGAGATAGTCTATTCCATCAATGTTGGCGCCACGCTCCCAAAAACCAAACACCCAGGAAAATTATTGTCCAGCAACAGTTTGTTAGTCTCACTCGGATTCCTGGTGCAGCTACCATCCTCCGGCCTTCTCAAGGCACATATGTCGTTCGAGCTTTTTGTAGTCTAACTGCAGTCGAAAGATCAGAAATCCTGCTGCTGTGTTCCCTCCAAGTCGCCCTTTTGTACCTCCTCTTCGCTCTTTCATACCCAGTTAAAGCTATCCTGTAGGGCGACCAGTTCTCCGTCACCTTGGCCCTGTTGAACACAGCTCTAGCCTTATGGCCCAGGCGGCCAAGTGTACTGTTCCACCAAGGAACATTCTTCTGTGGCGCATTCACACTCTGCAGGCAGCTCTCATTGTTGGCAGAAGTAATGCTCCCAAGCACCCTGTCTGCCTCACACTCAAGCTCTCCGCCCTTAGCAAAATGAGCTCCCTGGAGCAGTTAACACTCTGCTCCAACTCAAAGCGATAGATATCTCAATTGGTCACCCTGGGATCCCGGTAAATTCTTACTTGCTATCTGGTATATAGTGCCACTATATACAAAGTGTACTTTTGGCATGTTTGGCAAGATAAATTCATATAAAAAAAAATTTTGTATTGTACGGCGTTTGTAATGAACTTCTGACTTTTTTTTAATAAATGTACTTGCTACAACTTCACCATTATTCATCAGCGAATTACAATTATTGTGCAATGAAGAACCTGGGTGTTATGCGCAGACAAGCGATGAAGCCTCGCAGATTGTGTCGCTTAAAAACAACTGTAGATTATTTTTGAAGTCCATCCTGTTACGATGGCATCTTCTAAACCACAATTAAGAGACTGCTGTCAAATGCTGCAAAACTCTTAAATATATATTTTTAACCGACAACAATTATCCATTTTAATCGATAATCTATTAAGTACCCTAAAGCATACTTTAAAAAAATTTAGGCTTTTATTTTAAATTTCTAATCTAGAAGTTTGATTTTGCACGGGGCAAATTAAAATGTAATTAATATTTGATATTACAACTTATTTAGTTAATCGACCCTCTACACACCTGCATGTACATATACAAACATATTTCATAATTCGTAATCGTAGTATTTTAATCGTACGACGCATATTCCATTTCAATTTCATTAACTTTTCGTTTTTATAAAAGGCCTGAGCGCCATCCACTTACCATTCATTCACCAGAATGTTCTTCAACAGTTTAATTATACTCTCCGTTTTTATGGCCGTGGCATTGGCCATATCTAAACTTACAAATCTTAAATGTGAAGTGTTGGATCCGAAATATGTCAACTTTACCCAATGCAGACTGAAGGTTATTGGACGCGGTGTGATATCCTTAGATATTGATGTGGAATTATTGCAAAAGCCTGTATCCAATATATCGGTGGGTAATGTTAAGTTGCTGAAAAGTGAGTCTCATTAATTTTTTTTCTCGTATACATGTGTATTTTTTTAATAGATAAATGTGGGATTTTATAAAAAAGCCAATGGTTATCAGCCATTTTTATATAACACAACGACGAATGTTTGTGATTTCCTTAAGGTGAAAAGGAGATATCCAGTCATGAAAATAATATTTGATGTGGTCCAAAACTACTGGAATCTAAATCATACATGTCCCATTGATGTATGTCCCCCGTTCAATTATAATTGGTGTGGTGCTGTGTCAAATGCTTTTCTTATGCTACTTGAGGTTTTAACTAAAGTTCATTTGAAACGACATCACTAACTTCAATTTAAAATGGATTAATTTATTATTTCTTTTTGTTCTAGCATGACATAATTGTGCGCAATTTTGTTTTGAATGATCGGATGTTCAAATATATGCCAGTCGGTGAGGGGGAATACATGTTTGCAGCATTGATTAAAATGTATAGAAAGCCAGTAGCTGATATTAAAATATATTTTCAAATTAGATCATAGAAAGAAAATTTAATAAATCGTATCAGGAATGGTATTGGTATTGTAGAGTTTTATAAATTTTTTTTTCTTGGACCAGCACTCAGCAGATGACCCCTACACGTGCGATGCATTGTGCTGCGAACTATAGGAAAGGGATAGTAGGAGAAATGATAGGACGTTAAGCTTCACTGTCTTATAACACTCCTTTTTGCACGTTCTTTGTTTTTACAGCAGTGTTGGAGCGTCTCTGATGTCAAGGAGACGTATTAAATTTTGAAGCTTCTTTTTAGTAGCCATTTTTAGTAATTATTTTACTTCGCCGGTGCTACACATTACCGTCGAAGGAGGGCGTTCTGATGTGCCTATGTGCCGTCACTGTTCAGTGACCAGTGACTATGCCTTCGCCACTGAAACCTTCCGACAACAACTGACACAAAGCCACAAACATAAATGCACATCAGAAAAAATGCGAGATGTTTTCATGAGCCTGAAACTGGGGTAGAATCTAGGAAAATTTTTCGTTTTGTACTACTTCGGCCATCCCCACCCTCTTTGTGTGTTGGCAAGGAGAGAAGAAAGTAATTAACTGTCAAATTGAGCAAATATTTAACGAGATAGCTAAGCGCATTTTTAGTAGAGACAAGTTCTGTAAGTGGAGCCAACTCGTTCATTTCAGTGATCGCTAAACAAAAGAAAGAAACCATAAGGTGAAGAAACCGATAAACGTAACTTTTTTTTTTTTTTTTTTTTTTTTTTTTTTTTTTTTTTTATCTAGGACCAGCACTCAGGAGATGACTCCTACACATGCGAAGCATTGTGCTGGGAACTATAGGAAAGGAATAGTAGGAGAAACGACAGGAGGTAAACCTTAATTATTTTGCAGCTCTGCTTTCGCACGTTTTTTAGTTTTTTTTATACTCGTAGCAGTGCTGAAGAGCTTCGTTTTAGTAGCCATTTTTATTATTATTTTACTTCGCCGGTGCTACACAATACCGACGAAGGAGGGCGTTCTGATGTAATTGTGGATTGCTATCAGCTGAAGCCGGTATTGTTCAGTGACCAGTGACTATGCCTTCGCCACTGAAACCTTCCGACAACAACTGACACACAAAGCCACACTAATGCACATCAGAAAAATGCGAGATGTTTACTTTTTTATTTTAAAAATTTTTTTTTTTTTGTCTGAAACTGGGGTTGAACCCAGGTCTGTTTTTGGTTGTGTAGTCAACGTGCAGACTACCATCCATCGTGCCATCGCCACCCTCAAAAGAAAATTTTAAATATGTGACAACTAATACCAGAAATTAAATTCTCCTAAATGATAAATATATATACATATGATTCTAATTGTGCTTTTTGAAACTTGTTGTAAATAAAATGTGTAATTTTATTAAAAATTCTATAAATTGTTGTTAAAATCATAGACTAATGTGCAAAATGTGTTGTCTATGATAAAAATTGGTGTTCAATACACTCGAAGATGTGGTAGGAAAGTTGTTAAATATGATTAGCTGGCTACTGCAGAAAAAAAACCCAACATTATTTTTTAAGGGAAAAATAAAGTGCGCAAATTTTTGTTCATTTATTTATTTCATTTTAAATATTATAAACACAAAATATATGTTTTGAATTTAACTGCGGATAAATGTTGCAATTTTCTTATGTTTTTTGGTTGTACAGAGACGGTCTGCTCCGGCACTTTTTGCAAAAAAATACCTGCAGACAAAAATAACTCAAAGAATGAGAGAATTGAAAGTGAATTGAAGCAACTTTTCGGTTCAAGCAATTCCATAGCGCTCTTCATGCTTTACGAACAAAAAATTGCCTTTTTAAAAGCGGTCATAGTGTAGAATTTTCCACAATAACTATAGAAAAAAGCCTTCTGTTAATAACAGGAAACGTTTAACAAAAACATTAGTAAAAGAAAAATATTGTTGCAACAACAAAAAGAAAAATAAACCACTAATTTAATATTGGACGAAAACAAAACAAAAATAAAAACCAGCAAATATTTTCCAAGCGTAACCATGACAATATATGCCATGTGCATGTTAAGTTATTGGGCAGCCAAACAGACAGACCGGTAGACAGCCACGGTAACAAACTAAAACTGAGAATAAAAAAAACTCCCTACATAAGTAACGAGTATTAACCAAACATCCTACCCCCACCAAAAAGCAGAGAAAGCACTTAAAATAAGGTTTGACGATTTGGCGGGCAGCTGACTACACATGTGCAGGTTTGCGCCTGCCTGTCGGCCTGTCAACACGCATACTCGCAGAGTTCAAAAGTTTTCTTGTGGCTGCCACATTCAGAATTTCAAATGTTTCTTATGGTGACTACAGGCGATGCAACATGTTTATGCAACCGGGCAAGTTTCGGTTTTTTGTTGAGGGTGCGGGATGTTGAAGTAGTCTGCACTTTGACTACAAAAACACAAAAAGGTCCTGATTTTCAGACTAAATCAGAAAAACATCTCGCATTCTTTCTGATGTGCATTAGTGTGTCTTTGCGCGTAGTTATAAGAGAGCGAAACTTCACCTCCTATCACATCTGTAACTCTACCTTTCCTGTAGTTCCAGCACAATGCATCGCATGTGTAGCTGTCATCTCCTGAGTGCTGGTCCAAGATATAAAAAAAGCAGTCTGCAGTCATGTTTCAATTCGTGTTGCATTCGACGTTTCAAAAACATCAAAATATTTCGATATTTTTTTTTGGTTGCTGCATAATGTTTGTACTGATTCATTTCAGAATAGATGTTGCGTTAATGGTTTACTTGTTGGTTGCACTGTTTGTGTCAAAATATGCAACACGAATGATAAACATGTTGCGCAAACTTGTTGCTTCGTCTGTACTCTGCATTACCAATTTTCCGTTTTCCCAAAAGTGGGTGTTTGTTATTTAAATTTGAAAAAGTGCATTCAAATTAAATAGTAAAAAAAGAACAATTGCTCCATTAAATTGAAAATTTCTTTGTTCTGTGTGTGTGTGTGTGTGTGTATGTGTGTGTTGAGTATGAGTTGTATAAGTTGTCATGCAATCGTATTGATCAGTCCTCCAATTATATACGTTTGTGCAAACATACACACGGCACTTTCGTAGTTAAATTGTTGTATTCCCTGTAGTAAGTATTTGGCACACCTGGAAAGCCAGTTTGCTTTTTTGATACGTTTCGTATTTTAATATTATTTTATAATGAGTCATCATTTATTAGCATTTATTGCTTTTACTGGCCTTTTTCCTTTTCTTTATCTAAACACTTCCATTCCATTCTTCATTTATTAACGCAAAGTTGAATTTCTCTTAACTAAAAAAGTGTAAAGAAAATTCAAAACTATTTAGCACATTTA
This sequence comes from Dexiosoma caninum, assembly GCA_963924685.1. Lineage (NCBI taxonomy): Eukaryota > Metazoa > Arthropoda > Insecta > Diptera > Tachinidae > Dexiosoma > Dexiosoma caninum. Next base: position 31,645,539 of record OZ004729.1, read on the forward strand.
AGTTTTAGTTACCCAAGACGTTGAGATGTTTGCAAAAATTTTGCTAAATCTTTTCACACGCTTCAAGAGCTGTTATTTGCTGTGATACCAAAAGTTTACTTTTTTTGTGGGTTTGTTTTTATTTGTTTGCTGTACTTTTTTTTTTACTATTCTAAGAATTAAGTTATTGCTTTTTAAATTATCCACAATTTTAAAATTTAGATGAAAAAAGAGTACATTACAACCTGAAACGTCGTAAATTTTAACAATTGTTGAATCGTTAAAAGTCACTGAATCACCGCACTACAGGTTGGTTTATATTTTTAACAAACGGTATAGAAAAAATAAAACCAAATGCGTGACAGTACCGTTAATTTTTTTCCATTTGAAAAAAATCGTCAAAATGGCCATAAATAGCAGTGATGTCAATTTAACCCTTTTCTGACTTAATTTAGTAATTTTTCTTTTCGTTTAACCAGAAAGAATGGCGGACTATGTTGCAAAACGAGGGCATTTTTGGCTCTAATTGGACTCAAGCCATTCTGTAGATTTACGAAAATCCACAGAAATTAAATAGAAATTGGGAGGAGGGGAATTCGCTGCTCACTGGAAAATGCTTCCTGATCCCGAATAGGGCGATCTCAAATAGACTGCTTTCATTGGTCACTCCGCGATCAATGTCTGTCGATTTTGTGAAAGTGACACTGAAAGCTCTGAGCACGTTCTTTGCGACTGTCCTCCACTCGGCAGACAGAGGCTTAACCATTTGGGTGGAATTGCGGTACCTCCACGCAGAACACTAGGCCCCATATAATGCTTGGATTCTTGAGAAGGCTTAAGATGGCGGTCTAATAAGACGGGCTTTGCACAATAGATCTTCTTGGTCGCGATGCTTTCTGGCCCAATAATAATAATAACCAGAAGAAAAGTTAATTTAGCTATTTGCCAATTTTTTGTCATTTTTATTTTAATCTAGTTATTTTTTTATGGGGCTACATTAAAAAGAGGGTTTATAAGGACAATCCCCAATCTCTTGTGGCTTTGAAGGAAAATATTCGTCGAGAAAACAGCTCAATTGAACCAAGTTTACTGCTGGGTGTGGCGCACAACACAAGGCTCCGTTTTAAACAGTGTGTTCAACTCGACGGAAGACATCTGGATGACATACTCTTTAAAAAATAAAATCCGCATTTCCATTCTATCGTTCAATGGTCTTAATAAATCTTTGTGTCAATTATTACGTTTTTTATTCAAGTTTGAAATATAAATCTGCTACCAGACACCCTGTATACACATAGTTGGGCTTTTTGAAAAGTAACGCTTTAGGCTTTGCAGTCTTTATATTAAAATAATCCAACTGTAAACGACTTAATACCAGGCCAAGATGTTTATTAATATGAATTTCAAATAGTTTATCTAAGCAAGAGACTGAAGAATATACAGGGTGGTCCAAAAGTCACGCCTGCGTGTAAAAATATGATGTTCGATGAATAAAATCTAAAAAAAAAAGTAATAAAGAATAATAATAAACAAAAAAGTTCTTTAAATTTTAACAGCCGTATTAATAAAAAAGTCTTAAATAAGGTTTAAAATACATATGATATATATCCTAAAATAGGTTTTTTAAAAATTCATATTAATTATCAGTATTTTAACTAACATACGTGTTAAGGTTTTTCAAAAATGAGGATGACAGCCCTAGATTTTTTATTTACCACTTGACTCCTAATGATGTAAAACCGTGATTATTAATTCACGCAGTAATCGTTTCTAAATAGTTTTATTGTCGTGTTTAATAAGAATATTGTTGTTTATAGAATAAAAAATGTATGATAAGTTGTATATTAATCAAAAAACTAATAACAGTAAAAAGATCTCTTGGTAAGATTGCAATTTTAGTGACTTATTTAATTGCAGTTAAAAGAGTATTTGAATAACGAGTTTCATACTATTTGTTTTGATTGTTTACACATCACTACCAATAATACCAGGAAAGTTTCTTATTTCTCTAAACTGTTTTGCTAGTTTCATCTCTTCTTCAATAGATATTGGCATTCTTATCAAATTTTTGCTACGTTTAGCAAGAGCACGAGATATTTATTTTACAAATCAAGCTGACACTTAGCTGTGACAGACCATGAAGATCTCCAGCATCATCCTGAAACTAAAATCATGGTTTTGTGTCATTATTAACATTACTATCACTGAATACAAAAATATATACTTCTCTTCGTCCCCAGCATCGTAGTTGAGGAGACGTTCCGCAACCTCTACGCTCTACAGATATATCCGTTCTCACTAAATTTACAATTTTTCTGACCGTTTGTTTATTAAAGCGGTACTTCTGCTTAAATTGGTTGTCCGGAATAGAAAACGGATCGTTTCTTGGTTTGTAATTTTTCTTTTTGGCGGTTTCTTGAAATTTCATCAATACGTTCTATTATAAATTTAATTAATATTATAACATTTTTACTTTTGTTCATATTACATTTGTTTTTACCAATTCTTTTGATCAAATATAGCGTGTCCATTATTTATTCGAAACAAACGTCTTACTTTTTTGATTAAACGATTTTTTTTCACAAATAACAATCACAATGAAAACAAACACTGCACAATATGACATCTTAAAATAGCTTTAAAACAGGGTCGAACCAATTTTAAAATTTCCATATTTACCCAAGGTTTAAAATGTGCATTTTAAGCTAAAATTCGTTTATTAATACGGCTGTAAAATGTGAACACATACAAGAAATGCTATCATTAAGATAAAGTAGAAAAAGAATAGGACCCATTATTTTAATTTTTTCATAGCAAACCTTTCTCATGAGGCTAATTCTGATTTACACTTGGCCCGAACGTATACACTTTCATTTAACAAATATTTTATGCGTTTGTTCGTTGCCCTATTTGCATATGTTTTTCTGCCAACTATCCTTGCCACAGTTGTCGCCCTAATGTTTTTTTTTTGTTTTTGTCTGTCGAAATGTAAGAGGGCAAATTATTGACAGACATTTGGGTGAAATGGTTAAATGTTCTCATTGCTTTGCATGGCCTGCTGTTGCAATATTTCTTAATTTATGGCTTCCTAGATTAACATCTCAAAACTAAATAATTTCAACTGATGCGGATATTAAACATAATTGTTTTTCGTAATTAAAATTTATTGTTGGCATTTTTTTAATGGACATTTTTATTAGCGAGACAGGCAAATTGTTAAAAATTTAATTAATTTAAGAAAAAGAAAAAAGAAGAGCGCAAAACTTTATATCTTGAATATCTTTTCTGCTAATAATTTGACATGTGCATGCGATAATCTTTGGTAGCAGCACTTGCAGTCAATTGATTATGAAATTGATTCAATATTGGCTGGATAATATTTATATTAACAACTGCTAACAGTTACACACACACACACACGCGCACGTGTAATGTTTTTCTTTCAAGTTTCTTTCAAGCAACATCCGTTGTAAGCGACCGTCAGCATGAGCAGCAGCATCATTATCTCTGCAATTTTCACTGATGTTTTTTTCTTTTTCCCCATAAGACGTCTTTGTTTTCAATGTGCAACACCAGCTGTAATTGAATATTTTCCTCTTTCATTTCATTTTAAATTTTTTTCGTAACATTTCACACAGAAGTGCCTTCGAGAGCTTGTAAATGTTTTTTTTTGACATTTTGTGTAAAATTAGCAGAATTTATTTTTCCACTGTAGCATTTTTGTCAATAAAACACTTCGAATGAGCAGCTACAATTTAAATTAAAAAAAAAAAAATGCCAGCTATGAAATCATTTGTTGTTTGGTGATTTGATGCGTATTGATAAAATTTTATGAAATTAAATTATTTTCTTGACATAATCAATTAATTGCCTTCTAATAGCTGTTGACAAATTAACTTTTGTGCTTTTAAGCACACTCATGGCAGCAGGCGACAAGCCACAGAGAATGCAGAGAGAAAAGTTAAGTTGATGTTTTTGAGGTAGTTTTCAACAACTTTTCCACACATTTCATGCGTTATGCCGGCGATAATTTTACGAATAATTAATAATCTTTCAAATGCTTCAACATTGGGGCACTATCTGCGTTCACACCGTATTTGACGTATAGCCCCATAAACAATAGTCTTACGGCGTCACCTTAGGTGTGTTCGTTTACTTTTCTGGTAAAGTTCGGTAAAATGAGAGTAAGCCATAATTTATCTCAATAAGAGACCAAAATGTACAAAAGTAAGAAAGCGCAAAAAAACCATAAAATTTACCACAAAATAGATGTGTTCCACGTGCATAACAAAAACATTTGCATCGTTGGCAACGGCTGAAAAAATATGTAAAAAAAATAAATAGAAAAAAAGTAAAAGCCATTTTTTATTAAATAAAGTGATAAATATGCACAAATATATGTACTTACATTTTGAAATTTATTTAAAAAATCTTCTTTTTAAAATTTTTTTAATTAAAAACTTTTGTCGTTTCTTTTGCAAATTTTCTGATTAATTTCTTAGTATCATATATAAATAATTTAATTCTAGACCGTACTCACCCAAAGAAAAAGTTCGTGCAACTTTGTGCAGAAAATTAAAAATTTTACTCTCTAATTTTATTTCAAAATTGTACAAAAATTGTTAATAATTGCTGGCACGCTTTTGGGTAAAGTTAGATGATTCCATCTTACACGTAGTTCACTTGTTGAGAAGCATTTCTCGCAATAGAACTGATCTAGATTCTGAATATATATAGTCAAATTCATGCGCAATATAACTTCCAATTTATATAGTAGCGCTCTAATAATATTATAACTATTATTTTTTCATAAACATTATTTCTAGCTTATTTGATGCCTACATATTTAATAATTCTTATGTTACACTTGCAGTCCACCAACTATATATATGGCCCTATGGGTTCGGTTGGTTATTGTTATAAATAAATTAAATAGAATATCTCTTTTTATATGATTCTAATTTTTAAATTGTGCTTTTTCCCGAAAAAATATGTGAAATGTATTATTACATTCTTTATGATATTCTCATAAAGTATTTTTTTCTAATAGCAAACTCAACAACTGAGGAGGAAAGCATATATATATATATATATATATATATAGATATATATAGATGAGAAGAAAAATCTAAAAATAGCTATATGTATGTGTTTTAAAAAAAAAGTAAACTAATGGATTGTTATGTTTTTGTTAATAAATTTTTGGTTTTTTGTTCGGTATTCAACTTCAATTCTCGATTGATAAGTTGCATTTTGAACATAAGAATCTTGAATTTGTAGTCAACAATTGGGAAAGGTCCACTGCTGAGCTAAGTACGCATTAGCGAAATAGTACTATATGGATATGCATGATTTCCTCCTCAATTTTTTAGTTTGCTTTTATATAAAAAAATACTTTATGAGAATACCACAAAGTATGTTAGAAAACATTCACATATTTTTTCGGGAAAAGCACAATTTTAAAATTAGAATCATATACATACATATAAATAAAATAATTTGTGCGAGTTCGGGCAATTTTGTCATATAACACTACAAATATAGGGTTGGATAAAATACACCTTCACTGAAACTGCTGTAGCATCTTCCCTGAGAAACAATTGAATATACCAAAGACAGTTTTGAAATCCTTGGAGTATCAGCTTTCAGAAAATGTGCCACAGTACCATGCATCTTTTCTAGAAGTAGGCCAGGTAGCGCCCCAAAAGTGCCTATGTTGAGAGAGCTACTACATTTAGTCCATTACGATAAAAAAGAAAATTTATGAAAAATAAGTAATATGTAGTTTTCTTAAAATTTTTATAAAAAAAAAATAGTTATTTAATTGTTTTATTTAAAAAAAGAATGATTTTTAAATTACGCTTTTTTAACAGCAGTGTGGGACGTATTTAACTCACGAATTTATCTTCACACCCTCAAAAAAGTAATGGTTATCACTGCAATTTTTTCGTGTTGCTTAGTATTATTAACGTATTTACAGTCTTTTCTTATTAACAAAATATAAAATTTCTAAGCTGTCACTTATTTCATATTTCTTATTATATTGATAACACTAGATTTACTCATTGTCGCCTGCAATAAAAATAGAAATTAATCCATAGTCGGCTACAGTTAAAACGGCGTTCGTGCAGCCTGCCTTCAAAATGAACGTCTGCGTTTGAATGTGTGCATTTTGTTTTCCGCAGATTCTTGCCCACAGCCTGCTGTCGTGAATGGGTTTATGCATTATGAATAACGAAAATTATATTCAATAATTTTTTTTTATAAATGAAAGAAACAAAATTAGTTACGTTTTGTTTTAAGGTGTCTTCTTGTTACATCAAATAAATTAAGAAAAAACCTGACTACATTAATTTTGATAAATTTCGAGACATCAGCCTAAAAATGCTGTTGTTTTTGGTCAAGGGTAACAAGGGTGCTTATTAATTAGCCATCCATCCGGCTTTCAAAATTGTGTAGTAGCATATTCTCTATTTATTTGCATATTTAAGCGGCAAACGCATATTGTTGCATTAATTGTGTTTGTGAAGAAAATTTAACATGCATTCACTGAGTAAAAAACCAGCTGTTATTGGAGTTTAAATCTGAAGGTCATACTTTAATAATAATAAATAATTTAATAATGAATTTAAAATGATAGTTTAACAAAAAAAAAAATGCTGTATATCAGTTGATAAATATAATAACAATATATAAATTTTTTTTTATGTTCATTTTCTTTCTTTTTTTTTTTTTGGTTTGTTTAAGTTGAAAAACATGGTGATCATTTATATAATAAATTCATTGGGGGAGCGGCATTTTATGTATGAAGTTGCAAAAATGCTTGTAGTAAACCATATGACTTCTGTAGGCTGATAGACAGGGTGCGCAGACAGTCTGCAGTCCTAATATCTCTGCTCCAATTCAACTAAGGCTTTATCTGTTATGCTGCATTGGATTTCCTCCGGCCTGCTGTTGACGCAGAGGGCTAGATTGACTCCTGGACTTGACTGGACTATGGACACGCTGCTATCCTGGGGTACCGAAATCATGTTCGGGTCGACTACATGGTCCCTTGTAAATCTCTCGAGACGATATTTGACTTCGAGATTCCCTAGTCTGTTCTGACGATTCGAAAATTCCCGCTAGAGCTGTTGAGGTGTATACCGACGGCCAAAGGATGCTGAATAGAGGGGGCTGTGCTATATACACGAGCGATCCTAATATTAGGCTTTCGTATAGGCTGCCTGACCACTGCAGTGTATTTCAGCCGGAAGTCATGACCATGCAGAAGGCTGTGCAATACTAGTTGATAAGAGAGATTTTCTCTGAAAATCCTCTGATTTTCTCGGACAGTTAGGCTGCAATCAAGGCCCTTGTGGGCATCACTATGACGTCGTCCGTGAATGTCGGGGTTTTCTCAGGGAAATATCGTACCATTCCAGGCTGACTCTTATAAGGGTTGCGATACACAGGGAGGTCATCGGTAATTGTAGCTGATAGTCTATTACCATTTTTTTGCTACACATTACCATTACCATATCCGATTACCTCGGTTAAACTTGGTATCCTTCGGTCGGTGTAGGCGTATGCCCAGTTTCGTTGGCAGCATGAGGAGACATGCAGTATTGCTTGGCTCTGTTACACCGACCTGGATGAAAAGTGTATTCATTCATTGGATCGCGAGGCCGTTCTTCGCAATGTCGCGGTTTTCCCGGATATTGTCTCATTATAAGGCCTTCGGCATTCTCTCGCGATATTTTTGCAGGAGCTCAGGAGTTGCCGAGTTCTACGCAAATCATAGCGCGGTCACAGACCTCTTGTTATGGCGCAGTTGGAGTTAGACCCCCACCTCTCCTGAGCTTTCCCCCCTGAAAAACTTCTCTATCTGTCCATTTGCAACAGCAAACCCGACCTCTATGTCAGAAATAATAGCAGCAGATGGCGAACCGGCCAAATCAAGTCCCAGTTGCTCATCAGTCATCTCATTACCCCTAATGTTACTATGCCCCGGATCGCACACAAGGGAAACGGCACAAAAAACCCGGACAACATCCAGCTCCCCCCTATACTCAATAACAACACGAGAGCAGACGCCCAGTGACACCAACGCCCTCAACATCGCCTGACTATCGGATAGAATAACAACAGTACCCTCTACGCGCCGCTTTCTCAGGACCAGGCAAGCCCGCCAGATAGCGAAAAACTCCGCCTGGAAGATACTGGAGGTATCTGGAAACCTGTATGAAATAGAAACTTCCAGATCATCGCAACCACTCCTGAGTCCGTGTTAGAGCCATCGGTGAAAACCGGCCTGTCTCCCCCTCCTCCATGGGAATAGAAATTAATCCGCGGCAAGCATTCGAATTGAATTGAAATATTTTTTTTTGCTGTTAAAAATTTCTTAGAAATTTTCAAAATAATTAAATAAATTCTTAATTATTTTAACAATCTATTTTTTTAAGCTTTAAGGTTTTTTCTCTTTTTATTTATTCTCTCTTTTTATTTATTATTTTTATATTTATTTTCGATATTTCGTTAACCTTCATCTTCAGGAAGTTTTTTTATTTTCAAAAAAAAATAAATTATAAAATAAATAAAAAAAAAAAAAAAAAAAAAATAGATTGTTAAAATAATAAAAAAGGTTAAAAAAAAAGTATTAAGAAATATAATTCTTAATTATATTATTAAAAATCAAATTGGAAATAAATTCAATTAAGTCAACAAAATAATAATTTAATTGATACTTTTAATTGAAAATCTAATTAATTTTGTAATTGATATTACAAAATTTTTACTTTAAATTTTCTTTTATTTTTTTCTTTGCACTTCTTGTCTAATAGACCACAAAATACTTGTAACAACAGAATTCAGCTTATAAAAGACTTTTATTATATGTTGCCGGAACGAACATAAACACGCTCATTATTCTATTGCATAATAAACTAAATTGCACGTTTACGTACTTCATCTCGTGGCAAGAAAGCAATCAACAACTTGTAATAAATGACGGGTTTCAGTGCAAAATTCATGCAATAAATTCATTTCGATTAAGTGCTGACTGCTGTGGAAAACTGAAAAGCAGTGGGCGGGAGAGTGAGTTGTGTTAGTCAGCGTAGAGCGAGGAAACTAAATCGTATGTACGTACATTGGCAGAAAGCATTAGGAATATACATAAATAGTTGTTAAATGCAACATGAAATTACCAACATGAAACATAAACTAGAGAATAAGAAAAGTGATAGACGCAACTAATAGGCGGGCGGATCCACTGACTAATATTCTGTGCAAAAGAACAACTGCAATAAAACTAGAATGCTTCGTCCACTTTACACACGGTAACAGATGCTCGTGTTACTTAAGTCAATCCATATGTACATCGCTTTAAATGAATGCAATCTTTTTCAATTGACATTTTGTTTAACCCATTCTTTTAAATTTGTTTCTTGATACAAATGACGAATGGCTAAAGAAAAGGCACTTTCCGTATGGAACCCCTTTGGATTATGGAAATAATTAATATTTCGATTGGTGGTTATTCTACCGGCTTTTGTTTTGGAGTATCCTCTTCGATTTACATTACAATCGTTAAATCTATAAATATGTTACTTGATCAATATATTATTAACGATGAAACGAGTCTCTAATTATCCTTAAGACAGCTATTATTTGGTCAGAATAGTGCACCTCTATTCTCTTGCTTTCTGATAATTCTCTAATACCTTAGGTTGGCTTAGGTAAGCAGTTTGGTCGGATTGTGATGCCTGTAAGGAAAAAAAACGAAAGAGTAAATACTGTTAATAAATAAGAAGAAAAGTTTAGAATTCAGAAGAGGGAAGAAGAAAAAAGCTGCTGGATCCGGCAAATAGGTAGCTGCGTTAACGGGACAGCCTTCTGCTGCCTCTGATGTATTCCTTCAACTTTTTAAACCGCGTCCCAGACAGTTTGGTTAAGCCTCCTAAGGGCATAGCCCCGATTATTCCAAAGAGTAGGTCCTCAACTTGCATGTAGTTGCAAAGGTAATGATGAACACCCTCTTCCTCTTTCTCATCATTGCAATTGGAGTAAAAACGTGCTACAGCAAACCCATTCATCAGGCATTAGTGCCAATGGGCCAGAGCACCGCAATCGTAGCGGAGAGGTTTCCCTGTTGCAGTTTCGGAAACTCCAGTAACTGTATCGATGTTCCGGTGTGCTCGCTATCGAGCAAGTTTTCTTTTTTGAGCCTTCTGCTCTTTCTTTTTTATTTTGGACCAGAACTCAGGGGATGATCCCTATACAAGCGATGCTCTGTGCTGGAACTAGAGGGCTGGGAAAGTGAAAGAGATGGCAGGTGGCGAAACATTTCTGTCTTACAGCTCCGTGTTTTTTATAGCCGTGTTGCAGCGCCTCTGACCTCAAAGAGACGTATTAAAATTTGAATCTTCGTAAAACGAGCCATTTTTAATAATTATATTAATACGCCGGTGCTACACAATACCGACAAGGGATGGCGCTCTAATGTGCCTGCTCAGTGACAAGTGACTGTAGCTTCGCCACTGAAATTTCCGACAACAACTGACACAAAGAAAAATGCGAAATATTTTTATGACTCACTCTGAAACTGGACTCGAACCCAGGGCTTTTTGATTTTGTAGACAACGTGCTTCTGTCATCGCTATCGCCACTCTCATCGAATTATCTCCAGCACGATGCGTTTGGTAGCCACTAGAATAACACTATATACCCGGTCCCAACTGTGCCCCATATTCTAACCAATTCCAATGCGGGTAGAAAATGTGGTCATTTTGTCTACTCTTTTGTTTGGTCTGCAATTTTTAATTTTATTCATTCCTTTCGCGAAAGTCGTGTTACACCACGGTAATTTCACGGATTTGTGGATCGAAACTTCGAATCTGGATTGTGATATCATACCACAGTCGTACTGTGAGGAAGTAACTTTTTAAGCGAGAACCTGTCAAAAGTTTCAAAGTCGTTGCCAATTTCTGGAAAAATTTACCCTTTTGAATATCTGGCCTTTGAGCAAATTTTTCTATTTTATTTAATTTTGTTGTTTTTATTGTTGTTGTTTTATGTGTTGGCTTTGTTTTTATTTGTTATATTATTGTTCCTTCTGTGAATACATTCATAATGATGCTATTTCTATCAGGATGATTGCGGCTGGCTGCGTGTCTTTTAGTCATTACAATTTGCACATGTCTTCTGAATTCTAGTGAATAATCAGTGCTGCGATATACATACGAGTATGTATGCATTGTACGTACATAGTGTTACGAAAAGTATAAATGTGAGTTTGTGAACATTTTAAGTGACGTTAAGGTAAACACATACAGGCATACACGAGTTTAAAGTGCTTTCACGTGCGAATATATATTAATGCTGTTCTAAGTGTATGCGAAAAATTTGTGTTACTGAAAGTCCTTAGGGGATTATAAAAACATGGAAACATACTTTCATTCGATTGGCTCTTTCAGATTTTCCAACGAAATCGATGTGGATTATTTATCATCGGTCCCTCGTGATTTGAAGTTGGCATATTTGAAATTTTTCTCTTTTTCTTAGAACTTACACAGACAAAAAAAAAAAATAAAACACAATTTTAATGAAAAATATTTTAATATCAATTAAACTAGTAATTGGATTTTCAATAAATAAAAATTTAATTAAATATGTAGTTGAAGAATTTCCAAAAAAATTTTTATTAGCAAAAAACGGAGTATTTGATTTAAATTCAAATGCTTATTTGCTGATACGAGTAATTTATATTTGTATAAAGAGTGTTGCATATATGAAATTAAACAATACGATAATCATTTAAATGAATATAAAAGAATATATTTCGTAGCAAAAAAAAAATAATTATTTGTTTTTTTGTTCAAGTATTGAGACCAACAATTAATCAAAAATTTGATTGCATTGATGAAAGTTTTAATTGAAGAAATAAATAATTTTGATTAAAGGTGTTAAGTAAATATAAAAAAAGTCAAATATATTTCTGTGATAATTTGTGTACAACAGTACTTTCAAGAGTATAAAAATTAAAAATTTAATAGGGCACAGCGAGATGTGGCTTTTTGAAAATACTTGGCCTAATTTGGGTGGCAACTAGTGGTCAAACTTATATAATTTGAAATAGTTCACAGACAAAAATAAAACTAAATTTTAATTTTTATTATATTCTTAATTGACCTTTTTTTTTTATTTTTTATTATATTGCAATACCAAAAACAGACCTCGAGCTTAATAAATATATTTCAATATAAACTAAATTTTAATTAAAAATTTTGTAACATCAATTAGATTTTCAGATTTTCAAGAAATTAATAGTCTCAATTAAATTATTATTGTTGACTTCATTGAATTAATGTTCAATTAAATTTTTTATAATAATAATTAAAAGTTTAATTGAACAGTTTAAACATTTCAAACAAATTTTTAACATCAAAAAAAAATTCTGGGCTCAAATTACGCTAATCGATTTCGAACGAAGTCTCTATATCTTTTAATATAATTTTGTTTGAAATTTCGATTCGAATCGAATTTTTCCCCCTGATTTAAATTCGTATGATTATTGGCTATTAGCTGCTATTTCTATAAAGAGTGTTGCATATATGAAAATAATATGATAATCATTTAAATATATACAGGGTTGCCCAAAGGAGCTATATGGTTTAAATGGCTTATAACTTTTTTATTTATGCGATTATTAAATATTTTTTTTTTTTAATACAGTATATTATTGGGGAATTTTTTGCAATTAGCTTTGCAAAATGATATCCTGCAAGTGATGTCCATTTTCTGCTTCGCACATACGTGCTCTTTTTAGCTTGTTTTCCATAATTTTTCGCAAAATTTCGGGTGTAATGGCCATGATTTCATTTCGAATGCTTCATAATTACTTCCCCAAGTCTTCTTCACAAAATGCTGAAAAAAAAACAAAGAAAAAAATAATAGTTAAAAAAGTTATAAAGAATTCATACCATATAGCTCCTTTTGTGCCACCCTGTATAAAAGAAAATATTTATTTAAGTATTGAGAAATTAATCAAAAATTTGATTGCATTGATGAAAGTTTTAATTGAAGAAATATATAACTCTAATTAAAGGTGTTAATTAAATATAAAAAAGTAAAATTTTTTTCTAAAAAAAATTCAAAACTGAATAGGGCACAGCTTTTTTGAAACACTTCGCTTATTTTGGGTAGCAACTAGTGGCCAAACTTATATAATTTTAAATATTTGCTAAAAATTATGTGTCCACTTTTCGTTGGTGTTGCGTAACGTTCAAGGACAGAAAATGTGTCGCAGTGCCCATGGACATTAAGGCACTTTTGAAATTGTCTTAAATATAATGAACACTACGACAGTATAATTATGGCCACTACGTCGCAGTTTAAAGTGTTCTTCCGTCTACAAAGATTTTCTTTCCATAACGGCGGTATCTTCAACAAACTTTGTTGCACAGCCGGCCTTAAACATGTTCTCCTATAAAATATTTCCCATAACGACAGTGCCTAGTACACACTGTCTGTATAGCCAATTTTCAGCATAGTTAGCAAAACCATTGATCAAAATACTTTAGAAGAAAAAAGTCGTAAATTTTGCCGAAGTTGTGCTATTTTTAAACTTTTTAAAAAATTTAGTTAAAGGTAAAGTGATGGGTTGGAATTAGCACCAATGAAATTTACATGTAAAAAATCAATGAACAATTTTAATTAAATCAGTGGAAATGTTTTATTAAATCAATGAACTTACACAGCATGTGGAATGCAAGTCCGTCATAAGGTTCGCTTAATAATTTCAGTTATTTATTTTTATTTTATTTATTTTTTATTTTTTTATTACTTAAATGTTAAACTTTTATTTACTTAATGAATAACTACAAGGTAGAACAAAAGAAATCATCCGGGGCAAAAGTTATCACCCGATGTTCTTTTGCTAGAATTTTTTTTTTAATGACAAACTTTGGTTCTGCTTGGATGGCAGTCAAATCTAGCGGCAGCCACTGGGCCGATATCAGAAGCTGCACCAAAGTTTTTCATGAAAATAAAAAATTACGGCAAAACAGTATCGGGTGATTACTTGTGGCTCGGGTGATTTCTTTGCGCCCACCTCGTACATTTTATTCATGACATACGAGGTGTGTACAAAAAGTAAGGTAACTTTTAAAATTTCACGGGTAGCACACATTCGATTACCGATTTTTTGTTCTTGTTGTTTTGGGTCACAGTTTCAATTACAAATGTAGCGCACTTAGTTTGTTTTTGACCGATTAAAAGGTTGAACGTCTTTTGTTGTTCTCGGCCATTTTCTTGCATTATTTCTTACTATTATAAAAAATTAAGCAAATAATTTGCATAAAATTGTGTGTGAAGACTGCTAGTAAAAGAAATTTTTCCAAGAGGTACAAACACTTCCAGTATGGCCGAGAAGATGCCGACGACAAACTCTGCTCTAGACGCCCCAGCACATCAACAACAGAAGATAACGTCGAAGCTGTGAATTCGATTGTTTTTGAAAACCATCGAATTAAGATAAGAGAATTGGCTGAGGATGTTGGCATATCAAACACGTGTCCGCGTAGTTTGTACCGAAACTTCTGAATTTTGGTCAGAAAAACCGTCGCATAAGCATCGCTTAGGAGCTCTTGAATGACGCACTGGCGTCATTCACTTACGCACTGGATCATCACTGATGATCCTGATTTGCTGAAAATGGTCGTAACTGGTGACGAGTCTCCTATGAAAGAAAGAAAGCAAGATTATGAAAGGACAGAGATTTGCCACGAATGATGAAAGAGCCCAAGGCGATACCAAAAAGTGTGTATGAGAAGTGCATTGAGGATTGGAAGAAGCGTTGGCACAAGTGCATTGTATGTAAGAAGGGGTTACTTAATAAATACTGATGTATAACTAAATATTTTTTCATAAAACTATCGTCACCTTTTTTTTTGAACACACCTCGTAGATCTGTAAACAAAAAAAACAAGAATCGTGTATGAAATTCTTGTTTTACATATAGAGAGACAAAGTCTGGCACGACGGTCTGTTGCACAAGATTGTAAACTTGCTACCGGAAAACGTTCACAAATTGTTCAAAAATTACATAACAAATAGATCTTTTCATATTAGGTCGAAATCTGTGATATCTTCCACTAAAAATATCCATGTTGGTGTACCACAGTGAAGTATCCTCGGTCCTTTTCTGTACATTTTATTTACTGCGGATATGCCTACAAGTCAATTGACGCATACATCAACTTTCGCGGATGATACTGCTTTTCTAAGCACACACAAGAATGCAGCAGTAGCAAGTCAACATCTTCAAGCGCATTTGAACCGATTGGAAAAATGATTATCAAAGTGGAAGATAAAAGTAAATGCTTCTAAGTGCGTCCACATTACGTTTACTTTGAGAAGGGACAATTGTCCTCCCATCACGATAAACGGTGTTACAATACCTGAGGGCAATCACGTAAAATATCTTGGTATTCATGTCGATAGACATCTTACGTGGACTAGTCACATAGCGGCCAAAATCACTCAACTGCAGTTGAAAACTGCTCAGCTCTACTGGCTTATAGGACGACGTTCTGCACTAGGCCTAGATATGAAGGTGCTGTTGTATAAGGCGATTTTAAAGCCCATATGGCTATATGGCGTTCAGCTGTGGGGAACTGCTTCCGCATCAAATGTTGCAAAATTACAAAGAAGACAGTCGAAAATTTTACGAATAATCACAGGTGCTCCATGGTACATGAAAAATGCAAATATCCACAGGGACTTAAAAATTCCATCCATCCATTAAATATGAAATCAAAAAAGTCTGTACGAGGTATAGGACGAAGATCACGGTGCATCCCAATCCACTTGCTAGAGACTTGCTGGTCTTCGAGGGTCACAGAAGACTCAAAAGGCCCAAAACGTTTGATCGAATGGGATGAAAATTCTGTGTGACCATCGGGTTGAAATTGCAGTGACAATAGAAACTATTTTTTTTTTATACATATGATTCTAATTGTGCTTTTTCCCTTATAAACTATATGTGAAATTTATTATTACATACCCTATGATATTCTCATACAGTATGAAAAATATCATAAAGCATTTTATTACAAAAGTAACTCAAAAATTGAGGAGGAAAGCATATCCATATAGTACTATTTCGCTAACGCTTACTTAGCTCATCAGTGGATTTTTCCCAACGTCTGAATATAAACCCAAGATCTATATGTTTAAAATTCAATTAATTTTTGTTTTTTTTTTGTTTCATTTTTTAATTTTTTGTTTTGTTTCATTTTTTAATTTTTTCATTTGATTCAAAGTACATTAGTTATGCTGGCCGATGGCAAGCCTGGTGTAGATGAGAATAAAAAAGCTAAAAATAGAAATGTGAGTATGTTATAAAAGTAAACTCATGGATTGCTATGTTTTTGTTTATAGATTTTTTGGTTTGTATGTTTGATATTCAAACAATTCTCGTTTGATTAATTGAATTTTAAACATATAGATCTTGGGTTTATATTCAGACGTTGGGAAAAATCCACTGATGAGCTAAGTAAGCGTTAGCGAAATAGTACTATATGGATATGCTTTCCTCCTCAATTTTTGAGTTACTTTTGTAATAAAATGCTTTATGATATTTTTCATACTGTATGAGAATATCATAGGGTATGTAATAATAAATTTCACATATAGTTTATAAGGGAAAAAGCACAATTAGAATCATATGTATAAATAAATATTCCCAAAATAAATTCAGTTAATATATTTTTTTTTTTTTTTATTTTATATTTTTAGATTAAGATTTGAACACATTTTGTAAATTTCATATTGAAAGATCCAAAATTAAAAATAACATGAAAAAAAAAATATATATATAGAGGTCTGAAGACCAGCGTCTTCGGAAGCAGTAAATTGCATTAAAATTTAATTTATCCTACAGCTCAGCTACAGTCAGACCGCTGCAAGCTGTAAAGTCTTTGCTGGGAAATCGTCGAGCTCCCTGGTTACTCGTATATGAATATTTTTAAATACATTTTGCCTCCATATCATCCTCTCTATTTGTTTACGAATGAGTGATTTTACATTAAATAAGTGCGTGTGTGCACAATTTCATTCCTCTGCTGTGAACAGATTCCCCGTTCAGAAAATTATAATTTTACTTTGCATGCAGGCATCTTTGCTGGTGTCTTGTTCTTGGCGTTTGTCTTTCCAAGCCTGCAGCAAGCAAATTGATGAGCATCATGGCGATTAATTCCTTTTTTTTCGCAGTTTGTTCAAAGCTTTTACGATACTGATGGTGGTTGCTGCATGACTTGTAAATGCTTTTACATACAAAATGTATGAATATATTAATTTTGATGTTGTTGTTTGGCGTTTGGCGTTGCAATTGTGTTGTGACCTTTTAACTTTATGGTTTGTGGAAAAAAGTGCGATAGAGATTGTTGTGGACAATGGCGATGGTGATGTGGTGCTGCCGCAAGCTGTTGCCGCTTTTGTTGGTATCGTGTATTTGATACAGAGATTCATAAATTGAAATGTTACTACTTAAAGACAGCAGTAGCCAATTTATTTGACTTTGCTGTTGTTTATATTCATATTTGTATATTTATTAGTTTTTCTGCTTTTCTATTTTACAATCTGCTTTGGTTTTGTATTTTTGTAGCAATTTTTTTTTCTGATTGTTTCATTGCAACATTCCGTTGGTTTGTTCGCTTCTGACTCTTCTTTGATCAATGTTTCAATGTATTTCTAAGAAAATTTCAATATTTTACTAAATAAGTTATTAATTAACATGGGAAATTGTTGCGGTTAGTCGGCAATTTGTAGTGACATTTCATGTTTTTTTTAAACACAATTAAATTTCATTGAAAACGGAAACGGAAACATTCCATTATTTGTTTGTTGTTGCTGATATTGGTATTAATAAATAAATAAATAAATAAATAAATCGTTGTATTGTTTTAAAAGTTGGTTTTATTTTTTTTTTGTTTTTAATAATATAAATTGACTTATTTCATTTATAAGTATATAACTACTGCATACACACATACATACACGTGTATATAAAAGTTTATATACATACATATATTTAGCCAACCATAATAATTTGAAACAATTTAATGGAAAAACAATTATTGTTAAACATTTAATAATATTTAATTGCCTGCTTGTTTAATACAAATTTCCCTTCATATTAATTAAAAACCCATTGAACTAAATAACAAATTAAATAGAAATATTTGTGTTAAATATCTCGACATAACATAATTAAATGTCACATATGCTGCGCATCATAACTATAGACGCATTTACTTTTCTGTATCAAATGTTTGTTAGAGCATTGAATTATAAAGGCGATTGTAGATTTCGCGACTTCTATAACGGCACTATTAAATTTAGAAAGACAAACAAGTTTTCTTCTTTAAATTACTTAACAATGATGGACTTAGTTTCAAAACTATAGACGCAGTGCTTAAAGACGACAGTTAGAAACCAAGAGTATCATATCTAATTTTAAAATATTTAAATTGAAGTTTAAATTTTATTAACTTTAAAAGAAAATGCCGCGCGGTACTTACCTTACTGATGATGAAAAAGGGAAAATTGTAGCTGTTTTTTTGAAACTGGTATGAGTTTTAGGGAAATCGGGCGAAAAATCAATAGATCGGTCAAAGTTATCAGAAATTTTGCAAAAAATCAAAATGGATATGGTAAAAAGAAAACTGGAGGTCCCAAAAATAAGCTATCGGAGAGAGAAAAGCGTAGAATTATCGGTATTGCTAGCAATTCAATGGAAAGACTTTCAAACATTGCCAATGTGTGTGAGCAATAGAAGTGTCTGGAAAACTGAAAAGGCAAAAACTTCTGACAATGCCAAAACTCGTACGTCGCCACAAACTGGCCCGCTTGGACTTTGCAAAGAAAAATTACCTGTGTGAAGATAAATTTCGAAATTTAAACCCTAGACACAAACCAACTGCCTTAACAGAGCTCTGTTAACGTGTTAGCACACCTCTCTTAAACATGAAAAATCGAGATGTACCTATTCCAAATGGAACTGTGCTTACATTTTTAGACCAAATTGATACAAATTAAAGAAGCAAGTAGTTTATCCAATCCCCTTCACAAAAATATAAACTTGTATCCCCAATATGTCGAGGAATCTTGTTACTTTTGCAAATAAAAAATGCCCATTTCTTTAAAAGTTGCATCATATTCCTGGAAACTGGAGAATGATGGACGGATGGAAATTAATGGAATTTATAGCTGTTATATATCTTACATATTTTTTTATATTAAATTTTATAATATATTAATTGTTTTAAAATGGAAAAAATTTGTTTTTTATTTAAACACGTAATATTAGAGGTTCATCAAGACTGATTTAAAACACCACACGGTGTAGCGCGGTTAAAAGTTGTTAAAGAAATATTCGAGCTGGAAAATAAAAAAATAACTAAATTAACAATAGTGCACATAAGCCCAAATACTTTTCAAAAGATATATCAAGAAATAATCACACCCCTCACATACAATTCAGATTGCTAAATCACAACAATAAAATAACACAATCGGTAGAATTGGCTTCTCTAGAAATTCATATTCTAGTGAAATTTGAAATTTCAGTAAAAATTAAATTTTTTTTATGAAAACACCTAATGTTAGAGGTTTTGCCCATTGGATTCATAAAGGGCCACAACAGCTATAAATTCCATTAATTTCCATCCGCCCATCTTTCTGCGTTCTCCCAAAAATTCATCTTCTAGAGAAAAATTTGCAAACCATTTGGAGAAAGGTAAAGTTAATGATCATTTGGTTACTTCTGGTAAGAAGTTTTTTTTTAAATACTTTAGGTGATTTTTTCTGATGAGAAAAAGTTTAAGCTCAATGGTCCAGATGGTTTCAATAGCTATTGGCGAGATCTGCGTAAGGAACCACGATATTTCTCAAAACGAAATTTCGTTGGCGGTTCATTAATGGTCTGGGGGAGCATTTTGCAGCAATGGTATGCTTGATTTGGCGTTTCCCAGCTCTCGAATGAATTCGCTGGAGTACACAAATATTTTGGAAGACAAACTGATCATATTTTGAGAAGGCTACAGCAGCGCAGACTTTGTTTTCCAACTAGATAACGCTCCAGTGCATAAAACTCGACATACGCAAGAATGGCTGCGCTTCAGAAATATTGAAACTATTGACTGGACCGCATGTTCGCCTGATCAAAACCCAGTCGAAAACATTTGTGGAATACTAACTCGCCGTATTTATGCTGAAAATCGCCAATACAAAAGTACTTTGGATCTTAAAGAATCCATTATCGAAGAATAGAAATCAATCAATCAAGAATTGAGAAATAAATTAGTAGACAGTCTGACCGTTCGAATTTTCGAACTTATTCAAAATAAGGGCGGTCCAACACATTATTAAATAGCTTTATTTTACATATAATTTGTTTTCAGCAGAATATTATGATCGTTTTTAAAAATTGCGTCTATAGTTGTGAAACTCTGATACGTTGAAAAAATCGCTTTAAAGTGAAAATATTATGAATTAATAAATAATTTGTTTTACAACACTTTTTATACCTGAATATTCTCTTGAACAATAAAATAATATAGGTTAAAATTTATACCAAATATGCTCATTGGTCATAAAAGCTAGCGGCTATAGTTATGATGCGCAGTGTATTTAAATATTTGTACAAATTATTATTTTTCCAGAAGGATAAATTATGTTGTAAAAAGAGTAAAGAAGATCTTTCAATAAAAGGGATTCAAGTATCAAGTTTATAGCGCTTGAGCATGAGCGCCTTGTTGAAAGTCCAACCAAATCGTTTTAAGCCGTCAAAGGCACAACACAAATTATGTCGTTTTCATATGGAACAGTAAGTGGTTTTGTAAGCATTTCTCCAGTACGAAATCGTTTCTTTGAGTTGCGATATTTTGGTGGTACAGATAGATCCCGGCACAAAACTATTCGGCATTGGAGACTTGCATAACTACTGTGGTAGTCGTTCTTCTGAACTATGCAACTGTAATGTACTAAATTCGCATAGACCATAAAAAACATCAGTAGTGCGATTCAGTAACTTTTTTTTTATCCATTTTCTACTTCGCACATACGTGGTCTTTTTAGCATATTTTCCATTTTTCCTTTTCGCAAATTTTCGGGTGTAATTTCGGCCATGATTTCATTTCGAATGCTGCATAATTAATTCCCCAAGTCTTCTTCACAAAAAGCTGCAAAAAAAAACAAAGAAAAAATAATAATTAAAAAAGTTATAAATAATTCAAAGGATATAGCTAATTTTGTGCCACCCTGTACATATCTTATGCGATGTTATAAAAAATTACCTAAATTTCCTTTCGTAAGATCTATGAAATTGCTGTCTTCCTTCGACGGTTAAATGCCTTTTGTCATTCAGTCCCTAAACATGTTTAAAAACATAATTGGGTTATAAAACATGTAATCAAATGAATTATAAAGGCAACATTGTATTGAGATGGGAAGTGAAATTCAAAATGGAATACATAATACATTAGCAACCGTAGCAATATATAGCAATAATCGTTGTAGCATTTCTATGCTTTAATACGAAAGAAATCCATAAGTATGCGGGCTAAATCTTTTTTAAACATCCTTGGACATTGTAAGAGTTTGTTGGGAATCCTTTATTTATTGCTTCATACATTCCAATGTGAATAGAAATATAAAGTGGAAAAAAAACTTTATATTCTCGTGTTGCATTGCCATTGGATGTTAATGAAATTCGATTAACTGCTTGTAATATATATATATATATGTGTGTGTGTGTGTGTGTGTGTGTAAATTTGTATAAATCAGTTATTGAATTTTATTTCTAACAAAACCATTATTGTGTAAAAAGGAATTATAAATGGGGTATATAAGTATGTTGCCGGTATTTTGTGAGGAGAATTGAAGATACCAGTGGCGATGAATGAATAAAATATATTCTTGTACACAAATTAACATTAAATAATTGGCTATGATTTCAGCCGTTCACGTTTTCAATTAAGAACAACTAATGCTGGGAACGTAATTGGCACAAACGGCATCAGCAATAAGACACATTTGTGCATATGAGAATTAACACAAAACTGCCGTCAAATGTTAAAACAGAAATTATATCTAAGGAATATCCAAATATAATCCAAAATATATTTTGAATTCGATTAAAAAGAAAGTACACACAGAAGAAAAAAATCCAGTTAAAAACTAAAAAAAACAAGGTTGATTTTTTATTTATCGGCAGTGATTTTGCTTCATACGATTTCCGTTTTAGTTCAACGGGATTTTTTAATACCCTGGCAACATAACTTTTTGCTATTGAAACAACTTTAATTCCTGTTGTTTTAATATGTTACTACAGTTGAATTAATATGAAATTTATGTTTATGTTCCATTGTCATAACAAATCATGATGATTCAAGGTCATTTTCCAGTTGTAGTAACGTGAAATTTATGTTGAACCAATATCATTCGAATTTGCATTCAACATGAATATTTTTCTTTTATTATTTAATCATTAAGCTCAAGGTCGTTATTTTTTTATATTTCGATATTTCGTTAACAGTTTGTTAACATCATCGGGAAATCCGACCGAAAAAGGAATAAAACTCTCATGTATGTGCCGGTGCTTCAAAAACAATTTTGCAGTTACTCGACCAGGAACAGGAAAGAGCGAAGAGACTTATAGGAGACAGTAGGGTGGCCAACTCTATTGACTCTCTTGAGCATCGTCGCAAAGTGGGGTGCGTTTCGTTGTTCTATCGTTACTATAATTGAATCTGTTCTGATGAAATCAGGGAACTTGTTCCCGAAACCCGGTCATTATCATGCACCACGCGTTCATCATTAAGAGCGAATCCATTTGTGGTCGACTTGGCAGCGAAACGCTCCACGCACTACAGAGAAAATTCGTATTTTGACCGCACAGCACGTATGTGGAATAGACTAGAGTCTTTCCTGTCACTTTTGAAGTGGGAAAAATTTAAATCAAATGTCAATAAACACTACTCCCTCTATCCTATCTCCCAAAACCTTATTTCCGGCACAATGCTACGCATGTGTAGGGGTCATCCCCTGAATACCGGTCCAAGAAAAAAAAAAATTAATTTTCAATATATAAAAATATTTTCCAAAAATATTACAAACTTTTGTGAAAAAATTTTTTGATTCTGGAGAAGAGAAAACATGGGTGGCGATCGTCGAAAGTAGTCTGCACGTTGACTATAAAACGAAAAATTTGTCCTGTGTTCAGCCCCAGTTCCAGACTCATAAAAACATCTCGCATTTTTTCTGGTGTGCATTAGTGTGGCTTTGTGTGTGTCAGTTGTTGTCGGAAGTGTTTAGTGGCGGAGGCATAGTCACTGGTCACTGAACAGTAACGGCTTCAGCTGTAACCAATCCACAGGCACATCAGAATGCCCTCCTTCATCGGTATTGTGTAGCACCGGCTAAGTAAAATAATAATAAAAATGGCTACTAAACCGAAGATTCAGCACTGCTACGAGTATAAAAAAAATCAAAGAAGGTGCTAAAGCAGAGCTGCAAAATAATTAATTAAGCTTCACCTATAGTTTCTATAGTTCCAGCACAATGCTTCGCATGTGTAAGAGTCATCTCCTGAGTGCTGGTCCCAGATAAAAAAAAAAAAAAAAAAAAATCAAGTTGAATTAATGTGTAATGTTCAACCGAATTCTTGAAAAAGCTAAGAAATCTCACATGTTTATATAAAAACTCAATAAAAACTACTGTGAAAACTACTTTTTAAAGTAGTTTCAAGCTGATTTAAGTTCGATTTAACGTTGTCATTTGATTATTTAACATTGCTGAATGTTAATTTTACCTGATACAATGTTTATTTTACATTAGTCTGTTTATCTTTGTAAAAAAAATCTTGAAATTTTGCTCTATTGATTTAGTTGCTTTAACTTTATAAAACTTTAATTTTAATATAAAATGGATTTTTATGTATTTAACATTCTGCAACGTTAATTTGATTATGAAAATTATTGAAATATTGAATCAATTTGTTTTCAGCTAATTTTGAAAGTTTTTCGTTTGAAATCAATATGAATCACAATGTTAATTTTAAATTAAGTCATTATTTTTGCATTTTGTCATGGTAATTTTACATTCGAATTTTTTTCGGTGTGTAGCAAGTAAAAGCCCAAGTCAAACTCTGATACTTGCCAGTCCACAGTCTACGATGGTGTATATTATTATTGGCATTGAGGAGATAACAATCTTGTCACATCGAAATGTGAGTATCAAGGAGGGATCATTATTGACATTTATTCAAACATCAAATCGGGCACGGCTTCTTCTTCCCTTCTCACAATACAAACGAATAGTAACTGATTTTTAATTTTGTTAAATATTTCTTTTGGCCAGATTTCTTCACCTTGTCTTTCACGTATTGTTAAGGAGATGATTGCTCATAATTAAATTAATTCTTAACATTAATTAATTATTTCATAATTAAATCCTTGATGAAAATTTAACAAGAACTACATACAGCAGCTACACATGTAATTCGTGCCGGCATTCCCAATTAATGATAACTGAAGTTTCTCTGGTGTTAATAAAAGGAATATTAAGTAATTGTGTCACTTAAATGCGTTTCTATTTTGATATTGTACAATTTCTAGTGTCCATAATAATTTCCTTTAACTTTACAAGTTTGTGCTGTTCATAACAATTATTCTTTATCGTTTACTGGCTGTCACATTAATATAAAATCTCGTTGTAATTGACATTCTTTTGCCCCATAAAAATTTGTATTTGTATTTGTATTATTATTATCCTTTTTGAAAAGTAATATTCTATTGCTTCCCATCCTCATCCTCCACAGCTACTCTAGTGAACGCTTCATTATTGTGCTGTAATAATGACTGTAACGCTTCCCAAAATATCTCATCAGTTCTTGTTGTTGTTGTGCTTTTGTCAAGAGTATAATAAAAGTTGGTGTCAGTGTTTGGGTATGACAAAGAAAATAATGTTGTTTTGCATATCGTAGCAAGAAGTCAAAGTCGTGTGTCTTACAGCCGACTTAGAGCTGTCGCCGACTCTATTTTTTTGTTTTTAAGACAATACAAACTCTACGAAGCTCTTAAAGCTTGTCTGTAGAAACACCCAGGGTCAAAGCGGGAATCGAACACGCACCTCCGTATTGGTAAGACTAATGCTTATGCACTAGACTACGGAGGCAGCCAAAATAGAATAGTCGCTCATTTTAGCGAGTTGGCAACCCACTGTCACTTATCAAGCGGATAATGCTTATTAAGATTGTGCAGTACCCTGCCAACTGGAGATTCATAATTGCTGAATAAAATTATTATAAATTACGATTATGTTCGTTGTTTGGTTCAGAAAGTGTAACGAAATGTAGCTTTAATACCAACTCTTCAGTAGACCTTCAAATAATTTTAGTCAAAGAGTTTAGGAATTTTACATGTTTCTATATAAAGAGTCCCACAAAAGTATTTGAGAATTATCGCACGTATTGACTTCATGTTTATCATGTTAAGGTTTGAACATTATAAATTTCAAGTTCCAAATGTACCAGACCACCCATCAGGCCACTAAAGTTTCGTACTAGTAAAAATTTTAAAATAAAATTTTGCTACATCGTCTTTGAATGTGAAAACTAATTGGCGTAGAACATAAAACTTATTAACGTTTGAAATTCTTCAGGACTGCCATTTTCTATAGTTCTCGTATTTTGTTTTCAAAGCCTGCTTCTCGCAATAGTCCAATCCGATGCAATGCAAATTGTATCGAGAGTAGATGACGAACAATATTTGTCTACACATCTACATGTGCCAAAAGTTACATGGCTCCAGATTGTTTCGGCTTCCAACCAATACAGATCTTCCAGGTTTCACTGTATAAATAAATTCCCATTGGATTGGTTGCTTAATTTATAAAACTTTTCTATTCTCTATTTAAAATTAAGGAGACAAGCTATTGCCAATGCTGCCGGCAGCTTTTTTATATCTCTTTGGTTATTAAGTTGTTATATAAATTTTGCTTTCCTCTATCAATGTCACTTGTAAAATAATTATTAGAAATAGGAAGTACGTACAGTTTGTCAAGCAATTCTCTTCAAAATAAAAATTATGAAAATAAAATAGACTAATGGTTGTACAGTAGAGTTGTGTCGTTCAACTCTGAGCTGGCTCAATTGAACGATTCAGTAAACTGAGCGAAGTGAGCGCTAATTGACACAAAGTTTTATTAAGAGTGTTGAACGATAGAAATGCGGATTTTATTTTTTAAAGAGTATGTCATCCAGATCCTTTTTTAAAATTTCATGAATAATCGCTCTTGGAAGTCCCAGTAAAGCTGCTCTTTTCCGTATTGAAAGTTGCGGATTTTCACTTAAACTGCTTTCAACATGAATTAAAAGTGTGCCAAACAATTTTTTTTTTTTTATCTGGGACCAGCACTCAGGAGATGACTCCTATACATGCGAAGCATTGTGCTGGAACTATAGGAAAGGGATAGTAGGAGAAACGACAGGAGGTGAAGCTTAATTAATTTAATTTTACAGCTCTGCTTTCGCACGTTCTTTGTTTATTCTTTTAGCAGTGCAGAAGCTTCGGTTCAGTAGCCATTTTTATTATTGTTTTACTTCGCCGGTGCTACACAATACCGACGAAGGAGGGCGTTCTGATGCGATTGTGGATTGCTATCAGCTGAAGCCGGTATTTTTCAGTGACCAGTGACTATGCCTTCGCCACTGAAACCTTCCGACAACAACTGACACACAAAGACACACTAATGCACATCAGAAAAATGCGAGATGTTTATTTTTATTTTAAAAAATTTTTAGTCTGAAACTGGGGTTGAACCCATGTCTGTTTTTGGTTTAGTAGTCAACGTGCAGACTACCATCCATCGTGCCATCGCCACCCTCAATATTGTTTTAAATTTATTTAAAATTTTAATTGTTTTAAAATTTCGGAAACGTTGTTTCTGGAGCCTCTGCAACAATATCGCGCCCCGGACCCACATTTTCAGTGTTACGAGACGTCCGTTGTCTTCCAGTTCGGAGCCTGTCTGCTGTCGTACCGTACTATCGAAAATTCGCATGTAAACAATAAATTGTGGTTTTGTGAGGCTGTGGACGATTAAATTATTTTTGACGCAATTTCCGCTGAGTGGCAATAATGGAACGATTATTTTTAATAAATATTGTCACTATTTCTGCTCGTTCTTGACACGTATATTCCATAATAAAATTTAGATCTGTACACAACATAATGTTTAAAGCGAAACTGAGCTAAACCTCACATAACCGATGGTCAAAATAGTCTGCACGTTGACTACAAAACAAAAATTTTTCCTGGCTTCAACCCAGTTTCAGACATCTCGCATTTTTTCTGTCCCCTTGACATCAGAGATTTTGCAACACTGCTACAAAAATACAAATAACGTGCAAAAAGCAGTGTTGCAAGATAGCGAAGCTTCACCTCCTATCATTTCTCATACAATCCCTTTCTTGAGTATGATTATGAATTAAAAGAAAAAATTCACAAAAATAAAAAATTAATTTTTTTAATCCAATTTAATTTAGTTAATCACCGATTTACATTCGTTTTGAAATTTGAAAATAATTGATGGACAAACTGTATTGTCTATTGGCTGATGCGCCTATTGCCGCAATAGTATTTTCCAAGTGTCATCACAATGGCAGCATGTTTTTCTTTCTTATTTCTCTTATATCTTTGTTTTTAAACTTGAATAATTTGCTGTGCCCGGCTGCCTCAATAATAAAGAACTCATCGGGTGGTAATTCTGCTTGTCTTTTTTTTTTTCATATCAAACAAATGTTGCCATTTAGAAATGCTGTCATTTACTTTCATTTTAATGCGAAGGATTCTCAACAAATACATTTGAATTGCTATTTATTTCATTTAACTTATATTTATTCCGAACAACATTATTTAGATATCTCTAACGCTCAGTGGGGTATAGTGTCTCTTACTGAAGCCTAGAAACTTTTTTTTTTTTTCAAGTATTTTAAGTTTTCTATGTGTTTCTCTCATTTGTGGTATGACGTGTTTATTTTCCTTTGTCTCGTGTGTTGTTGCAAAATTGCGAAATGTAGATATTTTAGGAATTTCTGTTTTTGCTTTATTTCGATTGTGAGAAGAAGAAAAAGGATTCATTCACTGCCTAATTAAGTTCTATATCTATTATCTTCGACTCTAATTGGCTTTCTAATTTAAGGAAATTGTCTTAACAGCTGCTTCTGATGAAGAAGTTTGTTGTCTTCTTCTAAAATTTACGACCGAGCACAAATTGATTGTGGTTTTGTCTGCAACATTTCATTTAATTAATTTTCACACAACAACTCTAATTGCTAAAACAGAATTGGAAATTCATGAGCGAAGAAGAAGAAAGCTCTATTTCCTTACACGCCGTCCAGACAACGAAACATGCGCTGTAAAAGGTTTTAGTTTGGTCCGTCGATGTCATTCCGATATAGCGTTGATCACCAAACTCCACAGTTTTGTAGCAAATCTTTCAAGGTCTAGAGGAAGTTTTATTATGCAGGAATAAACCTCCATGTCACTCTTTGCCGCTGAACAATGTAATAAAAAGCTACTTGGGATTGTTTTGTATTGAGACGTAGTGAGTCTTGTCTTGCGTACGTTGGCCTTCTAGAAGTTCTCTGTACTTTTGCCTTTTAGAAAACCTTTGTACTCTTTCTTTTGAATGCTCCAGGCCGGCTTGCTCCATTCCATAGTCATGTCTTTTTTTTTACAGACGTTGTCATTGCTTGGTACAGCTTCCGCTTTCGTTTCGTTTGCCAGAGATTCTGAAAGGGCTTCAAGTTTGGGAAAAACTTCCAAATAAAAAAACTTCTTCTCTCCTCCGTTCTCATAGAAGAAAATGGGGAATGTGTATCGTGTATCTTTCTACGAAAGAGTTGCGACCTTCTATGAGACATCGTTTAGCCCAAGCATGCCTTCAATAAGATCTGAAGTAAGAAGCTTTCCCGTTTAGTAATTTAAGAGTATACTGATTTATTTATGTGTGCGTGGTATAAGTTTCAATAGCATCTGTTATGGAAAAGAACACCCCACCCCTACCACCAGAACGCAAACTTAATATTTATTTATCTATCAAACCAAGTAATGTGATAATTTTTCGCCTTTTTTATTTTTATAGAACCAATTTCGTTTCATCTGTTGTTCTTCAATCAAATTACGAAAAAGAAAAAAAAAACTTTATTAATTTTGGCCTGTTGTCTTTTTTGTTATCGCACACTCTGCATAGCCAACTGCCACTTGTTACCAGAACTTTTCAACCACAAATTTAATTTATTACGTTTAGCAATTCACAACACTATTTCTTGTCTAAAGGTTCACAGAAGCCAGAACATGTATTGACATGGTTGCACAACGTCAAGCACAATTATTATTTCGTATTTTCAACTTGGAACTGTTTATAATTGCACTGGCTGTATCCATATCCAAATCCAGATGTAATACAGTGTTTGCTACTTGTAGCTTTTAATTCTAGAACCAAAGATGATAATCATCAGGTTTAAGTTTACAAAGGATGCTTTTTATTGTTGTCAACCAGAAATGCTCTGAAAATCATATGAAACGCAACGTTTAGTTTCTTATGCAGGTAGTTTTTTTTAGATATTCAAAAACAAATTTCAAAAAAGAATTCAATACAAAATAAGACTGTTCTTGCAATTCTGGGCTGTTAGTTGTCACTCCTGATATCAACTCCAGAAACTGGCAATTCAACTGAAGTCTGGTTGCCATGTAACGGTTGTCTGGTAGCAGATTTATATTTTCAAACTTAAAAAATTTAATAATTGATACAAAGTTTTATTAAGAGCTCTTTTCCGTATTGAATGTCGTAGATTTTCACGTAAACTGCTTTCAACCATTTCAATGTTTTCGGGAGTCCCTGAAGATCGACTGGGCCCTGGCCATGGGGAATTCATAGCCGAAGCAGTTGCGCGGAATCTCTGCACCCACGAACGATTTAAATTTACACTCGGTCAAAATGTCTCCACCTCGAACGCACGATGCCCACTCGACCACTGCGACATCGTGACTGACAAATCCGCACAATCGATAATTCCAGCGCCAGCCATCCTCCCTTCTCACCGTTTATTACTTTTTGAAATAATCGTATTTAAATATAATAATTTGCCACCCGACACCCTGTATAATCGTGTCGCAAAAAATGGCGACAAGGATTTACCGCCGTCATTTGCTCCCTGAATTTTTTTTTTTTTAATTTTATGTAAACGCGCTCGTCAGAATAGAAAAACAATAAATATACACCCTTATTCCACTTGGCGTCGGCAATATAAGACAACATCGTTTTTTATGTTTTGCCGGTAAACGGTATTACAGTTGGCAATATTGCCATGTATTGATGACGGACAACACTGATTTGGTATTTTATATGTAAGTTTGATATTGATGTTGTCTATAATTGCCGTTGAATCTGTCGTCTGTGTTTTTTGTGTTGTGTTACATTGCAGTTAAAAAAAAATAGAATAATTTTTATAAAACTGCAAAAATTAAGAAAAATTGCAATAAAAACTCAAAACAAATAAATAATTAAATAGTTTATAAATTATTTAAATAAAAATGGACAAAATCAAAATTACCAATCCCCTGCCAGTTTGAAAAGCTAGTGGAAGAATTGGAAAAAAATCATTCTCTTGCCCGAGGATTTCGCATGGGCACTGTTCCTAGTGATTTCAAGCAACTGTGGGAAAATATTGCCACTGTGCTAAATTCACTCGGGCCTCCAAATAGAACAAGTGATGGATGGTAAAATGTAAGGTGAATTTTGCGACAAAACTTTATTGTTGTAGCGGAATTATTTTTACAGATTTGGAGACTTAAAATTTAATGTCAAAAGAAAAATTGTGATGAATAAGACAGAGTCTAGAGCCACGGGAGGCGGTATTTTCAAGCAACATATATTAAGCCCCTTGGAGGAAGCAGTGGAAAATATACTACAATTTCAAAAACAGATTAATCCTCCTGGTGTGGTTCAAGAAATAACGAAATCTGTTAATTAGAAAATTATTACTTTAAGTTTATTACTTACATCTCATCGGGCAAATTAAAAATACAAGACTTCTGCTTAAGCATTCTTCTTTCCACTATTAATTTTTTTTTTTTATTTTCCTCATCGCTGGATTCCGAATCAGAAAGGAAAAACATTTTTATTTCTTCACTATTATTTAATTTACACTTTCTTTACCACAAATAATAAATAAAATGAATCAGCTGACTCAAAAATTAGATATGTGTATTGTACTTTATTAAGGTTATCGATAAACAGGCAATGTCACATTAGAGTTGTTAGAAAATACCAAGTTAGTATTGATGTTGTGTTAAATTGATGTTGCCATAAAATTGACGACGATGTTGCCGACGCCAAATGGAATAAGGGTGATAATTATGTATATAGTATGTATTTTATTATATACACAGAAAATATACTTAATACAGGGCGGTGCAGAATATGGTGAGAATTTTTTATAAATTTTTTTATTTACGCGATTATTACTATTCAAATACAGTATCCAACAACAGTATACACTGTACAACAAACTTAATTTTTTTTAATAACAATGTTGTGCCAACTGATTCTAGGAGAGGAAGACTAAAAAAGGATATACGATACGTGTATCGACGTTGTAAAAGTTTACGTCCAGAACTCGTTCCACCGCCCTTTTAAATTTCTATCCGACATAGAAAATCGTGTGATGGTTACGTTTTTGGTATACGATGTGTTCAGAAGATTTATTCAGAATATCACAGGGAACATTTTGTTAGTACAGTCGTTGCCCCGTATAACAAACACGCACAACGAAAGGTACGAAAGGTTAATTTATTTTACGCCCCGTTTAACGAATGCTACAGAAAAAAAAAACGAAAAACAGAAACGTTACAATACTTTTAGTTTTATTTTTAATTTTCTAAATGACTATAAATATTTGTGGGAGCCAAGGCTGTTTATGAGTATGTTAATAATTAGGCGATTTCTCGAAGAAATTCTACACAGCATGCGTGTGCAAAGTATACACACATGTAACTAATATTGGGGAGCCAATAGCATTGAAATAGTTAATCTATTTAATTTAAAATTTAACTACACGCCACAACTATTTATTCTCAAATAACTTCAACGGTGAGGGCGGCAATGGCACGATGGATGGTAGTCTGCACGTTGACTATGAATCCAAAAACAGACCTGGGTTCAACCCCAGTTTCAGACTAAAAGTTTAATATAAAAATAAAAACATCTCGCATTTTTCTGATGTGCATTAGTGTGTCTTTGTGTGTCAGTTGTTGTCGGAAGATTTCAGTGGCGAAGGCATAGTCACTGGTCACTGAACAATACCGGCTTCAGCTGATAGCAATCCACAATCGCATTAGAACGCCCTCCTTCGTCGGTAATGTATAGCACCGGCGAAGTAAAATAATAATAAATACGGCTACTGAACCGAAGCTTCAGCACTGCTACGAGTATAATAACAAAAGAACGTGCGAAAGCAGAGCTGCAAAAATAATTAATTAAGCTTCACCACCTGTCGTTTCTCCTACTATCCCTTTCCTATAGTTCCAGCACAATGCTTCGCATGTATAGGAGTCATCTCCTGAGTGCTGGTCCCAGATAAAAAAAAAAAAACAAATATTTTTGCATATGGAAAACTAATATTTTCTTTTGGAAATTTTAGCGGGAGAGAAGACAAAGTGCCTGCCCCAAAAATTTATTATCAAATAATTTCGATAGCAGTGGACCAATTTTAAAAGTTATTATTGCATATGGTAAAGCTCCACAAATTTTTTTTTTTTGGTATTGGGAGGGGGAAGGGAAAATTCCCGGTCCAAAAATTATTATAAAATAACTTCGGGCATTTGTGAACCAATTTTCAAAATTATTTTTGCATATGGAAGTTGGTGTGCGGTAGCGAAGCATACCGGGTATAGCCAATATTGCATACATATATGTAGATTAGTGCTGCCAGAAGTCTGAACTCGTCGACCATGACACTTATAATACAAATCACAAACGAACGTACAACAAAACTTTATATATATTCCAAAATCTAATCATATAAAAATGAAACCCAACAAATGTTTATACATTGATACATGTATCAACCATATATTTCAGATTTAAGTCCAATATACATACATACAATTAAACAAAAATAAAGATGGAAACTCACCAAATAATAAAACTCCAGCTAAACATGTAAACAACAATCCACAAATGAAAACAGATGTTTAACATGTTAGAGAAAACAATTTGTAATCGGTTTTCGATTACTTATAAAAGTTGTTAACACGGTTCAACTTTTTATAGCAACTAGATGAAACAAAAGTTGGTTAAATTGTTTCATGTAAACAGCGTAATAACAGAAAGCTTCATAACAAATATCAGAAAAAATTAAATTTTTGTCTGCATTGACCTGTATTTAAAAAACCATAACAATTAAAGTGGACCAGGACACCAGGGCAATTTCTCTAAAACCAGGACAAATCCTGGAAAACCAGGACGTATGGCAGCCCTAATGTAGATGAGATGCTTAACGTAGCTTAAAGCCTGTGCATTTATAAATTATAAAATTTTTCTTTAATTGAATCCTGATTTTACTTTTTTCTATATTCCATTTAAAAATTTTTGCTTATACATAGTTTTCTTCTTTCTTTTTAGGTATGTTGGTGAAATTTTTTATAACTATTCGGAATCTTAAAGAAGTAAGTGAAAGTTAAAATATCTGTTGAAAGTTATTTCGGTTGAAGAAGATTCATTCATTTATTTAAAAATAACAAAATTGTTTTGTACATACTGCTGACACTTTAATGCTTGTCTGCAGGAATTTCATTATTGCACAAATGAATGTATCAAAGACAGAGTTGCATTTTCAAAGGCAGCGGTTTGTAACCAGTTCATTTCATAAAAAAAGTTACTAGTTTTTAACGATACACAACTTTCGGATACTAGTTGATCATGATAAATAACTTAGAACTGGTCTATATTTGAAGTTAAATTTCGAAATTTAAACCCTAGACACAAACCAATTGCCGTAACAGAGCTTTGTTATCACGTACATAGAGCTTCGTTAAGCATGAAAAGTCGAGAGATACCTATTCCAAATGGAACTGTGCTTGTATTTTTGTACCAAATTGACATAAATTAATAAGGGAAGCTTGCCATCCAAAGACTTTCACAAAAATATAAACTTGTATCGCTAATAGGTAAAGGAATCTTGGTTTTTTTTTAACTAATAAAAAATGTTAATTTCTTTAGAATATGCACGGTAGTCCAGGAAAACGATAAAAGGGCTACCTACAACAGCCATAAATTCCATGTATTTCTATCCGCTCATCTTTCTCCGTTTTCCTGGTATTTTACATTTTTTTATTATTTGTATAATTTACAAGATTAAATTTTTTATGTTCAACAGAGCTGTGTTAACGTGATAACAGATCTGCAGAAAAAAATTTCGTCATCCCTCAGAATATCGATATTTTTTGAAATTTCAATTGCGGAAAATTGTGAAAATCGAACTTAAACTCGCTCTGTTAAATATTCAGTTAACGCAGAAATATAGAGAAGATCCCTCTACATAAATCCCACTTTAGTCTGGTCGCCTACGTTGCTTTTTTCCAGGAAAAAATTTGGTCATCCCTTAGAGAATCAACATTTTGCAAAATTTCAAGTGAGGAAAATTGTGAAAATCGAATTTAAACTCGCTCTGTGAAAGATTCCATTAACGCAGAAATATAGAGGAGATCCCTCTATATAAATCCCCTTTTTAGTCTGGTCGCCCACGTTGATTCCTTTCCCACAAAATTCTCATTTTAAGAACAACAACTAAATTTTAGAATTCCTAACAGATCTCTGTTAAGTGCTGAAGTTTGTGTATCTTCACAGACATTTCCAGGAAAAGGTTAAAAGATGGCCATTGGATATCATAAAGGGCTACAACAGTCATAAATTCCATCCATTTCTATCCGCCCATCTTTCTCCGTTTTCCTGGTATTTTACACATTTTTATTTGTATAAATTACAAGATTGGATTTTTCAAGTTTAACACAGCTGCGTTAATTCAATTGGTTTGTGTCTACGGTTTAAATTTCCAATTTTCAGTTCACACAGGTATAGTTATATTCAGTGTACGACTCATAGAAATTATCCTACTTTTCCAGCTGAAGATTACAAAGTTCTATTGCACGTGGTGATCTAGTGTTGTAATTTGGTCAATACGAAAATGGCATAGAAAAGAATAGAAAATAGAAAATAGAAAAAATTCACACTAAATGTAAAATTTTAGTTAATTTTATTAAATAAATCTATCAGAAACGAATGCTGCATAAATAAATATTAACAAATAGATGGCTAATGAAGCATTTAATCAGTTCACGTGTGAAATTTAGCACAAATTAAGCACCGAAATGTCCGAAATGTTGAATACAATATACACACACATACATACATACCTTTTTATCATAAATTTTATACAACATTTGTAACATTTGGCTGTTTTTATGTTAGTTTAAAAATAATTCAAGTTGTATGTAGTTTGTTCTCGTCCATGCTTAAGACGTGCCAAGAATAAACGAAACTATTTCGTAAAATATTTATTTAAGCTTCTTGTGGCAAAAGGAAAATGTGCATTACGACGATTTCTTTCTTTGGCCGTTGTGTATGTGGCTGTGTATCATCAAAAATTTTCCTGAATTTTTCATTTTATCTACAATAGTTTTTCTGTTGCTGCTTTAGGAAACTACTGTAAGAATTGCTGTGTTTGTTTTATTAGTTGTAACATCGTGTTCATTACTATTACTGACAGCAAACAACATTGGCAGATAAGAGAGTTTACGTGCTGTGCCTTTCTTTTTATTCATTTATTTTTTCTTTTTTGTTATTTTGTTGTTTCTGCAAATTTTAAAGTGTTTTATTATTCCGCCTTGTAACTGCAAGGGTCACAAGTGAGTGTCATTTAAACATATGTTTTGCTTAATGTTTAACACAAGACACTATCACCACACTGCCATCATAATAGAAATACACATGTACTTATATATTTTGTTTCCCGTTTTCTTATTCTTAAAAATAAACTGGAAATATATATTTGAAACTTAATCTGCATTTAAAATTCTATTGCGGTATAAAGCACGCACAACGACGCAGTATTATGGGGCCTACTACAATATATTTATTAAGAAACAATCAAAGAATAACACAACAATTCATGCTCGTGCATGCATAGCGTTAGCTTAATATAGAAAAAGCCCTAAGTAATAATTTATTTTACAGGAAAAGCTTTTATAAAAATTAAAGTATTGTCGTTACTTAGATTCTTTACCTTTCTGCTAATTGACCAGAAACAATTTTTAACTTACAGTTTTTCTTGACGTTTCGTAGATTTTTTGTCTACTTTTTCAAGGGATCGTCTATTTAAATTAATAAAACAGTTAATCGGGGCTATTCCCGTAGGCGTTTTCGTTATAATTGTTGTTTCAAAGTCGTTCTCGTTTTTATTGTCGCTTCGTTCTCGTTGGCGCGTTGTTGTCATATATCGTTTTATTGTCGTTTCGTTCTTAAATTGAAATCCATTGAAACGAAAACGAGATTTTATAGAAAATAGAAATAAAAATTATGAAAGTGCGGTAGCGCTGCAATTATTTACTTGGTTATTTTTGACAATCAGGTATCTGATGAAAATTGTTTTCGGCGTTAAAACGTTTTGAAATCGAGAAATAGTGTGATGAATTTATATGTGACGATTTGTGGTGACGATTTCATATTCCATCTTGTTTCATTGAAAAAATCACGTTTTTAACATGTGACGCATTTCGATAATGCCAGTATAAATTCGTTTCCAAATCGGTTAATTTTACTTGAACAAAATGTAAGGAAATATCCGAAAAAAGTAAAAAAATAAACAAAAAAATTATTATAAATCCGTGCTTATTTAAACGAAAATATTCATCAAATCTATTTAAATAAATACCAGTTAATATAGAAGTGAAATTTAAAAATTTAAATACCCACATCTCATCTGGCAAATTTAAGGGATCCGATTTATCTCTTAAACGTTTTCTTAGAATATTTTCGATATTCATCCTATTATTTTCCTATTATATTCCAAGAGAATTAGCGAAACCGCAGCAAAAAACGGCATTTTATAAATAAAAATGATAAAATATGTTGATACAAATTTTATTTTGTTATTTTGTTTAAATATTTTACAAACGTCACTCACATACACATACATATGTTTACATATTTTACAGTTGTATTATTAGATTTTATACAGTTGTATTTAGAGAAGATATGTGGAAACGAAACAAATATGGAATATGAAATCGATCGAAATTCATCACACTACTGTCGATTTCAAAAGACGATTTACTTTTCAAATCGATCGATTTCCATCACATACCTGAATATTGCAAACTTTTGAAAATACTGAATTTTATTTTACTAGTTCAAGTGAAGATGATGAAATAATAAAAAATAAATTCATCGGAAGATGTTGGGGCAATTCTTTTATTTTTCTAAAAAAATCTGAACTCTTTCAGATTCAATAAAACCAAAATTCAATAAGTCTTGGAACAAATTACATTTAGGCGTTTTATGCACTTTTTCAAGACTTTGGAATGTGTGGAATATGTAGAAAAATATGTATGTGTTTAAATTATATTATCATAATTTTTAGTTTTATTTTATAAATGTCGTTTCAACTTCGGTGCTTCTAATAAGAACAACAGTTCGAACAAATGTTTGAACGTCGTTACTATTTTCGTTTCAAAATGTAGAATACGGATACATGTTTGATAAACGCCAATAACGCTAAGAGTGATGCCAAATCATCGTTTTTATATCGTTTTAAAATTGCAATGCCGAAAGGAATTGGCCCGAATGTGTATGGATTTTTCAGAAATATAAATACAATACTTGCAATTTTTTATATTGTTCTACATTAAATTTAAATTTGAAAAATCCATTTTTAAATTCTATTTACTCTATAATTTTGAATTAAAATTAAAATAAAAAATTACTTTAAACACATTGTTGTTCGTCCTCTATTGAACCAGAATCACTCTATAGTTGTTGTTAATATTGTCGGTGTCCTCTTTTAAATTCATTGTTTTGCAGATTTTTTATTGTATACGTAAACGCTCAATTATGAATCGTTTTCTTGAATTACTTTCTATGTCCAGTCCAGTGAAAATACATTATCAATGTCAACTGAGTGTCAAGTATTTAACATATGTTTCGCGAGTGCTGTTGTTTTTTTTTTCAGATGTCCATTTTGAGTTCTCCCATTCTCGTCTCCAAACTTCTTTTTGTTGTTCCAATATATGTGAGTTCACAGTTTTCGGCATTGTTACCTTAACATTGATTTCCATACACAACATTGCTTTTTTGTTCTTTTCGTATTCGTGTTCTTGTTAAGGAAAATTTGTGTTTATCGTTTTGTTTTAATAATAATTTATAATTTAACTCATAGTTTATTTTACAGGAAAAATTTTCATAAAAATTACAGTATGGTTGTCAGTTTCTTAAGATGGTATTAAAATGGAATTCAGCTAAAGATGTGGTGAAGCCAATATTCAAATTACCATTGCCGCCATACCGCCAAAATTATTGGAAAAAGTAGTGCAAAATTGGCGCACATATGGCGGAAATCATTCTTAAAAACTAAAATGCATTTAATTTATCTACGAGATTATAATAAAAATTCCAACAATATTTCTGATTTGTATCAATTAGCATTTCAAGTTCGCATGCACCTAAGAAAAACACCAGATATAAGAATTTTTCTTTAACAGTTTTACGTGGAATGTTCCTCTTACTGCTGCAACATCCATAAATTTTTATTTTGTTTTCTTTAATTTGCCCTCATCAATATTCATTTGTCATTATTATTTGTTTCCAGTTCACACATTAGTTTTCACTATGAAACGTTTTTATATTTAATGGCGTTTCTGTTGTCAACTTTTTTCTCTTTTTCTAATCTCTTCACATTTCGAAGAGTCTCTTTCCTGAGTGTCTCCATGTCAAATGTTAAAACAAGCTTTGTTTTGCATAAATAAATAATGCACTGAATATTTGATACGATTAATGAAAGATTTATTGCCAACTTTTTCTTCTCTTCAACTAAGAGATTGAATAAAACAAAGTTGAAAGAAAAAAATTATCACAACTTTGTCGGGCAGGTTTTGAAACATTTTTAATAATTTATGGAAAAACCTTAATATTTCTATATTATTTTTTAAATTAGGGACGTCTCTTTAAATGTGATGTATGTATAGTGGAGTTTTAACAATTTATCAGTTGAAGTAGTTTCACCAGAAGGTGCTGCAAAAGATGCAGAAAAATAAGAACTATAGGTTAGATTGGAACTAAAGAGCCTAAAGAATGGGTGTGTCTACAAGCAATTATGAGTGTGGCGATGGCTGAAGTAATCTGCACGTTGACTACAAACCAAAAATTTCCCCAGTTTCAGACTCATGAAAACGTTTCGCATTTTTCTGATGTGACTTTGTGTCAGTTGTTGTCGAAAGGTTTTCACTGGCGAAGGCATAGTCACTGGTCACTGAATAGTAACGGCTTCAGCTGATAACAATCCACAGACACATCAGAACGCCCTCGTTCGGTATTGTGTGGCACCGGCGAAATTAATAAAAATTAAATTAATAAAAAATGGCTACTAAAAATTGAGCTTCATAATTTAATACGTCTCCTTGAGGCGCGCAACACTGCTATAAAAAGAAAGAACGTCAAAAGGAGTTGTAATAAAGTGAAGTTTCACCTCCTGTCATTTCTCTGGCTATCCATGTGTAGGGGTCATCTCCTGAGTGCTGGTCCAAGATAAAAAAAAATTAAAACATTTCAATGCTTGTACAGGGTGGCCCGAAATGAACGAAAGTGTTTGAATTTCTTATAACTTTTTTATCATATTTTTTGTTTTTTTTTGTTTTCGGTATTTTGTAAAGAAGACTTGGGGCACTTAAAATGGAACAGTATACAATAAAATATCGTGCCAAAATCCTTTAACTTTATTTCTCAAATCAACGATCCATTGTTTTGACTTATCGTGCATATCGTCGTTATTTCAATGTGCGGTTTGGACCCTCAAAGTCAACAATAAACCCCGACTGGTTGGAAATTTTCGACAACAAGCGGCAATAAGAAACCTTCCTGGTACCGGCAGACAATGAACGGTGTACAGGGATGACAATATTGAATGGGTACAGGAGAATATTCGGGAAGATGGAGGAACATCAACCAGGAGACGTTCGAACAAATTTGACCATTAACAAGGGTAGCTACAGAAAATTTGGCATACATTAAGAATGTTTTCATACAAAATTCATACTGCGGGGGACACAATGGCTCTTTTATGCGACATCTTTGGTGAACGAATTATTTCCCGTTAATTGGCCTCCGCTTTCACCGGATTTAACCGCTCCAGAATGTTTCTTTTGGGGTTATTTGAAAGAAAAAGTCTATATTAATAAGCCGAGAACCATACGGCAATTAAAAAATAATATACGCCACGAAATCAACAACATAACACCTGAAATTTTGGGAAAGGTTATGGAAAATATTTCGTAAAGAGCACAAATATGCGAAGCAGAAAATAGCCACCACTTGCGAGATGTAATTTTTCAAAATTAAATTAAAAATATTCTGCATTAATATACTGTATTTAAATTAAAAAAAAATTTTCTAATAATGTCTTAAATAAGAAGTTATAATGAACTCAAACCGCGTCTGTCATTTTGGGCAACCCTGTATTTGTTTTTTTTTTACAAAAAAAAAAAAAAATAATGAGAAAACTTAATAGAACAAAGTTATGTTAAAAGCATTGCCTCTAACAATCGAAGCACTTCAACAACATCCCACTTCAATTGGAGTTGAAAATTTTAACCCTTCCTCCATCAGACATTCTTTTAGTCTTTGTTTTTGTTTTCGTTTTTATTTTTCTTTTTTTAATGTGCTGCCCTTATAGATTGTGCTTTGTCACTGTGTCAATTAAATGGATGGTAGAACGTCAATTTTCCCATTTGTTCAGTTGTTATTTTAATGCAAAGAAAACCAGCGTGCAAAAATGTCTCAGAACATTTTGGCATGAAGCAGACCCAACCATGCTGAGCGGTTGAAATCAATTAAAAAGTTTTCCTTTTGCCTGTAAATTTTTTAACACTGTTTGTTGGTTTTCAATGTTCCTGTTTTCACATAAAATGGTTCTTGCGGAAAATGCATGTGGTCTTTGCTGGAGTGTTTTATTTTTCTCTCTCACACACACTTTGAAAAATGTTTAAATACAAAAAGTTTTCCAATTTGTTTTGGAAAATTGTGATGCAGCCATTAAGAGCACAACAGTGCCGTTACATGTCACTCACTGTTGGTCAAACGTTTATAAAGATGGCAGGCATTGTATGTAGAGGGTGGGCAAATTTGAGCTTAAGGAGTAAAATGGATGTCAAATGATGAAATGTCAAGAATTGAGCTGCCATCCTTTGACATTTATTTAGTTGTCTGTGGATTGAATACAGCTGAAGCCGTTACTGTTCAGTGACTATGCCTTCGCCAGTGACACTTTCCGACAACAGCTGACACAAAGATACATAAATACACATCAGAAAAACTGCGAGTCTGAAACGGGGGTTGAACCCAGGAAATTTTTTTTTGATTTTGTAGTCAACGAACATACTACGAGTACTTTTGAAAGTGCTTTATAGCGCAACAATAAAATGCAAATGCTTTAAATAAATGAGGAAAAATTGTCCTCCATTTCTAGGCCAATCCATCCACTTTTGCTGGAAAAGTCTTTTGGGCGGACATTATAATTAAAAAAAAAATCTTACTGGTTGCTGCATATTTTCTGTTTTCTTTTTAATGTTGTATTAAAAATTAAACTAAATTTTCCTTGTTACCATTTTATGTCACTTAATAAAATATCTCAATTTTATATATACTTATAAAAAAACCATGTCCATATATTTATGTTTTTCTATCCACTCGCAATTGTAAAATCAAGTTCAATGTTAAAAAAAATTCAATATCAACTACAGTTGCTGCTGCTGCTGTTGCTGCTGCAGCTGGTGGTGTTGGTGCCATGTAAAAATGACAATTAACATTTTCGTAACAATTTCATAGAGAAACAGCAATGTTTTTTTTTTTTAAAGAAAAACAATGCGATTACAAAGTACGTATCGTTAGAAATGTGAAACTGGTATTTTAACCATAAAAAGATTGTATGCCCAGCTAGCATTTTCAATCGTGGAAGACTCCACAGCGATCGGAGCTGGCGATGACATTCATCGTTGCACATTCAGAGCAACAGCAGAAACAGTGTCATGATGGCCACCCTTCCATATGAATCGCCTACGATGCTCCGAAAAGAAGCGTATAGAATTCTTATAATTCTATTGCAGACGAGCATTGAAAAAACCGAGTTAAAAAGAAGCAAAAGTAATTTGTTCCTTGATTTTATGTCGACGAATTAAATTCTGAGTTAGTTTTATTTTATTTTATTTTATTTTATTATTGAAATAGCATAGACACTTCGGAAACACTATTGGTGAGGCGGTATTGAGTATTGAACCGAGATTTTCTGGTTGAAGAACCAACAGCAGGCGCAATGCATAAATGGCGATTTTGAAGTGACATAAAACACACTTCACTCGTCCAACAGCCGTCAAAAAGAGTCACAGAACCAACACTTAAATCAGTAAAATACGATTGTGCTGAAATAACGAGCATTCACTGGTGTAAAATAAAAAAAGATACTCGCAGAACAATCAGCAAAATCACTCTCATAAATGTAATAATTTTTTCTCTGTTTTAAACAACACTAACTCAACGAAGCTCTGATAGCTTGAACGTAGAAACATTTAGGGTCTACGCGAGAATCGAAGCCGCACATCCAAAGTGATAAGACTAATGCTCATGCACTAGACTACGGAGTCATAATAAATAATCTCTCTGGGCTTCAGCTGATACTAATCCATAAGTAACATTTGAGCGCCCTCCTTCGTCGGCACTGTGTAGCTTCATCGGTTAAGTAAAAGAATTAATAAAAATGTCTACCAAATACAGCTTCAAAAATTAATGCGTTTCCTTGACAACAGAGACGCTGCAACACCGCTATAAAAGCAAAAGCGTGCAAAGGCAGTATTGCAAAAATAATGAAGACTTTTTCTATATTCTCCTACATCACCTGCAATCTCTATTACTATTCCTTTCCTAGAAGTTAACATCTAGTTGTGGCTGAGTGTTACTTCTCTTAAAAAAAAAAAATCTCAAATACGAAAACTCTCCAAAGTGCCTAAACAACTACGATTGACTCGTCTGACATTAATCTGCACGATTAAAAAAGAGACGATTAGAAAAGAAACAATGAAGCTCGACAATAGTGCTGGAAGGTTACAAATGTAACGCCAATCGCCAAAAAGGAGGAGGCAAAACACCCTGAAAATTACCGCCCAATCGCAATCTGATTGATTGTAAGATTTCCAAAGTGATGGAAAGTATGGTGATCTTCCATCTATTGAAGTATCTAGAGTCCAACAATTTACTAAACGACTGCCAATATGGTTTCTGTAGAGGACGACGCTCTACGGGCGACTTATATTAAAGAATCAGCAGCTCTTGATGTTGTTGCCATGAAGATTCAATGTGATGTTCCCAGAACTGAGCACATCTTTCAGGTCTCAAAAGAAGCTTTCAAGTGCATCGGTATTTTAAGACGGTGCAAGACATACCTCATGACATCTGCTCTCCTTACCATTTATAACCCCTACATCCGACCGCATATGGAATACAACTCTCTTGTATGGGCCGGTGCTTCAAGGACTATTTTAAAGTTACTCAACCCAGTAGAGGAGACGGCATAGAAACTCATTGGGGACGATAGGATACCCAAATCTATTGACTCTCTTGAGCATCGTTGCAATGTCGGGTGTGTTTCGTTACTGTTATGGGATGAGGTCTAATGAAATCAGGGAACTTGTTCCCGAAACCCCTTCATTCTTGCGCACAACACGTTCATCATTAAAGGCGCATCCAGTTGTGGTC
Organism: Dexiosoma caninum; assembly: GCA_963924685.1. NCBI lineage: Eukaryota > Metazoa > Arthropoda > Insecta > Diptera > Tachinidae > Dexiosoma > Dexiosoma caninum. The sequence goes on from OZ004729.1 coordinate 31,689,636, forward strand.
GAATCGCACTATTCACTCCATGGAAAACTATTTTTTCGTTCGAACAGTGCGTATGTGGAATACACGCCCTGCAGAAGTCTTTCCTGTTACTTTTGACGTGGGAAAATCCACATGAGATGTCCATGAACACTACTCCCTCTATCTTCCTTCCAATAACCTCATTTCCTTGTTCCAGCACAATGCATTGCATGTGTAGGTATCATTCCCTGAGTGCTGGTCCAAGATAAAAAAAATATAATCTTCCAAATGACAGCTGGGTGTATGTTTAAAAAGCCTCTAAAAGCAAGAGGCTTACAATTGTTTAGTTGTAAATACGTACGAGTACATACGTACGTACATACAATAGAGGTTGAACACATAAATAAAAAACGCATAATTTAGCGAAAAATGAAAAGAAAATAAAAACAAAACTGTGCAAACAAACACATGTCCATTTATGTCTTGTGTGTTTCTATAAATTGGCTTATTAAGTTATAATGAGCATAAAATATACAAACGAAATACTTGTTGATCAAACTAATAATAGACAGAGCGGCGACCGTCGTTTTTATCTGCTTTTTTTTCTCCTCTAAAATCACTTTTTAATCCGTTTTTCTGTTGTTTAGTTTTTGTAAAAAATCTATTTGACAGCATTTGTAAATTCTTTAAAACGACTATTAAAGCATAAGTCGATTAAGCTCATCTCTATTTTTTTATTTTTTATTTTGGACCAGCACTCAGAGGATAACCCCTGCACCCCTGTAATCCGCGAGTCCACCGTTCGTTTATAGTGAGTTGATAGTGTCCTGGCCGTGAAACAAATCCCGTCGCTCTCCCACCTTCATTTATCAAGGTCATATAATTGAAAATATCTCATGGCATAGACCATATTTACACGTTGCAATAAATGCCGCAACTTTTGCATGCAACTTTTTGTTTGAAATTGAGCGGTGTAGCAAATAAGTCGGTGTGAAAAAAGTGCATAGCGGCGCCTGACGAAGTAATTTTTGCATTTTTTCCCTTTTTGTTTTGCAGTATTTTCGTTTTTAAATTCAAAGGGTTGTCAACTTTTTCACTCCAGCAAAAAAAACGTTTAATTTTTAGAAAAACTTTTGTGTGGAAATTTTTTGAATTACAATTAAATACGACTTGAATTACAAATTCTTTAAATTCTACGTAGTATGTATTCATACTAAAAGTGTAAAATTATTTGTTTTTCAGTTGAGTTTATTTTTTTTACTATATTTAACAGTTTATACGGTGTGCTTCGCTACCCCCACATCAACTTATCTAATCTCGCCCACTTTTATATAGATATTGTTACGGTAAGCCCGTAAGTCCCTTTTCCAAAAACATAAGAAAGGTACAAAACGCAGTTTTGCTGAAGAGTACCCATTGCACTCTATTTTACGTTTTTTTTCTCAAGCATTTTTTTTTATTTGGTGCCCATATCATTGAAGTACATAGATAAAAAATAGTCGTCCGCCATATTGTGTTTGCAGAGATTTCATTATATTTTATGCTCCCTTTAATTTGAATCCCATATCATGGGCGCGTTTATAAATATTAAAACATGTGCATTTAAAGCACTAAAATGGGATAAAAGTACAAAGGTACAATTTTACTCCATATATTTTAGAATTTGAAAAAGTAACCTCGCACACTCAAAATTGAATATTACAGAAAAAAGTTTTGTTCTATGTCCAATACTTTAGGCTGCAAAAGGAATACCAAAAATTCTTATTAGTTTTAACCACATCTAGAAAGTCGCCTAACATGGAAGACACACATAGAGTCAAAATTTACTCAAATGAAGTTAAAGGCAGTTCAAATTAATTGTCTGATTGGCAGGAACTCTAAACTTAGTTTAGACTGCAAACTACTTTTATATAAATCGATCCTAAGACTCATATGGTGCTCCGGAATCCAGATATGGGGCACTGCCTCTGCATCAAATACTGAGAAAATTCAAAGACAGCAAAACAGAATCCTTCGAACAATTACAGCTGCTCCCTGGTATATAAAAAACTCATGCATACATAAAGATCTAAACGTCCCAATGGTGAAGACTGTATTTTCTAAACATTTGAATACCTATTTGAAGAAGTTTTATTTACACCCTAATCCCTTAGCACGCAACTTCCTTAATTATAGATAGTGGCCACATTCGACTGAGACGGAGGGATACCCTTGCCTTCAGTCGAGTGCGTCTAACTTAAGCCAACTTATTAATCAAACGTGCAATTAAGTTTTTTGTCTAGCACTGGCTAGTTAAAATAAATAATTATTTCTTTTAGTATTAACATTTGAATACTTATTGTTAGTTCAATATATTAAATTGAAGATTCAATAAATAAGTAAAATTATACAAAAAAAAAAAGTTTTACCCACTAAAAGCATCTATATAGAAAGAGTATGAAACACATGTCCACTTATATTTTTGGCAGCATTTATAAGCTGTTATAATTTTCATTCTATTTGCCATAGTTTCTAAAATATTAGGTTATCGATTTTACCCGGTTTTACTCTTTTTTACCCCTTGAAGATTTGAATATCCAAAAATCCGTTCTTAGTGGATCTGAACATGGAAAGAGGAGTCTACATACCGAATTTCAACCGGTAATAATGGGTGGGCGGACACTTTGCCCCAAATTTAAAAAAAAAAATTAATGGATCTTTCCCATATGAAAAAATAATTTTGAAAATTGGTCCACAAACGACAAAGTTATTTGGTGATATATTTTTTTGGCGGTTACTTTGCCTTCCCCCCCCCCCCCCCCCAACTCTTCCTCAAATTTCTGAAAAGAAAAATTAGTGGACCTTTGCCTTATGCAAATATAATTTTTAATATTGGTCCACTGATGACGAAATTATTCGATAATAAATTTTTGGGGTGGGTACTTTGTCTTTCCTCCCCCTGAAATTTAAAAAAAAAAAAATATTTGTGGACCTTTTCCATGGGCAAAAATAATTTTGAAAATTGGTCCACAATTGGCGAAGTTTTGCTCGTTTATGTCTATGTGAAACTATGTGGAAGGAGCAACATAATTTAAAAAAGTTGGCGTCAAACCAGGCATGGTTAAAGAAAAAGTAGCCTATAATTCATTCAAGAGTCGCAGTTAAATGTGAAAATTTCAGGAAGATCGGTCCCGCGGCTTGGTCTCTGAGGTTGTGAAAGGAGAAAACTGATTTTTATATTTGCTTTTAATGCAAAAATTATTTTTCATAGAACAGAACACATTGAAAAGATATAATGCCGGTATTGAATTCTTGCGAAAAAAAAGTTACAAATGTATATGTATTGGTACTTTTTAAAATGTCACTATCAAGCTATAAATATTAACTCCAATCTGAAGCTTCTTCTAATCGATATAGTACTGCTCAAAGGTATCTTTTTCAAAAGCAATAATTATATATTTTAAAAGTTGCGTTGCAATTCTTTTTTAATTATATTTAAAAGAACTTTTCATCGCTTAATAGCAGTAGAACACGCTTTGTAGGCAACACATCCTTTATTATATTTTTCTTTTAACACCTTTAAAAGTTGAACGAAAATAAATGCTCTAAAAAAATTCAAATGTAAAAGCGACAAGAGTTTGAAAGCAACTTTAATAGAAATTAGAGAGAAAAAAAACGCGGCGTTTAATGCAATTTGTAAACACGGACATATACAGATAATGATGATGCTTTCGTTGAAGTAAAGCCGCTAATACTTACTGTAGGGTACGTTAAATAACTGCTACTAAATAACAGAAGAAAAACGCAGATCTGCAAAAACAACATAACTCGCACAAGTGGACATTTTAAATAGTGGTAAAAAGATAATTAACTTAAATTATATTTAATACTATATACAGTACAGATTAAACTTATTATAAGCGAATGCGAATAGATATTAGAAACGCTTATTTTCTTAGTGCAGGTGTTGAAATAATCATTCATTTTTATATCAGTATTATTATAGCAAATAAAAATAATAAGCAGCATGACTTTTCATCTTCGGATGATGAAAACAGCCATTCTTCGAGAATTATTTTTCAGTGCAGAGTGCGATTTAGCACTCAATTGAGCGAGCCCCACAGAATATGTGCCAGAAACATCCGTCGTAACTCAAAAGGGTTAATGAAATTAAAACAAAAAATTAAAAATAGCAATCTGTCGTGACCTAAATTTCATATGCTGAATACAAAATTTATTTTTGAATTGTAACGATGATGTAAAATTTAATACAGGAATCTGTACATGCTACAACTTTTTAAAAAATAATAATAATAATGAATACTTTCAAAAATAATCGATACTAAATTTTTAATAGAATGAAACCTTTTTTTTTTTTTTTTTTTTTTGGCGTGTGAGGTAGGGTTGAAAATGCCTTCGCACTTACAGAGACCGTCGTCTTCTGCGTCGAGTGGTGTTGCCACTAAAAAATTCCCTCCTCCTCCTCTGGGTAGATTCCTCCCCGGAACCGCTTTCCGCATTACTTCGGGAAGGCCCAGAGCCACGTCCCAATCAGGACCACTCTCACTCACCCACGTCTTGGTCCGCCAAGTTTGCAGCCGGCGCCATGGCCCCGGCCCGTATCGCCTGGTCCCCGTCAGAGGGGGAATAGAATGAAGCCTTCGATCCTACAGATCTCTAGACAAAAAAAAAAACTACTATAAAAATCTATTATTATGTAGCGCCGTTTCGGTTTATACCATGGTGTAGAAAATCCTTAGGCCCTTAAGCTACGCAGAAAGTATTTAGTAGGCAATGTTTGTTATTTAAAAACAAACTTTTCATTAGGGTTTTGTTTCACTTTTGTTTGGGGTATTAGTTCTCTTCATTAACGGACTTGATTCATTTTTAAAAAAATGTGTTAGTTCACATGAACTTAGTTCCCAAATCTTGTGCAGTTGATTCATTGGGAACTTTGTTCCTATTCCTTTTCTTGATTTTTGTTCGTCTAGGCGGTAGTTATACAGGGTGGCCCAAAATAGCCGAAAAGGTTTGATTTCAGAGAGCCATTTTTCCCTCGTAGCCTCATGTAATACGCTACTGAAAGTAATGCGTTATAATGCCTCAACTGTAGCTTTACTAAAACTAGTTCTTGTGCAGTCTTGCAAGAATTTTACTTTGAAGGTCAAAAAATTGGTTCCTAAGGGAACCAATCTCAAATATTTTTAATCACCGCCGCATGTGATAATAATTACGAACTCATAAAGCAATTTTTCGTAGTAAAATTTTATAAATCTCTCGTATTCATTAATTTTATTGTTGAATATGTGAACAATAATGCCTTAATGAGTTTTAAAAATGACAAAAACGAAACAGTTTTGAAAGCATAAATACGAGTATTACTTTCTACGACATCTTGTACGATTAATAGGTCGGTTTTTTTTTACTTTTCTGGTAAAGTACGGTAAAATGAGAGTAAACTATAATTTAGCTCAATAAGAGAGAAAAACGTACAAAAGTTCTGGAACGCAAAAAATCACAAAATTTGCCACATAATGGAAATGCCAATGTATATGAACCATGTACGTATAATACAAAACTGCACGCATGCATATACAAATACAAATCTTCTCACGTGCATACATGCATAAACACACAATAATGTAATGTGGCTTATACAAGTCAATTAAAAAAAACCAAATAATTTTTAACTAAATCATGAAACCAAATTGACTATTATTTGTGCATTGCACTGTTGGAAAACATTTACTAGTATTTTTACTGCATTATTGTTTATTTATGAAACAGCTGATTGCTTGTTCTTCTTGCCCAACCTAGCCCGAAGAAGTACGGGCTGTTTCGTGCAAGAAGAACAAGAACATTACTCTCTTAAAGCGTCTCTCATTTACCCAATTTTTATGTACGGGAACGCTTTCCGGTAAGATTGGGATCCCTCGGGTGCCCAATTTAGAGTAAAAAAAAAAAACAAACCTAATATGTCTGCAAAGCTTTTCTCATTAAAAGTTCTTTTTTTTTACTGCTTTTGCTGGCAAATATCAAAAAAGAAGTGAATAATTTTTCTTATTCATTTGGCTGCTTTGTTTGATTGCTTCGAAATGATTAATGACTTCGTGCGGCCATATTGACAGCGCAATACGGAAAATCACCGTCTGACTTTTAAAGGTTTTTATGCTGACATACAATACAATCTATTCACAGTTTTTCTTTATTCGCTTTGCGGTGATAAGTATTCGCTACATACAGTGTTGGATGTTGTGACAATTCTGCATCAGCAGGAACAAAAAAATAAAAAAACTTTGTTCTTTTTGCATTTGACGCCATTTTTTCATAGTTTTATTTGTGTGTGCATCCTTTTGGTTTGTGTGCGTTAATATGTCTGATATATTACTTTTTTTTTAATTTTTGTAAAATTGCTGAATGCACAAGTGACATGTACTATCGCTCGAGTCTTTCCCACTACAGTATGGTGGCGGGCTCGTCATTAATCTTCGCATTCTGTGTCTATGCGAATGAAAAGGCTGAGTTGGAAATTAAGATGAATACAAAATACAAAATGGGGAATTACATACATATAAAAAATGACAAAAATACAGACATACATACATATATAAATGTCATGTGAAGCGAAAGATTTGTGACAGAATAACAAATTATACACCAAAAAAATTATTATTAATTGGAAAATGTTTAAAGTGGTGAATCGTGTTGGGTAAGGAGCAAAATATTTGGGGAGTAAATCGGTACCTGCGTAGCTTAGTGCATAAGCATTAGTATAATAATGTGGAGGTGTGGGTTCTATTCCCGCCTCCAGCCTGGATCGTTCTACAAACGAGCTATACGAGCTTCGTAGAGTTCGTGTTTGTATTGTTTAAAAATAAAAAGAAAAAAATACCGTTAACAGTAAAACCTTTGTTAAATAAATAACAAAACACATTCAGAAATATAAAAATACTTTTGCAGTTATTGTAGTTGTTGTAGATGAAGCACAGGGTGGCCCAAAATGACCGAAGACATTATTATAAAATTTTTTTTTATTTTAAATACAGTATTTATATTATTAATTGACCTTTTTTATTATATTTTTTGATATATATTTATTAAGCCTGAGGTCTTTTTTTATCTTATTTTGTTTTTTATTATTCGATATTTCGTTAACAGCTTGTTAACATCATCAGGAATAATAGGAAATTATAATTTTTTGAAATATAAAAATATTTTTGAAACATGTCACAAAATTTATGTTATAAAATTTGATTGAAAATGAAAAAATGTGTAGTAGTAATATATAATATAATATAATAAAATATAGTAATATTTGTTAGGTTAATGTTTATTCCTTAGGATAATGATTATTGTTAGTTATAATTTATTATTTGTTTAAAATTGTTAAAAATTCATATATATATTTATTTTTATTGAACATTTCTTGTAAAAATTCACATATATATATCTCATTTATTAGTTCTTTATAATTGTTATTATGTAATATTTTTCATATTTTTGCATATATAAATATTTATGTTAAAAATTGTTAAACAAAGCACACTTTTTTATTATATACATTTTTATCATGCATTTAATTGTTAAAAACTTTTTATTTTTATTTATAATTATTGTTATTTAATAATTTTTTAATATATACATATATATATGTATGTGTACATGTACATGTATTTGTGGCTGCATATGTATATGTTTATGACTGTATGTTTGCTTGTGTGTACGTACATTCGTATATCTATGAGTATATGTATGAATGCGTGTATATGGATGTATATGCAAGTGTGTACATATGAATATGCTTGTGTGTATGTTTGTATATGCATTTTTATATGTTTATGTATGTATTTATGTATGTATTTATGTATGTATATTTGTACATGTGTGCATATTTATGTATGTATATACATGTATGTATGTATGTATGTATTTATATATATATTTGTATGAACTTGTTAAGAAAGTTTATTTTTGTGTATGTATCTATATATGTGTGCGTATGTGCATATATGTTTATATATATACATGTTAGTCGGTCTATATTGTATGTGTGTGTGTGTGTATGTATATGTATATATGTGTATGTATATATGTATATATATTTATTTAGGTTTATAATTCGTTATATTTATATGCGCCTATATTACTACTACACATTTTTAATTTTCAATCAAATTTTATAACATAAATTTTGTGACATGTTTCAAAAGTATTTTTATATTTCAAAAAATTATAATTTCCTATTATTCCTGATGATGTTAACAAGCTGTTAACGAAATATCGAATAATAAAAAACAAAATAAGATAAAAAAAGACCTCAGGCTTAATAAATATATATAAAAAAAAAAAAAAAAAAAAAAAAAAAAATTAAATACAGTATATTAATGGAGAATATTTTTAATTTAATTATGAAAAATTCTATCTCGCAAGTGGTGGACATTTTCTGCTTCGCATATTCGTGCTCTTTCCAAAACATTTTCCACAACTTTTCGCAAGTTACTAAGGCGCGGGTTCGATTCCCGTTTACACCCTGGGTATATCTACAGACAAGCTTAAGAGCTTCGTAGAGTTTGTATTGTCTTTAAAAAAAAAAAAAACTTAAGGAGTTGTGTTGTTGATTTCGGCGCGTATATTATTTTTTAATTGATGTATGGTTCCAGGTTTTTTAATATAGACATGTCCTTTCAAATAACTCCAAAGGAAACAGTCTGGAGCGGTTAAATCCGTTGAACGCGGAGGCCAATTAACGGGAAATAATTCGTTCACGAAAGATGTCACGTAAAACAACCATTGTGCCTTCGAAGTGTGAATTTTTTATGAAAACATTCTTATTGTATGCAAAATTTTCTGCAGCGATCCTCGTGAGAGGCCAGGTTGTGTTGAACGTCTCCTGTTCCCGTTCAATATTGTCATCCGTGTGCCCTGTTCGTCGTCTGCCCGTACCAAGAAGGTTGCTTGCTCACCCTTATTGTCGAAAATTTGCTACCATACGTTTTATTGTTGACTCTGAGGGTGCAACCCGCACATTAAAATAAGGATGATATGCACGCTGACTCAAAGCAATGGATTGTTGATTTGAGAAATAACGTTAAACGATTTTGGCACGTTATTCAATTGTGTACCATTTTAAATGACCCAAGTCTTATAAAATTGTAACTAAAAATTCAAGGAATTCAAACACCTTCGCTTATTTTGGACCACCCTGTATTAAAATGATTTCAATGAATGTAAAATGAAGTAGATATTCACACGGAAAAAATTTCAATGTAAAATTAACATTAATTGTTGATAAAATCATGTTAAATTCCTGGAAAAAGAATGATCTGGGCCCAAATTACGACATTCGATATCGGAGGAAATTCCTATACATTTGAATAAAATTTTGTTTCAAATTTCTATTCGAATCGAATGCCGTAATTTGGCCTCTGATTTAAATTTAACGTTGATTTTAAATGAACATAATCGTATTTCAAAATTAGCTTAAAACGAGTCGATTTTATATTTTTCGTAATAAAAATAACGCTGTGCAACGTTAAATACATAAAATCTCGTTTTATATTAAAATTAAATTTTTATCACGTTAAAGCAACGTAGCAATCTACTAAATCAATCAAGCATATTTTCAAGATTTTCGGACAAAGGTAGAGGAATGTAGAATTTACATTGAATCAGATAAATTGAACATTGGACAATGTTAAACAAACAAATGAAAAATTTTAAATCAAACACATCAAATCAAACAAAAGTTTTTTCAGTTTGTATACTGAATTTTTATATAAACATGTGATTCTTCGGTTTTTCAAGAATTTGCTTGAATTTCTACTGATCAGTTGACATTTGCATCAACGAAATGTACATATAGACCAGCTTAACCATACAACGAACATAAATAATAAAACATAGAAGAGTAAATGTTAATAATTTTCTTTTTTGTTATATTTTCTGTGTGTAATTTTTTGAGTGTAAAAATATTTTAGTTTGTAACTCTGGGCTTAAATGCACTCATGCATGTGTTTGTGTACATGCATGTTAAAAATGCATTATTCATGTGTGAACGAAAATTGGTATTTTACTCTGACACTTGCCAGTAGTTTTACACAGAAATATACTGTCAAATTTATGTACATTTATTACTATTATGTCTATAAACCCAGCAGTTCGTAGAATGTTGAGCTGTTTTGCAGAATTCAGTCGCTACTAATAAGTTGGATTATATATTTCGGAAATGTTATTTTAGTTAATGATTCAATTGCAGCTCTTAGTCTTCTTTTAGATGTAACAACTTGCGGTCCCGACCATCGGCCGAATTTTCAACCACAGCAGGTTTTTTTATTTTGGACCAGTTCTCAGGGGATGACACCTACAGATGCGTTATATTTAGCTGGAACTAGAGGAATGGGATGGTAAGATTGATGACAGCTGGTGTAGTTTCACTATTTTACAACTCTGCTTTTGCACGTATTTTGTTTATTGTAGTGCTGCAGCGTTTCTGATGTCGAGGAGACGTATTCAATTGGCCGACCCTTATGCGACTAACATACCATCAACATTCCATTGCCTGCTCACTTATTTCGAAAACATCATTGATATTATACATACATATATATATTGTACTTGTTCAACTCTATATGTAGCAACTTTCACTTATTGCAAGAAAACAATATACGATATACTCGTACAATAAATTATTATCCATAGTAATAATCGGACATCATTTTCTATAGCCTCTCGGACATGTTTCCATCTTTGTAATATCAGAGTTTATATAAAAGAGAACAGTTCTCGGCCTCTACTGAAAATATTGATCTTTAGCCCTTAGAGGAACACTTACGATATGTTTAAGGTTAATAGGATCTTCAATTGTAAAAGTATCCTCCAATGCTGGAAAATCATTTTCTGTTGTTGCTTCTGATTGAGGTATCACCCTTATTCAGTGTTTCGATTCGAATCGAAATTTTCTTCGTTTGCTAACTTTTGTAGTCTGCGTTCCGTTTCTTTGCGATTGTATGTATTCAGCATTACAATTTCAATTCTTGACTCTGTATTCTCGAGCGCGTTATTTTCCTCTTCCAAAAACAATGCCGCTGTTATCGAATCCATTTTTTCTCGAAATTCAAATAAATAAACCTTATTTTTCTTCTACAATGATGTATAAAAAATTAAATAATCACCTCCGCCACTACAGGTTTCTTCAGACTCGAATAGTTTGCGCACAAATATCCTGCCGTTTTTACTTCTTACTTTACTTAACTTACATATATTAATATTTGATGTTATAGTTCCCACAAATATTTATGCCCGAAGCAGAGTTCGAGAAATATGAAAGACAATCACTCTTATTCGATTGTTTCGATTACGTTCCCGCATTCACGCATGGATCGAAACGAGGTATTCTGCAAAAAACTTAATCGAAAGAAAAAGAAGAAGAGAAGAGTATGTTTAAAGCAACAGCTTTGCTATGAAACGTGTGAAATAGGAACAGAAATAATAAGCAATTATGTAAACATTTTAGTATAAACTTGAATTTAATGCAAAAAAAAAAACAGTGATAAATAAAATAAATAATAAAAAATTAAATATTGTGGGAACTATAACATCATATATTAATATAAGTTAAGTAAAGTAAGAAGTAAAATATGGTTTTGATATTCATCTAAATATTGAAAAAGTTTGACGTAGTTGTCAATATTTATTTTATTTCTGGTAACTGTGAGTGCACAACGTAGTTGTGGCGCATTACAAATAGAGTAAAAAATTTTTGTAATCGAATTAATATCGCTCATTAATGGCTTTTTGGGACGTGCAAAGCAAAAAAATATAGTGACAAAAATAAAACAAATATCATCAGTGTTTTTTTGGTTTTTTTTTTTTGATAAATAAAGAAAGAAACAGATATGTATTTTGCCGACGGTAATTTTTATATGTTTACACTTTAAAAAAAACCCAAAAGTAAAGAATATTGGTGAGAAATATTGACATAGTGTGGCAGAGGCTTCAATATTTTTATTAACACAAAGACAAATATTGAAGCTGAATATTGATGAATGCTACACTTAAGCACTAGCAGTGAAATTTTTGAATTTTTGTTTTGTTTTGTTTTGCTCACATTCAAAGTTCCCAAAAGTTTCAGTTTTAATTTACTTTGTTTCATTTGTCTCGTTTAAAAGTAATGGACAAAACAAGCAGAGAGATAAAATGAGAGTCCCAATATGTTCATTTATCTTTCTCATGCAATGCTCTCATGCGTAATAGTTTCTGAATAAACACGTTACGAACTTCAGCCTTATTGCCTGTTCATAGAAGCCGAGGTGATAATAATCGTTCCCCATTTATATTGAAAACAAAAACAATTTGAGTTTTTTTATTGCTGTTTTCAATATAAATGCCGAACGATTATTTTCATTCGGCTTCTATTAACAGGCAGTTCGTAATAAATATCGCAAAATGTTATAATATTTTTAAAATTTTTAAATTTTTAAAATTTGGTTTCTAACCAGTAAGTAGTATTTACGTACATGTTTTTTTGGAATGAAGTCTGCACAGTAGTCTAGTGATACTAGTTTATCAGTTTGGGGGTTCTAGGTTCGATTCCTAGCAAAGACTGTAGTCTGTATGACTACAATACGTGAACGTTTTTTGACAACAGGTATCAAAATGGGAGCATAATAAGTTGCACCGAAGTCGATTGGGACCTTTCAGTACCTTGACATACAGCACTCTGGCGGCGTAACGAATCTAATCGATACTGTGTATCGAGTTTTACAAAGATGCAGTTTGCTGATGTGCCTTAATCTGTTTAAATTAAATGCTCTTGGATTAGTTATTCGCTGGCTTAAGCAACAGCTTTTCCAATTTTTGAGAATGTTGCAGTTCGAGTGTTGGTACTACTTGTACAACACAAGATGCCACGGAGAAAAACGTTCGAATGATCCAGTTTCAGATTCAAGTATTGGCTGGTTGGCTTCTCCATTTGACTGTTAAAAATTGAAGGAGCCAATTTTAAGTATTCACGGTTAATTTTATTGAATACTAGATTTTACCCGCAGCTTCGTACCCGTTATTATCTCCATCAGTTATAAAGTTTTCGGAAAAAAATATATATGTAGCATATACAGAATACAAAAACATAAATACATTTAAATTTCATTAAAATCGGTTAGATGGTCTCGCTGGCGTGGAAATTGCCCCGTACCTTCCCTCGTGGTCCTAGTTTTAAAGAAAGTAATAGTCTATAACCTTCCCGGAGTTGCACAATTTGCCAATGTGTCTTTTAAACTCAAATACATCCAAATTTTAAAGTTCTTCAAAATCGGCTATGTAGTTTCAGAGAGGACGAAATTTTCCCCCTATCGCTCTCCTGTTCCTAGTTTTGAGAATGTGTATAGCCTATGAGCATTTTTAGATGCAGATCTATCTATGTTCTAAATTTTCTTTAAAATCGGTTTGAACGTTTCAGAGGGGCAGAAATTTCCCCCTTATCGCCCTCCTGGTCATAGATTTAAAAGAAGTAATACCCTATAACTTTCCCGGAGTGCACAGACTAAGTGCACTAAATTTCATCGCGATTGGTGCACAATTGGCGAAGTTAAGCTCGTTTATATTATAAATGCAGTTAAAAACCATGTGGAAGGAGGGGCATAATTAAAAAGTAGGCGTAAAAGTGGGCGTTATTAAAAAAAGTAGCCTATAATTCATTCAAGAGTCCCAATTATATGGTGTGAAAATTTCAGGAAGATCGCTTTGGCGGTTTGGGCTCCTAGAAGGTACAAACAAACAAACCAACAAACAAACAAACACACATTCAGCTTAATATATATAGATTAGCATGCCTAAGAGCCGCTGCATTCGATTAAATTCGCCGGTAGTTAATTAGTTGATTTGGCGCAGCAAACAACTTGCAAGTAACGTGCAAAACTGCTTTTCGACTCGAGACAAAAATCATTTAAATGGCAATTTGTTACCCAAGTTGATGGTGTGTAGCAACAACCACTTTTGGAACTTCTGGGAATATTCACATGTCATTTGTAATCGCCATGTAGGACACACACTTCACAGTCTCTTTCATTTGAGTACTTGTATGTCTGATATCGCTGCTTTGTTCGTTGCTTCGCAATTTTCACATACATACATTTCGAGTGATATTTATTGCTATGATTTATGAATTCATAATAAATTTAATAATTGTGGTATGAAAGATGAAAAAAAGAAAAAGAAAAACTCTCAAAGAGTATGATGTGCCTGACAACTTTTGAACAAATTATTATTAATTTGTAAGCCGCATGAATATTTTAAAGATAAATTGTGAAGAACGCTCTTTTAGTAAAGCTGATTTATTCACATACGGGTATTGTAGAATTTAATATACTTCTTAATAGAGTAGAGTCACATACTTAAACAGGATAGACGGAAACAATAGATACAAATTGAAATTGATTTAAAAAGCCTTTGGAAATTGCAAATAGAGAAATGTAGAAAACGATATTAAAAAATAAAATTAATTTAGACAAAATTTGTTTATATGAACGTGGGGTTGTATAAAAATTATCTCATTCTGATGGCTGATGTTATTTATCACTGATGTATTTTATCACTGTTTCTTGAAAATGTCTACTTTGGCCGCATACGATCCGATTTTAGATAAAAAAAATCAACTGTCCCCGATTCAGGAAATCGATTCCAATGGGTGTATACACAACAGTGTTCCAGGCGGAAATGCATACCATCGGAATATGTGTGGGTGAGTGCCTCAGTAGCAACATGGCGGCCTACATTTATATACTATCACATAGTCAATGAGTTGGGAAACACCGTTGCATTGGGTTGTGTTGCATTCAAAAAAAACCTCTTTGACGTTTTTTTCAAACACTCTTTTTTTATTGCAAGTGAAAAAATATTTTCTATAAAATCAGATACACAACTTTTTTTCATACTCTATTTTATTGCAAGTGAAAAAATATTTTCTATAAAATCAGATAATAAAAAAAGATATAACTTAATTAAAAGAAATTTCTACAACAAAAAAAAAAATAAAACCACAAAAATTTTCTGTAAAATAAGTGCTACAAGTTAATTGTGAATAAAATCAGAATAGTATATAGACAGTAACGATTATTCTCGTATGCATTTTCCGAAGCTCTGAAGGGTTAAATAGATGATGTGAATGACTTTACAACAACCTCCCCTGTTGGCACAAAGAGTACTGATGACATGCGTAGTGGCATAGAAATTACGTATTATACTCAACTGGTGTTGGAGATTGACTTCTTTTTCCTTTATTCTAATCAGAAATGTAATTTCTTCACAATATTGTGATAAAATAACTGTGACCTTGAATACAGCAAACATTTCAATAATATAAAATCTGAATTTTTTAAAGCATTTTAATGAAATATGCTTCATTTTTACTTTTTTTTTTCTTGGACCGGCACTTAGGGGATGACAATGCAATACATTGTGCTGGAACTATGAAATTAGGTTATGGGAAGGAGGATAGAGGGAGTAGTGTTTATTGACATTTGCTTTAAATTTTATTTGTAAGAAACGCGAGTACCAAAATTATTAACAGCATTTCAGATTTTGTGTATTTTAAGTTTTTAATAAACATATTAGGGGTACTCATGAAAACGCTTAAAATTGCCATTTGTTCAATTGGGCAAGTTTGCGAGACCTATTTCATGAAGCCTCTTTTTCAATTGTTGTGCAATTTTAAACAGTTAATCTCAAAGTAAACAAAAGCAGCTGACTTATTCAATGCACAATTAAGCTGTGCAAGTTTACGAGACTAAATTGTTGGGCAAATTTACGAGGTTTGTGTAAATGAATTTTCAAACAAATTTTGACAGTTCATTTACGAGAGCGTAAACTTGCACACTTTGCGCAGTTTACGAGACTTTTACCCGTTTTCATGGGGACCCTTATTAAAGAAGTTTTGTTTTTAATAAACTTTTTGAAAAAATAAATTTTTTTTAAAATTTGCTTGAAAAAAAGGTTTTTTTTTTAAAACATTCTGAATATCTCCTAAACTGTAAGGATATGCCAAAAGTATATGAGAACAATATTTAAAAGTTATTTTATTCTCGACCCTACCGTATGGGAAAATATGTGGTACAACCGTCGCTTTTTTCTATATGACGGTAAATTTCGAGAACCAGCGTCAATCCAAAAAAAGGAATTTATAGGCATTGAATCGGAGTTCCATATGTATTCAAACTGACTATGGGACCTTAGACCATACAAAAAAAAATTGATTTTGTTGACCTGTGTTATCATTTAAAGTTCTTATTCAGCTAAAAGAGATTCCCTATACATAAACAAAAAAAAAACTAATAACCGGCAAAAAAATTAGTTAATTTAATTGTTTTTCCATATATAAATTCGCGAAAGAACCGATCCGGGATTATGTTTATTTTTTTTTTTTTTTTATTAAAATTCCCGAATCCCGCATTTCAGAAAGCCTAGTTTCGTTTACCACCCCCTAGACTAAAGTACTTAGTACAACAACCTAAATTAAATTGACCTCGACCTTGATAAATTAAATACAATCTGACAAGTGTTGATTGAGTTCTTGATATCATTAAGTGGAATCACCGGAAGAGAATAACGCAATAAAAACAAAAAGCCGTAAAAATAGTACTCTACTCACGGCTTTGACTGAGCCGATTTTCACTAACTGGGTATCAATTTAGTTTTATGCCCTGTTTATTTGACAAGGGTTTTCTTCTTAAAGGTGCAAACTCTCCCACCTCCCATTCAGGTTGTTATATCCTTGTCATTTTAAAATCAGTGTGAATGGGAAATTTAATGTTGACAAAAAAGTAGGATTCCTTTTTTTTTATTTATTTATTTATTTACTCACAGATTTATTTACCACCAGCTGTGTGATGTGTGTGAGACCGCTTATATATAAATTTTTTGCTTTTAATTTCTAAAAGATAATAAAAAAAGAGAACTGTCAAAGAAAGTGAATTAAATTAATTATATATTCCATTTCATGCTTGCATGCACGTTCATATCCACAATTTAAAAATACAAAAAATGTGCTTTCTAATACAGATTTTATTACAGATGATGCTTTGACACATTTTCGGCAACTGAATTCTTTGTGTTTATTTTAAATTAAAACCGGTCTGTTCTATTTTTATTATCACTTTTTATTATATTGTAAAATTTAATGAGAGATATCAAGAAGGTACTTACTTTAAAAGTACTAAAGAATATATTTACATACTCGTACATAAATTTCATGAATTAAATTATATAAATTAAACTCCAACGTTATTGTGATATTAATTTTGTTTAACTTTTCTTTTAATTGCAGGTAAGTCTTTCAACTTTGAAATATTTTGGCAGCAATTATAAGGGCAATTAAAACGTATCGTAACTTATGAGCTGAAAATGTATTGCGCTAAAAAATAGCACAGCAGGTAAAAAGAAATTACATTTCCATTTTTCGCAGTCAACAGAAATTCTTACAAGGCTGCACTAGAGCAGTAACTATCAGTTTCATTTTATTACTGCTCCGACTTTGGGAATCAATAAATATTTTCAAACTTAAATAAAAAAAGAAATAATTGACACAAAGTTTTATTAGGACATTGAACGATAGAATGGAAATGCGGGTTTTTTTTATTTTTAAAAGTATGTCATCCAGATCCTTTAGATCTTTTTATAAAATTTCACGAATAATCGCTCTTGGAAGTCGCAGTGAGGCTGCTCTTTGCCGTATTGAAAGTCGCGGATTTTCACGTAAACTGCTTTCAATTAAATTAAAATAAACGTGGATTGAATGAAATTATTAATTGAGAAAAAAAAATTTTCTGAGCAAAGACTTAATTGGGAAAAATTTAATAATTATTTTTTTTCGTGTTACGTTGTGTTCATAACATCTATTTATTGTACACGGTGTGCCAAAAATTATCACCCGCGGCATAAGTAATCACCCGATGTCATTTTGCTGTAATTTTATTTAATAAAAACCTTTGGATCTGCATGTATGGTCATCAACTGTGGCGGGGGTCACTTAGCCCCTATCGCAGTAAGCAGTGGCAAAATTTTTCTTGAAAAAAAATTACAGCAAAAGAACATCGGGTGATTACTTATGCCCCGGGTGATTACTTTTGGTCCACCCTGTACATATGAATATGCGATACTGCTTTGAGGCTTTTAGATATTGAAATTTTTTGGGTGAAAAAGAAAATACTGAACAACATTTATTAGTCGAATTAAGTGCATGAAGCAAATTAAAATTTTTCTTATAATTTTTTTAGTATAATTTAGTTTTTTATTTATTGTATGCAATAATATTAATTAGCAATTTTTTTTTTTATTTTCATTTATTTTACATTTGGGAAATTAAAATGGAACAGTACATAATTGAACAACGTACCAAAATGGTTTAACTTTATTTCTCAAATCAAGGATCCATTATTTTAACTCAGCGTGCATATCGTCGTTATTTTAATGTGCGAAGTGGACCCTCAAATTTAGCAATAAACCGCGTGGTTGCAAATTTTCGACAAACAGTAAGAAACTTTCCTGGTACCGGCAGACGACGAACGGTGCACACGGATGTCATAAATAAAGCATACTTTCATTGTCTACAACGCTTTCGATTATAAGTAAATACCCGCATACTTATAGTAGATAGTTATTTTTATTGAACTAAAAAATGTTTCCTAGAAATAATATAAGTCCATGGCAAAACAACGTTTGCTAAAAACAACAAAATTAATTTTTTTCTCATTAGTAAACAGATTCTGTGCGAAGACGGGGACGGTGATCTAGTATATATATATATATATATATATATATACACATATGACGATATGCAATTACATTATTTACTATCCATAATGACTTTCCCAGTACCCGTCTAACGACAGATGTGCATTAGTGTGTCCCAAAAAAAATAATTTTTTTCTTTTTATGGGTGCTCAAACATAATTTGAAAGCTTATAGGGTCAAGTGTTTTTGGGATTTTTTCATATCTTTGGGAAAAGGTTTTAAGGTCGCAGAAGTTGAATTTTTGCCAAAAATGGGGTTTGCCGACCTTTCTTTTTAGTTTTCTCAGAATTTTGGCAAAAACTGCGTATTTCTTCACTTTTGAGTTAACAATTTAAAAGAAAAATCTCCTAGTTTTATTTCCATGTGCAAAAATATATTCGTTTTGGCAATGACTTTGCACATTTAGGTATCCTACATTATAATTTTTCGTAATTTTTCTATAAATTTAAAAATAACTCTTTATAACTTTTAAAATTTCTATGAAAATTAAAAAAAAATAATGAAGCAGTTTCAACACATCAATTAATTCTAAATAATTCGGAAGAAATAATTTTTGAATTTGCCCTTACCGTTCCCGAGTTATATCATTTTTAAGGTTTGTGTCTTGAACCTTGTACTTGTACCTTAAAAGCTTTCAAATTATTCTTTAGCCCCAATTTTTTTTTTTTTTTTTTCGGTAGATAGTAGTTTAAATACATACGTACAATAGTTCAAATATGTTTCTGATAATATGAATAATTTCAGCTTTCTTTATGCCAAAATTTTCTTTTAATTGCAATTGCGGCCAATAACGCTGGTTTTTAAAGAACAATATCAACTCCTCTGGGGCGCCTGTTATAAACAACAGTTCACATTATATCCAACTCGGGCACTTAAATGTGCTTTGCCTAATTTAATAATATTTCATGTTTTATTACACATTGAATGATAATAAACCTTGACATTATCTATTAAACTGGAATACATGAATACGCAAGATGACCTCAATATTTATATCTGACAGAAGCATTTAACAGTAAGTGCCTACCAAAAGCAAAAAGAAATGATTTCGCATGTGACCTTCACAAAAAATGCAACAAAAAAAAACTTATTGCTAAAAAGTAGCAAGAAATATTCATTTGCAAATGCCAATTCGAAAACTTCGAAAATTAGTAACAGAAATATCTTGAGTTATTACTTTTCTTGTTTGGCTGTCATTGGCAAATGTCGTAAAAATCAAAGACTGTAGTTGACACGTATCATGAAAATAGTTGAACACATTTTCGATAAGCATAATACGAAAGAAATGCAGAAGCGATTCAGCACCACCTCACTAACTTTCTTATTTCTCATTGCAAAATATTCCAACAATGAACAAGAATTCGCACTTTGCTGTGAATGTGTGCACGGAAATATTGAGGGATGGAATTATTATAAAAACTTTACTTACAGCATAAAATGTGTGGCAGCTGAACGGGGCTGCAGCTTGTATTTGTACATCTAGTTGAATTTGTTATAAGCATTTCTGTAGCCCAGGCATGAGGCTATTTTCTTATACTCCCGGTTATTTGTGAAGTGCCCTCCGGGACTACAGCTAGTGGCTGGAGGAAAATTGGTAAGGAGTAATATCCCCAGCGTGCTGTTGCAGTGCAACAGATAATTACTTTCTTACTTTGAGTTCTGAATCGACTCTACTCGTCAGTAAGATTAGAGCCAGGTAAATCCATGCACAACAGAATCGTTCAACGGCCACCTTCTTATAACTCAACAACCCCTTTGGGGGGAAAATGTTGTTGGGTCCCGTCAACGTACCGTTTTTCAGTTGTACTTTCTCTTGAGGGAACATTCCTCTTGTGCTATGTGTGTACCTGGTAATTCACAATGGACAGGCACACCGACCGTGTGAGGTTGCCAGTAGCTCCCTGGCTTCAAAGACTACAGAAGGGAAGCCTTTATGGCTGTATTTTGAAGATAGACCATAGACTTAAATTTTATACTACGGAAACCGGTAGCCCAAGACGACACCTTTCAAGGCCGGGTATAATGACTGATATGTTGGCGCGAGAGACGACTTAAACCTAGCGAGTCAAGAATTCGTGACTACCCCAAAAGCTTTTAAGTTTGATAACTGATGCGGCTGGGTCATCAAGCCTAATTCGGAGTCGAAGTGGCCTTCGTGCCTACCCTGAAAATTTGGAGTTGTTTATCGCTGTTGGGCTCTTAGTGGCTGCGGTTGCGACCTACAGATTCGCCGGAAAAGTAGGTTTTCATTCATATTTTTTCTTTTTTTATCTGAGAGCAGCACTCAGGAGATTAACCCTACACATGCGATGCAATGTGCTGGAACTGGTGGAAAGGGATAGTGAGAGAGATGACACGGGGTGAAGCTTCACTGTCTTACAACTCTGCTTTTGCACGTTCTTTGTTTTATACAGTGTTGAAGAAAGAGCCTCTGATGTCAACGAGACTTATTAAATTTTGAAGATTCGTTTTAGTATCCATTTTCAGTAATTGTTTTACTTTGCCGGTGCTTCACAATACCGACGAAGGAGGCCGTTCTTATGTGCCTGTGTATTGGTTACAGCTGAAGCCGTTACGGTTCAGTGACCAGTGAATGTACGTTCGCCACTGAAACCTACCGACAACAACTCACACGCACAAAGACTCACTAATGTACATCAGAAAAAATGCGAGATGGTTTTATGAGTCTGAAGCTGGGGGTCGACCTCAGGAAACTTTTGGTGTTGTAGTCATCATGCAGACTACCTCAGTCATCGCCACCCTCGATGGCTGTGACTATATGGGTGGTAGCGAGCATTACAAAATTGACTCGGTGCTAAGACCACCATGGGATGGATAACATTAGAGTTGGGTAATAATGAAGGCATAATCTATCACATCGCCGGCTGTCTCTTTTCTATACCCTCCCTGTCGAAAAAAGCAAACAACAAACAATGTCACTTTGTTTGGTTTTGTATTTTATCTGACACCAACACAATTGTCATAAGGTGTGTGTTTGGGCAGGACTGCTTTACACACATTCATCTTCTGGGTTATGAAAAAAAAAAATAAACTGTATTACTTATGAGGGTTGGAAAATCTTTTTAGTATTGTGAGTGATACCCCCGGCTATTGATGTTCGTATCGTTAAACATTTTAATAGGCACGAAAAGGATTATTTATTGAAGCCGGGAAATTTGGATATTTTGTTTACCATTTTAGCAGCAGTTCTAATTATAGTCCAGGTAAAAGTAAATAACAATGTAGATGGGACACGGCAGGGTATATACATAAATTGCTATATTTTCAAATATAAATTTCCCTTTTCATATCTGTGAAAAATAGCAGGAAACAAAATTCAACATAAACATTTTTCTTAATATGCGTTACTAAATTGATAAATATAGACTAACTGCCGCATGCATGAGAAATTTGTTGTTCTATAAAACGTTTAAGAGACAAATTTCCACACAAAATTCAATCAATATCCCTTCTATAAATCCAAAAAAAAATTATTTATGAATGCGGCAGTAAATATTTTTTTCTTTTCGGTTTTGTTCAGGCGGAATAATTATGTCCTCAATAAGATGTTCCTGCAACTGTTCACTGTATGTGTTTTTTCCAGTGTTGTCAATATTGCTACTCTTCTCTTTTCGTGTTTTGTTTATAACGAGTATAAAAATAGTAAAAAAATTTTGATTGGAGAATATGACAGATTGTGTTAAAGTTTAACGTCGGCACCTGCCATAGGTTAGGCTTAATACAACAATGTGCTTAAACCGGGTGAATACTGACGCCCGCCCCCCGTGCACATGAAAAGGGTAGAGACTACCTAGGTACTCTTACCATACATTACTTACATTCCTGAGGTGTTTTTGGGCTGTGTAACGCCATTGTCACATAAGGGGGTTGAACGCCATGATCCTCTAATACAGGCTTCCATTCAACAATCTCTATCATAAGATGGAGCACAATGAATTTCCACCTGCTTAGACTAAGACATCCTCCGGTTACTACTGTTGAATGGCAAGATCACCTAGATTAGCGAAAGTCATATCAGAACACATGTGTAATTAAATACGTGTAATATCTACCGAAGAGACCAATAACTACTCTTCCCGCATGGCTTTAGGTATTAACCGCAGCCAATTGGAATGCAAACACATGACACCACACTAACTTCAACTTTTCAGGGTTGACACAAAGTACTCCAAGAAGCAAGTTAAAGGCTTAATTATTGTTAGAGTAGTGCGGTTCACTGGCTGCCCGTGGCTGTAAACCGGATGAAGACTGCATGAATAGAGTCTCACGGGTCTGCATAAACAGTCCATGATCAAATCTCTATTGGACCTCGAAGAGTGGCCTCATCCTCGAACTCAAAAGAAAGTTCAAGGCGATGCATCACCTTCCCTACTCATATTTATTGAGCGTAGCTCCATATTCGTATTTCGTAAGTCAAATGACTACGGTATACATTAATTATTTGCGAGAACGATTAGGTAATTTTCTGAGCCGTGTGAGCATAGTTAACTAACGTTTCTAGCGAGCACCACAAAGAGCTTTAGGCTCGGGTGCAGATGACAGTAACTTTACTTCAGATAACTAACTAAATTGATTTAAAGGACACTTTAGGTCACTAACGTGAGACCAGCCAAATATCCGTATTAGCTGTCTGTTCTTCACAGTTTATTTTTTTGTCTGAGCGTGAAAAAATTCAACATTTTGGTATAGTATCTATTTTTTGTTTTATCTTGGACCAGCACTCAGCGGATGAGAGCTATGCATTGGAAGGAAAGAGATAGTGGAGAGATGACAGGTGGTGAAGGTTCACTGTTATAAACCAAAAAAAAAAACCTGCAAAAGCAGAGTATACAACTCTCAGAGTATAATGAATTGCAATCTCTCTCACTATCTTTTTCCTGCAGATCCAGCACATCGCATCGCATGTGCAGGGGTCATCCAGTGAGTGCTGGTCCAAAATAAAAAAAAATAAAAAAAAATACAGAAAAAGATAGAAACACAGGCTGACATACATATTTAATGATTGATTATTGTAAAGTTAAAAGGTTACTCTCTTGTGCACAGACAATTCTTAAAATTAATGTTTGCTTCAAGTAGGAATTTTATATGGGAATATCGGTCTTAAGGTACACTTTAAGTTTAACAATCTTTTTATTGCATAAAATGTTGATATAGGTTTCTGCAATAATGCTACTCGTACGTAACTGGTGTTTGAGAATGTTCGATGTTCAGAAGTAATTTGATTTCTTTTCTTTTCAGAATATAATTTTTTATGATACAATTTTTTCTTTGCCGCCAATTATAAAATGTGTGTGAAGAAAAAATTTAAAATATATTAGCCTAGACAGAAACCCAAGCACTTAACAGTGCTCTGTTAACATATTAACATATGGCGATGGCACGATAGATGGTAGTCTGCACGTTGACTACAAAACCAAAAACAGACCTGGGTTCAACCCCAGTTTCAGACTAAAATTTTAAAATAAAAATAAACATCTCGCATTTTTCTGATGTGCATTAGTGTGTTTTTGTGTGTCAGTTGTTGTCGGAAGGTTTCAGTGGCGAAAGCATAGTCACTGGTCACTAAACAATAACGGCTTCAGCTGATAGCAATCCACCAGCACATCAGAACGCCTTCCTTCGTCGGTATTGTGTAGCACCGGCGAAGTAAAATAATAATAAATACGGCTACTGAACCGAAGCTTCAGCACTGCTACGACTATAAACAAAGAACGTGCAAAAGCAGAGCTGCAAAATAATTAATTAAGCTTCACCTCCTGTCGTTTCTCCTACTATCCCTTTCCTATAGTTCCAGCACAATGCTTCGCATGTGTAGGAGTCATCTCCTAAGTGCTGATCCCAGATCTGTTAGGAATTCTCAAATTTTGTTGGGGTTCTTAAAATGAGAATTTTTGGGAAATGAAACAACGCGGGCGACCAGACTAAAATGGGATTTGTGTAGAGGAATCTCCTCTATAGTTGTGCATTAACGGAATCTTTAACAGAGCTAGTTGAAGTTAGTTTTTCACAATTTTCCGCTGATATATTATAAAATGTATCTTCGCAGCCATAATTATAAACTAGATAAACTTTCATTACTTTTTGATTTTTTGCTGCAGCATGATTGAAATTTCTTGGCAGTGGTAATAAATTTTCCTTTTAACATTTTCGTGATATATTTGGGCCCATATAATACGTGTACAAACAGAAATTTACGCAACGAAGACAGACATTTATCCCTTGTTAAGCGAAAAGAAATTTATCAAATAAAAAGTGACAGCTGATGTCGAAGAAGAACTTCGAACAGAAACTTTTAAAATATTCACTGCCGTAAATGAGATTTCAATGAAAAACCGAAAGCGACAGGCTCTGCTTACAAATCGTATTAATGAGGATTGTAAGTTCTGTTATTTATCATTCAATCATTTTCCGAATCAACTTTTCCGCCATCATTTTGATAAATTGTATTGCTTAGTAGCATTAGACACAATGAAGCAAATCCCCAACTAATAAAATTCTTTCGCTGTACGAAGAAACAGTACTCGTATTAAACAAATACATGGTAAATAATTATTTACATGTGGAGCATCTACATTTTTGTTAGTAAGGAAATGTTGTTGCCGTTATTGAATTGTAATACGAATACGATACTTTTAACGCATGAGTGATTATAAGTAGCGAAATACTTTGTGTGAGAAACTTTGAAAAGAACCTGTAAAGGGATTTACAAATATTATATCACATTTTGAAGAAATTTCATTAATGCATTGATTTGAAATTTGCGTCGACATTAAAATTTGTACTAAGTGGAATGTACAGACTAATTAGAATACGTCTGCTACTAATGAAATTAAAAATTAATGCTTCTAACAGATTCTTTTGATGCCGCTTAAGGTCACCTTGATACAAAACCAGCAACATTGTATATTTCGAATTATGTACAATGGGGATATTCCTTCTATTCAAATGATTTCTAGTCAGCCAGAGAAAATTACAATATAAATCACTGTATTGCAGAACTAATGATGCTTTCCGTTCGAAAAGAAATTATGCCTGTTAAAAACGTATAACTTTTCTGATACCTTTTTATCGATTGCAAAGAAACCCAAACAATTTTTACCAACTTGGGCTTAATATTAATGTATATGTGGCGGTTTTAACAAGTAATAACAATCTTCTACTATTTAGCGATTTTTAAAAATATTTGTGCGATTTTCATCAGGTATGAGCGTTTTGTAATAATAAAAATCAACTGTTAGTTTTGGATTCCCTCCGACCTTCTGTTGAGGCAGATAGCGGGACAGCTAGCAGTAAGGTTAAATACAGTTAACACCGGGCCCGGAGTGGACTATGGGCACACTGCGTTCCTGGGCGACCAGACGCACATTCGGATCGACAAGATAGTCGATCTCCAGAGGACGTTTCACTTCGATATTCCGACTAGAGACTTCTGGTCTAACGATTCGGAGTTTCCCGACAAGGCCATTGAGGTCTATAACGACGGCTCCATGATATTGGACACAGTGGGCTGTGGTTCTAACATTGCTGGAATTTATGACTGATGTGGGTTCTAATTCCAAATTTAAAAATGAATTTTCTTTTATGAAAACCCTTTTTGTTAAAGGTTTTGGCCATTGGATATCGATAAAGATCCACAGCAGTCATAAATATCATAAATTTCCATCCCCCCATCTTTCTCCGTTTTCTTGGAATACGACGCATCTTTCAAAGAAATTTTGCATTTTTTATGTGCAAAAATAACAAGATTCCTTTAGATATTGGGGATAAAAGTTTATATTTTTGTGAATAGGATTGGATGAACTGCT
This sequence comes from Dexiosoma caninum, assembly GCA_963924685.1. Classification (NCBI taxonomy): domain Eukaryota; kingdom Metazoa; phylum Arthropoda; class Insecta; order Diptera; family Tachinidae; genus Dexiosoma; species Dexiosoma caninum. Next base: position 31,716,182 of record OZ004729.1, read on the forward strand.
TGCTGCTTTAATTTGTGGCCATTTGGTCCAAAAATGTACGCACAGTTCCATTTGGAATAGTTACATCTCGATTTTTTATGTTTAACAGAGAACTGTTAACACGTTAATGCAATTGGTTTGTGTCTAGAGTTTAAATTTATCTTCCCATAGGTCTTTCGCCCAGTTTTCTGAGCAGCATGAGAGAACGTGCAGTATTGCTAGGCTCTGCTGCACCAATACGTATAGGAAGAAGACTAAGTGTCTTTTTTTGCCGATGTGCTCGGCATTCCCTCGTGGAATTCTGTGGAGGGGGGAATCATTTCCCAACTCATGCCATTAAACGGCGGGGGTTTCTTCGCCTCACATTTCTTGTCATCATTGACTGAACTGTTCCAGATGAAGATTTTTGCAATAGCAGGATATATTTTAAAGTCGAGGTGATTTCGTGTGGCGAATGGCTGGTCCCTGGGTGTGAACGGCTTGTGGTAGCACAGTGGGTCCGCTACTTTACAGAACCTAACCCATGACAAGTTAGTGCTGTAAACCGGAACAACTTAGTTGGAAAGTGATAGAGTAGAAAAGAGACAAATGCTGAAGTGATAGATAAAGCAGAGTTGCTGCTTTATAAATTTAGGTCCTACCAAAAAAAAAGAACTTCCGAAGAAGTGAAGATCCTAATATTGTGACCCGGAAGTAGTGCAACAATTTCCAATGAATTTTATATTTGCTTGTCCTCGCGGGATGATCTCTTTTTTGGCGCCCATTCAGTGAATCGGAAGCAGTGTTCAATATGTTAAAAATTTTGATTCTGATGAAGTTCCCTTTCGTTAGTTTTATTGTTTCTGTGGTGGTATGAAAATAATAAAATAAATTTGTTTAATTTTTATTTCAATTTAGTTCCATGTCTAAGGGTAACCGCAAAATTTTTATTTAATTTTTTCTTATTCTTCAGTTTTCTAAGCTCCTTTTTAAAACTCGATTTAAGTTAAAGCTTTAACTCTTCCTTAAAATATATATATTGCTAATTTTTTTCTCCGCTCAGACTTAGAATTTATTAATAGGGATCGTGAGTAGTGCAAAATATTCACATATGCATCCTTTAGATGCTTTGCATATGTCATTCTCTAAGAAAAACTTTTCTGGCTTTTTGTTGGCTTGTAGAGTCAACGCGCTAACTACGCAGCCGGGTCAATAACTGCAAATGAATGTAGAAATAAAATAATATTGTTCTCTCGGGACGTGAGTGGTACCAGCTATTTGCACGAAATTTTTCAAAAGAAAATGGCGGAGCAAAGACTTATGGCGTCGTTTCAGTAATTGAGCTGTATAGTTTTAATAAATTTTCGCTTTCGTAAATTTCATAAACAGAAACTTTGCTCCACCTTTATTGTTGCATTAAAATTTTTAGAACACAATGAACATTTCTTATTGGAATTTGCGCTTGTTTGATGGTGTGCATAACTGTGGCCTGTGGCCTTTACGAAATGAGTGTAAGTGTGACACTGTTTTACAGCATTTTTTAGGCAGATTGTTTTTTTCTCATATCTCAGTCATTATTTTCGTTTCATCATCTTTATGGTACATTAAAGTTTCTTAAAAGAAATTAATTTTCTTACAAACATTTACGCACTAAAGACACATGCAATATAATGTATTGGAAAACGGAAAATCTTTGTAAGGCAATCAAAAAGTTTAAAGCAAAAGCAAAAAAAAAAGAACGGAAAAGAAAAAGAAATATTGGTTTCCTTTTGAGAGAAACAAAGCGGGTTTAAAAATATAATAAATTCATTTCAAAGCTTTACAAAATTAAAAAAAGTTTTTAAGAAAAAATAAAGAATATTAAATTGTTTTACTACGAAAAAAAGTTAAAGTTGTGTGGAGAAAAAAAGAAAACTGTATTCTGTTCGTATTAGTCCGAGTTTAGACAGGCAAACATTTGGAAGAAAAACATCTGGAATTCCCTTCTGTGTTTTCATTTGCGTTCACACTGACGAAAATGTTGTCGCCGACATTCCGTTGTTATTGTTATTTTTATAAGCAAAAAAAAAAGTGAACAAAGCTTATCGCCGACTACTGAACAAGAAAACGATGCTCTCTTCTCGACCCGTGTTATGCTGCCAAACTGAATGTTTCTCTTCCAAATGTTCGCCCGTTTAAACTCACACTTTTTTTTATTTTTTTTTTATCTGAGACCAGATGACTCCAACACATGCGAAGCATTGTGCTGGGAACTATAGGAAAGGGATAGTAGAAAAAACGACAGGAGGTGAGGCTTAATTAATTATTTTACAGCTCTGCTTTCGCACGTTCTTTGTTTATACTCGTAGCAGTGCTGATGCTTCGGTTCAGTAGCCATTTTTATTATTGTTTTACTTCGCCGGTGTTACACAATACCGACGAAGGAGGGCGTTCTGATGCGATTGTGGATTGCTATCAGCTGAAGCCGGTATTGTTCAGTGACCAGTGACTATGCCTTCGCCACTGAAACCTTTCGACAACAACTGACACACAAAGACACACTAATGCACATCAGAAAAATGCGAGATGTTTATTGTTATTTTAAAATTTTAGTCTGAAACTGGGGTTGAACCCAGGTCTGTTTTTGGATTCGTAGAAAACGTGCAGACAACCATCGTTATCTATCGTGCCATATAATTCATATGAACTAACCCCCACTCTTTGGGGAGTTAGGTCATATCTGTTTTTTTGGTCGTTAGTTCATGCCGCCTGTTAGTTAAACTGGAAGCTTCAATAAGTGATTTAAACAAGCAGAGAACTTATAATCAATCATCATCCAACGACTAGAATGTCTTTCCTTTTTTCTCTCCTCACTTAAAATTACTTAAGAGAACTATAATTATATAAAGATACATCAGTAATATATTTGCCGCTTTTCTTCAAATCGTTTTTATATTATTCGTACTAATAATTCGTGCATATGGGAGTCATAATTGTCATGCGAATTTCGGTTTTACATAAATATAAAATGAACTTTATGTTCCACTTTTCGCATTACCAATTGTGTGTGTGTGTGTGTGTGTGTGTGTGTGTGTGTGTGTGTGTGTGTATGTAAAATTTTAACCCAATTTCGCACAATTTGCTTCCGCATTGCGTTCTTTTTTTTTGCCGTCAGCTTTTTTAACAGTCTTAAACAATTTTATGAGCAGCTAAATGTGAGTGTATTCAAAGTTTAAAATCAGCATTTAACAAGCATAAAGCACAAATTAAATGCTGGTGGAAATCTCTAACACAACTGACGCAGTGCTGCAAGCTGTTTAGCTACCAAATTATCTATAGAAATAGAAAGGCATAACGAAAATTACATGCTACTGCAGTGATATTTACACAAGTACTTGCTCATATAAACGCACAGTGCTAAATTTATTTTTGGGGGAAGTATAGCCAAACTTCCATTAATTGGAGAATTATTTCGAACTGTCTTCGTGTAGCATATCGTAGCATAATTTAAAATTCTTTGCTTTGATGTAACCATGCTTGCAGGAATGCAGTTAAATCCTGTAAGCAAGTATCTGTGGTATGAATAACGACGCTGCTGCTGATTCAGAAGGTCTTCTAGTATCACGGTTTTGAGATACGAAAGAGCTGGGCACGAGCAGAGTCTTTGCACTGCAAGTATTACTGCTCACAGCGGAGCTTTTGTTCTTCAACGTGTGTGAAGATAAATTATGAAATTTAAACCCTAGACACAACCCAACTAACTGCCTTAACAGAAGTCTCTTAGCACGTGTTAAACATGAAAAATTGAGATGTACCTATTCGAAATTGTTCCTCCGTAGTCTAGTGCATGAGTCTTATCAATATAGAGGTGCTGGTTCAATTCCCGGCTAGTCTCTACCGACTAGGCATAAAAGCATCGTAGAGTTTGTGTTGTTAAAAAAAAGCAGTGCTTATATTTTTGGCGCAAATGAACACAAATTAAAGGAGCAAGTAGTTCATCCAATCCTCTCCACAAAAATATTAACTTGTATCCCCAATATCTAAAGGAATCTTGAGGATGGGCGTATGCAAATTGCTGGAATTTATGGCTGTTGTAGACCTTTATGATATCCAATGGGCCAAAACCTTTAACAAATGGTGTTTTCACGTGTCTTATTTAACATTTCTAAGTATATTCAGCAAGACATGTTGGTATATTTTTAATGCCACACAGTCCCTGCACATACTTGCAATTTTTAGAATTTCTGTTTAGAAATTGCATTAGTGTCCACATTATGCAATTCTAGTTTAGCAATTTTTATATTTCTTACGCCTACAATACCAATACACCTACATCAGACTTCAGGTAGAATAGTGAGAATTGCAAAGCAATAGATAATTGCAGAGTGTATAAAGCTCTGTTATCCGTTTCTAAGTTTCAAGAATTGCTGCTACAAAAGTTTTGAGAATTTTTTTTGCGAAGACTCTTCTTACTCCGACCTTCACCGAGCTATGAGTTTTTTGAAGCCAAATTGGTGCTGCGGCAGACAACAGCTCACATTAGGGAAATTTAAGTGAAAAGTTTAACAGAACGCACTTCCCTCCATTGGCATACGGTTTTAAAAAAAGAAAGAAAAAAAAAACTGTCATTTGCAACAAATTTTATTTTATGCAGACATTAGAGAACTGAATAAAATATTAATCACGTCCCTTGACAATATTTAATAATAACTTTTGAATTTTTGTTTTACAATTTATTTTTATATTTAAATTAAAAGTTGATACGATGCAAACAAAACAAGACAAAGAAATTTTACAATTGCCTAATGGTTTAAAATCAAATGGAAGTGCAATAAATTGTTCTTTTTTATCTTGGCGCAGCACTCAGCGACTGACACCTACACATGCGATACATTGTGCTGGAACTAGAGGAAACGCATTGCGAAAGAGATGAGGGTGGCGATGGTCGCAGTAGTCTGCACGTCGACTACAAAACGAAAAATTTTTCCTGGGTTCAACCCCAGTTTCAGACTCAAAAAAATATCTCGCATTTTTTCTGATGTGCATTTGTGTGTAACTTTGTGTCAGTTGTTGTCGGAAGGTTTCAGTGGCGAAGGTATAGTCACTGGTCACTGAACAGTAACGGCTTCAGCTGTATCCAATCCACAAGCACATCAGAATGCCCTCCTTCGTCGGTAGTGTGTAGCACCAGTAAATAATTACGAAAGTAAAATAATTAGTAGAAATGGCTACTAAAGCTACTAAGATTTTTGGAATACAATAAGATGAAATTGTTGTTTAGCATTTGAGAAGAGTATGTTGCATTTGTTAAGTCTATTTCATAAAATGTACGTTCAGTCGTACCATAAACTGGAGTTTATTTTTAGCATTCAAGAGATTATTGGCATTTAAAAAGACTTCTAATTTAAATTAAACGTAGGGACACGTTTGCAGTATTCATTTTATCATCATGAAAGATAAAAGAAAAAGAAAAAAATTATGACACTGTCCAATTGAGTATTGGCACCGTTAGGCAGAGCCACCGTTACTACTGCTATTGATTGCATCTGTTGGAAACAAGTTTTCGCAATTTTTGCCATTAAAAATTGATTTGCTGATGAACAAGAAAGTCGTTGAAATGCGTAATTGATAATGGAAACAATTCCATATTAATGGAAATCAATTATTAATCAGTCTCAAGCAAACATCAAATATTATGAACTAAAACAAACACTGTCATGCACTATAAATTTCACATGGTCAAGACAAATGTTGTTTTTGTTTATTTACATTTGATATTCTAAGAATATCTAATTCGAAATTCCAAATACTATTTACGCTACTCCAGCATTCACATGAATTAATGATTATACATTAAGTACCAGATATTGAAACCTTCAGCTGAATTATATTAATTCTTGTAATTCCATTTCGGCTTCTGTGCCGTTGTTTAGGTGACAAAATGTAATAGAGAGAATTATTATTCGTCAAAAATTATTAACTTGCCGTTAAAGGAAAAATTATTTGAGAAGTTCTCTTTTAAAAATTATGCCACCTATAGAGTAGCGCAAAATTAATCCCCGATGTTCCTTTGCTGTAATTTGTTTTTACGGAAAAACTTTGGTTCTGTTTGCATGGTCATCAACTCTGGCGGCGGATACTTGGCCGAAATCACAAGCAGAAACAAAGTTTTTTATTAAAAGAAAATTACAGCAAAAGAACACCGGATGACAACTTTTGCACCGGATAATTTATTTGACGCCACCCTGTATTTACCACAACTCTCGTAGACTCTACGAAATGGTGAATTATTTTGCACCAAAAAAAAATTGTTCTTAAATGACAATACTGAGGGTTTTGCTGTTGAAATTTAAAGAATTCGAAAATCGCCAAACATGAAAAAATTTCATGAAAAGAATACACGAAACTCATACATTTTACGAAATTATTTTCATTTTATGCAAAAATTTAATAATTTAGAAAAAAAGAAAACAAATAAGCAAATGATTAAATATCAATAACTTCGTAGTTAATGAAGTAATAAAGTAGTATTCTTGTTTATTGTCAGCTAAATATTTCTATTGGCAACGCTGCCCATAAATATTAAGAAACAATGGGCCTTATTATGAGTGTCGTTGTCGCAGTCGAATTTACGATAAGCCAATATGAAACATATGGCACAAGTTGCCACATTTTAACGTTTTCCTTACGATAACGACACCTATAAGTGCTGAATGTTTTTACAACGGATCTGGCAACTTTGCCATATAATAATCAGACAACCGTGTGAACTCACAATTTTTGTTGGCAGATAAATTGATTATCTGACAATTGTTTGGCAATGAAATCGAACAGTTTTCTTACAATAGTCTGAACTGAAAATTTACCTTTTAGTGACAAATTCTCATTGTCAGTACATTGCCAGATCTTACATTATTGTAAGATCTTTCAACCGTGTGTACATAGCGTGAAGTGGCACTACTGAAGCTTTAACAGGCGCTCGTGTGCCCGTGCTTTCTGCCATAAAGAAAAATATTTTCAATCACAATATTTTAGTACAAATAATAAAAGTCCTCAATTAAAACGCTTAAAATTTGTAAACTTGCCCAACAATTTTGACTCGTAAACTTGCGCTGCGCAATTGTAAAACTGTATGCCCTCAAACTTTTCCCAAAAAAAGAATTCATTCATTCAATTAATTCAATTAATTCATCACAAATAGCAACTTGTGTAATTAATCTGAAAGATTCTTTCGTCTATCTTAAGGTATTTTCGAAAACTAATTACAATTTTTAGACACAATTTTTAATTTTTACAGCCGTATCAATAAAAATTTTAAAACGCATTTTAAAGCTTTTTTAAGCAAAATTCATTAAAATGGTATTAATAAACGAATTTTAGCTTAAAATGCACATTTTAAACCTTGTGTAAATATGGAAATTTTAAAATTGGTTCGACCCTGTTTTAAAGCTATTTTAAGATGTCATATTGTGCAGTGTTTGTTTTATTGTGATTGTTATTTGCGAAAAAAAATTCGACCCAATTTTCGGAACGTTTGCGTTTGCAGTGCTCCTTTTTTCCATTTTTATTGTTTTTTTATACGTATGTTAGTTAAAATACTGATTATTAATATGAATTTTTAAAAAACGTGTTTTAGGATTAAAAAGCGTTTTAACTAATATGTATTTCAAACCTTATTTAAGACTATTTTATTAATACGTCTGTTAACATTTTATTACATTAATTTTTATATTGACGTTTGCTAAATCTGGTTGTCTGGTTATCTCCAGTTTCCTAAATTCCAGTACATTTTATGTGTCGGTTATGAATTGCAACCGAACTGTTGTTGAGTTGTCAGTTTCTAAAAATTGTAAAGCGGATCGAAACTGCATTAACTCCAGTTACCAAAACTTCAGTGCTTTTTAGTGTTTTTTTGGCAACCACAAATTTGTGGCGTTTTCTCATGAGGACCCTTAGTATAATAGAAAAGTTGTTCTCTTATTTTCTTCAATAAAAATTAATTAAAAATGCGCAAATCTTATATTTTTCTAAATATTTTAAAGGAGAAGTTTTTTTTTTTTTTTGGGAAATTGCCAGGTTTTGTAAAAAAAAAATGGCTGCACTGAGTAGAAGTTAAAGCGCAAAGTTTGAACTTTTGAAGTTTGTAGCGCGATAGTGCTGATTGCCAATAATTTTCATCGAAATGGAAAATGAATAAACTAGGGCAACCAGCTTTCGAATAAATCGTATGAGAAATGCCAAATTTAATATTTCTGTAGAAGAATAGTGTAACGAATATTGCACATATTGTTCTTGTAGAATGCTGCGTACACACTTGGGTCGAACGATGAATTTTTTGTTGTGAACTTTCGTCATCAGAAATGAAACACATTTGCGCATATGGAATAAAATTATTTACCATAAAATTGCTTTTTAATAGCTTTTCGTTAATGTTTAATTTTTCCAAGTAATTTTTTTATACGGTAGAACAGACAACAAACAACTTTGCTGATTATGACAGCTGTCATTTTTTCGTGTCACTGCGACTTTACGTAACGAACTTTTTTTTTATCTCGGACCAACACTCATGAGATGATGCATTCTGCTGGAACTAACGGAAAGGCATAGTTAGAGAAATGACAGGAGCTGAAATTTCACCTTATTACAACTCTGCTTTTTTGCATGTTATTTGTTTTCTTTTTTTATAGCAGTGTTAAAGCGCATCTGATGTCAAGGAGACGTATTTAATTTTGAAGTTCGGTTTAAGTAGCCATTTTTAGTAATTATTTTACTTCACAATACCGATGAAGGAGAGCGCTCTGATGTGCCTGTGGATTGATACCAGCTGAAGCCGGTACTGTTCAGTGACCAGTGACTATGCCTTCGCAAGTGGATCCTTCCGACAACAAACTGAGACATAGACACACTAAATCACATCAGAAAAAATGGGAGATGTTTTTATGACTAAGTCTAATACTGGGTTTGAACCCAGGACTTTTTTTGTTTTAAAGTGACGGGCAGACTACTTCAGCCATCGCCAACCGACGAATTCGTTGTGCTTGACGAAATTCGTCGTTCGTCCCAATTGTGTTCCCAGCATAATTGATTAAATGTTTTAAGCGTTTATTTGGTAATCAGGCTGAAAACTTCAATATTCTGTTTGCATTTTTCCTCGCCGCTCTACTAGTTACGTCGTCAGCTTCAGCTTCAGCTACAACTAAAAGTACTTTATTCAGTTACATGCTTTAAGGTAGTAATGTAGTAATGTAAAGTATGTATCATGTATATATCATTCGTATATTCCTAAACAATTTCCTTAAACCTCTGCAGTCAGTTTTGTTTTCTTTTCTTCTTTGCTCCTACTTTTTTATTAGTCATAATTATAAATTAATGAGTTTTTTTTCGAGCAGTTTACTTGAAATCTCAACAAATTGTTTTTATTGTTGTTGGGTGTTTGTGTGTTGAAGTTAATGGCCAAAAATTATTTAATAACAAACTGTTCACAACTGAGTGCATTGGCTTTGATCTTTGTGACACACAGTCAAGGGTTCATTAAAGATTTAGTAGGGCAACAGCAAATGGGGCTAATGTTGACAAAACATAGATGAGTCATGAGCGGCGTTGCCGTTTTGGTTACTTTTAACCAAAATTCGTTAATTTTTTCTCCAATGTGTACGTGTGTACTTTTCTTCCATTTTGGTTACTTTTTTTACAATTAAAGTCATACAATGATAACGGTTACTATTGCAGAACTACATTTTTTCATGAAGTTTTCCATTTCCCATCCATTCGATAAGTTCAGGTGATCTTGAACGGATTGTGTGCACGTTAAATCTCAAAATCTCAGTGGCCCATTGTGATTACATCTTCGGCCTGTCAGGAAACTTTTCACGGCAATCCGTCCATTCATTGTAACAAGTGCTAAAGCCTAATTTTCGAAAAGCTGATAATTATCAGCTGTTAGAAGGGAATTTATATATTCAAGCTCACAACTGTTGAAGGTTTTCTTTACGTGCCATCTTACTTAAGCTATGTTCAAAGGATTCTCAGATTTTAAAATATTGTAGGATATGCCAATATGGTACTCACAGTGAAAAATTGTCACCGAAGTGTTCAGACTGTTGTAAGAAATCTGTACAATTTCATTGTGACACAACAAAATTTATCTGTCAAGAAAAATTGTTGTCAGATTATTGTATGGCAAAAGTTGCCACATCCGATGATTAACATTGTATCAAAATATTTATGGGCAGCGTTGCCCATACAGAAATATTTATCTGCCAATGGTGTTATTGTACGGTGCACTAAATGAAGCATATGTGACGATAACAAATGTGTGACAATACGCGTCAATGGAAATGAAGAGTGTTCTTACGCTTGTCAGAATTGGGACAATATTATTCTCATACAATGCACGGACATTACATTGTGTGACAATGTTGCCACACAAAAATTGTGAGTTCACACAGTTGTTGAACATTTTATTATAATTTTTCTGACAATATTGTAATATATGACAATCGTGTGTACATACATTTACTTTGTAAAATAATAAATTTGACATGCTTTTGACAGTTGTGTTTTGAACAAGACAAATTCCGATATGTGTAACCTTGTTTGTAAATATGTTGATAAGCAATTGGAATAGATTATATTACATACATTTTCTCTATTGGGTCCATAATGATAATGATAAATGAGAACCCTCGTATAATATTGGCTCGCTTCAATGGTAATTCATGTGTTTCGTCCGTCGTCGTAAGGCCGTTTTTATGCCAGTCGTTATTCAAGCACATTGTGATCTTTATGGTTTTAAATTTTTTCCATTTCATCTCGATTTTATTTATTCTTCTTAAGGGACTGACTATACGATACACGTATATATTTTTATTTTATTTCTATACATTTTCACCTCATCAAACAGCAAACAAACACTTGCACTTGATTAAGTTTTTCTAGCAGAAATTATTTTTTTCATTGTTGTTAACATATTGTTAATAATTTTTAGCAATAGAACAATATACAATATACAAGTCCAACAAAAACAAATAGCATTTCAAGGGGTTTTTATTGCTTCACATTTATATTTGAAAATGTTCTTTCTTTCTTATATTCTCTTAAGGGCTTTGCCAATGTAAAATGTGTTGGTGAATTATTCCGTAAGTATGTGTGCGTGCAGGAGATTTCAGTTATTTTTATTATATTTGCTTTCTTTTCTATTGTTGCTTTTTGTTTCCCATTGAAATGGAAAATAAATACTTTCGGTTTATTGTTATTTTCACAAACTTTTTTCTTATTGATTTCTTTTTTAGGGCATTTCCTTTCAAGAATTTCTACGGAGAAAACTCCCCACAATAGGAAAGAAATAATAAGGTGTCGTTTACAATAAAAGCAAACAAGGTTTTGGCAAATTAATATAATTCAATGGAATAGTTTCGCTTTACAGAGATTAGAAATGGTTTTTATTAAAAATCTTATTATTGAAAACTACCCACAAATAACGAAACCATCAGTGTGAAGAACGATTGCATTTGATTTTGTTTTTAGTTGTTCGCACAGATCAGATTCTAGTGATTGTATTTGTGGTATCATGCAACTGCAATTTTCGTACTGGTTTAATTTTTCCTAAACATTTTTTGGACAAATGCCGTATGAATATTTCAAAATCTTAAAGCGATTGCTTTAAGCGTGAAAACTCTACATCTCTTTATGCATCAAATTTATTTAATTATACAGGGTGTCTGGTAGCACATTTATATTTTCAAACTTAAATGAAAAACGTAATAATTGACACAAAGTTTTATTAAGAGCATAGAACGATAGAATGAAAATGCGGATTTTATTTTTTAAAGAGTATGTCATCCAGATCCTTCAGATCTTTTTTTTAAATTTCGTGAATAATCGCTCATGGAATGTTCCCGTGAGGCTGCTCTTTTCCGTATTGAAAGACACGAATTTTCACGTAAACTGCTTTCAACCAGTTCAATGTTTTCGGAAGTCCTTGAAGATCGACTGATCCATGGCCGTGGGGCTTTCATAGCCGAAACAGTTTTTTTTATATTTATTTATTTATTTAAATTTAGTCAATGGATATAATCCTTACAGACTAATAACAATGTACTTATGACTATATTGAATTTATGAATTCAGAAAAACAATGATTTTATGCTTTATAACATTATTATTTAGAGAAAAATCAACAAATTCAGACAAATTATTAAATTGTCGGCATAACCTCGTAAAAGGATCAGCCATAGCATAATTACATCTACAAAAGTTAATAACAAGAGGATTACAATGACGAATACTACGACAAGGTACACTAAATTTAACAGAATTTAACAGCAATTCGGAGCAAATATTACCATTGATAAGGTTTATCATAAAAGACACATTTAACATTGTACGACGAATATTATGAAAGTTGTAGTGAGGATCCCATATGATTGATCCGTATTCTAAAATAGGTCTAACTAGCGACACATACAGCTGTTTCGTAATGTAAGGGTCAGAAAACTCTTTAGCCCAGCGCTTTTTAAAGGCCAGCACACCTCTAGCTTTATTTACAGCCAAGGTAATATGAGAAGAAAAATTTAGCTTAGGATCCAGTAAAATTCCAAGATCAAGAAATAAATCAACTAACTCCAACTGATGATCTCCCAAAGAGTAGTTAGCTGCAATTGGGTTACTTCTGGAAAAGCGCATGCATTTACATTTCTTTAAATTCAGCTCCATCATGTTATGTCTGCACCATACAAAAAAGTTGTCGAGATCATTCTGAAGATAAACGTGGTCTCTAAAATAATTAAAAGAATAAAAAATTTTAACATCGTCAGCGTACATTAGTATATTGGCGAAGTTGATAACATTAGGAAGATCGTTAATAAACAGCGAAAATAGAATCGGCCCAAGATGGCTGCCTTGGGGAACACCAGATGAGACATATAGTATATACTTAGAAGAACTGTTGTTAAAACGAATGGTTTATTTTCTATCAATTAAATACGATCTTAACCAGTTTAAACTGTTATTAGTTACGCCGAATAGATCCAGTTTAGCAAGAATAGCGGAATCTCTGCACCCACGAACGAATGAAATTTACACTCGGTCCGTCACTTATTCGCCGAATACCGAACTTTGAACAAAATTGTCGACGAGCAATTACGTATTAATCATTACTCTTAAAAAATGTCTCCACAGCGAACGCACGATGCTCACTCGACCACAGCGACATCGTGACTGACAAATGCGCACAATCGATAATTCCAACGGCGCCACCCTCCCTCCGCACCGTTTATTACTTTTTGAAATAATCGTATTTAAAAATATAAATTTGCCACCAGACACCCTGCATTTCACTATTCAATAGCAGATGTGGACAATAAGAACACTGATCGGTCTTTAGGCAATTGGCGATAGGGGCCAAAGACGGTCATTTCACGGATTAATTAAAAAAAGAAAGTTCAAGTATTGAGAAAACTAAAAGTACTCGCTTGAAATGCATAAAATTCTACATCACTACTCAAAAAATTAATGTCAAATAGGTAACGGTGATTTGTAGTGACGCGTTGAAATTCAACATAGTGTGAGAAAACTGAAAAAATGGCAAAAAAGCTAAAAACTTTGTGTAATTAAATCATATTTGGATGAAGTAATTTTTAAAAAAGTAATAAATCATCAAGTTCAGGTATTTATTGAAATGTTTTGCTTAAATTTGTAATAATAATTTTTTGTGGAAGTGCTTTTATTTTTAATGTTTATATTGGAAATGCAAAAAAAAAAAATTAGATTTTTCTCAATTTAATTGGGCTCAATTAAGCAGAGATTTTAATTTTATTATAAATGTTGAACAATATTTTAGAAAAATTTATACTGCGCATCGTAGCGATTCAAAAGTTATGTACGAATTTCGAAAAGCCTTACGCATTGAGTTTACCAACAGAAAGTTATTTTTTTTAATAAAACTACATCTATATTTACTTGAAAACTACTTGTTTGGATTAATTCTTGAGGTATTAAAAAAGAGCGTGCGTATTAATAATTACTTTGGTTGGCGATACTCGTCTTACCCCTCCTATACCAGCAAGAGTTCATTGGAACTTTGGGTTTGTTTGAAGAGTTATCCACATCAAATTTAGTATGCCTCACTATTGCAGTTACGGAGATATGAATTAATCCGCCAAAAAAAAGGGCTTTTGGCCCCACTGTGCGCCGCCTGTCTTTGTATCCACATGGGAGGCACTACAATACTTCACACCCACCCAATTCACTAAGGAAGATCGAAAAAAAAAATGTTTTTCTTAGTCAAAGTTATTGTTCCTTAATATGCACTGTATTTGTTTGGACAACTTTTAGTGCTTCTAAATTTCAATAGTTTTTTGCTGGGTTGTAGATAATTATTGGAATGACCTTTCATTTCACTTGATTTCACAGACATGCCTTGATGTTCACAGTTGACAGTCATGTCATTCTGCTCCGATATATGAATTCATCTCGTGTTTGCAACAGACTTTTACCAGACAGAGTGAAAGAAAACAATATCATCGAAGCTATAAATTTTAATCGTAATATTTAAAGTGGAAGATGTACTACTGCGATGCATACCAATCAAATAGACAGTTGTATGTGTGTAATGCACCATATGTACTCGTATGTACATAAGACTTTTTTTAACATTCGAAGTGCTGTTTGCTGTGCGACACGCATTTACAATGACCATCCACAAGCCGCAGGAACATTCACTGCATGTGTGTGTGTGTGGATGGGTGTGTGGTTTGAATTTAGAAAATTCATGCTGGACAACTGTTTGCACTTTGCAGGCGCATTGGGAAAATGTTTGATTTATTCCTGCACGCATCATATGCAAGCAAGTAGAAGCATTGTTTGTGTATAAAAACATCTTTATTAAACAGAATAGGGGCATTTCAGCAGAAAGGTCTACCAGGATCGAAAATTAATATGTCAATGAACAAATGATTTTTTTCTAACATTCTATTGCAAATGTTAAAATTTTGTGGTGTTTGTTATTTTCAGAAAATTGGTCTAGAAACTGAAAATTTATTTAAAACATGTAGAACATATCAAATATACTAGTCGATTTTATAACATAATCAGGTATGTGATGAAAATCATTTTCGTCGTTAAAACGTTTTGAAATCGACAAATAGTGTGATGAATTTGAAAAAAAGACGTTTTTAACACGTGACGCATTTCGATAATGCCAGTTTAAATTCGTTTTCAAATCGTTTAATTTTACTTGAACAAAATGTAAAGAAATATACAAAAAAAGTAAAAAAATAAAGAAAAAACGATTATAAATCCGTTCTTATTTAAACGAAAATATTCAACAAATCTATTTAAATAAATACTAGTTAATATAAAGGGTGGTTAAATTTCAAGGGCCGATGTTGATTTTGAATAAAACACAAACTATTTAGGAAATTATTGTAATTTTATTTTATTATGATATATTGGTATTACTCAATTATGTATGGAATAAAATATCGGCCAAATGGACGCCGCGACCACGGCGGCACACCTCCATCCGATGGTCCAAATTTTCGATGACGCTGAGGCATAATTGAGTTTCTATGCCATTAATGTGCCGAATTATCTCATCCTTTAGGTCTTGAATTGTTGCTGGCTTATCGACGTACACCTTTTCTTTCAAATAACCCCAAAGAAAAAAGTCCAACGGTGTCAAATCACATGATCTTGGCGGCCAATTGACATCGCCATTACGTGAGATAACACGGCCATTGAATTTGTTGCGCAAAAGAGCCATTGTTTCGTTAGCTGTGTGGCAAGTGGCACCGTCCTGCTGAAACCACATATCGTCCACATCCATATCTTCCAATTCGGGCCATAAAAAGTTCGTTATCATCTCACGATAGCGAACACCATTCACAGTAACTGCCTGACCGGCCTCATTTTGGAAAAAATACGGCCCGATGATGCCGCCAGCCCATAAACCGCACCAAACAGTCACTCTTTGTGGGTGCATTGGTTTTTTGACAATCACTCTTGGATTCTCATTCGCCCAAATGCGGCAATTCTGTTTATTGACGAATCCACTGAGGTGAAAATGTGCCTCATCACTGAAGATGATTTTCTTCGAAAATTGATCATCCACTGTTGCCATTTCTTGCCACCATTCTGCCCATTCACGACGTTTGGAATTCAAATTGAGTAAGTCTGAAATAGAGAAATGTCAAATAAAATTCGGAAAAAAGCTTGGCGTTTAGGTGTGGTTCACATTCAACATCGGCCCTTACAATTTAACCACCCGATAGAAGTGAAATTTCAAAATTTAAATACCCACATTTCATCTGGCAAATTTAAGGGATCCGATTTATCTCTTAAACGTTTTCTAAGAATATTTTCGCTATTCATCCTATTATTTTCTTTCAAGAGAATTAGCGAAACCGCAGCAAAAAAAAGCATTTTTTAAATAAAAATGATAAAATATGTTGATACAAATTTTATTATGTTATTTTCTTTAAATATTTTACAAACGTTACTCACATACACATACATATGTTTACATATTTTACAGTTGTATTATTAGATTTTATACAGTTGTATTTAGAGAAGATATGTGGAAACGAAACAAACATGGAATATGAAATCGATCGAAATTCATCACACTACTGTCGATTTCAAAAGACGATTTACTTTTCAAATCGATCGATTTTCATCACATACCTGAATATTTATAATAATTTACTTCAAAATGAAAAGACAAGTTCAATATTTGGGAATTTAAATGATTGAGAAATAGTTTTCTAAGAATGGAGATGGCTCACTTTTAAAATCAACGGTTTAATTATTACATACGAAAATCAAAAATTTATAAGTAAAAATATCTATAAAATAATAAGTATAAAAATTTTCGCAGTTAATACAATTTAAACTTAAGAATATTTTTTTTTATTACATTGCATTGTGGGAAAATATGTCCCGTTCTAAATGTCCCGTGCTAAATCATAGTAAAGGCTGTTCAAAAAAGAAGAACACAAATATTTACACATGACAACCATCAGTGGAAAGACATATTATTGTATTTTAATTAAAAAAAAAAAATCTTTTAAAAAATGGTGTTCCAATTGCAAATTTTTTTAATTTTTCTAAATGCAGTTGAAAGCGCCTTTTAAATTTTGTCCCGATCGTGATACTCGTACCATGTTTATTGGTTATGCAACAGAAACAGAAAATCGATAGAAGCTACATTTATAGTGCCATTAATGCTGTATAAAAAAAAACAGAGAAAATAAAAAGAAAATTTAAGATTTCTTTATTTTACCGCATTACAAAAGCAAGCGAGTGTCCCGTTCTAGATCATGGAATTGCCCATATACAACCAAAAAGCTTTTTTTTTTTGCTTTCTTTATGGAGCATTGCAACGCACGAATGTTTATTTTGTAACGTTCATGATTTTGAAGGGATTAAAATTTATTTGCTTCCATTTCGTTGCAAAAAATCGACTTAAATGAGACCGTTTATCAATTCAAGAGAATAAATAGTGGAAAAATAGTAATAAATGCCACACTGTCAGATTTCACTTTGGTTGCATATTCTTTTAAATTTTTTCTTTTTTATAATTTACCAGTTTATTTAAGAACTCACATAAAGTGAAACGATATTGTTATACAAATCTATATCCATACTAATATCCATTATAAATGCGAAAGCAAGTTTGTTAGTTTTTTTGCTGCGCTTTAACTGAAAAATGCCAGAACCGATTTTAATGAAATTTAAAACACATACGCTATACGAGTATATGTACGAAAAAAATAGGGCCAGGAGGCAACATAGGGGATAATATGCACATTGTACAAGGTGGGCCAAATGAAGTCATACGATGTTGTTTGGCTCTCATTTTTTTTTCTAAATGAAAAAACTTCGATTCTGTTTTTTGATTATGTCTATCTGAACCTTTGGAATTTTATTGGTCAAGTCGAGAAGATGATATCGGCCAAATGAGCGCCGTCACAATTCATTGCTATACGACAGATTCTCTCACTCGTGTCGAATGTTGTCCTTGAGGGCTTCCAGGGGCTCGGGCTTGTTCACGTAAACACGGGACTTCAAAAAACCCCACAAAAAAAGTCTGGAATGGTTAAATTGGGCGATATTGCGGGCCAGTGCAAATCGCCAAAACGAGAGATGTGGTGACCCGGGAACGCCGCCTTCAGAATATCGGTTGTGGCTCGCGCAGTGTGTGCCGTTGTTCCGTCCCGTTGGAACCACATGTCCTCCAGTCCTAATACGTTCAAATGCGGCAGAAAAACCTGGTTAACATGGCCCTATAGCGCGCACCGTCCACTGTTGTCGTTTGACTTCTTCGAAAAAAATGGCCCGATGACACCTCTAGCGTGAACAACGCACCATGCAGTCACTTTGAGCGGGTGTAATGCCTCATCGTGCATCACTCGTGGATATATAGTGATAGTTTTGCTTGTTCACGTACCCGCTGAGGTGGAAATGAGCCTCATCGCTCATTATGATTTTGGTCGAAAAATCGTCCACTTCGTCCTCGAGATTGAGGATGGCTTGGGCATAGGTTACGCGCTTGTTCACTTGTCTAGTTCACAAATATCAAAACAGATTTGACATTAGCCGCCATTTGCAAAATTAAGAGCATCTTACAATAGGGTGATTTATTTTGGCCCACCTTGTACATGCCTCTGTAATGTTCTTTAATAGTTAAAGGTTCAAAGTGACAGTATCGCCTTGTAACGTAATTTAATTTCAAGGCTAAAAGTTTATGAGCTGTGTGTGTGTGTGTGTTTTTCTGTAACCCTTGTATTTATTTCGACCAGTTGACAGGGTTCCAGGCATTTTTCTTTTTCGAAGAAGTAAGGCCGAATGATATATACCACACTACTTTACACCTAATGGGGTGCAAATGTCGTTGATGAAAAGCTCTTAGATTTTAAAATCTCCAGAACCTACAGTTCTGCTTGTTAACAAATGAAAGATGTTATGGAAAATGCTCTAAAACAACGAGCCCATAGTTGCAAAGTTGAAAACAGGAGTCATTTATGTGACATTATTTTCCATACTTAGACCATATTTACACCTTGCAATAAACGCCGCAACTTTTGCATGCAACTTTTTGTTTTACAGTGAGTGGTGTAGAGAAGAAATCGGGATGAAAAAGTTGCATAGCCACGCCTGACGAAGTAATTTCGTTCTTTTTTTTCGTTTTAGTTTTGTTCTATTTTCGTTTTTCAATTAAAAGTGTTGTCATCTTTTATTACTCAAGACAAAAACGTTTAATTTTTTAGAAAAACTCTTGTATGGAAATATTTTGAATTACAATTAATGGCCATTTTCACAATGTCTATTTATTTTACTTTTAACAGAAAATTAACTAACTGGCGGTTTGCTTAACAGGCACTATTTAATCGACGGTTAATGATTTCAGTTTCACCATCCTTCAGTTACTTAACAAAAGAATTCGCTAAAAAGTATGGCAATATTGTTGGTGTTTGTTTACGAAAAATACTATAATGACAGAAAATAGAAAAAAATCTTAATGTTTCTGAAAAAAAAACATTGAAGTATACTGAAAGGAAATGGCGGAATATTCATAAGCAACAAATTGAGACAGGTAAAATTTTGGTCTATAAAAATATTAAGATATACACATGTTGAAAAGTTTTTGTAGAGCCTCTAATATCACAGCAAGATTTCTTTTTTTTTGTTTCAAAGTTTTAAAATTATAATTATAAATTATATCAATTAAAATTAGCTATATAATCGACACCTAGATTATATTGTTAACCGCCACATTTTGTTCGGTTAAATTTAACAGACACTTTTTCGTTAAATGGTGTCAGCTAAAAGTTAATCATACATTGTGAAATATATTTTTAGTTAACCGACTGTTAAAGTTCCAATTAAGTTTTAATCAGACATTGTGAAAATGGCCGTAAGTACGACAAATTCGTTGTGCTAAATGAAATTTGTCGTTGGTCGCAATTGTGTTCCCAGCCTTACTTTTTAATTATAAAAAGTTGTTGGGAAATATTTGTTATTCATGTGCCCCCGACCAAACTATGAAACATATCGATTTTATCGAGTCATACATCTATGATATGTTGTGAGATAAGATAAGGCAACTGTCCGAGAAGTATGTTTGAACAAATCGAACCGAAATTGCTACTTTCGTTATTAAACGTACAATTTAGTTTTTGGTTCTTCAGTTTTTTTTTTTTTAAATATCCTTTTGACGTACATCTGTATATTCTGTAACATCTGAACTGCAATCCGCAAACAGAAACCAGCTTCATATATCTGGAAATATTATCTAAAGAAGTTAATGGCTTTAGGACCATGGAATTTGGCATGTGATAATGCTTGAAAAATGAAAATCTTTCGTTTTTAGTAAATCTCGGAATACCAATGTAACTCAGGAATTTTAAAGTGTTTTAATATGCCATAGTCGAATCGAAATCCAGTGCACTCGCAGACTCACTTACATTACATTCCTTTATTAATTTTTTTTTTATTAAAACGAACACACACGTTTTCGCAAAGAGCGAATAAACTCAGTTTATGTAGTCAAAGCGTTGAAAATATTTTTTAAATTGCATTCCAAAAAAGCACAAGAATGTTGCGTCAAGAAGCATCAATAAATAAATATAAAAAAATTTAAAAATCAAATAACAAGTTGACATCAAACATGATGAAAAGAAAGAAGTTACAGTCTTTATTTTTTTTACATTTTATTATGTTTGTCTGTTCATGAATGGCACTGATGTCGATGTCGATGTCGTCTCTAAAGTGCCTGCAAGAAAGTGTACTTCAAATGATGATGGTTCCAAATCCATCAACAAACACTTTTTCCTTTGAAAAAAAAAACAAAAAAAAACATTCGCTACAAAATTCGTTTGAGTGGCTGTGTTGTTAACATTCAGTTGAGAAGAGATTGGAGGAAGGAATTGTTCTGCGATATGCTGTTAGATTTAACTGTCATTACGTCTGCGTGTATGTGTGTGTGTGTGTGGCTTTCAGTTTAGTTGCCTGCCATGTTTGAAACACATGTCAACTTTTATTTACGTTTCTTTTATTTTCTTTAATTTTTCTTTTTGCTGCTGCTGTTTATTTTGGACTTTTTTCCACTACTGGGGTCTGCCGATTGGCTTTAATGTTTAGCCAAAGTCAATCATCCAAAAACTGACTGTGTGTGGCTTTTAGATTTTTTATTTAATTTTCTTGTTGGCTGTCGATTCATCGCATTTAGCGCATCTTTGATGTTTGTTTGACTCTACTAAACTATTTTGCTGTTTGTGGTTTATGATTTTCATTTAGGTATTGATATGTTTTCTACTTTATTTAAAAAAAAAAAATATAATAAAAAATGTTAGTAGACTTTGAAATAATTGTAATAAAATTTTATAACAAAATAAGCAGAGCTAACTTGGCATCTTAAATAAAAACTTGAATTACTTTTGTAATTAAATATTTTTATTTATATGAAATATAAATATTACAGGTATTTTATTTTATTTTATTTTATTTTATTTTAGTTTTTGTTTTTCAAATAAAATTTCCAGACAAATAACCATTTTTGTACTTTTGTTTCCCAATCCACCATTTCCTCTCAGATGCTTTCAATGCATAAAAATATTTTCTGTAAATTGTTTTGCAATTTATTTTGTAAATGTGAAACGATAAATATTTTATTTCAACTTGCTTTGGTATTTTACCATTAATTAGTAGATATAAATTTCCTTAATTTGTTAAACATGGCAAGTGAAGTTAGAGAATTCTCATGAAGTTTGAAGGTTGATCAATCGACTCCACTGGCTCACAACGAGTAAAGGTGTTTCTTGTTATGCTCGTTGCATTATAATGTTTCTCATTAAACTAACATCAGCGTAGTGATATTCATAATTTTTGATGTCATTGTAAAGCAGGGTACGGATTTGCGAGTGAGTGTCCATCCAATGTGCCAAAATTGTAAACATGACACATGTTCATGTGTCGCTCATGAGTGCCAGCCATAGCACAGGAAAAAGTAAAATTAAGATTAATTTTTTTCTATCATGGACCAGCACTCAGGAGATGACCCCTACACATGCGATGCATTGTGCCGGATGTAGAGGAAAGGGCGATAGTTAGAGAAATTACAGGAGCAGCGTTGCTGCGCCTTTGTTGTCAAAGAGACGTATTAAATTTTTAAGCTTTGCTTTAGAACCCATTTTTAGTAATTGATTTACTTCGCTGGTGCTGCACAATGCACCATTGATGAAAAAGTAAAAAAAAATTTTTTTTTTTGGAAAAATTACCAAATTTTTTAATTCAAAAAATTCATAAAAAATAGAAAACACAAACTAGTTACTAGTTTTACTACTTACTCTTAAAGGTGAATGTAATAGAAATAAAATAAACTTTATTTCATGAAAATCCATGGGTAAATGCGTGTTTTTTTGCCGATTAAGTGAGGGTACCTACTTTTGACTTTTTTTTATCCAAAATTTGTGTAGACCCGCAAACGGTGGTATTGTTTGTTGTTGTGTCTAGCTAATTGATAACAGGAAAAATTTCACCATTACTTTCCCATTATTATTTTTAAAAAGAAACAGGATCCCAACACAACCATCTAACTCATAATCGGATAATTTCAAAGTTGTCAAAATTCTGCTGGGGAAGAGCAGTGGAGCAGGTATTATTAAAAACCAATTATTTGTTTCCAGCAATTTGAAACTGGTCCAATCATTATTACAATAATTTTGAATTTTTCTATACAAGGTGGCGCAAAATGAGTCATTTAATTTTGTTTCGGAATAACTTTTTTACTAAATAAATAAATAATTATTTTGAGTGGTGGAAATCTTTATTTGAAACTGTTAAATTTTTTCTGTTAATGGGAAAATATGATATCAGCCAAGTGGCTGACGCCATTGTTGATACACATTTGTGCCAGTTTTATCGCATTTTCGATAACTTTCTGCAGTATTTCTGGTGCTGACTGTTTACATTGCTGTCGAATATTTTTCTTAACGGCTGGGCTTTTTGGTATAAATCCACGACTTCAAGTGGCCTCAAAGAAAGAAATCTGGGATGGTTACAGTATACAGTAACTGTATTGCCGATGGCGTCCTCAAAAAAATACGGTCTAATCAATTCTTCCGCGTGAACATCGCACCACAGAGTAGCCTTGAGTCGATGTAACGGCTTTTCGTGCATCACACGTGGACTTTCAGTGCCTCAGAAACGAAGACGTAACCGCTTAAATGAAAATGCGCCTCATCGCTCATGATGATTTTCAACCCATTGAAGATGGCTTTACAGTAATTCACACACTACTAACAGTCACCAGGCATTAACTGATACACTGTTTGCACTTTGTAACGGAATATGAAATTTTTTTAGTAAAATAGTTGCTACCAGCTAATTGTGAATGAAATCAGAATTTTTATAAGGATTTTAAAGAAATATGGCTTACTGTATTTGTAACATATGCGAGTACCAAAATTAATAATAACATTTCACATTTTATTTATTTTACATTTTTAATACACTTTTTAAGAGAAATATTTTTTTTTTAATTTTCTTGAACAACATTTTTTTTTCTCTAAACATTTTGAATATATCATAAATTATAACGATTTGGAAGAAATGTATAATAACATAATTTAAATGTTATTTTATTCTCGATCCTTTCGTGTTTTTCTTAGTTATAGCGCAGAACTAGTTCTCCAGTTATTACAAAGTACGTGGTGCAACCTTCGCTTTTTTCTATGTAACGCTAAATCTCGAGTACCAGAGTCAATCCAGAAAACGTAATTTATAGGCATTGAATCGGAGTACCATATGTATTCAAATTGACTATGAAACCTTAAGCCACAGAAAAAAATTAGATTTTGTTGATCTGTGGTATTGGTTAAAAAAATCCACACAATATTATTTCTCAGTCTAGCGGAGTATAGCGCTCCATTGTTTTTGTCCGTTTGTATTCTGCAGCTGTCTAGTTCACAAATGTCAAATGATCGACGAAAAACGCCATTAGCAAAAGCTGTTACATCTTGCGATTAATTTTGCGCCACCCAGTGTATACATTTTCTATTGTGCACCTTTTGAAAGCAGTCGCCGATATATTATTCATCATCTGCCGCCGCCGACAATTATAACTAGACTTCGCTCTCTGCGTTTAATATTATTCAAGTGCTCATTCACAATCTTTTCCTCTAGAATATTTAACCTTCATGTAGCAAAAAATAGCATATCCTGCGAAGTGATTTATTGCCTTTTCTCGTATTCCTTTGTTCTCATTAGAAACTTTATCATTTAATGTTGACTATTTAAATGGTGTACAGTGTAGTCTAAGAATCATCCTTGACCAAATAGTTTTCCTCTCGTTGGTTTTATATTTGCGGTCTCTAATAAAATGTGAAATTTTTATCCATTTATAACATCCATCATGAAACAAACAACAGCAACAATTACAATGAAAAAGTGCTGGCCATATCCGTAAAACTTGATAATGGTTAGTTACTTTTTTCATCTACTTTTTTTTTAATGTTTTGAATGCAGAAATAAATATCTGTGCTGAAATATGAGTCACTTGTGTCAGCCACAAACACATTTAAGTTTGTGTTTTATTTTTTTCTTTTACATTTCGGTCTTCTGTCAAGTCAAGTGCAGCGTTTTTTTATCCTTTTGTGGTAATTCCTTTCCAAAAAAAGAAGGAAAATGTATTAGAAATAAAAAACGTTTACTTTATATTTAATTCATTCATGTTTTGGCACAGTCTTTATATGCTCTGAAACTGCATTTTCTGCAAATAAAATAAATTTCTATTCAAGTTTAATCGATGAAAAACATTTTTGTGTTTCAGTTATATTTTACTACACATCTTGAGGTTATAAAAAAAAAAAACAAAACTCGAACCTTATAAGTTTAATAATTTAAATGCAACATTTCTCTTTTTTAATCATTAAAATTTCATGGATGGCATCACTTCTTTTTTTTAACGTTACATTTCTATTTCTTTCTTTCTTTGCAGGTAAATTGCTAATACACAAATTGGTTTAAACAACCGCATACAAATCAATTAATTGGTGCTAAGCTGTTTACAAGAGTGCTAATTATGTATTAATTAGAACATTGGTATGCAATATGAGGTAAATACAGGGTGGCCCAAAATGACTGCTTATTTAAGAAATTATTATTAATTTTTTTTTTTTTTTTTTAAATACAGTATATTAATGGAGAATATTTGTAATTCAGTTATAAAAATTATATCTTGCAAGTGGTGGACATTTTCTGCTTCGCATATTCGTGCTCTTTACATAAACTTTTGCAAAAGTTCAGGCCTATCCATTAACCTTCCTGACCATTTCGTCGGTCTGTGAGACCGATGAATCACTTTTGTGTTAATTTCACGAAAACAAAAAATTACAACTCTGTCATTCTTTCAGTATCTTCATTATTTCTCATTATAAAACGTTTAGTGTAACAAGTGCGTTTGAGTTGAAGTGTTGTAGCGGTGATTGCTAATCGGACGGTCGGTGAGACCGACTTATAGTTAAGTGTTACATTTTCGTTAGGTAAGTTGGTTTTGCTAAATTAGAAATTTTTAGATGAAAATGGACAATTAACTATCAGTTTATATGATTTAATAAAAGCATTATATTCAAAATTAATTATCGTGAGATTTTCTTTAGATATGGCAGATATTGAGCGCATAAGAGCTATTCTGAATGAAATCGATTCAGATCCAGATTCTGATGTGGAAAGTGGTATTGAGTACGAAGATAATATTGATGTGTATAAAGCAAAAACTGATACTGACCAAGAAGACTCCGAGGAAAGTGATGTTGAAGATTCACAGGACGCTGAAGCTCTAACGACTGATTGAAATTTAGAAAGACTAACCTCATAATGAGGCATATATTTTAAGCATTTTTAAATTAATTTTTTTTAGTATTCCTATTTTTTTCTTGAATTCATTTTACTTTTTTGTTTACTTTTAAGATATATGTTAATAGAAAAACAACATTTTATAAATGTTGTGTTTTGTGAAATTTTTTTTTTTTTAATTTTAAAAAATAGGTCTAAGATCAAAAAAGGCAAAGTATTGCGATGAAATATAAGTTGTTGCTGTAAGCTAAAAAAAACTTAATTTTGTTTTTTTCTTACTTCAGTTATTTCAGATTAGTTTGTTAAATATGTCCACTGCACAGGTTTTGAAATTTTTAGAATAGTTTTGATATACCGAGACATACTTGAAATCGGTCTGAGAGACCGAGAATTGTGAATGTGTCGCACAAAAATGAAAATAGTCAGAAAGGTTAAGATGAAAATGAGCTTCAACACGATAATTTCGATATGCTCGTTGCATCAGTGAAATTTAATGCCCATTGGAAAAATAAAATTCTACCACTTTGGTTCGCTTTGCTCGGTCATTTAATTTTGCGTGGTGTGTAACACCGTTCGGTGAATAAAATCTAAAAAAAAAAAACAAAAAATAATAATAATCACTCAGGAGTGACTTTTGGCCCACTTTGTATTTTTTCTGTTACTTTTACAGGTAATACCAGTTAACGATTATTAAACTTAAATCTTGTCAGAAAATGCCAAACTTTGGCCCCCTGGTAAACTTTTTAGTCATAAGGTCCAAATTTTCCTTCCTTGAAACAGCCTGAGTAGAAACACACATACTATATGTCACATAGTCTATTAAGTAGGGAACGTAAAATTTACCTTCTATTGGTTAAAATTGGGCTAAGATAGAGAATTTTAATAAAAAAAGGCCCTTTAATTTTAGACGAAAACTTTTTTATTATTTTATCTCCACTTTTTCTTCATAAATATTTAAATATTCAGGTATGTGATGAAAATCGTTTTCGGCGTTAACACGTTTTGAAATCGACAAATAGTGTGATGAATTTGTATGTGACGATTTGTTGTGACGATTTCGTATTCCATCTTGTTTCATTGAAAAAAAGACGTTTTTAACATGTGACGCATTTCGATAATGCCAGTTTAAATTCGTTTTCAAATCGTTTAATTTTACTTGCACAAAATGTAAAGAAATATACAAAAAAAGTAAAAAAATAAATAGAAAATGATTATAAATCCGTCCTTATTTAAACGAAAATATTCAACAAATCTATTTAAATAAATACTAGCGAATATAC
This sequence comes from Dexiosoma caninum, assembly GCA_963924685.1. NCBI lineage: Eukaryota > Metazoa > Arthropoda > Insecta > Diptera > Tachinidae > Dexiosoma > Dexiosoma caninum. The sequence goes on from OZ004729.1 coordinate 31,743,253, forward strand.
ATAGAAGTGAAATTTAAAAATTTAAATACCCACATTTCATCTGGCAAATTTAAGGGATCCGATTTATCTCTTAAACGTTTTCTTAGAATATTTTCGCTATTCATCCTATTATTTTCTTCCAAGAGAATTAGCGAAACCGCAGCAAAAAAAAAAGGCATTTTATAAATAAAACTGATAAAATATGTCGATGCAAATTTTATTTTGTTTAAATATTTTACAAACGTCACTCACATACACATACATATGTTTACATATTTTACAGTTGTACTATTAGATTTTATACAGTTGTATTTAGAGAAGATATGTGGAAACGAAATAAATATGGAATATGAAATCGATCGAAATTCATCACACTACTGTCGATTTCAAAACACGATTTACTTTTCAAATCTATCGATTTCCATCACATACCTGATTCTGATTATGTTAAAATTTTTGGCATGTGCTCGATATGGAAAATATAATTAATCTTGTCAATATTTCTACAACAACATCGCCTTATTCTAATTGAGCAAATTACTGTAGAGTTTATATTTATAAAATTTGTAATAATGACAAAATATAGAGAAACAAGTTAAATAACTACGTTCCTGTCATTTAAAATAATAAAATAAAATAAAAAATAATACTACTTAGGAATAATTACTATTTGAAACGTAATCGGAAAAATTTTTAAACGTTTATTCTCAACAATATTAAAGAAGTGTCTTATATTTATACGAGTCTTTTAAATAGTTTTTGTAAAATGAAATTATTTTTGTTAATTTTTATTTGCTCGTTTTTATTGCCTTTCAGTCCATAAAGCGGCGTAAAAAATATGAATTATGAACTTAAATTGAAATTTTTTTCGCAAAACAATACTGAGCCTGAAATATTGTGATGGATTATTGTTATTTGAAAAGTTTTTACTATTTTTAATGATGGATATATTTTGTTAAAAAATTATTTTCATTGTATTTTTTTTTGTTTTGTTGTTATGCGACATTTAAAATACTTAAGCGTCACTAAAGTGCTTTAAATTTTTGCCACTTCTCCTATAAAAATATTTATTTTTAAACTTCAATAAATTAAATTGTGTATATGACTGCGCGGTATTTCTTATGCAAGTGTATTGTAATTTTTCAGTTATGACGTTGTTTGAGTAAATGAGCGATATGCATATCATAAGACTCTGTTGTGCTACTATGAAATCAAATTAACAGCTAAAGAAAGATTTGTTTTAAAAATTTATATTAAGAAAATTCTTTAGTGGAACAGGCCAGGCCGCGGTATATTCTTTTACATCTGTATTTCCTGGCATCTTATTACTCTGCATGCAAAGCTTGCACGTGCTAGAACTCCTACTGTGTTATCGTTATATGTAATTTCTTTTAATGTTTTACAAAGATGTTCATTACAACAAACAAAAAGTTTATATTTTCTATCAGATAATAGACATTAAGGCGCCATATTTATATACGATAAAGTTTGATGAATATGAAATGTTGTTTAAACAAGTTATTACGAGTTTAATTAACCAGCTTGGAACGTGTTTGTAATTAAGGAAAATAAACTTTGTGCAAGGGGGTGTTCAAATATAGCAATTGCTCTTGTGGCAAGCAATACAAATTTACTTTATTATAACAACTTAAAAACTTAAAAAAAGCGAAGCAATTCTCGTTTGAGTATTTTTATTATTATGAAAAAATTCTTCTGCTGCATCTACATATTTGATATTTTGCGCACTTCTATTTAATCTATTCACATGAAGATTCCTACACGTGTTATATTCTTCCCACTTCTCCTGCTCATCAATTAAGATATAATTTTTGTAGAAGCTATTTGGTTTGTTTTGCTTCTATATTTCGTAATTTTGACTAAAAAATGGATAAATGAAAGAATAGTTACAGAAACTGTTATTATTACAATGCAATTATCAAAATGTAAATTCTTGTAAAATTGTTATTTTTGAGCATATTGCATTAAATTTTCTTGATAAGGTGTATTTGTGTAAAATGAATAAGAATCAGAAAAAAAGTAAATTTTGAAAAATTCAACTCTTGTCCTTTCTACTTGATACCAACGATAAACTCCTTGACAGCTGTGTATCACTACTTCATTTCACTATTTAGTTCAAATAAGAAATAATGAATAGATAAAGGGAAAACTTTATATATAGTACTTCCTTATACATACATATGTATGTACATTCGTACACAAGAAATAAATTAAAACAACATTTTAAATAAAAATTTTGCAATAAAAATTAAAAAATTTATTTGATTTTCACCTGTAACGAAATTAATAATATCAACTTAATTAAACTGAATTAATTTTCAACCAAGTTTTTTTTAATAAAAATTTAGTTATTTTTAAGTTAATAGTTAATTTAGTGCAATAAAGTGAAATATTACTTTTGATTTTCGAAATAGAACAATTAATCTCCTACACCAGTTGAGTAGAACACGTATGTATATAAATATATATTTTCTATGCCACTACACAGGTCATCAGTACCTTTAATGTCAACAGACATTAATATATCAGCTATTTAACCCAACTGAGTTGAAGTTATGAGAAATGCCCATTTCCAATCAACATATTATATTAACAAAGGCTCAAAGGTTTGTTCTTTCTGTTTCAGTATAGGTCGGGTACCACATATTCCCAAAAGCTCAAAACACGTGAGAACAAAATTAGCTTTTACAACTTTTAACTCTCTTTCCATATTCCAGAATTTGGTTTTTCAGCCCTCCACCACAAAAAAAAAATTTTAAATTTAATTAAATATTTTGGAAATTTTCAAAAAATTTTTAAAAGCAACAAAAATATTTGATTTCAATTCGAATGATTATTTGTTTTTTATCTGGGACCAGGAGATGACCCCTACACATGCGATGCATTGTGCTGGAACTATAGGAAAGGCATAGTTAGAGAAACGACAGGAGGTGAAGCTTAATTAATTATTTTACAGCTCTGCTTTTGCACGTTCTTTGCTTTATATCAGTGCTGAAGATTCAGTTTAGTAACTATTTTTATTATTGTTTTACTTCGCCAGTGCTACACAATACCGACGAAGGAGGGCGTTCTGATTGCGATTGTGGATTGCGTATTAATTTCTATTTGTATAATGAGTGTTGCATATATTCGTACGAAATAAATCAAATAAACATATTAATCAAAATCAGACGTCATTTTGTGTATTTCACAGCAAAAAAAAAAAAATTTATTTATTTATTTAAGCATTGAGCCCAAGCATTACCTAAAAATTTAATTGAACAGATAAAAATATTAATTGAAAAAATTTATTATTCTAATTAAAGGTGTTAATTAAAAATAAAAAAGTAAAATTGTTTCTGTTACATGTAGGATGAAATATGACGCTATTGAGCACTTTTTTGACTCTACATTATTCCGTATGGGCCAAAAAGTCACGCCTGTGTGTAAAAATTTAATAACTTTTTTGTTTATTATTATTTTTTAATATAATATTAGCTTTGTACGACCTAAATTTTAATTATGAACAATAAAAAATAATAATAAACAAAAAAGTTATTAAATTTTTACACGCAGACATGACTTTTGGCCCACCTGATATTTAGGTTTATTTAATTTAAAGATTTCTTCTACAAACTAAGTTTTACAGACTTAATAAAATGTAATTCATGTACAAATGAAATAATTGGCTTTATTGAGCACTTTTAGTTTCTTAAATTGTATTTTCGGTTTATTTAATTTATATTGTTCGCTTTCAAACACCTTTCATCTTCACTTCTCTCAACTTTACTACACTCAAGGTCCACTCTGCTTCTCCGTTCTACTTTATTTCTATCTGCTCTCAGCCTGTCACAGTGTATATTCTAATAACACTGCTAATATACAACAGTGTTGTATATTCAAGTGTCAAGTTTTTGAACAAGAATTTAGTTTACCGGACTTTACAAGTTTTCAAGCAACTTCAACTCTATACTAATTAGCAACTTTTATTTCACAACTTTAATATTTTGACAACTTATCTCAACTTTCGCGCACGATCTCTTCTAACAAACTTTTCAACTGTTTCAATTCCTCTCGTTCCTCGTTCTCGTTTGCACTGCTGGCATGTGCCATATCAGAGAGATATTTAAATTAGTGAGTCCCCGTCCATACTGTGAAGCATATGCTGCAAAACTTTTGAGTTTGTTGTTGAGAAGGGGAAGAGGAGTGGAAGTATGTACGCTGTTTCATGTACATGCAGCTTTTGTTGAATTTCTTATTTGCATCTTTTGAGATGAGGTAGGTGTATTTGACGTTTCATTTTATTTCTTTTCGTTTGGTATACTGTTAACTTCTATCATAATAATAGCTACCCTGTTTTATTGTTAATTTTTTGTGAAATATAATCAAAAATTTAAAAAAAAAATATAAAATTATATAAAAATTATTATATAATTTTTCTTCTTAACGTCCATTTTGCTTCAAATTATACTTTGTGCTTCAAATGTGTATCCAAAAAAAAATATTCACACCTTCTATCACAGGGTAGTTATTTTATATTTACATTCGGTATTGAGAAATGTCAAAAAAAATTAAAAAAAGAAGATAGAAGGGAGGAATAAAAAATACTAAACATGAAGCAAAAGATTCATGTATGGACTCTGCTGCACTTTCAAAAGAGAATTCAAAAAACTTTTGCAGCATATGCTTCACAATATGGGCGGGGACTGATGAAACAGATTACTCTTTACATACATCCATATGTATGTGGTATATCTTTTTAATAATATGAACAAATGATGAATCGTAATAATAGCGGAAGACAATCCTCTAGTTTTGATAAAGCTCTGTAAAACATGGTATTGTTTGCTTATTCACAGCCCTACCAGACAATGTTAAAAAAAATTCACATCGATCGGGAGAGTGACAAACTTGATTTATTAGTATTATTTCTTTCTTTAAATTTTTCCTTGGCATAAACCTAATAATTGTCCGTGACATAAATTGCAAGTCTATTTATTTAAACGTTAGAAAATTGTTCTCAAAGCATCTTCTTCTTTAATTAAAATGAATTTTTCTTCATCTCTGTTGAATTTTTGCTTTAAAAACACGTTTGATAAGTGTTGCTTCGTTCATTATGAATAACTTATTAAAATTCATACACATTTATTTTCCTCTCGCATTTTCTTAGTGAAAATCCTTGCGCATTCATAATTAATAATAATTGTTTTAAATTTTTTTTTTATTCCATTTTACTAATGAGAAATTATATCTTTTAAACTTTCTCAATTACGAATGCAAATTTCCCTCAGGGATGCTTTGCTGTAAACAAAACTCACACATTTTATAAATGAAACTTTTGAAAAAGTTACTTTTTTTTTCTATCACTTTTCATGGAAATAATAATTGTAGAAATTTCCATTCAAAACGTAGCTAATTCAAAAAAAAAAAAAAAAAAAGAAAAAGAAAAAGGAAAACCTTTTAAATGAGTTTTTCTTACCAACGATAAATGTAGATATAACATTACAGAAGGTGCAGTGAAAAGCAATCCAGAGTTTTTTTTTCTATTAAATCTAATGGGCAAGAACACTGCCCAACAATGGCAATTGCTCTACCATTGGCTAAAATTTACTTTTGGACAGTATACTTTCTAATGTTGTCAGAGAACAGCAGCTCGTTTACAGCACATGATCGGTTCAAATATTTAAGTTTAGAGTCGCAATGGACAGCATTTCACTGCCCATCACCATCCGTGTCAGAAGATTTGGCTGCAATTCAGAATGGATTCTCAAAAATAGAAATTTAATCTTCAATCTAAAAATTTGTAAATTTTGAGTTGATTTTCTATAGGGGAACCATTGCTATATGTAGTAGGTGGTTTATAATTTTTGTAATAACTTCATGCAAATAAAGTCATATAATGGTTTCTAATATTAAATCACTTTAAAAAACTATTAGAAAAGGAAATGCAACAGGAATGTTTTCCAGAAATGGGCCAGCACCGTAAGTGCATAAGCAGGTCACGTTTAAAAATAATATCTTCGCTCAGCACTAGATATCGTCTGTATATTACAAATGTATTGAAAGCAGATAACTGAGATCATCTTAGCATACCACCCTCATTCGAAAAGTAAGAGGGGTTGTTTTTCGCTGAGGACTTGGCACGTTCACGATGCAAACAGAATAACTTCGGTTCATGACCCGGTGGGACCAAACATTTTCCTATTGTGCCTATGCCAACAGCTCTCTCCTTTGTCAGTATTTAAGAAATAAAACGGCGGCGAAATAAAATAATAATAAAATGGTTTTCCTCTAGCAACACGCAACAACTCTGCTTTACAAATTCTACAAAAACGCACTTTTGAAGAGTTTCGTAAGAATCAAACTCTCTATAATTTCTCTACCTGTATCTTATCTCCACTATACCTTTCCAACTGGTTACGGTGCAATATATACATATACGTAGGAAACATACATTGAGTTTAAGATCAAATGTAACTAAGATCAACTCGAAATGTAACTGTTCTGCGATATTTTGAAAATCCAGATTTAATCGACTCTATAAACATTTAAAGAACTTTGAGGTTTGCGATGGCTGAAGTACACAGAAAAAATAATAATTAAATTTTTTCCAATTAAGTCTTTGTTCAGTCTTTTTCTTCTCAATTAATAATTTAATAGAACCCACGTTTATTTTAATTAATTATGGTGTTCCCTCAAGAAAGTGCTATCACAATGGTAAAATTTTAAAATTGTTTCAATTAAAACTATTAATTGATTCTGCGTTTTTCGTTATAGGCTGAAATCTAATTACTATTTTAATTCCATATTCGTAATTTAATTCAATTGCACCTTGATTTTACTTTTTGTGTGTAGTCTGCCCCAAAAAAAAATTTCCTAAGTTCCACCCCTGTATCAGACTAAATCATAGAAACATCTCGCATTGTTTCTGATGCGCATTAGAGTGACTTTGTGTTGTCGGAAGGTTTCAGTGGCGAAGGCATAGTCACTGGTCACTGAAAAGCACCGGCTTCAGCTGTATCCAATCCACAGCCACATCAGAACTCCCTCCTTCGTTGATATTTTGTAGCATCTGCGAAGTAAAATAATTACCGAAAAAGCCTACAAAAAACGAACCTTCAAAAATTTAGTACGTCTCCAGACGCTTCGACATCAGAGGCGCTTCAACACTGCTATAAAACAAAGAACGTGCAAAAGAAGAGTTTTAATAAAGTGAAGCATTTCACTAACTATCTATTTCCTCTAGTTCCGGAGCAATACTTTACATGTCCAGGGTTCATCTTCTAAGTGCTCGTCTAAGATAACAAGAAAAAAAAATTGCATCTCTTTTAACTATTTTTTTTTTCCAAATTCTCATTGATTATACAGGGTATGTGGTGGGAAATTTATATTTTTAATATCCGCATTTCCATTCTATTGTTCTATGCTTTTAATAAAACTTTGTGTCAATTATTACGTTTTTTATTTAAGTTTGAAAGTAATGCGTGATCCATTTCGAGGTTCCCTATTTTTTTAAAGAAAAAAACACAGAAAATTCAAATTTAATCGAGAATGATTATTATCATTTGAAAGAACATTCTTTGGCATTTATTTTTTGAAGATTATATACACCTAATGTTGGCCATTGCTACGTCGCAGATGGTCCATCCGTTGAGTCCAATTTTCGATGACTCGTTCGAGCATTTCGACTGGTAACTGGCGAATGACACGCGTGATGTTTTCCTCCAAGGCCTGAATCGAAGCGGGCTTATCCGCATAAACTTTAGACTTTACATATTCCCACAGGAAAAAGTCTAACGGTGTGATATCACACGATCTTGGTGGCCAATCGACCGGCCCAAAACGTGAAATTATGTGCTCACCAAAATGTTCTCTCAATAAATCCATTGATTGATGCGATGTGTGGGAAGTGGCGCCGTCTTGCTGAAACCAAATGTCGCCGAATGTCGTAAAATGCGCCAAGTCGTTCCATACGTCAGTCCGAGTTGCTGCGAACGGCGCCGAATCGACTCTCCATGGTCTTCGTTATACAGTCTCAGCTACGGCCGCTATATTTTCTTCACAGCCTGCTGGACGTGGTCAATTCGGTCGAATATTATCCAATAATGAATGCTGGGTCTCAATATGGGTGATGGTGTTGCGATTAGTACGCTCAGTAGGCCGATTATGTTGACCATAAGTTGAGCGAAGTGCACGAAACACATTGCTCACAGAACGTGAATTTTCTTAATAAAGTTGAACGATTTGTAAACGTCGTTCAGGCGTAAGTATTTCCATTATGAAATGCCAAATAATACTAAACAAAAATAACATGACAGCATGACAGGACTCACACGTGATCTGTCAAAAAAAGTATCTCTACTTGAATCACCCATTATAAATGTGCTACCAGACACCCTTTACATATTTTCACTTGAATGCAAGTGCCTGCAGAAACGTGAGAGCAGTCCGTATGTTCGTAGTACCTTTTTTTGTTTTCAATAAATTATTAAAAGTCCGTTGTTTTATATTCAAATAAATCATATTGGGTGTAGGCAATAATTGCCGATAAAGACAGTATCACGTTGCTCTTTTGTGAATTTATATTTTGTCAGTGCACCCAGTATCTTTTACTGATTAAATAAAATAAATTTAAATTTCACAATGGCACGTTATCGTTAATTTAATTTTTTTGCTTCCATTTCCATTCTATTTGAGAAATATTCCAAAAGTTTTCTTGTTGCTGTTGTTGTTCTGAATTTTCTTAATTTTACACCATGGTTAACAAATATTTCTCTTCACTCATTGTTTTCTTCTACTGCTACTGTCGTGCCATAACTTGCCTTTTTAACTTGACAGCATTGAGAGTTGGAAAGTTCTTAAGGCGCTGAAAGACAACAATTCCTAACGACTTAAACAAGAAACGTTGCAGGCATTAATTAGTAAAACAATTGAGTGCCAGAGAAAAGGAGAGAACGAAAACAATATTTCCAAGAAATAAAACAAAATGCCCAAAGTGTTGTATTTAATTTAGTTTAACACGACATGACTGTAACGTTATTTGGGTGACTGAGTGAATTGGATAGTAAAATAAATAATAAAATGTTCAATTTGTGTGTTTGTTTCCTTTCATCTTGGACCCTTTTTTTACTTGCATAATAATTTTCTTTTATCGAAAGTACTTCCCTGTGGAAGGGATTCGCCTTCCAACGTAATTTTCTTAATTAAGTCAGAAAAAAGGTTTGAAAGAAGTAAATTTCTCAAATTTTTAAATGAAAATTATTTTAAATTCTTTTATAAAGTTTCAAACTGTTACATACAGACGATAAAGCAAAACGTTTTAAAGAAACAAATTTTTTCATGAAATTACTTCTGGCACAAAAATTGCACGTGCTTCAGTCTTCAGCATCCGTTAAAATTTCTTTTTTTTTTTTTCAACACAAACCTAATGGGGTAAATATTGATTTGTGGCTAATAAAAGTGCGTACACAAAACTTTTTAAATTAATAGCAAATACGCTATGTACATTTAGGACAAAATGACTGTACGTGAATGTAAAATACTTGCACATATCAAAAGACAGATTGGCTTGGCAAGAAACACCATTTTACTTTTCCGCGTGTGTGCTGATTTTTTATCATGTGGGTGACGATAAATAAATTTTTTTATTTTTGTATTTATTATTAGTATTAAAATACTTTCTGTATACGTCAAGTTAAATATGTCAAGACGTAATATAGTGTTCACACTGCGTTTTACTTGTTGTTTTCAGAAGACGTTTAGCTCCAAAACATAAACAAGTAGAACGCAGCATTGATTTTGTTTCAAAGGCTGTGTTCATGTACTTTTTATTTTGCTGTTTCACTGAACGTAGCTTTTAATGGCAATACGCAGCGTTACCATATTTAAAAAAAAAAACTTCATTTTTAACGAAAAACTTTTTTCCACAAAAGTGTCCAAAAAATTAAAAAAAACACAAAAATATATATGTATTTGGAATTCAATTCTATTCAACATAAGATAAATAAAACAAACAAAAAAAAAAGATAAACCACAACTTATTCTTCCCACGATTTTGGGCAGAGTCCCATTTTTTTTTTTGCTTTTGTAGGAGCTTCCGATGTGTTTGTAGCGTATTCTAAGTTATTTTTTGCATTGCTGCTTAAAACTAATAACACCAAAAACCAAAAATTCCATTATCGTTAGCGTTTATCTTTAAATATTTATCCATGTTTTTTTGAAATACATAGTTTTTTGAAAAAAAGAGAGGCAGGCATAAAAAACTATAACATTATTAATACGGCACAGTTGTATTAAAGAGGAAATAGAGACATTTAACACTGTTGCAGTAATAAGGAGTGAAAAATTATAAAATCGTTTACATTAAATGCAACATCAAATAATATTTTCGTCATATGTTCTGTAAATTAAAAATTAATAAACAAAACTCGAAAATTTGAATGAATTTCAAAAAATCTTATTTTTGAAGATATAAACTTAAAAACTTTTTGGCTTTTCACGTCATAAATGCAACAATGAAAATTTAGTTGTTTGCATTTTGTTCATATTTGCTGCAACACTGTTGTAATTAATACGCAAGAAAAAGCAAGAAAATTTAGTCTTAATACTGTATTGATACATTGTAAATGTACGTTTAAGAACTCAGCCCTTTATTTAATTTGTTTGTTGTTGTTAGTGCAAAAAAATGTCTACTTCTGCCGATAGTATATAAAAAAAAAATAAAATAATATTTATTACTGCATTGTTTATGTATTTAATATACAAATAAAAATAATAATATCCCGGTAATTTAATAATTAAATTTTTTAAAGAATTGTTAATTCACAAGCTGTTTTTAATTTATTAGCGTCAATTTAACAAAGCGTCAATATATTACGTAAAATGCAATAACTGTAGTATGAACACTTTGGTTTAAGAGTTTTAAAAACGTACTTAAACATGTTTAAGTTTAGGAGTGTGAAGTGGAGTTCATAAATCGTTAGATCGTCCTTCATATTGTGAAATTTGTTTATATTGCGCAATTAATTTTCAATAAGTTCAACATGAATTCTCTATACTCCTAAAATTATTTGGGGAATACGAGCTTCTTTGCTCATTAGCATATAACTGGATATACCTTAATTTCCCACCTTCCCAGAATAACCAATAATCTTAATAATTTTATTAAATGTGATAACACTGGAAACTGGAAAAAAGATCGATTCAAAGATGTGACTTGTGTCTGCGGTTGTCAAATTTAAATTTATCTTACATACTTATATCCACATATTTTAGTGAATTATTTAGAAAATATTCTTTTTATTCAGAACTTGAATTTTTTTTTAAGGAAACGCAATTGAGGAAAAATTGTTAAATCTGCCTTTTGTAAATTTAAGTAACGATATGTTCCTCCTTTTTTTTTTATCTTGGACTAGCATTTAAGGGATGGCCCCTACACATGCGATGCATTGTGCTGGAACTAGAGGTAAAGGATAGTAAAAGAAGTGAAGATTCACTTTATTACAACTCTGTTTTTGCACGTTCTTTCTTTTTATAGCAGTGTTTTAGCGCCTCTGATGTCAAGGAGACGTATTAAATTTTAAAGCTTCGTTTTAGTAGCCATTTTTAGTAATGATTTTACTTCGCTGATGCTACACAATACCGAATATTAGAACATTGGGCATTAATTTTTTTTCCTATTATTCAAATGGAATTTTGTCTAACTGTGCCCATTTCAAAATTTATTTTCTTTCAAAATAGTGGTTCTTATTGCAGCATTCTCTTTGTTTTTATTTTCCTTTTATATAAATGATTTAATTAAAGAAACAGCTGCTGAAGTTAAACAATGTTACATACTTTCAAGCATTAAAAGCGAGAAATTTTACAAAATCGCGAGATGGACTACATTTAGTACGTGTATAATTTTTCGCATGTTACTCAACAGTTTTCGCACATTCGAACAGAGTGCTGGACTTTAAGCATTTAAGTTTTTCTCATTCTTGTATTTTTTCGTACTAAGAATCACGTCGAAGCATTGTTTGCGTATTATTTTAATATACACATAAAAAAAAGTTCGGTGATTGGGGAAATTTTTACCGAACAGCATTTATTGCCAAACTTTGTAACCGAACCCTAACGTTCGGTCGGACACTAAAACTTACTGTACACATTAAAAGAGTCGTATCTACACAATGGAAAGAGACTTCCTCAGGGACGATGTATATTAACAGTATTAATTGTCCCATTTTAAATTCTTAAAATTTAATTTCGGAGTAAAATTTGTAATTACTGTTACTTTAATTGCTTTTGATGAAACATTAATTAACTTTTTAGGTATGTTTAAGACAAATAAATAGATAAAATTATTTAATGGAAAATTACTATCACGCATTGTATGAACAGCATATGGCAAATATGCTAGACTTTTAAATATGCTAATGAGATTAATCACATCTTTTGAGTATATTATTGCTTTAAACTGTGTGAAAAAAGAAAACAAGAATTGAATTATGTGCATGTATGCTGTCATTTTGCAAATTTTCGCATTTATGCTTCGGCAATTTTCAATCAGAATTTAAAAAAGTTTTTATAAGTAACAATCACAAAGTTTTAAGAATTTTTCTATCAAAACAGTCGGCGCTTAGCAACTAAATCTGTTATGAAAACTTGCATGACTGTCAAAATTGGCAAAAAGGAAACCATGATCCATTCTAATGCTGCACAAACTTTTAGCGCCCGTTAAAAAAACTTATTCAAATATTTGCACATTTAAAATACATTTGTTATAAATGAGAAGCTTTGCTTCTTGTTTTAAAGAATCTCTAAAACAGTTTGTTAATAATCCCTGTGGTTCTTCTTGTAATATTTTAAAGTTTTTCCCCAAATGTTTTGTTCATGGTTACAATTTTACATGTTTCTCTAGAATTATTCTTAATAATGTGTAAAGCAGAAAAGAAAATGAAAAACTATATGACACAAGCACATAAAAAATTAACTTCAAAGTTTCAAATCAACTTTATTATGAGTTTTTCTTTTTGTGTCAAGTTAAGAAAACGAATGGCTTTTGGGTGACAAAAATGTTTCATATTAAATACATTTTTAGGAACAAATTTTAAGCTGTGTTTTATTTATTCTTTTTAACAACAAATAAAGATTTGTAAAAGAAATTCATCTCCATAAAGAATGATTCTTTAATATTAACTTAAAAATTTCATGTTTTTAACACCCATGCAGCAGTGGACTTTCATTAAGTTGGTTACTTAATGCTACTTAAACCCTTATGGAGTTCGTCGTTCTCTTTCTGTTTCACAAAAAAAAAAAAACAAAAAATATAGAAATTCTTCCAAAAGTTCTAAAAGTACTTCTTTACTTTTTTTAAATTTTTCTGCAACTGAACATGCTCACTGTGGTTTAATAAAAACTTAAGCCAACTCAAAAACTTTTACAGTATTATTGAAGTAAAAGTACACAACTTGGTAACAGAGCTAGCAAATTCAGTACATTTATACTTCATGCAATACTTTTTCCACAACAAAAGCAACAAAATCGAGGAAAGAGTCTTTAGGAAAGTTAAAAGGAAATAAGTTGAATTTTTTATTTCTTACAGGCCAGTAATTATGTGAATTATGATTCTTTATATAACCATACAACAACTACATATATATATAAATCATCGGAGGAAATATCGGTTTATCCATTTAGTGGTCTGGCAAGGCTGTCAGCTGTTATATATGAGGAGTCGCAGAACAAAACGTGCCTTTTTGATTATTTCAAAATGTTGGAAATTCAAAGATTATTTTTTTTCACCCGATTATTTTATAGCATGAACCCAGAACATATTACAAGTTCCTTCCTTATTAAAAAATGCATCAGACCACAACAAGTTGCAACAATAAATGTTAAGAATGTATGAAATTAAAGGACTTTTAATTTGAAAAAAGCACGTTTTGTTAAAATAAAACAAAAAAAGTACGTTTTGTTTAAAATATTCAAAAAAGGACGTTTTGGTATGCGAATTTTTGATATGGAAATATTTCTTATATGCATACATATATGTAATTATTTTTTGTTTCTTGAGCTTGAAGATAAGAGAATTTTCTCTTATTGAAATTGATATAAATTTTTAAACAGAACGATATAAACTTCTGGAAATTCAATAAAAATATCAGTAAAATTCAATGAAGGGCGACCTAACGATGTGCTGTATGACAGTTTCCGCAAAAACCGAACTATTTAAAGCTTTTTTAAGTTCCTATAGATAACTCTATGGTCGGCAACCGTGATGGGTCAATAAATTGTTTGTGAAACTAAGTAACTACTCTTGCATTTATTAAATAGATTTCAATCAAATAATAAAATGTTTGTTGTATAAAGAAAATTTTTTTTTGTAGCTATTTGGATAGTTTTGTTTGTATATTTCGTAATTCTCAAAGATTCTTTGGGAGCTCTTGTACAGGGTGTCCGCCGGCAAGGTATACTACTTTGTTTGTTTATAATTTTTGATTTTAAATGAAAGAGAATGGATTTTATATTGATAAATAATTTATTTAATGTCGGCAATTATGTATGGAATACAATATCAGATAAATGTTTGCCTCTGTTAGCCTCACAAATGCGAGCCCTTTTGACCACATTTTTCATTACATTCTCACACATATCATATTTTATTAATTTCATCACGAATATTTTGTTTGAGTTGCTCAAGCGTTTCTGGTTTGTTTGCATAAGCCTTGCTTTTTAGATATCCCCACAAAAAGAAGTCCGGAGCAGTCAAATCAGGCGACCGTAGAGGCCAATCAACATCACCATTTCTTGAAATAACTTGTTGCGGAAAGAGGACTCGCAGTAATTCCATTGTAATCCTGGCTGTATGCAATGCGGCACCGTCTTGTTGATACCTCATGTTAATCAAGCCCAAAGCATGCAGTTGTGGCGTTAAAAAATTGTGGCCAAAGTTGTTCTTTGAAGATCAAGCTCCTGAGCACGGCGTCGAAATGAGGTTAATATATTGTTTTGAACACTTTATTGAGCAGCAGTAATGTTTTCACCCGATCTTGCAGTACGTTGTGGTCCATGCTTGAGCCTATCACCTACAGATCCTCTTTCTTCGAAATCATTCACTACACGATAAATAGTGCGTTTTGTTGGCGCGTTGTTTCTCCCAAAAATTTCACGTAACTTTTTCATCGTCACAGTAATCGATGATTGATTTTGATAAAATGTTTTAACGTATGTTTATCGAATATTTTTCCTTAATAAATTTGGCACCTGTCTACTTCACGACTGCCAAATATGAACTGTCAAGACTAATGTTTACCACAATGGCGGCAAAACAAAGTAGCATACCTTCCCGGCTGACACCCTGCATAAACATGTACAATTTCTTTGTTTTTTTTTTAAGAATTTGGTTTAATGCCTACTGAAGATTTTGGTATTAGCACCAAATGAAATGCTGCATATAGACCAGCTAAACCATATAATATACACAGATACATTTTTTATTCTACTCTATCTCGTGTAAAATAGACGTACGTAGTACGCCTTTTCTGTATAAAACCATCGATATAGTTTTTCAGACTCCGTCTGTAATAGTTCACCAAGCCAACAAATTAGTCTTTATAATGTTACATAAAAATTAGTTTAAAGTTGAGATTATTGAAAAAAAAATTTTTTTGTTTACGTTGTGATATGCAGGCCCTGCACCCTGCTTGCGGAATGTGTCGCACATTTCAATTCTTTAAATAAAAAAAAATTTTTTTCGATGAAATAAAAACAGACTTTTCTGAATGTTATGCGTGTTCTGTGCTGGATAAGTACCGCGTTGACGCCACAAACTAAAGATCAGGCGAAACATTTTTCTGATGTGTGTAATGGTAACAGCACTCTCCTTCGTAATAAATAAAATGGCTCTTTTTTTTAGTTTAAAAGAAAAAAGCGATAAAAATGTTTTAAAAATGAATAAACCGCGCTGTTGAGATAAATCAGCTTTAAAAATTAATAAACCGCGCAGTTGGACAGTTGGTCAGGAATTAACTTCTATTAGAAACTTTCTATCACAGCAACACCTGTCGCTTCTCAATCCCTTCGCAAATAGTTACGGGGCACTGGTCCAAAGTAAACTTTTTTTTTGTTGTAATTTTTCGTACATAAGAAAGCCCTTTAAAATATAAAAATACCTCACAATCATAAATTATTACGAACGTCTCTACACATCAACATAAATTCTCCATTCAGAAAAATGTAAAAAAATAGTTTGTGCTGCTGCTTGAACAACAATTTATTCAGGTGCTATTATTATGACTGTGGCTCATCTTGACCCACAGTAAAATATAAAACATAAATTTTCCAGACGACAATTTGTTTTCCTTAAAAATATTTTCAAATGAATATGAACAAATCTGTCGTCAGTCATTGTGTAATTAATTAATAAAATAGATGTGTGGTACGTATATGTTCTTTTGTATTAAAATACTGAATCGACCTCTAGTTGACAAAATATTTTAATTATAATTTTTCATATTTGTCATTTTCTATTGTATTTCAAATGGGGTAGAAAAAACGGTCGTAAATTTTCCTAATGAAGCCAGTGGCAGCGATATATTTGTTGGCCACAAAACGTTTTAGAAGTGGACGACACAGACGAAAAGAAAAATTAAAAAAAAACTTTCAAACTTCTTTGTGGTTTCAAACTCACTCGCCCACATGCTTAAAACACCATTCTCCGCTAGTGAGTCTATGCAGCAATTCATTAGAAACTTTCAGCTCTTCCTTGTTGGAATGGAATATCGGCGGCAAACACGCTGTGTGTTTTGAATAAAAGATTCACTAAGAAACAATAAATACCTGCTTTTACATAATTTTCTTTTTGCTGTTTAGAATTTATAGGGAAAGAAAAGCATTTAAAGTCTTTTTTTTTGTTTGTTTGTTTGTCAGTAAGTCATAAACATTTGTCAACTGTTGTTCACACAAAAAGGCCTCTTATTTTATTACACGCTGCAGGACACAGAAAAAAAAAATTAAAAACTTGTTCATTGGATCAACACATTTTTGTCTTGTGGCTGCAGAAAATTTTTGTCAACGAGATGTTTTTCTTTTTATTTTACTGTTTCTTTTTATAACAATTTTATGGTGAAAAATATAATAAAACTGACAGCCAAAATCATTTTCGAATGCTGTTTTCTGTTTTTTTTCTTTCAAAATTACGAAATAATGGCGATTACGCATTTACGAGGTAATTGAATTTGCATTTGTATGAAAATCCAAATTAACTTTTTCACACACGAAAAACGGCAATAAAATTTCAAGATAAAAACTAAAAAGGGCATTTCTTTAAAATTGTATTTATTATTCATATTGCCTCCATGAAGGGACAAAAGTGGCATGCGGCGATAATCGCCAATTGCCTAAAGACCGATCATTGTGGTTATTTGCCACTCCTGCACGAGGTGCCCCTGCTTTTGACTGAAAATGACGGATCTAGATTCCCAGGTGATATTCGTACCTATTCATGCCTGTAGAATGAATGACACTACGTTAGTGTGTCTTCTAACGGTGACATCCAGATACTGGGGGCCCCCTTATTGTGACACCGGGGCATTGTGTCGGCTCGACCAACTCCGTCCTCTTACTTCTCTTATGGAAAGGAAAACGAAGTAAAAATAATAAAGGAGGCAGCAGTGCCTCACGGAAAACATATCCTACCCATAACCTTATTTCCTGGTTCCAGTACAATACACAGCATGTGTAGGGGTAATCCCCTGAGTGCTGGTCCAAGAAAAAAAAATAATATTCTCGCAAGTGGCCTGCGAACCAGCGAAAAATGGAGATTGCTGTGGTCTTAGGACGCGATGAAACCTCCAAAATCACCGCAGAAGAGGAGGACGAACTTCTCACCGCTCTGTTACTGCTTCTAAGCTCTGACGGGTTAAATAAATGATATTACAACTTTAGAACCACATCCCTGTTGTTACAAAGAGTGCTGATGACGTGTGTAGTGGCATAGAAAATACGTATTCTACTCAACTGGCGTTGGAGATTAACTGTTCTTTTTCCCTTATTCTAATCAGAAATGTAATTTCTTTACAATATTGTGATAAATTAACTGTGAACTTGAATACGATAAAAAATTTCATTCATTTGTTAAGTTTTATTTTTAAATTTAGTTTTTTATAAACAAAATAGATGTCATCTCAAAGCACACAGTGGAAAATTTCACTATTTTTCCGTTAAAAATAAAAATCTTCAACTTGCTATCCATCACCAGTTAAAATCTGAATAGAACGTGTATTTTCTGAATATATTTTTGGGTTCTTTGTTTTTATTCTTTATAAACAAATTTTATTTTATTTATTTTAAAAGGTGACATTTTTTTTAAAAATAAAGCTTTTATTTTATTTGATTTAAAATAATATTTTTAATCGAAAAACGTGCATAGAAATTTTTGACCCGGTTTTCGCAACAACCCAAAATTTGTATTGTTTGCGTTAACCGAGATTACACTGTAAATATGTTTATGTATATATACATATATACAGTATACTTGATATAACAATATAGCAATCTGTTATATGTTTCAAAATGAATTTATGGTTTCAAAAATGCTAAACTTAAAATAAAAAAAAGGCTATAAAAGCAATGAAGCTAAAATGTAAATTGCGAGGCTAAAAGAAAAAAGAAACGGGTAAATCTAGCCCAGAAAATGCTAAACTGGTATCACTGACACACATCCATACTTGTTCATATTGATATCATGGCGAGAATAAACGGAATCCTCCCGAAAAATCGATTTGCGAAAATTGGGGTGAAGTAACGTCCTACAAACGGGAAGTAAATAAAAAAAAAAAAATAGGTGTGCTGTCATAGAAACAAATATTATCGGTTTAAATGTTCGATTCAGATTTGCTATACGAATTTGGAGTGAAGGAAATTATTGTTATCGTGTTTTTCTCTTTTGGCAGTACATTTTCCGAAGTGCTTTAACAAAATAACTAAAATAAAAATAGTATGAAGCGAAGAAATGAAACAAAAATTAACGTCAAATAAACTCAAGGCCAACTTATAGTTGATAATTACGAATTAGAAAAGAAAAAGAGAACTTCCAGTCACATGAAACCATGTACTCCTTGCCATTCTTTCCCCATCCTCACTCACATCGTTAAAGCCAGATTTTTCGAAGGAAACCTTTCATAATCTAAACAATATAAGAAAGTAATTTTGGTATTTGCCAACAATCAATAAATACATTTACATTCAACCATCATGTGTTCGGGTATATTCTTTGATTCCGCCAGAAGAAAACGCTATAAATTTGAATTTTTCAATTTCGATATAAAATCTCTTTTTTGTTTTTATGTCTGAGGAATTTCGATTTTTTTCTGAGATCTGTGGAAAAATCGGAAATTAGTAGTCAGCTATCGAGTATATACAGTTTGTACAGGGTGGGCCAAAAGGAGCGAAAGTGTTGGAAAACCTTGAAACTTTTTTATTCAAATTTTTTATTTTTTTCCAATATTTTGTAAAAAAGACTTGGGGACTTTAAAATGGAACAGTACACACTTGAACAACGTGCCAAAAGCGTTGAACTTTATTTTTGTTTTCAGTATTTTGTAAAGAAGAATTGGGGAATTTAAAATGAAACAGTACACAATTGTATAACGTGCCAAAAGCGTTGAACTTTATTTCAGAAGAAAATCATGATTTTATTCATAATTTAATTATGAGCGACGAAGCCCATTTCCAATTGAATATGCAAAAAGTGCTACGGAAAATCCAAGAGTAGTTCAACAGCGAGAATTACACCCACTTAAGTGTACCGTTTGGTGTGGTGTTTCGTCGGACAGGATAATTGGCTCATATTTTTTTTTGAGACTTAACACGGTGTCGCTGTTTCCATTATTGTTGTTAGATGTCGGACAATGTTGGAAACTTTTTTAAGGTCGGCCGTGGAAAACCATCCGCAACTATTGTTCCAACAGGATGGAGCCACATCGCACAATGCGAAGTACACAAACCCCTTCGGTCATTTTGGGCTACCCTGTATACATGTGTTATATCCAATAAAAATAGGAAAATAAAAAAATTTTTTATTTACCATGAGTGTTAAAAAGTTAACTTTGCTTGTGCCATTCTGTTCCCCTTAAACAAAAAAAAAAACAATATGAAGCCTGGGTGAAGAATTTGTGGTTTTAAGCTGACTTTTTTTCTTGAAGTTTATTAAGTTCAAATTTGCCGCTTTGGAGTCGGGAACTGATTGACGAAAACGAAATACATTGCCAATCATGTCACGTTTTTTTGAGCGTATTTTTCAGCATAGGTCCGTCAAAGTCATTTGCCCGTTGAACTATTCAACAAATTACGATTCATTGCAAAAAGTAAAAAGAATTAAAATTGTGTTTTCTACATCAGTTTAAATCATGCGTTAAGTTTGGAACACCTTTGGTATTGATAAAACGAAAGATAATATTCTCATCAAAATGTTTACAGTAGTCAGTCCGTGTACAGGAGAGTAAAATGTTGTAACCAAAAAAAAATTGATTAAAGTTAATATTTGTTTTGTTTAATACATTTTTTCTTCTACTTCTGTTCTTTCTACTTTCCTTGTATTGAAATTAATATTCAAGAATTGTCGTCAAACTTTATGGTGCATTAAAAATATATGTTCGTTACTTTTCGTCGTTCGTTTCGTTTATTTGCCTTAAAAATGTTCAATTAATTTTTGTTTTTCCAACGTTTTGGCTGTCTTTCCACTCTCCCTCTACTCTTTTGTACACTTGAACTATTTATGGTAAATGGAAAGGTAAATTATGCATTACTAATGCCAGTGGAAATTGTTCTTGCTTTTCTTTTGCTTTATGGAAGGATTATGGCATTGGCTTTTAAGAAAGAAAAAATTAAATAATTTCTCATGATCTTTCTTTTGGAAAAATTATTATTCTTTTGCATTTTGTGGCGCTGCTGAACTAGTACGTCTGTGAATGAAAGAACTGTCTACAATTAAAATCTATGAACCATAGTCATAATGTAAAGTCGGTTTGTTTTTGAAGCTTTAAGATCTTAAATTAAAAACCAGTTGTTAAATCTTCTGGGGGCGTAGCAAAAACATTAAGTTCAAGCGACTTGAATCATTAACATGTGGAAAATATTCACATACTACACAGCAAGAAATTAAATACTTATTCAATTGCTAAATTCATATAAATTAATATATATCGCCCATTTACAATATCATAATTAAAAAAAAAAGAAAAATTTTGTAAAAACGTACTTAAAAGCCTCTTAATGGGGAAATTAAAAAAATATTCTTCTGTCACGAGTTGAGTTCTGAAGTTATTTGAATGAATTTTTTTCACAAGATAAAGGCCATTATAAAGAATTATTCTGCATTATCATCTTAAAAAGTGTATTTTTTTGATTATGACGTTATTGAAGTAAATCAGCGATATGTATATTATTTTTACTGAAATAGTTCCTATCACAGAATTGACAAAAATAAATGATAAAAATTCCTACATTTTTATTTTTTTTTATTAAAATAATATACTATTGATGAAATTGAAATTTATAAAAATTTCAAACAATTAATTTCTTAAAAATATCTAAGAAATTTTCATAAATGTAGGTATTGAAATAATTAAAATGTTTTATGAAATTCGATTTGGAACCAATAAAATGAATGTATGAAACAAATAAAAAATTGTAAAATTTTTTTTTGTTTTATTCAATGAAAATGAGGTTGCACGTTGACTACAAAATCCAAAAAAGTCCTGAGTTGGACACCAGTTTCAGACTAAATCATAAAAACATTCGCATTTTTTCTGATGATCTGTGTCTTTGTGTCAATTGTTATCGGAAGGTTTCCAGGGGCGAAGGGATAGTCACTAGTCACTGAACAGTACAGGCTACAGCTGTATCCAATCCACAGGCACATCAAAACGCCTTCCTTCGTCGTTATTGTGTAGCACCGGCGTAGTAAAATAATTACTAAAAAAGGCTACTAAAAACGAAGCTACAAAATTTAATACGTCTCCTTGAGATCAGAGACGCTACAACACTGCTGTAAAACGAATAACGTGCAAAAGCAGTGCTGTAAGATAGTGAAGCTTCACCTCCTATTATTTCTCCTACTATCCCTTTCCTCTCTTTCCAGCACAATGCATCGCATATGTAGGTGTCATTTCTTGAGTGCTGGTACCAGATAAAAAAAAAGAGATGAATAACGGTTCATATTCCATTATTAAAACTCAAATATTTACATTTGGTTTTTATGTTTAAATTTACCAACCCTTATAGTTTTCACTTTCTAAAGGGCAACAAGTGTTTAATGGACGCTCTACAAAAGACCCTGCTAGACGACATATTTTTTACATCTGTCTTCTACACGTCGAGTGTTACTTTAAAAAAAAAGGTTTCTGTAAAAGTCAATTGACGTTCAATTAGTCAATTAGTGTTCGTGATTTATTTTCATCTAACGAATAGCGGCGAAAACATAAAAGAGAAATAAAATTAACAAAATTTGCTCAACAAATTAGTGCTTGTAAATAACAAACAAATAACAGATGTTGAGAACATGAAGAGTTTACATTCTTATGTCAGATGTGACTAAACGTACCCGTTTGCAAGTCAATATTATATTCAGTAAAATAACAATTTTGGCGGACATGCAGCATTACAAGTGAGTCTCAAAGTTGACAAGTCAGATGTTAAAAATATGTCATCTGAAAAGGGGCTTAAGCATGACTAGTAAATCATCATCATTCAGAGAGCGGAATTGAAAGCACAGCATTGTATTTTACTTAACTTTTCTTTAATAAACTGCAATTTAAAATGACTCTGCAATTTGAAGGTGCATGCACATGTTCCTAAGGAAAGCGTCACCGTTGTCACATGCAGATAAATAATAATAATAATAAATGTTCATCTTTAATATTCAAAACCATTAGTTTTTTATAGCAAACAAAGAATTTCTCAAACTGAAAATAAAACGCATATTGAATGATGTCATTCTTGGAATGTTGATCCTGTTATTACAACTTGTGCTACAAAAGTTATCACTTTTCAATAACAAAGTATAAAAGAACTAATGAAAAGTTTCGACATAAATTGCCATTAAATTAATGTTTTTAATAATTAATGTTCATCATACACTTCTGCTCTCCATAGAGCAGCAGTGTTGCAAATTACATTTTCCTAAAGAAATTCAAGTTGTTTCGTTTTTCATGCGTCTAATAGAATTTTATTTTCGTATAATTAATGACTTCATTTAAATTGTGCATTTCTTTTAAATTCTGTTTCACTTTTCTTGTATTGCTTAGAGAGCTCAGCAATTTATATTCATATTTTTTCTTTCCAGCCAATGCACAGTGGGTTCTCTTATACGAACAAGCGGTCAAAAATCTATATCTCCAAAACTAAAATAACTAGGGTCTTAAAAATTTGCCAGGGCTATGCTGCTATGAACTTAAAGTTAGCAAATTTTTAGGAAAAAATGTTAACAACTTTAGCCACAGTAGCAATTTGATCTATAATTCCCTTATAGATTTGTTTGAGGAATTTTTTAAATAAAGTATTTCAATATAAAAATTCGTTTGTTTTAAACAATTTGTGTAAATAATTCTTATTCCATTTTAATTCATTCGCAAAAAAAATTCAATTAAAAAGTTGTACAAAGTTATACGAGGGCGGATCAATAAGTCCGTGACTTTTTGAAAAACAAAAATTTATTTTTCAACATAATCTCATTTTAACTCAATACACTTAGTCCTACGTTTCCCCAGGTTTTGTATTCCTTCCAAAAAATAGGATTTTTTGAAGTCCTTAAAATAGCCATTTGTTTGGTCAATAATTCTCTTTCCATTGAGCCATTTCTATAGATTTGGAAATAGGAAGTAGTCACTAGGGGCTAAATCCGGAGAATATGGCGGATGAGGTACCAATTCGTAGCCAAATTCGCAAAGTTTTGCCATAGAGAGTGCACACGTTGGCACCCGTTTATTATCTTGATGAAAAATATCTTTTTTCTTGGCCATATGGGATCATTTTCTTTTTAAATCCTCATTAAATCGGTCTAAAAAGTTGGCATAATATTCGCCGTTTATAGTTTTTCCGCTTTGAAGATAATCGACGTGGATTATCCCGCGTGCATCCCAAAAAAATGTTGCCATCACCTTATGGGCCGACAAAATTACCTTGGCCTTCTTCGGAGCTGGTTCAATAATATAATGTAATAAGGTAAAATAAGATATAAATATATATGAAATATTAAGCAAATCTAAAACTTCTTGACTTCAACTACTTGTTTTCTTTGTTGTTAAGTTTCCGGAGCCAGAAATAAATGGCTCTGAGCCTTTTAAATAGTTTTTATTTGTAGCAATGCGCGATATTTTTCGTGTAAGTTGCAATCTAAACTGTTTTATATATTTATTTTTCGCTTCAGCTGCTTCCTCCGATAATTCAATGCTGAATCAACTCAGCTCCATGGATCAGAATTTTGTGTATCCATCCATCGGGAGGGAGGGATATTCCTCAACAAGTTTTCTGGCTGTCTCCACAGCATATTCCTCAAACTTTTCGGTTTTATTTTCAAATCCAGAATTTATATACTTGCAGAATTGTGGCACATATTTGCAGAATGTGCTTATCCATTCCTGTTATTTTTGATGAGTTAGTCTCTTTCTATATTCACTCCATGAGATGTCTCGGTATTATGATCGACCAATACCTCACTTTTGGACTTAGGAAACTGTATCATACCTTCCTATGAGGACCAGATATATTCTCGCACATAGTTTTCTTATGTCGCCCCTGAGCTACTGTATTGAGGTCTACTCGGGGACATTTATGTACAATATACGTGAGATTGGTCAAATTATTAGGAGGATCGTTAGATTTGCTTATCGCGAGGATATATCGACATATATCATAGATTTCCCGGGCTGTGGTCTGACTCGATATCTTCAATTGATAACACTGCTATACTTCTACAAGGCTATGGAATTTGGCATACCACAATATATCTTCAACAGGTTTTTTCACACAAATGCCCATCCCCATCAGAAAAATTGCGATATGTTTTTATGAGTCTGAAACTGTGGTTAAAAAACCTGTCTTTTGAAAAGATCACAAAACTGTTCTTCAGGTCTTATATTTTTCCAGTTTTTATTATTTCAGAAAAGAAGTTAAAATTTAATGTGTTTGGGGGTTTTTGGAGACTTCTGCCACAATATCGCGAATAACTTTTTGGATAAAAGTAAGTTTTCTTTTTTGACTATGCAACCACAATATGGGAATGCAATATATAAACATACTTCCACTTTCAACGGACACAAACATTAAATCTTACAAAAAAAAAAAAAAAAAAAAAAAAAATTTATTATATTCAGATTAGAGTGGTAGCAATAAATTTAGTGCAATAAAGCTTAGAAAAATAAATATTATTTTTGGGTGCGAAACCACTGTGCAATGATGCAACTTTCTGTTTTAATTTTTGCTTGAACACTTTTCAACTGTTTTCATTGCATCTATAAAGTAGGACAAACTGGTGCACTCAGCACGTCCTAGAAGTTTTTACTTGTGGATCAAAGAATATAATATATGCGCATGTGTGTGTGTGTGTGTGTAGCCTTGTTAGTGGAGAGTTTGCAATCAAAGCGATACATTAATGGAAAACAATTAACTGCCTGCTTTTGTTAAACATAAAAAAAATATATCATTCAAAGATTTTGTATATTGAACACAGCAACATAAAATATGTGAATGTATTCAAAAATGATTAAAAAAAAATTAGTTAAAAATTGTATAAAAACAGGCACTAATAGGGCCGTCTATTTATTACATTTGCCAGGTCCACTGATTTTTATACAGCATTTTTTAAACATATTTTTTAAATAAAACAAAAATATTAACTTCTACAATTAAGTTTTCTCTCCCTCAGGGCTAATTAGACTAAACATCTTATTTGTAATGCAGTTCAGAACAGTAATGTTTATTCGAGTGGGTAGAAGTCCGAAGTAAAAACTGAAATCTTTTTTTTTTTTTTAGAAAAAAAGTGGAACTTAGTGTGCCAAAGCACACAGAAGCTGTGCTAAAAAAATTACTTAAATTGTTACCATCTTAAATGTTCTTTCCCAGTGCTCAAGGGATGTGTCCTGCAATGCAAAATATGTCCCGCAACCTATTGGAAAGGGTTAGTTTAGGGAAGAAGCATGTCCTGCAATGATAGCAAAATACAGAGTTTAAGACTGCAAATGTACGTTTTTCTTTTGCTGCGTTTAAAAGACAATAAAGTTCTTGTGAAGCATTTAAAAGTCTTATTGCTCTGTCTCTCGTATGGCAGCCCAACGGAAGCTATCTTAAGAATTTGGCTTCCATTTGTCTCATTTCATTGTCTCTATTCAGTTGCCACATTCGCAGTAACATTTTGACTGCATACGGAAATACAATGACTTGAAATAAATGACTTTGTCGCCAGTTGTACCGACTTCAGCAGATACGTATTCCACAGGCACATCAGACCGCTCTTCTTCGACGGTATTGTGTAACACCAGCGAAGTAAAATAATTATTAAAAATGGCTACTAAAACACAGTTTAAAAATTGTATACATATCCTTAGCATCAGAGGCGCTGCTATAAGCAAAGAACGTGCAAAATGCGGAGTTTCAAGATAGTGAACAATCACCACCTGTCATTTCTCTTACTGTCCCTGTCCACTAGTTCGATGCATCATCTCCTGAGTGCTGGCCCAAGACAAAAAAAACCCATATTACAATTATTATACCGTCAGTTTTACTAAACTGAAAATGTAACTAACTAACACATGCAACAAATGTACAGCAATTGTCTGACTTTGAATACCCAGTATATTTTTTTGATGCCCATGTATTTCAGATTCTATGGATAAGCTTTTTTTTTTTTTAGAATTTTTGCTTTTAATATGAGATCTTATCATAACTTTCAAATGGCGTATTGGATCTTGTTGTGTAATATAAATTATTCGAGGTTTAAATTATTCTAATATTTCAGTATAAGAATTATTTTAATGCAGCCTACAGACCGAGGAACATTGTTACACACATGTATTTCTTTTAAAGTGCCACTTTTCAATCCACATTAGGGAAGCAAAAAACAAAAAAAGAAACATCAGTTGCGAATTAACGATTGTTGATGATGCAACTACTGTACGCGGAAAAATACAAATTTTAAAAATGAGTGATTTGCAAAGCCAATTATTATAATTGATTTTTTATTATTATGATCTACAGATCTAATGTCTCATAATTCTGGTAAATTTTTATAGAAATTTATAAAATTTACCCAATTTTGACTATTTTCGATTGCAGCCATTTTTCTTATTTTCGTTTTTTTTTATTGAATTAATTTACTTTTGTCAGCGTCTTAAAAAACACTTAATGGCACGACTAGTTTCAACGAAATAAAAAAACAAAAAACAGGAAACATCAATACAGACAAGGGAACATGGCGTTTGGAACATGTAAAATATCAAAAAATTTTTATATTTTGGAAACATGAAAGGAAAAACACGAATTTCAATAAGAAACATCTTTATAAACGGAGGAACATTGGCAGAAACATGCCCATATTCCATTCAATGTTCCTCCGTCTGCAGGCTGCGTACGAATGATTTTTTTTTTTAAATTATGAAATTTTTTAATTATATAAATTCTCAAAAGCAGAAATCCTCAAATACTTACCAGTTCTATTACTTATTCATAAAACTGCATACAATATAAATAAACTGAAACGTAATTCATGAAAATCGATGGGTTAATACTTATTTTATTCCCAATAAAGTGAAAGTATATATCAATCCTTTGCTGCAATATCGTAGTAATTCAAAAAATTGTGAACTGAGAAAAATGCATTTGACATTTTTAACAATTTTTTTGATAGTATTTTCGTGTACTAAAGTTATTTTTTTACAAGTTTTCAAATAACGAAGCATGTTTTGTAATGTTTTCTATTTTTAAATTTCTTGTCATAAAGGAAATATTTCATTATTGCAAATAAATATTGTTGGAAATAGCTGGAGCTATAATAAAGACATTTGTAGCTGTAGAATCTGAACAGTTAGAGATAGACTACCATAATCATCTTTTTTCCTTTAGATATATATTTCTGCATACCCAGCTCAAGAAATTCAAATTTTGAGTTACGACGGTATTGCACCAAAGGCTCGATATGTATGCAGTAATGACAATTAAAGCGCAACAAACATAACAAGCAAACTTACCGCCACTGTCGATGCTGGCACCTACCTACGTGTAATCACCCGTGAAATTTATAGCGACTACCGATTCAATCGGTACAAATCAAAAGCACATTTTGTTAATCTTTATCCTGTGCGAAACCATTTTTAGAAAGTTTACAGCAGAGTGAATTTTATTAAATGAAAAATATTTTAACTATAGTGCCTTGTTTTGTTGCCCTGAAAGGTATTTATTTGCATACATGAATTTATATAATAAGAAATCCTTACTGAAAGTAAATAATTAACTTTGTACTATAGGATTTTTAACATTCAAATAAATGAACTAAAGAAAATCCCTTGTTTGGTTTGGTTCTATTTGATGTTCACAATCCAGCAAAAACCGGGCGCAGCAGCCGTAACATACAGTTTGGGCCAAAAGTAATCACCCGGGGCATAAGTAATCACCCGATGTTCTTTTGCTGTAATTTTTTATTAATAAAAACCTTTGGATCTGCATGTA
Source organism: Dexiosoma caninum (assembly GCA_963924685.1). Taxonomy (NCBI): domain Eukaryota; kingdom Metazoa; phylum Arthropoda; class Insecta; order Diptera; family Tachinidae; genus Dexiosoma; species Dexiosoma caninum. The sequence continues at coordinate 31,771,930 of OZ004729.1, forward strand.
TGGTCATCAACTCTGGCGGCGGCCACTTAGCCCATATCATAAGCAGTGCCAAAATTTGTGTTAAAAAATAAAATTACAGCAAAAGAACATCGGGTGATTACTAATGCGCCGTGTGATTAATTTTGGCCCAGCCAATATGTATTTTATTATTCTTTAATTGTAAAATAAACATTAACAGCGAAAGTTGGAATTTTATAAATGGACAGTTTAAGGGTAAACAAATAATCGCCGTCGAGCAGAGGGATGCGCTCAAACATTTTATTTGTCAAAAGGAAATCCTTCGCAACAATGCCGTGCTTTGAAAAGAATCAAACCATCAATCAAATTAAATAAAATCCTACATACATACACCGAATACACTATACTACTCACGCTATAGGGGCATGTGTGATTGACATTTGTGTATTTCGCAAACATAGTAAATATAACCTGGAGATATGGTACTTTCGATCTGTTCTTCATAAATTGACAAAAATCGGTTGTAATGTTTATCAAATAAGGGCGATATCCATTGGCCTTCTTCTGCAGTTGCACATTAATCTGTGTTATAATTTGAATTACTATATGTGTATGAATAACATGTATAACTATTTCTTACTGTGGCGTTGGTTATGTCCTTAGCATGCAGGGTATGATTTACATTCACCGCCACCGTGTCTCGTTTTACTAATTTCAATTCGCATACGAATGTCGTCGAAAGGGTGGTGTTGACGTCTACGCATTGAATATTGGTGAATTTATAATGAAACCCGATTGCTAGAGGTATTAAGCAAATGACGATTAATACGAGTTTGATTATTAGTTCCATATTGTTTCTCACTTCGCATATAATTTGCAACTAACAAAAATTTCAATAATCATTTATTTAAATAAAAGCCATTTAAGTAGCGATCACTGAGCCATAAAATAAAAACCTAAATTGCCAATTAATAATGATATTATTATGTTATATTATTATTATTATTATTGTTCTTATTATTTAGTTACCTATCAACACTACCTGTGTTTTTAACTTAAATATAATTTTGTGTCTAAATTTACATCCGGCCGGCCACCTATACATGCACACTTTCAGATTGTAATTTCATTATGCCTGAATGTATGCTTTACATTATAGTTGCCATTTCTTTTTAAATATTTTGTTTTATGTCTGCACAGTAGTTTTGAAAAAAATTTAATTTGTATTTTTTATGGCTCCATTGGGGTATTCAAATGGTAGTCATAAAACCAGGTATTTTAAAAAAACAACAACACGAAAAAATATGACTGCTGTGAACAACTCGTCATAATTTAGTGTGGAATTTCAAAAATAAAGCTGATAAGAAAAACTCGTGTATAAATATTTGGTATCGAAATGTTAAAAACAAGTGGAATAACTAAATTAATCGAACTTTTTAATATAGTGAATAAGAAACTGCCTATACATCTTGTAATATGTCTAATTTGAATTAAAATTATAAAATTGTTACTTTGGCACACAAAAATTATTGAAATAAATTTAATCGGAAACATCTGTTGCCAGCGATAAGAACTTGATAATTTTTGGACGGCGGCTAGTAGCTAAACTTTAAGTGCCTCGCAGTCAGTTAAGTTCTAAAAACAAAAATTGCTCTTTTGTATATTGTTAGATGCTGTGATTCTTTCTTTCTTACATAATTTTATGTTATAAAAATTTATTTTAATGTGTGAATGATTTTGAAAACAATTTTTAATTTTTTTTTTCATTTATATAAAGCGGCGGCTTGTAAATATTATCGCCGGCTCGACTAAAAAGTTTCAGCGAATGCCTCGGACTTATTCTGTTATTTTATGACAACACAATATATATATACAGCTCAAAAAGTCTTATTATTTTATGACTTTTTTGTTCGAAGCGCAACAACAATCTTTTTAAAGTATTTTAAAATATTAGGACATTAAGACAATATGACTCAATAGCACACCTTTTGAATACCCCATATACTTATGTTTGTAGTTGTACTAAGAAGACAAATGTGCATACATGCAATTCTTTTTAAATCTTGGACCACCACTCAGGGGATGACTCACACACGTGCGATGAAGAAAAATGATAGTGAGAGAGAAGGTGGTGAAGCTTTACATTCTCACAACTCTAATTCTGACGAGCAAATGGTACCATAATTCGGACGCCATTTTTGCAAAATGTTTCTAAGCGTCAAACCAATTCGTTTTGGCTATAAGTTGTGGTGTCTGTGCTCGTCAGCAGGATACCTCTATAACTGTATACCATATGCTGGATCGGCAGACAAATATAACAAAGAAGTTGGTTTGGGGTCCGATGTTCTTCGTCGTTTGGTGGAAAATATAGAGTTTCCAGAAAGACACATTGTATATTTTAACAACTTTTTCACATCTTAAATACCTCATGTGTCTTTTGATTGAAAAAAAGTTGTGCGCAACAGGAACTGTGCGAAGTAATAGAATAGGAGGAGCAGAGCTGAAAACCGGAAAAAGTTAGAAAGAGGCGATTGTGATTATCAATTTGACAGCAATAATAAAATTTTAATACGTCGTTGGTACGATAACAAAGAAGTCACTGTTGGCACCAATTTTGATCAAGTTTACCCAACAGTGCCAGCTAAAAAGTGGAAGAAGCAAAAGCAAAACAAAGATGGCGACGTTATCGAACAAGGCCACTTTGTGTATTACAATCAACCCCCAATTATTAACAAATTATAATAAAAGAATGGGAGGAGTTGATTTGCATGATAACGCAGTACAAACCTATAGTGCTGGTATTCGAGCGGAGAAATGGTATTGGCCGCTGTGGATCTCAACTTTAAATTCATCCTTGGTAAATGCTTGGAGGCTTAATTGCTTCCATCATCGTTACCGAAATCAAAACATAATTTCGCAAAAAGACTTCCGTGTAGCTATTGCATATTATGTAATGGTGAAGCAGGAAATTGATTCCGTAACTGAAGACAGCGCTAATGATTCGCCAAGACCCTCAATAAATATTCTTCCCGCAAAAAGTAAACACCTTATAGTTAAAATAGAAAGTAATAAGAAATGGATATGCAAACAGTGCCACAAACCTAGTTCTTTCTTGCGCAAAAAATGCAATTTTGCTCTGCACACCCATTGTTTTGAGTTATACCATTAAGGAAAATAACATGGATTTTCAATTTAAATATATAAATGTATCTGTGTTGTATGCAGTGTTGCAACGCGTGTGATGTCAACAACATGTATTCAATTTGAAGCTTTGTGCTGCAAAATACCGACGAATGAGGGCGTTCTGATGTGCCTATGAAGCCGTTACTGTTCAATGAGCAGTGACTATGTCTTTGCCACTGAAACCATGCGACAACAACTGACACAAACCGACATCAGAAAAATGAGATGTTGAACCCAGGAAATTTTTGGTTTTGTAACCAACGTGCAGACTACTTCAGCCATCGCCACCCTCATTATACACCCTGTGCCGATTAAGTGAGTCTACAAATAACATTAAACTCTTTTCCATTATTGAGTGGATGTCGAAAGCTATCTATGACGGGCGGCTGTTTTTAGCTTTGCGCATTCTCTTTTGTTTGGCAACGCTTTTCCCAAGCATTTTTCGACATAGAGAAAACCTCCATTTCACCTAAATGGAAGATAAAGGCAAAACGCGAAAATGTTTTTTTAATTTTTTCGGGGCTAATAAATCAATATGTTTTTAAATAAAAACATAAGTAGAAGCCTTAATCTGGCCCTCACTAGAATTTTGTTACTGTCGTCTCTTTTTTTTTGGGGTATTTAAATACCCAGTAGGCAGGGATGGGTTACTACACTAAATTACAAACCGTTGTCGTGTGACAAATTTTATGCCCTAAGCAATGTAGTCACCGTAATATATGTCGGCATAACTCAATAACAGTTTGTCAGATTTCCATAAATCAAAAAAAAAAAAAATACTCAGAGTACTGTAGCATTGAGCCATCATGGTGGGTGTCTACTGTAAACTTTATTTAAGCTGTACGGCATGCATTTTGTTGTTCTGTTACAGTCTTCATATAGCATTATAGTCATAAAATAATTGATATTTCATTTGTTTTTTTTTCGTTCTATAACAAAAATTTTGCATTAGTTAATGGAAACTTTATAAATCCGGGACATTTGTCATTGCTTTGGAGAAGTCACTCGACAAAGAAAAACCAACTTCTTACGTGTTCACTCTTTAAAAAATGACTATTTATAAAGAATCGAAAAGGAAATTTTTTGATCTCAACTGAACAACATTTTTGAGTTGCTTGCAATAACAGTAGTTAATAACGGTAACAACGTATGGAGTATATGGGTTACGACACTGCAAAGCATAAGTATTGTTTAATGTAATTGTTGTAGTTGTTGTTGTTGTTGTTGTTGTTGCTGCTAGTAAGCATTTCATAATTTTTATGTGTTAAACATTTAGCCACAGTGGGAGAAATATGCATATGTGTAACAAAAGAAGACTGTAATTAAAGAAATAAGAAAGAAAAAAAATTAGCATATATTGTGCAATAAATTTTAAATGTAGGTCTATATCAACGCAATTATTATCCTTGAATAAGTTTTTATTTTCGTTTGTTTTACAAAAAGAAATTAAATAAATAAATTAACAATGAAAATAAATGTGTACGCAAGTATTTAAATAATTGAATACAAAATCTTTTTAAACATTTAATTGCAGACAATAAATTTGTTAAATGAAAATTTACATTTTTTTTGCTGGTTTGTAGTGTAATGGCACGCATAAGCAACTAAATTGAACTACAATCACTTACATTTCATTTCATTTGTTTTTCTCTATTACTTCTTTGCAAAAGGGTGATATGGGTTGATGCTACAATATCATGTGTTTAGTACCCAGTCCGGGGCAAAATGTTTGTGTGAGGTCTGTATGATAACAGTGAGAGTGCTGTTGACTGACTAGTTAGCGTGTTGACTCTTCAACCCGAGTATTGTGGCTATAATAGCTTGGTCAGTCAAAAAAAAAATTGTCTGATGTGCAGTAGTATCACTAATGATGTATATCCCAGCAGTATCTGAAGTGTCGGTGAAGTACATTCATAAATAGAATGACTTTTCTTTGTTATCATAACACCAGAGACGCAGTAACTGTGGTTTAAAAAAATTGGTCAACAGCGCATGACCTACTACTTCATTTTCTGTTACTCATCTTTATATTCTTCTCTACGCCGTCTATCTATCTCTAACAGGTAACACGAAGCAAACTTTGGGAACTTTGATTTTTTACTTCCGGCAGGATTGACTAGCCTAATCTATCTAAAGGATGGTCCAACCAAAACGCACGATGTTAATTTATATAAATAGTTAGTTACTACGCATAACTCAAGAACGCCTGGATCGATTTTGATGATTTGCACCAATTCGAACTGGCCTCTGGCCAAACAAGAAGAATACTTCTTTTTTTCTTTTCCAAAACAAAAACACCAATACAAAAAGAACAAAAAAAAAAATATGTAAATTGTATATGAAATTCAATGTTAAGGTAACAATGCCGAAAACTGTGAACTCACATACATTGGAACAACAAAAAGAAGTTTGGAGACTAGAATGGGAGAACACAAAATGGACATCGGAAAAAAAAGAACAGCACGCGCGAAACATATGTTAAATACTTGACACTCAGCTGATATTGATAATGTGAAAATACTGGACATGGAAAATAATTTAAGAAAACGATTCATAATTGAGCGTTTACGTATACAACAAAAAATCAGCACAACAATGAATTTAAAAAAGGACACTGACAATATTAACAATGGCTGAAGTAGTGTGCACGTTGACTACAAACAGGCCTGGGTTGAACACCAGTTTCAGACTAAAATTAAACATATATAAAAAAAAAAAACACATCTCGCATTTTTCTGAGGTGCATTAGTGTGTCTTTTGTGTGTCAGTTGTTGTCAGAAGGTTTCAGTGGCGAAGGCATAGTCACTGGTCACTGAACAATACCGGCTTCAGCTGATAGCAATCCACAATCACATCAGAACGCCCTCATACTAAACCGAAGCTTCAACACTGCTATAAACAAAGAACGAAGAAGACCAAAAAGCAGAGAGAACGCCTTCCTTCGTCGGTATTGTGTAGCACCGGCGAAGTAAAATAATAACAAAAAAGGCTACTAAACCGAAGCTTCAACAGTGCTACAAACAAAGAACGTGCAAAAAGCAGAGCTGTAAAATGTCGTTTCTCTAACTATCCCTTTTCTATAGTTCCAGCACAATGCATCGCATGTGTAGGGGTCATCTCCTGGGTGCTGGTTCCAGTGATTCTGTGATTCTGGCTCAATACAGGACAAACAACAATGTGTTTAAAGTAATTTTTTATTTTAATTTTAATTTAAAATTGTAGAGAAAAAAGAATATAAAAATAGAATTTTCAAATTCCAATTTAATGTAGAACAATTTCAAATATTTATTTATATTTCAATAGACGATCCCTTGAGAAAGTAAACAAAAGATCTACGAAACGTTCGGAGAAACTGTAAATTAAAAATTTTTTTTTTAGTTACATGAAAAAATGTCTTGTCAATTATCAGAAAGGCAAAGAATCTAAGCAATGAATTTAATGACCATATGGAGATTAACGAAGAATACAGACTGGGCATTGCCACGCCCATACCAAGTATATATAATAATTTTTGTATAGCTTGATAACTGTTGGCGTTAAAGTTTGTGAATATGGTCCAAATGCCTTTGTAGTTAAAACAAATCATTAGTCAAAAACTGGGCGGCATTGGACAAGTGGGCGTGATACCTCGCATACAAACTAAATATTGATTTCATTGTATCTTGCGAAAGGTTAAAGTTAAAGTTTCTGTATTTGGTCTGATTAACTTAGTGGTCAGTAGAAAGCATCATTAGAAACAGTCCAGAGTGTTCGTTTGACAGTCACCGGTGTAGCACAATTTAAAATAATGAAGGTTCGAATATGAATTCTTATAAAATATTAATTTTTAAAAACTGTTATATTATACAAAGTAACAAAAAATCCTTTTATTATTTAAAACATTTTTAAATAATTGTTATAAAATATTTAAAAATATTTTTTATGTAATACTACCCCGTAATTATATAAGGAAAAAATTGTATAGTCGTATAAAACTGGCATGACATTCTGTTTATTTTCAAAGAATTTAATTTTAATAATTTTTCTTTGTTTCATATTTTACACATTTGATTAATTCATTATAGTGCTCAGAATTTCTTAAAATAAGTGGTTTGTTCGTGCGATAAGATTGACGTGTAGCTCTCCATGGTTCAATTTGTCAAACAATGAAACACAGAAATGTCAAATTAAGTTGGCCAAGAAATATGACGTTAACGTGTGACTCACAATTATCGACGTGTATTATGGTTTGACCACCCTTTATATCCGAAGAATTGTTTTTCAATTGCAAAAAAATGTCAATGTAATTTTTTCATAAAACTTTATGTTGTCAATAAGCAAATGTTGTGTTCAGCATGTTCGTTGAGTTTCGCTACAAAAAAACAATTATATAAAATTGTTTTTTAGCCCTTAATTGTATATTTATTTCATCAATAATTAATTGTTTTCTTTATTGCAACGATTTTGAAATATTTATTGTACCAACACCCATACATACTATATCATGAGTTCCATATTTAGAATCATTCACAAAACTGTGCCGTATTGGTTTTCGCCATATTTTAGTGATTATCCAATTTCTATTGTTTAAACAAGAATAATATTTTTATTGCAAAAGCAGTTTCTATATAGAAATATGTTTTCTGTTCTCAATATATTTCTCATATTTTCTTTATCTTTAATAAATAAATATATTTATGAAAAAAGTTTATGCACATATACACATTTATATTTAAGCAATTGAGATGCAAACAATTTATAACAGACTTGCAGTAAACAGAGCACTGAGTAGCACTTGTCAGTCCATTCCATGTGAATTCCATGAAATTCATAAAAAACTGCGGCATATGATATTCTCCCCAGTAGGAATTTTTCCGAAGTCACAAACTTTTTAAAACAATGTGATCTAGCCTTTACTTTTTTAAAGACAACTTGAATCATTATAATAATTTTTTTTCAACCACAAGCTTATTTCACAAAAGCGTCTATTGCTGCTGTCATCCTGGCGCTCTTCATTTGTACACAGAAAAAATTGTAATCGTAATTTTAATTAACATCTTTATTAGAATAGCATATGTTTTCAATTAAAAGTTTTATCAATTTCAATTAAATTTTCATATAGTTTTTGGCCTCAATACTTAAATAAATTAATAATTCTTTTTTTTATTTATCTATGTTTGTTGTATGATTTAGCTGAGATATATGTGCACTTCAGTTGCTCCTAATACCATAATTTTTAGTAGGCCTTTAACCAAATTCTTGAAAAAAGCTAAGAAATATCATATGTTTACACAAGAAATTCAAACACTTCTTTGAGCATCATTTTGCCTTTTAAATACAATCATTGTCAACCGAAAGTCGACTAATTCTTAAAAGGTTTAGAATAATTAAATAGATTTTAGTTGAATAATAAGATGTTTGTTTTATAAAGAAAACTTTTAAAGAAGCTATATATTTGGTTGGTTTTGTGTGTATATTTCGGTATTCTCGAATATTTTTTTTGCTATTAAAAATTTGTTTAAAATTTTCAAAATATTTAATTTGCCCCTATTATGATTTACAATGTTACAACTCAACTCAACTAATTTTTTTTTATTATGGTCCACAACCAATTTTAGTTGTCTTAGCTTTTATAATGTAACAACTCAACGAAGACAACTGAAATTAGTTGTGTATCATAATGCAAAAAATTAGTGGAGTTGTAACATTGACAACTCAACTTAGTTGAGTTGTGAATCATGATAGGAGCATAAATTTTTAATTATTCTATTCACATGCCTGTTCTGCAAATCACTTTTTGTGAAAGTGACGATTTGAAATCACAAAAGAGGTGTTCTGCGCAGAAAACTTTTCGAATTTTTGTGATTTGAAAGCGGTCAGCTAAGTTGCTGCCGATTTGAAATCACTTGCTAATTTTTTCACTCTCTTTATAATAAATGTTACAATAAATTTGTAATTGAATGAATAATTTGAAATGTTTTTTTTATTGATTTTTATAGTAAAAGATGCAATTTTACATCAAAAAATCTATCAAATCACGAAAAAATTTAAAACACTGTATTTTACAAGAAATGTTGTTATTTGCTTTTGTGATTTCGCATTTACTTTTTAGTTGTCAGCTGTTTTTGTTCTTCGAAAATACGTTGATGCTTGCCGGAGTAGCAAAATATTAATACCAAGCAGAAATATATTTGATTAATTTTTTTTTTCCTTGGACCGGCATTTAGGGGATGACTCCTACACATGCGATGCATTGGGCTGGAACTAGGAAATTAGGTTATGGGAAGGAGGATAGAGGGAGTAGTGTTTATTGACATTTGGTTTAAATTTTCCCACGTCAAAAGTGACAGGAAAGCCTCTGCGGGTAGTCCATTCCACATACGTGCCATTCGGCCAAAAAATGAATTTTCTCTCTAATGCGTAGTGCGAGTCGCCGCTGTTTGATTGATATTACAAAATTTTTAGTTTAAACTTTGTTTTATTTTTCTGCTGTGGACATACTTTTGATGCTTTTATTTCTATGGTAAAAATGTAAAATCTCCTGCCTGCCGCCTAATGCTATTTCTTTTTAGACGAGAATGAAACACCATTTTTGCAAAAGTGGGTGGCCCTATTTTTAGCATCTGAAAAATACGTTTCCTTAAATCAATTAATTCTTCTTCATCGTATAACGAGGATGAATGCAATAATTGATTTATTGCAATTTAGCAAAGCTACGGGTTAGGCAATATCCAAAATTTTGTTTTCTTTCAAAACTTTTAGAAATGTAAACATGAAAACAAAGTGTCAGATTGCTGCTTTATTGAATATAAGTTTCATTTGGGGTATTCTAATTTCTCAATGTTATTCCAGGAACCAGAATTTGTGTTTGTTTAATTTGCAAAAAAAATTTACAGTGCCTTTTATAATACTATATACCATAATATATACCATATATATATATATAATATATATATATATAATATATGCCATAATACTTTTATTTTATTTATAAAAGGTTTATTACACAAATGTTGATACAAAATTCAATCAATATACATATCTTTTATAATTTTTCTAGTTTTTTGAAGAAGCTACACAAAGGAGTAGCGAAATATCGAATCGAAATAAATATTAAATATATTAAAAAGACCTTAAGTTTAATAAATTAGTGTTATTAATATATCTTTTATAAATTCCAAAAAATTTTATGAATATTGCAGATGTTTTTTAAAGAAATTTTTTTTTTGTTTTGTCAAATTAATTAAATTTATAATTCAAACAGACAGTGGGTCATCTCTTAAATAATTTAGTTTTTTATTTCATGTCACTTTTCAATTTCACTTTTGTTTAAATGAATTTCTGTTTGATCTCGGCTGCCAAAAAAAAAACAGAAATAAAAGTGAAATTAGAAATAAAAACTACAAAAAATAAACATTATTGACATATATAAATTTTTCAAATAAAAGAATATTTTACATACTAAAATCCATTTAAACTGAATATTATCAAACATAGAGCCAGCCACAAATGAAAAGGGCTTTTGACCACCAACATTGTCATATTGCAGATGAAAGAAAAACTTGCAGCAAAGTGGTGCAACGTTTTGGCAACAAATACGAAAGAAATTTACCAAGAAGAAATTATTTTAGCAGCCAATATTTTAATGAACTGCTGCTGCCACCTCTCAGACCACATAATTTTACAAAAATGTTTGTAATTCAGAATAACAAGTACAAAATAAAAATAAAAATAGATTCAGAAAAAATTCACTTAAAAAAGAATAGTGTGATGTTTACAATGCGTGTGTTTTTGTAGCTGTTAAAATATTAATTTTATTTTTTGTGTTTAAAAATAAAATCAATTGACGTCATCAAACGCACACACACACGTACACGCACATATGTATTCTACAGTCACTTGCGATCCAAAAGCCAAAAGAACTAATTTCAGTTTATGTGATCTAGTTGTTGATATTTTATAAATGTGCATCTCGTGAAATTCGAATGATTTATTTATACACTGTCGGGCATAAGTGTTACACTGCTGATATTTAATTTTTTTTTTTTTTTTATATAGAAAAAATTATGTGAATTATTTATTACTTTTTTAAGAATAAAAAATACTGAAATGCACTTAGACCTTAGAATAAATTTAAAGAAACAGGTGCAAATGTTGCATTTTTGCTGTCTTTTTCATGAAGATCTCAAATTTCATATTTTCTTATCAACAACTTTTTGTTTTGAAAATGTTGAAGACTTTATATTGACCGGTCGAGAAGATTTAACAGCGAACTCTTCGAATTTCGAAGGGTTACATATGCTTATTTGTTTGCATGGTAACTTCTGCCATCCATATAGAATTGTCTACAGACTTAAGCACGGAGTGCTTTCTTGCCGCACTGCGTCGGTTTATGTCTCGCCGCGGAAAATATTCGACAGTGTATAGCGACAACGGCAAAAACTTCGTTGGAGCAAGCTGAACACCATAACGAAGTCGTACAATCAACACTTGCCAAAGAGGGAATTCAATGGATTTTTTCTCCGCTTTACTCGCCACATTGGCGTGGCATATGGGAGTCGGGTATTCGCTCAGTGAAGCTACATTTACGCCGTGTCATTGGCAGTAGTGTTCGAGCAAATGCACACCCTTCTTAAGCAAGTGGAGGGAGTAATAAATTCGAGACCACTGGGGTATGCTCCGGATATTGAGACAAACTATCTCTCTCCCTCTCCGGATTGGTGGCAAAGTTAAATATCAGCCCTGACCGTGATCTCGAATTTATTAATTGGGGTACTGTATAGCAGTAAATATGTATCAAATATATAGTACAAAAACAAATCGTCGTGGAAATTAAGGCAATGAAATGAAACTTATTTTTAGTTATTTTTTCAAATAATATTTTAATCGCTCCAATTAAATTCTTTAGTTGAAAAGAAAACAAAATTTTCATGTTAATTTTTTTTTTTAACAACAACGCACGTTTTGTGAAGTCAGTTTCTAGCCTGGAACCTGGAATCGAACCCGCAAACTCCACATTGCCAGACTAATGCGCATGGACTACGCTACGGAGGCAAGTTAAGCATGTGAAGATTGAAAGAAAAAAGCTTGGCCTGTATAATTTTGTTTTTCGTGTTTCAGTTTTTTTTTCTTTGGCGGTTATGGCTCGATATTGTTACGGAATTGGCAACGGTTGCGGCTATGACAAGGTCATGTCTAACTGAACCTTAAAAAGGTAACTATGGACTCAGCTACTGCCCGTTGTCAAATCGCTTGTGCTGCCAACTTTGGAATGTAAACGTTTTGAAAATACATTTCATAGGGGAATTTTTTATTAAAATATCACTGTGGCATTTATGCTCGCAAATGTGCACGTATAATTTTTTATAAAAGTTCACATATTGCAGATTACAAATACTCATGCAATATCACTGCTGCTGCGCTTCTAATACGCTTTTGAGTTATTTATATATAAATTCAAATGACATGTAACACATTTCACTTTCATTAAAAGCACATACGTACAATGTTGGACAGAATAATGACAATAATAATAGCTGCGAATTAAAAACACATGCAGTGTGCAATGTAAACCCCAACAATGAAACTATTGTTGGATGAAAAAAGCTTCTGAGGTATTTAATATCATTGTGATCGAAGTGGATTACAAGGTCAACGTAATGCAAACTAATGTGTTCAAATCGAAAAAGAGCTTATCATTCATAAATTTCGTTTGGTGTTTTTAAACGTTCATAACAGCTCTTCAGTGTGGATAACAGCTGCAGTTGCGGCACCTTCTTACTACGTGTTATGTTGTGGTTGTTGCACGTTTCGTTGACGGTTATGAAACTGGGCAAAATATCATCCATATTGAGGTTGAATAACGCCCAACACTTCGGCGAAGTTTTCACACGAATGCATTTCAGCTCGATTGTGAGCAAGTGCTGCGGACAGCTTTCTCTTCTCATACCCAACTGATGGGTGTGGAGATAAATTTTAAAATTTCTAACCCTAGACACAAACCAGCGAGTTTAACCGAGATCTGTACAAATAAAAACTATTTTTACTTTCACATATAAAAATAAACATATTAAAAAGGCAAAAATATAATAAAAACCTTATCAGGAGCACTTCTAGAAGTGTTTAAATTATTGGCCAATCGTTAGAAATGTTAACAGCTTGGTTTTTTTTTAAGAAAATATAAGAATATTTTGTAAGAACCCACTTTTAGTTCTGGACTTTTATCCTTTTCTCGGTGGGCGTATAAAATTTTACGGATCCGATTTCTGGAAGTCTTTTAACAAAACTAAATCTGGGTTCTTACAAAATATTCTTAACTTTCTAAAAAGAACCAAGCTGTTTACATTTCCAACGGTTAGACACATTTAAACACTTATAATAAATTTCTTCTGATAAATTTTTTATTATATTTTTGCTTTTTAATATGTGTATTTTTAAATTTTAAAGTAAAAATCGTTTTTAATGGTTTAACATTGCCATGTTAACGAGTTAACAGAGCTTGTGTTAAACTCCTTGGTTTGTGTCTAGGGTTAGAAATTTGAAAAAATTTAACTTCACGCACATACCCAACTGAGCATTCAAAATTTTTGTGATGGCTTCTACAATTTTCTTCAACTTCAAACTCCGTTCGGCCAACACCATATCGTAAATTTTTTTAAATTTTTTTGCGCAACTGGGCGTCCAGATCATGAACATTCACCATCTTCCATGCCTGTATATCCACAAAGAAATTAAGAAAACTTCTTTTTTTTTCTTTAGAAATTGATGGTGCAGAGTACCCAAGTGTCATTAATAGTTTGAATGATGGTTGTTTTTTTTTTTGGAAAAAAAAATTGTTCAATGAGCACAGAAAATTCACTATTTTGTAGTCTGCTGTCAAAGTCTATCAAACACAAACACAAAACAAATGAAGCCGCACGTTAAAATTTTAAGAGGAGTCGACTGACAGATGTCTGCTGACAGAAGCAGCGTTTCCCTTTTAGTTAAGAACCAGGAATATCAAAAAGTAATAGATTTACATTGGCCTTAGATCGATTTTGAATATGACATCGTTCCTACTGGGAACGACTTTCGTCACCCACCGCTTTAGTACTGCAAATTTTATTATTCATTTCTTTCAGTTAATCCTATAAGATAAAATTTAAAAAAAAAAAGGTGTTGGCACCGATACCAAAATATTCTATACATACCCAGCATTAAATTTCTAAAACATTTTCTGGTAGATATTTCATGGGGTTAAACTTTTGCACTTCTTTTCAAAGAGAATGAAAACAAAAAACTTGAACTCTGAAGTGGAAAGGAAAAAATAAAAAAATCTATTTTCAACTATTTATTCTTCTGACAAGCTGCATAAACTATGCCTGCCAACTTGACCAGAGTAAAAGAGTTTTTGGCCAAAAAGAGTTCTAAGAAGACTTAAGTGGCACTTGAATAACAAAAAAGAATAAAAAAAACAAACATCAATTGAAGATTCAAATAAAGGTTGGTTTTTTGTTTAACAAATTTTTTATTCTATCTTTTATTAAATGTTCCCTTATTGTATTATTCATTTGTATGAAATTTAAATTGAGACGTTCAATCCTTCGAAATCATATTTGATGTTTCGCCATGTGTGTTCATATTTTGAAAGTGATTCTATATTTTCATGAATAAAAACCTAAGCATGGCTAAGCAAGATTATGTGTTTTCTTTTGTTCTTTTTTTTTGTTATTGTTGTCTTGACAATACATTTGCACTCTGTTGAGAAAAGAAATTTAAATGAATTTTAGCAGAAGTTTGTTTCTTTAATTTTGGGTAACTTACTACAAAGTATATGGCGATTTAAAAATTCATAAATTTTTCCTCCATCAAATTCCATCAAGAACACCTGATCAGGAACAAAGTAATGCTAGGAAGACATTTGGGACGAAAGGCGATTTATTCGTTGCGAATTTTCGTCCTCAGAAATAGAACACATTTGTGCATATGAAAATAAACACAATACTGCCGTCGACACAAATTCGTCTGGCGTGACGAACTCTGCGATAGATTTATTTCTATTTCATACGCCGATGAACAAATTTTTTTTTTTTATCTCGGACCAGCACTCAGGAGATGACTCCTACACATGCGAAGCATTGTGCTGGAACTATAGGAAAGGGATAGTAGGAGAAACGACAGCAGGTGAAGCTTAATTAATTATTTTACAGCTCTGCTTTTGCCCGTTCTTTGTTTATACTCGTAGCAGTGCTGAAGCTTCGGTTCAGTAGCCACTTTTATTATTATTTTACTTCGCCGGTGCTACACAATACCGACGAAGGAGGCCGTTCTGATGCGATTGTGGATTGCTATCAGCTGAAGCCGGTATTGTTCAGTGACCAGTGACTATGCCTTCGCCACTGAAACCTTCCGACAACAACTGACACACAAAGACACACTAATGCACATCAGAAAAATGCGAGATGTTTATTTTTAATTTAAAATTTTAGTCTGAAACTGGGGTTGAACTCAGGTCTGTTTTTGGATTTGTAATCAACGTGCAGACTACCATCCATCGTGCCATCGCCACCCTCAAGTGCAGAGTGACCGTTTTTCATTTTTTTTTTTTTTCAAATAAATTAGTCTTTGGCAAATAAATTAATCTACACTAGATTATCCATTGGCCTGCATGCTAAGAAGAAAATTTAATTTAAAAATAGAAATATGTATGTGTAATAAAAAATGTAAACTCATGGATTGTTATGTTTTTGTTTATAGATTTTTGGTTTCGTCTTCGGTATTCAACTTCAATACTCGAATGATTAGTTGAATTTTGAACATAAGAATCTTGAATTTGTTGTCAGAAATTAAGAAAAATCCACTGATGAGCTATGTAAGCATTAGCGAAATAATACTATATGGATATGCTGTCCTCCTCAATTTTTGAGTTGGCTTTTATAAAAAAATATTTTATGAGAATATCATTAATTATGTAATAATACATTTCATATATATTTTTTTCGGGAAAAAAGCACAATTTTACCATTAGAATCATATACATATATAAAATAAATTCAATTAATATACAATAATTCTACTAGTGTTTATTATAGTATGAGTTGTTAAATATTGTAAATAAATAAACTCAACTGAGAAAATAATAATTTTTCACATTTCTACAGAGATTTCAAAGAATATTTAATTCAAGTCGTATTTAATTGTAATTCAAAAATACAAAAACAAAAAATTTTTATAAAAAATTAAACGTTTTTTGCTGGAGTAAAAAAAAAACAACACTGAATTTAGAAACGCAAATGCAGCAAAACAAAAACGTAAAAACAATAAAAAATCGTCAGTTGTCGGCCAGCAACTTGTTTACACCGAATCCTTCTCTACACCGCTCGCTATCAACCAAAAGTTGCATGCAAAAGTTATGGCATTTATTGCAACGTGTAAATACGGTATAATTATTCTTTATGTCGTCAATTTAGCGAATGTTTATTTCCGAGAAAATAATCTTACTAGCGTTTTTGCGAATGTTCATATTTTTCAAAAATTTCCGACAATTTAGCGAATATTTTTTTATGGAGAATTCTTCGCTTTAGCGAACATTCGTTTAAAAGCGAATCTCAGGACAGCGGATAATAAGCCATATCCCATATTGTGTTCAGTTTTAAACACTTGTAAATTTATTAAATACATTTCTTTAAAGCGAACGACAGATACCATTATTTAAGGCATTTGCCACGCCACCTAATTCTTCTTCTTCCTCTGCTGTTATTATTATCAGAATTTTTTATTGTTTCTTTTTTTTTTTTGTATTCTTAAGTTGACATCGAACAAACAAAGCAATTATTTAAAACACTTTCGTTCCTTTTGCGTAGTGGGTGCTCACAAAAGGATTCACAAAGTTAAGTATCTTTTGTTTGTTTTATGCCTTTTCTGTGGCCTGATTTTATATTGAATTTTTCTGCTGTATTTCCTTGCATTGGAATAAGGACGACAGCATAAAAAATGGAATGTAAAAAAAGAAACAAAAGTAAATAAAAGGATTTCTCTTGATGTTGTGTCAAAATTTTTATTTAATCTTCTTAAATGTATTTAATTTAACACTTTATTTTTGCTTTTTGCTTGTGTTTACAGTTTGTTGGCTGGGAGGAAGTGCCGCGACCAAATACGAGAGCTGAAATTGTGCAGGCCATGAGAAAGATTCGGGTAAGTTAAAGCTCCATGTTGTTTATTTCATTTATTTTTAATTTTTTTTTTTTTTCATTTAGTTGAAACACAAATATGTGGAATTTTGAAATAATAAATTTTTAAAAAGTTTTATTGTTTATTGATTAGTTGAGCAATAAGTTGGAGTATCAGTGCGCTTTTCCTACAGGCGTCGAACCGTTTTTAAATTTTAATTTCTCGATTGTCGAATAGTCCGATTTTTTCATAAGAATTCCAGTCGAATTTTTTCCGATTTGTTTGCACGTTTCATGCCGAACACTCGCAGAGCAGGTAGAAAACCGTCTCCTCCTTATCCGGTTTTCGACAGCTGCGAAAAAGCCGTGAGTCAGGTTTCTATTAATGATCTGGTCCGTGCGTTTATCGCCGAAGCGATACTTACTTATTACTATCACCTGGCTCTCCCCTTTCAAAAGAAGGTATCACACAACTTCAGCATTTTTGCTGGGCATTGTCTGGGTGTTACTTCTCCTTCTTGAAAGCGCCGATCACATGTTGGATTATGGATCCACAAAAGTAATAGTCAGTCAGAGTTAAAACAAAACTGCGCGGTGCCAATGTATATCACAAAACCGTATAATTCCTTACTTTCTGAGAAGGCGGTTCACCATTTTGTAAGTTAAATGTCCCACCAACTCATTTCGCAAACCTCATATGTTATGTTCCCTGCAGATAATATTGGACCATTGTCAGGTCCATTGTAATTGATATGAACTGGTTAAAATCATGGTCCTATGTAAATCAGCCTTGAACTATGTCATTGAAAACATTGACAGGACGTCGTAATCTTAAATAGACCATTTTATCATCATATATTTGGGTTTGTAGTGGAGTAGGGTTACTTACAACACCTTGTGTATACATACATATAGCATACGTACTAAAGTGTGGCACAAACACAACAAAAATGTCTTACAAGCATTTCATGAAATTGGAATTAGTGTGTATGTATTACTTGCTCATTGCAAAACACATACTTTCGAAAATATATCTTTTGTTCCACGATCAAAACATTGAAGAAGAGAACACAAGTACAACTAAACAATGTTAAAATAGAACAAGGCTGAAGTAGAAGAGAAATGAAGTAGAACATCAAAACTATTTTGGAACATTCAAAACATGTTTGAATAACTCGTAGACAAACTTGCAAAGAAACGTTTGCATTTTTTATGAACATAAAAAATCGAATGTATGTATGCAAAAATAAAATTTTTTTAATTCACATTTGGAAAAACAAATAAAATAAAAATATCACAATTCATATTAGGTTTGAGGTTCGTTTGTAAGGTTCTTTAAAGAAAAATATTTAAAATTTCGCAAAAAAATTTTAAAAACTTATAATTTTACCTATATTTAATGCATCCATTTCAATATATATTTAAGATTACTAAAATTTAGAAAAATCACGAAAATCAGAAAGTTGAAATTATGAGAAAAAATTATATACCTGCAAGGTGTTTTCCCTCCTAAATAATACTATTTAATAACACTCATGTTTACATTTTTACGCTTTTTTGTGTTTGTTCTTGTGTACTCGATGCTTTTGGTGTAATTTACCGTTTTTTTTATTTGATGTTCTGCTTCATTTGAACACACAAGCACAATCAAAACTATAGAAAGACACTTTTCGAATGGTGCTTGTTTTGTTTTAGTGAGAGCCATGTTTTGTTATGCTTGTTTAGTTGATAATGTTTACACTGGAATACACGGCTTGGAAGTAGTGTGCTTTAGAATACAGAACTTTCAATACATTTTGTACAGCTCTTTAATACGTACATATGTTTGCATGTTATGTTGCGGTCACATATGGCAAATATTTGCCCATAAAAACATAAACACTGTTTTCGGCAAATAATTAGTTAATATTTCATGGGATGTAAAATTCAAAATATATTGAAGTAATAATTTATTGAAAACCAACTGTGTTTTATACGTGTGAAGTTAAATTTTATAATTTATAACCCTACCCACAAACCAGCGAGTTTAACCGAGCTCTGTTAACACTTGAACATGACAATGTTAAACAAATAAAAACGTTTTTTAGTTTAAAATTTAAAAATAAACATATTAAAAAGCAAAAATATTATAATAACAAAGTTATCGGGAGGACTTCTAGAAGTGTTTATATGAGTGGCCAATAGTTGGAAATGTTAACAGTTGATTTTTTTTTTTTTAGAAAATATAAGAAATGTTCGAAAAAAAACCCATTTTTACTATGGGCAAAGGACACTTCCAGAAATCGGCTGGGTAAAATTTTATCCGCCCATCGCCTACCATTTTCGAGAAAAGGACAAAAGTCCAGAACTAAAACTGGGTTTTGTTTCAAAATATTCTTATATTTACTAAGAAAAACTTAACTGTTAACATTTCCAACTATTGGCCACTCATTTAGACACTTCTAGAAGTTCTTTAGATATTTTTTATTATATTTTTGCTTTTTACGGCCCTTTTCACAATGTCCGATTAAAACTTAACGTGAGCTTTAACAGCAAGTTTTGTATGCCAAAGTTGCCGTTAAAGTCCACGTCAACTTTTAATCGGACATTGTGAAAAGGGCCGTTAAAATGTTTATTTTTAAATTTTAAATTAAAAAAAATTGTTTTTAATTGTTTAACATTGCTCTGTTAAACTGAATTATAAAATTTAACTTCACAGCGATCAGTGTTTTATTTAAGATAAAGACCTGTTTCCAATCAAAATAAAATTTTTAAATAATAAAAAAAAGTGTATAGAATTTAGTGGTTAAGTTTTTTTTTTGAGCAAATATTAGCCGTATGTGACCGTATCTTAAGTAATATAAATACCTGTGTGTACATACTTTTGGTGAAATTAATCTTAAAGTTAACATTTTCTAATACAGAAAACTTTTACTTTTAGGGCATATTTATGTAAGTTACTTTGCATATGGGATCAAAGTGTCGTTGATTTATTTTTGAAAAAGCTTTTGTGTAAACATTTGTTGCGCTTTATAAATCATGATATCGATTTTTGACACCGCAGTCTTGTGTGTGAAAAGAAATATACGTTAAAAAAAATATGCCTTCCTTTCTTCACCTCTTAGAAAAGCATCTACAATTTACCAAATTATCATATTTCACATTTTCCCATGAATTTTATTCACAGCGATAAGAGAAAATAATTCGCTGTCTTAACTGCTTTGACATCTGAGTCACATCTTGTATTTCTTATTCCTTGTATATGACACACAATTATTCATGCAGAACTTTATCACATATTTATGGATGTAGTATGTGTGTGCGATATATCCTGACGTATTTTTTGTACATGAGGGGAAAAGTGATATTAAAGCACCATATGGACAAAAGATGTATAAATAATGTGAAAGTTTTTCCACGTTAGAGCAAAATTATTACGAGACAAATTGTTATTTATCCATCTCTCAGTGCCAGTTACATAAAGTAAATACTACTTTATTAGTGAAAAGCGAGAATATTCCAAGCAAAACTATATACACGTAATAATATATAGAGCTACACTAAACAATTTGTTATTTAAGGATCTCAAAATGGAGAACAATATGGCAATATAATATTAATAAAAATATATACAAAAAAAAAACATTTAATACATTACAAATGACCATCGTGTGTTACAGGCATAGCTGAACTGTCAACACTGCGTAAACCATAAAAAGTACTTCTATAGTTCTAGTTCTATTCTAGTTATTCATCTTTCTTTCATTCTTGTCGTTTTACTTTACTACCTAAAGATGTTCCCACTATGAATTCTCTTTTTTTTTCTAAATTAATGAAAACGTTGAAGGAGCGATACCATTTATTTTCTCAACTTCAAGAAACACCAAAAAATTCCGGTTATGGTTAAAAAACCTGTTGAAAAACATTGATTTTGTAACTTGATTTTTTTGCTCATCGGATTTTATTATGAATTAACAATTAAGTACGATTTTTAGGGACTTTCTCAGATCTTAAATTGCAAAAAAAAATTGGAAATTCTATCTTGCACCAGCACTCAGGAGATGACACCTACACATGCGATGCATTGTGCTGGAACTAGGAAATTATGTTATTGTTATTATTATATTCCTCTAGTGTTTATGGACATTGGATTTGAACTTTCCCACGTCCAAAATGGCAGGAAATATCTCTGCAGGGAGTTTGTTCCATATACGCTATATTCGGCCGAAAAATAAGTTCACTCTGTAATGCGTAGTGCGATTTGCTGCCACATCGCCCACAAATGGATGCGCCCTTAATGATGAACGTGTATTTTTTTTTTTATCTGGGACCAGCACTCAGGAGATGACCCCTACACACGCAATGAATTGTGCTGTAACTATAGGAAAGGGATAGTTCTCTAACGATATGTGGTGAAGCTTAATTAATTATTTTACAGCTCTGCTTTTTGCCCGTTCTTTGTTTATACCCGTAGCAGTGCTGAAGCTTCGGTTCGGTAGCCATTTTTATAATTATTTTACTTCGCCAGTGCTACACAATACCAACGAAGGAGGCAGGTTCTGATGTGATTGTGGATTGCTATCGCGCTGAAGCCGGTATTGTTCAGTGACCAGTGACAACTGACACACAAAGACACACTAATGCACATCAGAAAAATACCAGATATTTTTTTTTTTTTTTTTATTATTTTAGTCTGAAATTGGGGTTGAACCCAGGTCTGTTTTGTTCTTGTAGTCAACGTGCTGACTACTTTAGCCATCGCCATCTTTGTTGTGCGCGGGAATGAACGGGTTTCGGGAACAAGTTCCCTGATTTCATCAGGGCATATGTATGGAATTTTTACGAATTAAAGAGTTTTTTTTCAAGGGACCAGTACTTTCTGTCGAATTAACGGGGACAAATAATCGCGGCTTGAATATTTTTGTAAACAAACTTATCCTTTAAACACTGTTAATACTTGCGGCCCACGTTTCTTCGTGCACATTGGCCCGCCATATAATTCTTGCTTAACTCTGCAGTTGCGTTTTAATTATAAAGCAAAGTTGCAATGGTTCTGATGTTAATTGTGACGCTTTTCTTAGCCGTGTTAAAGCTCAAATACCGACGAAGGAGGCTGCTGTAGCACAGAAAACTCAGAGAAAACTGTTTTTACTTGACGGGCTGGGAATCCAACCCAGGTTCTTCTTGTTTTTTTTTTCTTGGACCGGCACTCAGGGCATGAGCTGTACGCATGCGATGCATTGTGCCGGAACTAGGTAATAAGTTTTTAGGAGAGAGAGCAGACGAAGTAGTCTTGATGGGCATTCGATTTGAATTTGCCCATGTCAAAAGTGACAGGAAAGACCTCCGCGGGTAATCCATTTCACAAACGTGCTGTTCGGCGGTTGCAGAGCCCACACGCTAACTCTTCGCTATCTGATGCGAAGAGGGTGTGGAGTATAAAGGTCTAGCATAACTGTAGTATTCATATAGTTATTTTCTTTCGTTTTATCAACGCCAGGCAAAATGAATTACGATTATTAACTTATATTTTTTATTTGCTTAAAGGCCTACTGAAGAGTTCGCATTAGCAGCAACGAAATGCAACACATATATGTAGATTGATTTGACCAAACAACAAACATAAATTAATATTAATTATAAATGATTAACAAAAAGACAAGGAAAGATGAGCTTTTCCAAATTTTTGTTTCTAATTGTTGCTGATAAGAATCTACCAATCCAGAGCCTGTTGAGGTTTGCTACGACACTAAGTAGTTGATGTGATTCACCGAAAATAGACAAATGTTTGGTAAATTAATTCTCATTCCTACTTCTTTTTTTGTTGTTGTATATTTTTCTTTGTTTCTATATTTTTTTGAATTTTTATCAAAAAATTAAACAAGAACACACGCATCTAAATAGTTTTGGAAATATCGACATAGTTGGGAAACAAATTTCCATTATACAAACACTAACACATGCACATACACATACACATATGCATATGCA
The DNA here is from genome assembly GCA_963924685.1 of Dexiosoma caninum. Lineage (NCBI taxonomy): Eukaryota > Metazoa > Arthropoda > Insecta > Diptera > Tachinidae > Dexiosoma > Dexiosoma caninum. The sequence continues at coordinate 31,795,167 of OZ004729.1, forward strand.
TAGATGTTCGTCGGAAAACAGGAAAATTTACGTGTCTTCCAAATAAAATCTAATCATAATAAACATGGTTTTTATGAGTTCGTATTTCCTTCTGTCGAAACAAAATAAAAATAAAGTTCATTTGAAAAGAATTGTATGGACGTATGAATTATACGAACATGTTGACAAGACCATGTATTCATGTAGTGGTACATCACATAACTTGAATACACCATAATTCTGTACCGAGGTAGTTAAGTGCGTAATACGGAGTTATGTGGCCCTTTGGCAGCGAACTATGAAACAGCCAAACGAATTAATTATCGATTTCATAAAAAAATAAATACCATGAATCTATTCAAAATTCTTCTTCTCAAATGTTAAGAGAATGCATACAATAATTGGCTTAATTGCAATTTAAAACAGAATTCATTAAATTGAAAGTGACATTATCCTAAGTGTATTATCCTCGGATAATCTCATGGTATACCTGATACTTTCTAACTATATTTAAATTTACATATATCTCTTTTCATATAAAGGATTTACCTATTTTCCTTTGAATAATGTTATAATTTTAAAAATTATTATCTAGTTTTTTTCTTTATCTAAATTATTCGCTGCAGTATCTATCAATAAAATCTCGAAAATGTAAATTTATATGCTAAATAAAATATATTAATAAAGATGAAATGAAAATAAAAAAGGCAGTCTGCTCCGGCAATTTTCCAAAAAATTACATGGAGAAAACAACAACGAAAAAAAAAGGAGAAGGAGAAGGAAATAACAAACGAAAATTAAAGCAAGTTTGCGATACAAGCAATTCTCTACCCCTCGTCCTGCTTCTTTCCCCGCTCTCCCACAAACTGAGACAGGCTTCACGAAAAATTGCACAATGTAAAAGCAATCTCACTGGTATCTCTTTCCAACGTGCATTGTAGGAGCGAACAATGTGTTTCAGCCTTGGTTTCCGTACGCGTGGTTCCAATAAACGGCCAGAAAAATGTTTTTAAGCGCTCTAAAACCAAACCATGTTCTCAAAGGTTTGTTGGAGAACAGCACAGTAATTTTTTTTGGTTAATTAATTTTTCCATTAGAGAAGACTTCGCTGAGTGCTACAATGGTGCGGATTGCGTATTGCATTTTTGTTTTAGAGATAAAAGGTTCAATTAAATGTGATTTACAACACTGCCATAGGCTTAAGCATTGCCATATCCATAATAATATTTTTTGTCATCGATTAGTGCTGCCGTAGCCATGAACAGCTGTTGTGGTTTTCTTTTTTATTATTTCTCAAGTGAGAAAATACTATGAGTAGCTGAGTCAGCTGTTTACGGTTACAGCAGAAAACCCCAATTATTTTGATTATGGCAATGTTGGAAGCCACGTTTAATCGAAAACAATACCGACCATAAGCGTGGTTCGAACATTTGTTTTATATGGTTGTCGTTCTGGCACGTCTAATTAAACATTTAAACATCACATGTTGTGCTAACTTGAACTGAGACTTAAAAGAAGGCCATCATTTCATAACCACTGGAGGGCAGAGAAAAATCTATACATTGTGGTGGCAGTTTTAGTGAGTGACTGCAAAGAGTGAAATGCATGGAAAATATTTAAAAAACCTACCGTATTTTTCATTGATTCTTCAGCAGTGTGGCATTGAGTGTTGTCGCAAAGCTTCAAGCTTTAGCAGCAAAATTGAGAAATTTCTTTGAAATCAAAAACATCCGATGTTCACCACTTCGATACTGACATGTTGTTCTTGCGCTATTCTGCTTAAATTTCAGCGAAAATATTTTATAGAATATTTCAAAACAAAACCACTGCTGCGGCTCTTCACTGCCATAAGAAAATGTTTTAAACGGCAGAAATTAGGCCTGAAATGTGAAGGCCGTTGAAAGTCATCGTTATGTCTTATTTATTTTCCCATGTTAATATAGAAACATTCAACTCACTTAAACTTACTTCGTCAGTAAATAACAATAATCTCTCTTTAAATGGACATTAGGGTGGGCTAATTTTTTTTCGTCGAAAATCGTATAACTAAAACGTAATCAACGCAAAATTCTAAGAAAAATTTTCATGGGTCTGTGATAAAATACGTATGATCAAATGAGAAGCTGGAGAGACGTGCTGGTTTATGGTATGCATCCACACCATCCCTTTTCTCGAAAAAATTATAAACTTAAATCGGCCTCGCCTTACTTACTTGCGTTAAAGGACGTAAAGATTTTCTGCTTCCATTATTCTTTAAACTGTATAGCTGTATTATAAAAAACACTATCACGCTATTCGTTATTCTATCGCTACTATAATGGGATGTGTGCTGATGAAATCAGGGAACTTGTTCCCGAAATCCGTTCATTCCTGCGCACAACACGTTCATCATTGAGGAGGCATCCATTTGAGGCGAATCGCACTACGCATTACAGAAAGAATAAATTTTTCCGCCGAATATCGCATATGTGCAACAAACTCCCTGCAGAGGTCTTTCCTGTCACTGTGATCGACGTGGGAAATTTTAAATTCAAATCAAATGTCTCTAAATACTACTCCCTCTATCCTCCTTCCCATAACCTAATTTCCTTGTTCCAGCATAATGCATCGCATGTGTAGGGGTCATCCCCTGAGTCCTGGTCTAAGATAGAAGAAAAATATCGGCCGAAAGTTGACAAAGTTGGCACTTTATATGCAATACATACCGAATTTTTTGTTTCTAGTGCAAACTAATTCATTAGTGTCCACTCAAATATTTTTGTGGATTTGTGCAGAATAGGATTTGATTTAAGAACTATCGTTTGTTCTGAAATGTTTTTTTAGAATATTTCGTAGATTTTTTTCTTTATTTTTAATATACAACTTTACAGTTTTTCTTCATCCTGACAATTTGACGGCCCCTACTGTACACACTTGCAATGCTGAAGCAAAACAAAATTTTAATTCTGTTTTCATATGAAACTATCTAATATTTTATTATAAATCTTTTAAATGTTAAGATGCTAATACGTGTATTTGCATAAAACTCACATTTACACAATTGTACAGGGTGGCACAAAAGGAGCTATATGGTTTAAATGGTTTATAACTTTTTTATTTATGCGATTATTATAATTTTTTTTTCTAAAATCCAGTATATTATTGGGGAATATTTTGCAATTAGCTTTGCAAAATGATATCCTGGAAGTGATGTTCATTTTCTGCTTCGCCCATGCGTGCACTTTTTAGCATATTTTCCATAACTTTTTTTTTTTTTTTTTATCTGGGACCAGCACTCAGGAGATGACTCCTACACATGCGAAGCATTGCGCTGGAACTATAGGAAAGGGATAGTAGGAGAAACGACAGGAGGTGAAGCTTAATTTATTATTTTTGCAGCTCTGCTTTCGCACGTTCTTTGTTTATACTCGTAGCAGTGCTGAAGCTTCGGTTTAGTAGCCATTTTTATTATTATTTTACTTCGCCGGTGCTACACAATACCGACGAAGGAGGGCGTTCTGATGCGATTGTGGATTGCTATCAGCTGAAGCCGGTATTGTTCAGTGACTAGTGACTATGCCTTTGCCACTGAAACCTTCCGACAACAACTGACACCCAAAGACACATTAATGCACATCAGAAAAATGCGAGATGTTTATTTTTAATTTAAAATTTTAGTCTGAAACTGGGGTTGAACCCAGGTCTGTTTTTGGATATGTAGTCAACGTGCAGACTACCATCCATCGTGCCATCGCAAAATTTCGGGTGTAATGGCCATGATTTCCTTTCGAATGTTGGTTTTTCGTTGGAGTATGGTTCTTGGTTTGTTAACGTATACTCTTTCTTTCAAATATCCCCAAAGAAAACTGTCAGGAGCTGTTAAATCTGGTGAACGTGGAGGCCAGTTAAAATCGATTGTGCGCGAAATAATGCGTTCGCCGAATATGTCCCTTAACAAAGCCATTGAGGCACCTGCAGTATGTGCTGTGTTCGATCGTGCATTGATTCATAATTAATTCCGCAAGTCTTCTTCACAAAATGCTGAAAAAAAACCGAAGAAAAAATAATAATTAAAAAAGTTATAAAGAATTCAAACCATATAGATCATTCTGCGCCACCCTGTACATATGTATATAAAATTTGTGTATATATAAAATCCTTTGTGTGTTTGTTAGTTACGCATGATCTCTGGAGCTGTAGGAGCTATCAAGCTGAAATTTTCAACACAAGTTCGAGTCACTTCATATTTTGAGCCCTTGCGAAGTGGACAAGCACGCTTGCGACATGAGAAAATTTTATTTTTATTTTTAACGGATTCTTTTGAAATTTTGCATACAAATTGAAACCCGTATCTAAATATACGAAAGTTTTTTTTCAGTAAGTGCACTAGAGTATTGCTAGGTTTGATTGTTTTGAATATGAAACCGATTTGCATAAAATTTTAAACTTTGGTAAGAAATAGTACCACGAGGGGACTTATGCGGTAATATCTGCCTCTCCTAAGCTACCTAAACGATTTCTATGAAATTTAAAACATATCTGAGTCGAAAATAACTCATAGGAAAAACGTAAAAAAATAGGACCAGAAAAAGATGCAGGAGGAAAAATATTACTCACCGAAACTATAAAATTGTCTATATAATTAATACTTAAATAATGTTCGTTACTAAGCGCATCACGGCAGAACTGCTTGATCGATTTCCATAATTTTTTCTGGATATTGATTGAAATATTTTGAGGATGGGAAAGATAAGTTGAGCGTTAGCGAAGCCGCAGATAAATGGTAGTACACCCAATTATAATTCTGTAAAATGTGCAAAATTTAGTTTTCTTTTTCTTCATACAGTGTTGCTTTTATTTAATTTTATAATTTTTAAGAAATAAGAACAAAACTAACAAAACATAAAAAGATTTGTGTACAAAGTTGTGTACTACAAACACAAGAACATAATTTGTAAATCCCCTAACTACAAAATATTCAAAGTGCTACCACATGTCACATTTTGGAAAATATAAAAATGTTTTTAAAGTTGTTTAAAGCACTAGTCTATGGTTTAAAGTATGTACATATATGGCAGAAGATCTCTTTAATACATGCATACATACTTAAACTGAAAATTCCCCAAATCTAATTTTGTCCGTGTAAAAAAAAATCGTGTAAAAACAGGACAATTTTATTTTCTTCGAGCGTGTTATTCCAAAATCGTGCAATATCCGTGTAAAAACAGGATTGGGTGTATATATATAAAATTTCGGAATTGAAAGCGATTTTTTAGAAATTTTTAATTTTGATATTATAAAATTGTACATAAAATTAGCATTAAATAGCAGTCGAAATTTATGTAGTAATAAAATTTCTAATGGCAACATGTTCAAGGTTGTAAATAATTTGCAACATTACAAGTCCATGGTACAACAAAAAATGATTCCAAGACTCTAATGACCGCTGGAAGTCTTATCAATTTTTTACCAATAACTGAAAAGAAATTGAACATACCTACCAAACGCAGAAATTTTCCACATACTGAAGACAATACCAATTTTGATCTGATCAGTTGCCCTGCTGACACCTACAAATTTCTGGCTGTCAGCCGGCAACGCTACTGACGTTCGGTTGCCTTCCATAATCGTGCCATTAATAAATGTACTGTCGTATTGCCTTTAATAATTTCACAATTTCGATTACAATTCTGACATTCAAGTATTTATATTGAGGTCTAACAAGTGCAAAATATTCGTTTTCTTTTTTCATGCGGAAAATAAACCAAAGACTGTAATACTCGTATGTAACTTAATGCTGATATATTATTCCCTTAGGAGCAATCATCTAATCGCATGTCAAATCTCATACTGGCAGAGATTCCTTTTGTTGGGTCTGTTTTACCACAATATGTGCTGTGAATTTGTAAAGCATTTATATGCTGGATATAAAAACAATTTTTTTTTTTAACTTTTGAAAACAGAAAGACATTTATTGTGTGTGTCCTTTTTTCCAGTCACCATTTTATTTCTAAAGCAATTTAAAACGCACTTCCTATTCTTGGATCCATGTTCTTTTCGCTAGTTTTATTTGTTTATTTATAACTTTCTTTCGCATGGTGCTTAGTACTGTCTTAGACATTAACGAAATTTGTGAATATATTTTGGAAATTTATATGGGTTCATATCATTGCAAAATCAAAAAAAGCAACCGTTAAACTTCAAGATTTCCCAAGAATATAGATTTTTAAAAGACGTCTGAGAAGTGAACAGAACACTGCCCTCAAATTTATAAAAAATATTGAATACTTAATAAGGGCTTATTTGACTATTATTCCATAGAAATTTGTCAAATAAGTCCTTATTAAACATTCAATAAATTTACCTCCGCCATATACATACATGTTTTTTTTTCATAAAGAGTTACCTCAGGCAATGATTGCGCACTACTACTGGTTGCTACTATCTATAGGAAATGGATAGTTTAAGAGATGGCTGGTGATGAAGGGATCTATAGAGGAATTCTTCACTATTTTAAAACTCTGCTTTTGCACGTTCTTTGTTTATATCGGTGTTGCAGCGCCTTTAATGCCAAGGAGACTTGTTCAATTTTGAAGCTTTGTTTTAGTAGCCATTTTTATTGATTATTTTACTTTGCCGATGATTCTACAGAATACTTGTGTCTTTTTTTTTTACATTAGCACCTTCCCGTGGGGCTTATTCTGATGGTATTCCAAGAACACGGGTGTAGAAAGGCAAAAACAAAAATATTTTGGTCATGAGTTGCCATTCAATTTATAAGTTCTTGCCATCATGAACCCCTCCGTTTATCGTTTGTGCGGATTTGTCAATCACGATGTCGTAATTGCTCGTCGCCAATTTTGTTCAAAGTTCGGTACTCGGCGAATAAGTGATGGACCAAGTGTAAATTCAATTCATTCGTGGGTGCAGAAATTCCGCGCAACTGCTTCGGCTATGAAGGCCCCACGGCCGGGGCCCAGTAGATCTTCAAGGACTCCCGAAAACATTGAACTGGTTGAAAGCAGTTTACGTGAAAATCCGCGACTTTCAATACGGAAAAGAGCAGTCTCACTGGTACTTCCAAGAGCGATTATTCACGAAATTGTAAAAAAAGATCTGAATGATCTGGATGACATACCATTTAAAAAATAAAATCCGGATTTCCATTCTACCGTTCAATGCTCTTAATAAAACTTTGTGTCAATTATTACGTTTTTTATTTAAGTTTGAAAATATAAATTTGTATAACACTACAGAAACCCTGTATAACACTACAGAAACCCTGTATAACACTAGAGAATACTGATGCATGAGGGCACTCTGATGTTACTTGTCGATTGGCATCATCTGAAAGCCGTATACTGTTCAGCAAGCAGTTACCATGCACTCGCGACTGGAACCTTCCTACAATAACTGACAGAAAGTCACTCTAATACACTTAAGAAAAATGTAAAAAGTATTTTTGTTTTATAACTTTGTCGAAAACTGAGTTGGAACCCAGGGTATTTGGTTTTATAGCCAACATGGTAACTACATACATCAGCCATCGCCACGGAGAATATTAATTTTTTTCAACAAAGTTTTATTACGCGGGAATATGCAAAAATCTTAGGAATTAGAGGAAAAATATGAGATATTAAAACCTTTCTTACCTTTATAGGACCTTTTGCAGGTAATAATGTGTACATTTACATATATTTATGGTGTTTTCTTTTCTGACAAAAAAGTGTTACATATATGCTACATTTCGTTACTATTTCTGTTCCATTCTAGAAAATATGTAACATTAAAAAAAGCCATTTCGTTCCTTTCCAAATATGTTGCACAAATAACTGGCAAAATATGCAACATATTTGACCCTCCACTCTCAAGTCGGGGTGATATACTAACCTTTTTTACATCTTTGTTAAGTACTTTTTTTATACAAATAAGAATTATGAAAATCAATATACTCTTCACTTTGACTAGAGTCCATCAGACTTTTGTTAGAGCAAGATTCTGTTTAATTTATTATTTATTTTAATGTAAACTTTTTTGAAAAATTTTTGGTTTAAAGTAGTAAAAAATGTATCATTTTTTAAAGGTATGGGCAAACTGTAGAAAATGTTATCCATCGAAAGGGCAACATTTTTGCTCAGAAAGGAAATCACCATTATTTTATACAGATCAATGTCTAACGATGTCTGCTTTTGTAATGTGCAGCAAGCTAAAGTGAACAATTTGCAAATTAAAATCACCATACTTTTGGAAACACTTTTTGATTATCCCTCGTATATGATGTACATAACTTTTGTGTTGAATCTTTAAAAAGAGAATACCATGAAGTATTTTCTCCCTTTAAAGTGAAACGTAAACTATTCTCTTTATGCCATTTTAATGCGACATTTATAGTGATACTTGCGACATTCAAATAATATGTGCGTATGTATGTCTGTACATGTATTCTGCATTTGGCTTTTTGTAAATTTTTGCGTAAAATTAGGATTTATAATACTGTCATTAGGGAAATATCAATATGTGAAAATAAAAAGATAAGATTACAAATCTTGCGGGAAGGCAATTTGTGAATTTTTTTTTCCACAGCCACTCACTCTTTTATGCAGTGTTGTCAACTGTTAAATTTTAAAACGAACCAAAATCGATAAAAGAACCAAAAAAAGGCGTGTTTTCCAAAAAAGAGCACTAAATTTAAAATATTTAGTTTTATTGGAAATTTATAAGACATTATTTTTTATGATATGCTTTTCATGAAAAAGAAGAACATTTTATTGAAATAAAAATAATAAAACATACCAACAGAATTTTCTTAAAATGTAATATTGAATTAATATAAGGCACAAGGTAATCCATTTTCAATACTAGACAAAATTTCGTTATTGGACTCAAATTGTGTAGCTGATGGCACAATATCATTCTTAAAGTGGGATAAAACATGTTTAACATTTCTAATATTTATTTTCGTAAAATTGCAAAATTGGAAGACAATCTGCCCCGTGCCTCTGAAACTAATTTTATTGTAAAGTTGTAGCAGTTTCTCTGTTTTACCGCCAATGTTAATTATGTTACAAGAATGTTGTAAAATCTGTACCCCCTTTGGAGAATGAATGAAAAACTTTAAAAAACTTTAAAAAAGTAACTAAAATGGCAACGCTGGCTGTGACCAACTTATTTTTATAATTTACTAGCTTTTACGCGCGGCTTTGCACCCGTTATTATCTCCATCGGTTATACAGTTTCGGAGAGGCATATCTTACCCATATGTCGCCTTCTGGTTCTATTTAAAAATATATATGCATATGTGCCCTTCTGGACGCAAAAACATAAAGACATTTAAATTACATTAAAATCGGTTAGATGGTATCGCTGGCGTGGTAATTGTCCCTTTTTCCCTCTTGGTTCTAGTTTTAAAGATAGTAATAGCCTTCCCGAAATTTGCACAATTCTCAATGTATCTTTTGAACTCAAATACATTCAAGTTTTAAAGTTCATCAAAATCGGTAGTTTTAGGGAGGCGAAATTTTTCCCCTATTTTACTCCTGGTCCTAATTTTAAAAAAAAGTAATATTTTATAACCTTCGCGGAGTTGCACAGACTAAGTGCGATTGGCCCAGAAATGTCGAAGTTAAGTTCGTTTATATTATCAAATCTGTAAAAAACTATTTGGAAGGAGTAACATAATTAAAAAAAGTGGGCGTAAAGGTGGGCGTGATTAAAAAGAAAGTAGCCTATAATTCATACAAGAGTCCGAATAATATGCTGTGAAAATTTCAGGAAGATCAGTCCAGCGGTTTTGGCTCCTATAAGGTACAAACAAACATACAAACAAACAATCAAACAAACACACATTCATTTTTATATGTATATATGTGAGGTTGCTAGTAATCACTGTGTAATTGTAATACTTTATTACATTTGATTAAGTCTTCTATTACTTTATTCTCAAAGATTATTTTTTAATTTGCTATATAAAAAATATTATTGAATTCGAGTTTTTTCTGTCACTTCATCGAGTCGAAGATTTCATAAATTTGTAAAATAAATTGGAATTTTTGTAAAAAATAAAATTTTATTTGTATATTGGATTTTCTTCAAATATACCAAATCCTACATATATGTAAGTATAGATTATAATTTATATTTTCATGAGCGACATGACCAGCTTGCCAATATAAAAAAATATGAAATAAATGAAATCATATAAATATTTTAATTTCTTATGTCCGCCATACACGCTTCAATCCAATTGTCAACTGAGTCTGTTGTTGTCAAAATGAAAGCGTGTATGGATGGCTCTGTCAATTGGTTAGTTTGGCAGTTGTTGAGTCAAAGATTTTGATTTTTGCAAGTTGGCTAGTAAGTCTTTCAATTCGATTGTGTTGTGTATGTTCGAGTCTTTTGATCAGCTGGCAAAATTTTTGTTTGTAGTTTTCTTTTGCAAAGAAAAAGTAAAATACTATGTTTAAAGTTGTTTTTAATTTCATTACATTTTAAATAAAAAATACAACTATGACAGTTCAATTCGGTTTATGAAGTGTGTGTCCAAGAATCAATTCAATTGAACGACTCAATTGACAATTGAATTGAAACGTGTATTAGGTGTTTTAATGAGATAACACCACCATAAATGTAAAAAAGATTGTGAATACATTAATAATCAAGCATTTTTAAACATATAAATTGATATGTGCGTGAAATTAAATATTAAAATTTATAATCCTAGACACAAACCAGCGTGTTCAACAGAGCTTTCTTTAACGCGTTAACATAGCAATGTTTTACTTTAAAATTTAAAAATAAACATATTAAAAAGCAAATATATAGTAAAAAAAATTATCAGGAGGACTTCTGGAAGTGTCTAAATTAATGGTCAATAGTTGGAAATGTTACCAGCTGGTTATTTTAGAAAATATAAGAATTTTTCGAACACTCCCATTTTTACTACTGTGGAGGAGGAGGACTTTTGTCCTTTTCTCGAAAATAGATGAAATTTTTCGAAAAACTAACTTAAACTTAAAAATGTTAAAAATTCTGTTAAACAGAAATACAGAGGAGATCCCTCTACATAAATTCCATTTTATTCTGATCGCCCACGTTTACTTTTTCCAGAAAAAAATTTGGTCATCCCTCAGAGAATCAAGATTTTTAAAAAATTCTAGTGCGTCAAAGTTTCAAAAACTACCTTCAACCCCCTCTGTTAAAGATTCCGTTAATGCTGAAATATAGAGGACATCTCTCTACATAAACCACATTTTTGTCTGGTCTCCCACATTCGTTTCATTCCTAAAAATTCTCATTTTAAGAACAGCAACAAAATTTTGGAATTCTTAACAGATATATGTTAACCCGTTAACAGATATATGTTAACCCGTTAACAGATCTCTGTCAAGTGGTGAGGTTTGTGTCTAGGGTAATATATTTTAAAATTTATCTTCACAGCCATTAAATTGAGTAGCTGAAAATAATTTTATTTTTATAAATGTAAAATATTTCAATGTGTGTTGGACGGTGAACGGCCTAGTAATTAAAACACAGATTTCAGCTTGAACTTATTTGCAGTGCTTTAATCTATAATTTCAATAAGTGTTAGATTGATTAATTTCTTGTATATTAATAAATAATTCAACATTAAATATAAAATAAATTCAATATATTATCGTGGCTTACACTTGTGCTTTTCCTTATACTAAAGGGTGTCCCAACAAGAACGCAAGATTTAAATTTGGCGCCATTCGAAGTGTCATTGTTTGACATGTGAACAATTGTTATTGTTTGCTAGTAGAAGGTAGGAGGTTAGTAAAAATGGAGCGCTACAGGAATGAACAGCGCATTCTCATTGTGAAATTGTTTTACCAAATTTTTACGCAAATTGCGATCGATTTGGGGTCACAATAATGCTCCAAAAGAGTCAACTGTAAACAGATTAATGGATAAATTTGCCGAAACTGGGTCTGTTAGTGATGTAAAGACAACAACGCGCCTTCGACCAGGTCGATCAACCGAAAATGTCGCAGCTGTACATGATGATGTCTCTCAAACTCCATCCACCTCAATTCGATACCGAGCTCAGCAAATTGGTGTCTCCAAATCCACTATGCAGCGAAATTTGACGAAAGATTTGCATCTTCATGCATAAAAAGTTCAATTGACTCAGAAACTGAAGCCAGCTGACCATGGACAGCGAAGGGAGTTCGTTAATTGGGTATTGGAGAGACAACATGAAAATGCTGATTTTGCCGATAAAATCATCTTCAGTGACGAGGCCCATTTCCATCCTGATGGCTTCGTCAATAGGCAGAATTGTCGCATTTGGGGTGAGGAAAATCCTCGAGTGATTCACGAGAAGCAAATGCATCCTCAACGTGTCACTGTGTGGTGTGGATTTTGGGTTGGATGAATCATTAGACCTTTTTTTATGAAAATGAGGCAGGTCAATTGCAAACAGTAAATTTTGTTCGGTATCGTGAAATGATAACCAGTTTTTTCATGCCTAGAATTGAAGAAATGAATGTGGAGGGCACGTGGTTTCAACAAGACGGCGCCACACGTCATACAGCCAGAGAAATAATTCAATTGCTGCATCAGTCATTTTCCGGTCGTGTTATTTCGCGTTTTGGAGACCTGAATTGGCCGCCTAGATCGTGCGGTTTAACACCATTACTTTTTTCTTTGGGGTTTTTTCAAGTCGATGGTTTACGCGAATAAGCCGACGACGACTCAAGCCTTAAAAGAGGAACGTGGTGTAATTAGGCGCGAAACCTTGATTCTCCTCAAATATAATTTTAATATGGCCGCAGTGAAATTAAAGAAAATGGTGTCGATCGACAAATTTGAGAGATATTTTTTTCTTACATTGTCAGTGCTGCCAGACGCCTTAAATAAAAAAATACAGCGGTGGATAAATTAGTGTTACCACACAACAATGTGGTTATATTGCAATCGTATATCTACAACACACATCTGTCAGTTTTCAGTTGGATACGGTGTAGCTGCCGTTTTCAAAATAATTCAGTAGCCGACTGCAAGACAACGAATGCAACCAACTACATATTGTTTTATCTTGGACCAGCACTCCGGGGATGACCCCTACACATGCGATGCATTGTGCTATGTACCTCGTAGGCTTGCATGTGTTTAATGGTTTATTGATCATTGATCACTTTATTTTCCTTTTTAACAGTCATCACTCATTTTGCACGAACGCTGATTTGTTTACAGAATATTTACCATTCTTTTGAACAAAAATTATCCCTCTCCTCTATATCTCCTGGCTCGTGATATATTTTGATAGTCCAACTACTAATCCAAAAGAGTACCAAAATTAAGTTCTTTTTTGTGTTTTGTAATGAAAGTCATTAGGGGAACTGTAGAAGGTAAAAAGTGTGTGCCTGAATGATATTAAAAAAGTAATTTTCTCTTGTGAAACTTTTTTGAATATTAAAAACGAAGAATAAAACTGAAACAAACAAAATTAGTGTGCGACATTCATATGAACGAGTACGAGTCTATATACATACATACATTTTTTTTTGTCGCACTTGCTAAAAATAAAAGTTTGTTCAACTGACACCAGTTCTTTAGTTTTTCCACATTTCAAAATTCTATTTTTAAGAGACGAACAAACACAAAAATTTATGTTTGTATCTATATTAAATATATATGTTTTTTAAATAAAATTTTTCTGCTTTATCTTTCAGTACGAATGCAAAGTGCAAAACTTGAAAAAACGTAAAGTCACCATTCACATCTCTGTCAACGGTGTCAGAGTCGTTTTAAAAAAGCGCCGTAGAAAAGTAAGTCAGCCAATAATTCAGAGAAAATTATTAAATTATTTTTGGAACATACATACATAAATACATAAAGCTTCTGTTTTTCATTATTACAATATTATTACTTGTGTTTTTTTTCTTGTAGAAAAAGAACTGGTCGAATGATTGCGAGGAAATTGAATTATTAAATCATCCCGTTTATCGTATATTTTATGTATCTCACGACAGTAGTGATCTCAAAATATTTAGTTATATTGCAAGAGATGCCAGCACAGATACATTTAAATGTTCTGTTTTTAAAAGTCATAAAAAGGTAAGTGAATTGTTTATTTGTCTCTGCTCTTTTATTTTATTTCATTTCATTTCATTTCATTAAATGTATTCCATAACAATATGTGTACTCGCATTTAGCACGAGTATGAACACTTTCTCTACTTTTCTTTATATTGGCAAACTTCCAGCAGGTACTAGAGTTTTAAGTTTCCTCCATCTTTGAAAGTCCCATTTTTTTATAATTATGAAATTCCTGGGTTTGATATTAAAATGCATATGTTCCATTGTCAAATAAAATGTTTTTCAAATTGATTTTGTTGTCTAAAAATTACAGATAAATTAAGATAAGATTTATTTCATATTATTATCAGATTAATGCTTCAAATCTCTTCTCAAATGTGGAAAGATTTTATTAATCGGTTCGTATGCACGCGCTTCCAAATGTACCCTTTGAAAATCAGATGTCAGTTTCTATGCGAAATTTCAGAGAATTTACTGCAGATAAGATTTTCATATTTATTTACATTTATTATTATATAGATATATGAGCCCCACACAGGCAATGCATTGTGCTGGAAGTAGAGGAAAAACAATACCGATGAAGGAGGGCGTTCTGATGTGCCTGTGGATTGGTTACAGCTGAAGCCGGCACTGTTCACTGACCATTGGCTATGCCTTCGCCATTGAAACCTTCCGGCAACAACTGACACAAAGTTACACACAAATGCACATCAGAAAAATGCGAGATGGTTTTTTTTTATAATTTTAGTCTGAAATTGGAATTGATCCCAGGTCTGTTTTTGGTTTTGTAGTCAACGTGCAGACTCCTTCAGCCATCGCCACCATTTAATTTTTTTTCAATAATAAAATGCAATTCAAAACGATTAAACTTTTCTCTTTTTAGTATCTTTTGGTTCTTACTCAATCCAAATTAGGCACAGGCCTGTTTGCTTGTTTGTGTTGACTTTGGGACTTTATTTTATTTCACAATTTGGGACCTTTTTCACAGCGCAGTTGTTTTTTAAAATTTTTTTTAATTTTTTTCAGTTTTTTTTTTTTTGGAAAATTTAAAGCAGATCAAATTATTAATTTTTTCTAAAAAATTTAAACTGCATCCAATTAGCTGTGAGCCACTGTATGTATAGTGCTCAATATTAAGAATATTAAGTTTAGTTTAGAATTTCTTACCTAATAGTGTTGCAAAGGATTCTAATGTTAATAAGTTATTTTACACCAGTTTTAGACATTTTCTCTATGCATGTTTTAATTCGAATTTTTTTATAATTTTTATGTCGGTTTTTTCGTTTTGGCATTTCTACAAATTTTACAATGCATCTTGCACTTACTCTTGGCTAAATGACACGATTCTAGCGAAATAATAGCATAAATATTAGAGACAGCGTTTAAAAACTTCTGATATGTGGAGTTGCTTTGTCTACTACTTTTGCTTCTGCTACTTAAAATACAAGGAGTCGAAGTCGAAGAAAAAGTAAAAAAAACGAAAAGTTCAAACAGTTGTAGTTGAAGTATAATACAAAAAGAAGAAGTCGCAAGAAGTCGTAGTTTTTGTAGACTTTAAAAATATAAAAGTAAACACAACGTGGTACTACAGAAGTTGACATGTTCGATCACTCTTATGTTTGACTGAGTACAACTTTTGATAAATTCCGAAGTTAAAGCATTAAAGACATTGTGTGTTTCTTCTACAACTTCTTCAAAAGTTATACGCAAAAGAAAAATAAGAATTGAAATTAAAAAAAGCAGTTACTTAGATCATATATTGGACTGGTAACCGAAGATTGCATTTCTTTCAACATTTTAAATGCCCCTAATAAAGTCTACAACAACTACGACTTCTTGAATTTTTCGTTTTTTTGGTTGTACTTCAACTACAACTGTTTGAACTTTTCGATTTTTTATTTTTCTTTGACTTCGACTCTTCGTATTTTAAGAAGCATTAACTTCAACAACAGATTGTGTTTGTGTAGTGACAAAAAGAGAAGTTGAAAAAATAGAAAAAACTTACGACTTCTGCTACATTGACTGCAGTTTTTTAAACGCTGATTAGAGATGTGCTCGGTTTACACCCAGCCACATATAACTCTTACATACGCTTATTATGAGTAGTTATGGTAGTCATGTACCTATTTAGGAAAAAAAATTTAACTTCAAAATTACAATGGATAAAACTGCTCGAATGCGTAGAAGAGCACGAAACCACACAATCATTTAAAAACAATATTTCTTATTTTTTCATGATTATTTTGATTTGAAAACATGTATCTTTTGTTTTTGTACAAACTTATTTTCTTTTTTACAATGGAACAGAGTCGTGACGTCATAAAAAAATTTCAATAAATAAATCTTCATTAAAATAAATAATTGAATGTGTTTTTGTGTGAAATATTTACATTTCGATGAAGTACAAATATTGAATCTATAAAAGCGCAAACATACAATAGCTGCTTTATTTGTGTCAGGTGTATCTTTGCCAGTTCGGTTTTCTTGAAAGAAGTAAATAAATAATTATTATTATTTTTTTTTTAATTTTGCAAATTAACGTACTTGCAATTTAATGAGAACTTTTTTAAAATTAATTGAATTCATTCGAACAAATAGACAAACTGTGCTGATGGCGATGGTGCTGTCAGCGTGTTGGCTCTGCAACTAGAAAGACCCAAGTTCGATTCCCAGCCGGGTCAAATCAGAAAAAAGTTTTTTCTGAGTTTTCTGTGCTACAGCACCCTCCTTCGTTGGTATTTGAGCAATAAAACGTCGGCGAAGTAAAATAATAAATAAAATGGATCCAATGGTCCCCGTCCATATTGTGAAGCATATGCTGCAAAAGTTTTTTGAATTCTCTTTTGAAAGTGCAGCAGTGTCCATACATGAATCTTTTGCTTCATGTTTAGTATTTTTTATTCCTCCCTTCTATCTTCTTTTTTTAATTTTTTTTGACATTTCTCAATACCGAATGTAAATATAAAATAACTACTCTGTGATAGGTGTGAATATTTTTTTTGGATACACATTTGAAGCACAAGGTATAATTTGAAGCAAAATGGACGCTAAGAAGAAAAATTATATAATAATTTTTATATAATTTTATATTTTTTTTTAAAATTTTTGATTATATTTCACAAAAAATTAACAATAAAACAGGGTAGCTATTATTATGATAGAAGTTAACAGCATACCAAACGAAAAGAAATAAAATAAAACGTCAAATACACCTCATCTCAAAAGATGCAAATAAGAAATTCAACAAAAACTGCATGTACATGAAACAGCGTTCATACTTCCACTCCTCTTCCCCTTCTCATCAACAAACTCAAAAGTTTTGCAGCATATGCTTCACAGTATGGACGGGGACTTAGCTTAAAAATAATGCGTCAAAAAAAAGAACATCAGAGACGCTCTATCTTCCTTCCACTTTCACCACCTGTCTATTCTCTACCCTATCCCTCTCTCTAGTTCCAGTGCAATCATTGCATATGTAGCACTGAGCACTGGTCCAAGATAAAAAAAAAAAAAAAAAAAAAAAAAAAATTTTTTTTAGGTGGTTCTGGTGGCTTGAGTAGTTAGCGTTTGACTCTGCAACCAGAATGACGCGAGTTCGATTCCTGGCCAGCTCAAGTGAAAAAAAATTCTTTGGATTTCTCTGTACTACAACGCACTTCGTCGGCGAAGTAAATTAATAAATAAAATGGCTCCCCCCGCTCAAAAATAATACGTGGAAAAATAACACCTGAGACGCCGCAACTTTGCTTTGTGATTAACGTGCAACTGCAGAATCGTGAATTAAACTCGCAATATTCCTCCTACTTTCAATACCTGTCTATTCTCTGTACTACTCCCGCTCCCCTGTGCAATGGTCGAAGATTAAAAAAAGAAAAATGCCCCAACTTAATTTTTTTCTTAGTCTTATATCACATGTAAACATAATTGAAATATGGTTATCCTTCAATTTTATTACATAGTAGTTGTTTCTTAATAATTAGTATTTAAATATTTTATAAAAAAACCAAAAATTACATAAAATGCAATTGTTGCTCGCCCTTTCTTTACTTGAGCAGAGGTACCGATCTAGTGGTCTACCCAATGCTTAGTTATACATATTTAATTGTAGTAGATATTAGTGATAAGAAGTCTAAAATATATGGACTATCCTCTGATATAATCCACACACATGGAAAATTGCAACAGAACTTTGAAATATAAAAAGAGTGAAAAAAACTCGACAGAAAAAGATCACCCATCATATTGTAAATAGATATTTTTCAACTTTAAATTGTAGCAAAAATATAAAAAGAAAACATGTATTTTTCTTATTTAAACAACAAGAAACACTTAAAAGCACCACATGATCTTAAAATGCATTTTCAAAATTTCTCTCTTATTTCATTTCGAAATTATTAATGCAGAAAAATAAGCTTATTTTTAGTACTTGAGCAAAATGTAGGTGCAATATTAAAATACATGGAAATTATGAAATATTATGTATGTATGAATGTATGTTCGAGTATGTACATTGTACAGTCACCAATTACATTCGATGCATCATTTTTGTTGATTTCTGAAATGTTAGAGTGAATGTTGTAATCGCTCTGTTATGATGTTGGTTTTGTTAGAGTGAAATTCTCGAAGATTAGGTACCGCCAAACAAAAGTATATAGCAATTGGCAGGTTGGCAACAGCTGACGTAAAGTACTTAGTACGTTGACTACAAAAACAAAGGTTATGGGTTCTATCCTAGTTGCCGACAAACACTTGGCATTTTTTCATGTGCATAATTGTGTCTTTGTGTCAGTTGTTGCCTGCCGGAAGAATTTAGCGGGGAAGGCATAGTCAGTGGTCACTGAACAGTAGCGACTTTAGTTGATACTAATTCACAATTAACATCAGAGCACTCTCTATTGTCGGTATTGAGTAGCAGAGGTTAGCAATGAGTACCAAAAAATTGAGCATGTGCGCAACGATATGATTCATATTTTGATTTCAGTAGAAGACCCCTACGCATGCGATGCATTGTGCTGGAACTATAGGAAAAGGATAATTAGAAAAACGACAGGAGGTGAAGTTTAATTAATTATTTCACAGCTCTGCTTTGGCACGTTCTTTGTTTAGAGCAGTGCTTCGGTTTAGTAGCCAATTTTATTATTATTTTACTTCGCCGGTGCTACTTACTAGGTGCTACCGACAATAGAGAGTGATTTGATGTTAATTGTGAATTAGTATCAACTAAAATTGCTACTGTTCAGTGGCAAGTGACTATGCCTTCGCCACTGAAACCTTCCGACAACAACTGACACACAAAGACACACTAATACACATCAGAAAAATGCGAGATGTTTTTTTTTTTTTAGTCTGAAAGTGGGTTTGAACCCAGGTCTGTTTTTGTTTTGTAGTCAACGTGCAGACTACTTCAGCCAACGCCACGCTCAAGTTTACTACTATAAACCTTAAGTTTAGATATTTGCTGTGAAAAGTATTACGAAAGGCTTGTAAATAATAATTTAATTAAATAAGTGGAATCCTTGCGATAATATTGCTTGTGGTATTGTTTACAACAAGCTTAGAAATCTAAATGTAAAATAAGCTTACGGTAATAAAATGAGCAAAAAAAAGTTATTTTGGTCTGACGGGGATTCTGGTTGTAGAATCAACACGCTAACTACTAGGCGAACACCAGTCTTCAAACAGGACAAGAAATAGGGAATAGACGCAGCGTTTAGCAAGTGTAATTTAAAAACTATTGCTTTGTAAGTCGTTTAAAAATTTCTTGACAATTGCTTATTCTCTAGTTTAATTAGATTTTGCTAGAGAAATGTTTTATTTATTATACTCATACTCAAGAGTATAAGTACATCAAAGTAATTCGATTCCAATGGCGTGTTTTCAGACTACAATTCAATCGGTACTTATAAACTAAAACAATTTTTGCCTTTAATGAAAATAATTTTCTTGATCTCTTTGATGAGTTTCTCTTTGAACAAGTTATCAGAACTAAAATCAAAAGTTATAAGATCACAAGTATTGTAATGTAGAAAGAAAACAAAAATAACAGCACATGTGAATGTAACAAAAAATTATCGAAATTACGATAGTATTTCTTAGAAAAAAGAAACTTTTGTTATTAATTCAAATTTATTAAATTTTAAATAGGCTAATGATCGACAACTTACAGGCAGTCATTATTACATGTGATACTTACTAAGAAACAAACTAAATAAAATACATTAATTGCATAAAGGTATATTCGCAATAAGTCACCTATTTCACAATTCAGCTGATAGCAATCCACAGGCACATCAGAACGTTCTCCTTTGTCGGTATTATGTAACACCAGTGAAGTAAAGTAATTACCAAAAAAAAAAACTTCAAAATTTAACAAGTCTCCGTGATATCAGAGGCGCTGCAACACTGCTATTAACAAAAACCACCTGTCGTATCTCCTACTATCCTTTTCCTTTAGTTCTAGCTTAATATGTAGGGGTTATCCCCTCAATATAGGTCCTAGATAAAAAATAAATTATACGAGAAACTTATCTTTTGTTTCACGGATAATAGAGATAAATTACGTTTGATAGAGGTATAAAAACGAAACACGCAGAATAAAGATAAAGTCACAGATATTAGTGGTTATAAAATTTAGTGAGCACCATGCCGGTTAATATAGGGCCGGATAACCGAGGTTCAGCTATACCTAAAATTCCATGAGTGGGAATATGTAAGCAGAAGACGACTCATTGCTGATCTCTGATGTACATACGTGCAAATTAATTAAGTGAATTTTCTAATTAATGATTGTTACCAAAAGCAACATTATCAGTATTGCTTGTGTATAATAATAATAATAATAATAATAATAATAATAATGCTTTTATTGTATTGCATTCAACTGCTGTTTTTGTTTTTGTTAATTGTGTATGTTCAATGTAAATATGCGCACACATACACATCCATACATGCATATCTGATGCATGCTTTCATTAATTACTGTTTGTTTAAAGTTTTGCGTCATTTGCTTGTTAGCTCACACTCCGCTGAAACTTTTCTGTTTAACAAAAATTACATTTCCTTCTAATAAAACAATAACAACAAATATTAAATAATTAAACAAGAAGTTATACCCTGCAGGAAATTGATAATAATGGAAGTGTACTGATTTGCTACTGACTTACGCTGGGAACACAATTGGGACGAACGACGAATTTTTCGAACTTTCGTCATCGGAAATAGAACATATTTATGCGTATGAAAATTAACACAACACCGCCGATCGAAATTCGTCATGCGTGCCGAATTCTGAGATAATAAAGTTATTTCTATTTCATACGCCGTCGAACGACGAACAAATTAGTACAGAGTTACCGTTTTTCATTTTCGTTTTTAAATACTCGTATCTTAGTAAATAAAGTTAATTTTTATTTTAACAATTATTTAATTTTTAAAATAAAGCATTTCAGTTAAATATACACAATTATTTACCATAAAATTGCTTTTTAATTGGTTTTTCTTAATTTTTAATTGTTTCAAGTCATAATTTTTTATACGATAACACGGACAGCAAACAATTTCGCTGATTATAACGGCCATAATTTTTTTCGTCGTAATTGTGGGCCACACTGCAAATGTACGCAACGAATTTTTACGGACAAATTCGTTGTGCTAGACGAACTTTGTCATTCGTCCCAATTGTGTTCCCAGCATTAGTCATCAGTACTAGTGACTTGTTATACCCCGCGCAATGTAATTTACTGTACTACTGACGTTGGTCCTATGTTGTCAATAGGCTAGTAGGTAGTTTTTGTATGAAAGAGAGCAAACGCATTTATTTTCAACACAACAGAATGAGACAATAAAAAATCGTTTTGCAGCTGTAAAGAGCAACGACATACATACGTTCTCTTCTCTTCTAATTAAAGGTAAAATAAAAAGTCTAGACTATTATTTGACAATGTCCTCAAAAAGTCACCAAAACAAATCGCAAAAACTGTTGACTTGAAGACAGTTGGGCCCAGGCTTCCTACAGGGTAGTTACCAGTATTAAGCCCAGCATATTCACACAAACACCCAAACGCATGTATAAACTTTTGGTCAACAGAGATTAATATTATTATTATTATTATTATTTTTCTTCAAAAAGAATGAGATATTAATGATTTAGGAGAAACAATGAAAATTTCAAATTGTGATAGAAAGCATATGTTTTTCTTTTCTTTTTGAGCGAATTTGTGTGAGTGAGTGGAAAGTGGTTGGCGAAGAGGCGGCGGTTCTTTTTATAATGGAAAGAAAAGTTGTGCAATAAACTAAAAACTTTGTTTTTATGGCAGCAGCCACAGCGAAAATTTATATGAGAAAATGGCTAGGTATACGTGTATGTGTTGATATGTATACGTGTATGTGTTATTGTGGTGTAATTCCCACTTCGATGTTTTGCCTAAATTTTAGATTAAAGTCGCAATACAAATGAAAAATGAAGAAATTTTTCGCTTGGCTCAATATTGACGGGAAAAGTTGGAAATTTGCTGTATTAATAAAAAAAATTTAAAGGTAACAGATGCTGTCTATTATTTTAGAACTCAAACAAATTTTATTGGCATGCGGTTAATATTACTATTATGCTAATATATCAATGTGGGAATTAAGAGTTTGATAGCATGCAGTTTACTTTCCGGAACCACTATTCTGATTTATTTAAGTCATTGAAAATAGTTTAAAAAAATTATTGTTCTGTTTTGAAGAAAAAATTGATAAAATAATAAAACTTTTTGAGCTGTGTTTTTTTTTTGTTTCGTCATAACATAACGGAACAACGTTGTCGGAAGGTTTCAGTAGCGAGGCATAGTCACTGGTCACTGAACAATACCGGCTTCAGCTGATAGCAACCCACAATCACATCAGAACGCCCTCCTACTAAACCGAAGCTTCAGCACTTCTATAAACAAAGAATGTGCAAAAAGCAGATCTCTAAAATAATTAATTAAGCTTCACCTCCTGTCGTTTCTCTAACTATCCCTTTTCTATAGTTCCAGGACAATGCATCGCATTGTCTAGGGATCATCTCCTGAGTGCTGGTCCCAGATAAAAAAAAAAAACGGTAGAAATATGAGTCATTCGCTAAAATTTTTTAGTCGAGCCGGCGATTATATTTATAAGCCGCCGCTACTTATAAATGGTATAAAAATAAAAAATTGTTTAATAATCATTCGAACTTTTATACCTCTACATTAAAATAAATTTGTATAACATAAAATTAGGTAATAAAGATAAAATCACAATGTACAAATGAGCTAATGTTATTTGTGTATCTTATATGGCTGGCAGCCACTTAACTTTTAGCTGCTATCGGCCGTCCAAAAAAAATTATTCAGCTCCTATCACTGGCAACAGTGTTTTCGATTATATTTATTTCAACAATTTTGGGAGGGTGGCGATGGCTGAGGTAGTTGGCACGTTGACTACAAAGCCGAAAGTCCTGGGTTAGACCCCAGTTATAAAAAAAATAACAATTTTATAATTTTAATTCAAATTGGACATATTACAAGATGTACAGGTAATTTCTTATTCACTATATTAAAAAGTCGAATTATTTTATTTTTCCACATGCTTTTAGCATTTTGATATCTAATATTTATAAATGTTTTTTCTTATCAGCAGTCATATTTTTTCGCCCTATTATTTTCAAACATGTGACTTCATGAATACCATATGATTCCCCCAAATGTACATATGTACATACATACGAGTATATACATATAGATGGTCTTAAGTATAAGGTGGCCCAAAAGGAGCGAAGGTGTTTGAATTGCTTATAACTTTTTTATTATAATTTTTTTCCACTATTTTGTATAGAGGACCTGGGGAATTTAAAATGGAACAGTATACAATTAAATAATGTGCCAAAAACGTTGAACTGTATTTCAGAAGAAAATCATGATTTTAATCATGAGCGACGAACCCCATTTCCAATTGCATGGGTTCGTCAAAAAGAAAAAAAGGGCTGCTGAAAATCCAGCAGTAGTTCAACATCAAGAATTACACTCTCTTAAGTGTACGGTTTGGTGCGCTGTTTCGTCGGAAAGGTTATTTTGGGCTATATTTTTTTGACAAAGAACACGTTGTCGCCGTTTCCATCGCTGGTGTTAGACATCGGACAATGTTGGAAAATGTTTTAAGGGCAGCCATGGAAAACCATGCGTAAGTATGCTTGTAACAGGAAAGAGTCACAGTGCACTGTGACGTCAATCCTCTTCGGTCATTTTGGGTTACGCTGTAGAAAAGCCCCAACTCAAATAATTGTAACTTCACAGGAGAATGTAAGAACATAATGGAAACTGTTATTACTACAATGCAATTATCAAAATGTAAATGCTTGTAAAACCGTTATTTTTGAGACTATTGTGGAATGTAATCGATTCACTGAAAAACTCAATTTCTGATGCAGACCAACGATATGTTAATTAAAAATAAATTTCAAAAAGAGAATTTTTTTTTAAAATTGCCTTGACATAAGAGAATATATTTCCAAAACTAAGGCGAAAAGCTTTTTCAAAAAGCTCAAAGCATGAATTCATTCGATCAGTCTGTGAAAGAAAAGCAAAAGACTTCCACACAGATCAGTCTATTAAGTGCTACACGGCGTATACGTTGTGATGACGAAAAACGAACTGCCACAAAATCGCGTCTAAAAAAACAAACCTCAGAAAACATATTTCAGTTACAACACAAACAAAAAATTAATTAAAAAATATTTAATAAAAATATTTATTTATAGTAAAAAGTAATAAAAAAAAACCATGGAAAAATATTATTAGAAATTATTAATAGAATGAAAAAATATAACAACAATAATTATATAATATAATAAAAATAAATATTTTGAAAATAATTGAAAAATTACTTAATTTGTTTTTCCAATGAAATTCTTTCAACACATGCATGTACCCCGTGTTTTCCAAACAAAAGCAGTGAAAAATTAATGATATTTTTTTAAGTGACAAAATAATAAAATATATTTTCATTAAATTTTTAAAAATAATATAGAAAATTTGTCGAAATGGTAATACAATTGTTTGAACAACTGCGAAGTTTCATGTTGCCATTAAAACTCAAATCTTTCGAAAAGTCAAAACCGAAATAAAATTCGCGTCAAAAATTAAGTGAGAACTGAAAAAAACCGTGAAAAATAAAAATGAAAATAAAATATGGAAATTAAATTAAAATTAAGAAAAAAAGAAAATAAATTCTTTTGTCCAACAAAAATTTCGTAATAAATATTTCGCATATTGACGCTCCGTTTGTTGTAGCGTTGTCATGGCTAGATCGCTTAAAACGTCACATCTTATAAATTATTTTTAAGTCATAAAAATTTTTGGCTAAAAAATTTGTGTAGTTCCGTCATTATTATTCTTTATTGTCCAGTGGGACTTACGCAAACAATGCCAAATAGCATATGCGCTACAAGTCATAAAAATTTTACTATAAAATCCAAAATATTTTTGATTTGATGAAAAGATTTTACTATTTTAATAATTTGTATGGGACTAAGGGTCGCGGAATGCACCCTACGTATGCAACTGCATTGCAGCAATTTGAAAGGGATAGTGTAGAGAGGACACAGATAGTGAAATTATAGTGAAAAGGTTGAGCTTAAATACTAATTCGCCGATATTTCATTTGTCCAATAACGACTATAGCGTACGCATATCAGAAAAATTTTTGTTCTGTCGGGAATTGAACCGACGACCTTCTGATTAAACTAGTTAGTCAACAGCACAATGTTTAATTCTTAGTAAATAATTTCCTATTATTACTTAAGGTATGTACACACACTTGACATATAGTACAATATTGACAGAAAAATTTTAATAAAATATTCAACAACCGGGTGAACTCACATTTTTTGTGTGGCAACATTGTCACAAAATGTCAAATAATATTGTCACAATTCTGACAATCGTGAGAATTGATACGTAATTGCCACACATTATACAGTCATTTCTTATTGTCACATGTACAATAACACCATTGGCAGTTAAATATTTCTGTTGGCAACGCTGCACATATATATTTAGATACAATGTTAAACATCGGATCTGGCAACTTTTGTCATAATAATAATAATCTGACAACCATGTGAACAGACAATTTTTGTTGATAGATATTTTTATTGTGTGACAATGAAATTCTACAGTTTTCTTACAATATTCTGAACAGACAATTTACACTTCATTGCGAGTGCATTGCCACAATATTGCCATATCCTACAATATTGTAAAATCTGACAATCGTGTGTACGTATCTTTATCTAAAAATAATCAGCTGATAATTTAAATCCTTTTTTTATTTAAAAAAAATAACGCCTGAATTATAGAAGCTTACATTAACCCAGATATGCCGACGGGCATACTAGTGCAATAATCTTCGTAGTTTTCCAAAATAGCGTTATTTTGACAGATTATATTACAAAACTGAAGAAAGAATAGAAAAAAATAGTTTTTAAGTTGGATTTTGATTCCATACTACATGCAGTATGCTCGGCACATATGGAAGCAGAAGAAAGTAATTTCTTGTGATGCACAAAAAGATCGAGTTCTGCAAGAAGATCTAGAGGCGATAATTTAAATGACACTGTATTTCGTCCCTAATGACAACGTACCGTATACGAGTATCAAGTTACGATTCATCCGAAAAATCGTAAATTTCTAGCGACCTGTGAATATTATCTGTTTTGCCTGAAATTTGAAGTATATACAGGGTGGCACAAAAGGA
The DNA here is from genome assembly GCA_963924685.1 of Dexiosoma caninum. NCBI lineage: Eukaryota > Metazoa > Arthropoda > Insecta > Diptera > Tachinidae > Dexiosoma > Dexiosoma caninum. The sequence continues at coordinate 31,821,941 of OZ004729.1, forward strand.
GCTATATGGTTTAAATGGCTTATAACTTTTTTATTTATGCGATTATTATAATTTTTTTTTCTTAAATGCACTATATTATTGGGGATTTTTTTTCAATTAGCTTTGAAAAATGATATATTGTAAGTGATGACCATTTTCTGCTTCGCCCATACGTGCTCTTTTTAGCATATTTTCCATAACTTTTCGCAAAATTTCGGATGTAATGGCCATGATTTCATTTCGAATGTTTCATAATTAAATCCCCAAGTCTTCTTCACAAAATTCTGAAAAAAAAACAAAGAAAAAGAATAATTACAAAAGTTATAAAGAATTCAAACTATATAGTTAAGAACATTTCATTTGAGTCTTCCCGCGTCAAAAATGGCAGAAAAGAGCTCTGCAGAGTGTTTGTTTCTCATACGCGCTGTTCGGCCGAAAAATGAGTTCTCTCTCTGTATGGCGTGGTGGGATCAGCTGCCAAATCGACCACAAATGGAGGCGTGCTTAATGACGAACGTCTTGTGCGCATAAATGAACGGGTTTCGGGAACAAGTTCCCTGATTTCATTAGAGCACATCCAATTCGAGTAACGATAGAACAACGAAATACACCCCACATTGCGACGATGCTCAAGAGAGTCAATAGAGTTGGCTACCCTACCGCCCCCAATGAATTTCGTTGCCCGTTCCCCTGGGCGAGCATAAAACGTTAGCCAAAAAAAAAACAATTAAATAAAAAATTTATGAAAACAAATTTGAAGGTAATTAAATTAAAATTAAAGCGCCTCAGCTTCTCAAGGCCTAGTAAATAAATAACGGCTATAAACTTAGCACTGACTGCAAGCAGTTCAATAGCAACGCATACCAAATTAAAATTTTATTACTTTTTTACTTTTTAGTTCCTTTTTTAGGGACGTTAAATTTATTTTCAAATATTTTTATTTATAAATGCTTCTAAATGACATTCCAAAATATTTTTATACATTTTTAAATAGTTGCGTTCCAAACATTGTGATTAAATATTTATGGCGAAAAAGCATTATTCGTCGCCTTTTGGTTTTTATTTATATTTTTCCCTGTGGAACAAAAAATTATGAAACGTGTGTGATTGATAATCGCCAACAAAATTTTTTTTATTTTAATTTTTATGTTTATTCGTCTATACAGTCAAATTTGGTAATCATCTCGACAGTCTTTTGACAATTTTTGCAAATATTTTAATTGAAATATAATTTGCGTTTTAAAATAAAAATTTCTTGAAAATGATTTTTTATTACGAATTCCCTTTGGAATTTGTGATTTTTAATTGATTTGAAATCACGCAGACTCAAAATATGATCTTGAAAACGGTCAACTAAATGAGTGACGATTTTAAATCACTTGCCTATTTTTTTTAAGTATTTCCTTTAGAATTTATATTTATATTTGAATAAATTTAGGTTGTATGCAAAAAAAAAAAAATTATACAGTAGAATGCCTTTAAGTCGTAATCGAGGATACATCTATACGCTGCGGGGTAAAAATCTTTTTCACAATACAATCACAAATTTTGAGTAAGATTGTAATAACGATAACGCGGTGTGAGCTGTGTATGAGTGTATTAGTGTAATCATACGGACAACAAGAAGTACAGAGAAACTTAACAGCTGCATAGAAATACACTAACACCATCTAGTGCGCAATAGTAGTAGTAGTAGTAGCTACTAATTTGCACTACTTGTCGTACATTTTGTTATCGTAGGCAAATAAAAACAAATGAATAAAATGAATACAAAAACATTTAATTTTAATAACTTTTAAAAAGAGTTTTTGCACTTTCAATAAGAAATTTACTAAAACAAAGCCAAATAAAGAAAACAAAAAAAAATATTTCATTACTAGATGTTTACACATCTTCTCCCCTGTGATCGGACTCACATTTTTTTTTTTTGTATATATATTACGGGAGTGTTAGCAATAAAGGTATTTCAATTAAGCGAGGTTAAAATTATATAAACCACGATTTACAGGAGTTTGCACTGTCGACACGGCGTAAACCAGAAGATAAAGCACTTCTCTAATTCTGTATATCCAGCTTTCTTTTGTCGCTTTACTTTATTACCTGAAGACATTTCCACTATGAATTCTCTTTTTTTGCAAAGTTGATGAACGCGTTGAAGGAGTGGCATACAATTTTTTAACAATTTCAATTCTCTTTTCTCTGTTATCAATAACAAATTTATGTCCTTTTTTACCAATAAAGATAATTTAATTTTCAATTTTTCAGTAAAACTGCAAATGAAGTAATCCAAAGAAACTCAAAAAAAAACTAACGGTTGCTGTTAAAAAAGTTGTTGAAAAAACATTGCAACCACAAATTTAAGGTTGCCCCTTGGCAACGCAACTGAAGTTCGGGTTTTTTTTTACCTTGGACCAGTACTCAGAAGAGGACCCCTACACTTGCGGTGCATTGTGCTGGAACTAGGGGAAGGGGGTAGTAGGAGAAATGATAGGAGGTGAAGCTTCACTATCTTACAACTCTGCCTTTTGTACGTATTAAAGGTTGGTTTTAGTAGCCATTTTTAGTAAATATTTTACTTCGCCGGTGCTATACAATACCGACGAAGGAGGGCGTTCTGATGTACTTGTGGATTGGATACAGCTGAAGTTGTTACGGTTCAGTGACCAGTGACTATAACAACCGATAACAACTGATACAAAGTCACACACAAATGCACAACAGAAAAAATGCGAGATGTTTTTATGAGTCTGATACAGGGGTTGAACCCTGGAAAATTTTTCTTTTTAAAGTCAACGTGCAGACTAATTCGACCATCGCCACCTCATCGCCACTGAAGTTCGGTTGCAAATCATAATCGACCCATTACTGTCATTTGACATTTGGCTTGCCATTGTACATAATTTTTTCTTTGCACTGAACAGACTTCCTAGTAAAAATACTTGTGATAATAGTTGCATTTCAAGTTTTACTCAATATTTTTTGATTTTTTATTGCGCAATAATTTTTGTATGGAATATTGAGCTTAATAATGGTATTTATTGCAACAATCTCAATATAGTTGCATGTCTGAACAGCGTATAACTGCAACATTTCTTTTTTTTCACTTAATTTCACCAAATATTTTAATTTATAATGAATGAAAATAAAGCACATCTAAAAAAATTCGGCTGTTTTGTCTCTTGTTTTCGAAAAATTACAGCAACGCGTAAAATATTTATTTGACATAGTTTTCTTGTTGGCTGCAATAAATTTTATTAAAATATTTCTTTTAAATATTTTTGAATTCCATCACGCTTTATTAGTTTGCAAGTCTCTTATACAAATTTCATTTACTTATAAGATATGTGTTAATTTTAAGGGCTTATTTGCTCAAGTGTCTCATTGATAATTTATTACATTTTTGTATCACGGCGTCATAATGTCTCGTAAAATTTTAAGAAAATAAAACGAGCGAAAAATACGAAATGCAAATCAGACCTGGTAGGTATACATCGGTCACTTGCAATACTTCCTTGACACAAAATAGAAATAAATCTCTTAAAATGAATGCCGCTGATTTTAGAAACAAAAAATTATTTGTTTTTTCTGTTCATTCACACAAATGAAATTGCTGCGATTTTTTATGTTTGAAAAACATATTTCAAACATGGTTTTTTTTTTGTAAAGTGTTTTGTAATACGAAATATTTAGGAGCTGGTGTGGAAATTTCCATTTAAAATTGATTATTTCAAAATTTGCTGTTAACAAGTTCGTAAGTTTTGTTGAAAAGTAAAGGGTGCTCTGAAATTACACGAAAATAATATATGTCATTTCAGTTATTGAATTGCGTAAGTCGTACTTTATCACCTCATACACTCATTCGTACCTTTCCAAAAACTAGGTAGAACACAATATCACCATTGTTGGTTTTTATGTTGTTTTAGTTAGCATTACTTATTTATTATTTATCTATGTTTGTTATATGGTTTAACTGGTCTATATGCGGTGCTAATACCAAAATCTTCAGTAGACCTTTAACCAAATTCTTCAAAAAAACTAAAAAAATTATACATGTTTATATAAGAATTTTCAAAAAATAATTGAGAATTACGAAATATAAAAGCAAAACAAACCAAATAGCTTCTTTAATAATTTTCCTTATAAAACAAATGTTTTATTATTTGATTTTAAATAGATAATTTTTCTAAACCTTTCCTACAATTAGTCAGCATATTGGTTGGCAATGATTCTATTTATAAGGCAAAATGAAAAATTAAATCTTCCAATACAATTACGTTACTATTCTTGCAATTATTAAACGTTAGTCAAAATTCATTACGATTATTTATCTATGTTTGTTATAAGTTTCAAAAATATGTTCAAATATATTCAGTATTATTATATTATTATTAGCACGAAATGAAATGCCGCATATAAACCATATAACAAACATAGATAACTAATCGTATTGAATTTTCGGTAAAGTTGAATAATTGAAAGAATAGTTCTTTATTTATTGATTTATTTTTCTTGGACTAGCACTTAGGAGATGACCCATATAGATGCGATGCATTGTACTAGAGGAAAGAAATAGTAGGAAAAATGACATGAGGTGAAGCTTAACTATCTTGCAACTCTGCTTTTTAGCACGTTCTTCATTTTTATAGTAGTGTTGTAGCGTCTCTGATGTCAAGGAAACGTATTGAATTTTGAAGCTTCATTTTGAGTAGCCATTTGTAGTATTTTACTTCGCCGGTGCTACACAATACCGACTGAAGAGGCCGTTCTGATGGGCCCTGTAGATTGGTTACAGGTGAAGCCGTTAATCTTCAGTGACCAGTGCCTATGCCTTCGCCACTGAAACCCTCCGACAACAACTGACACAAAGCCACACAAGTGCATATCAGAAAAAATGCGTTGTTTTTATGAGTCTGAAACTGGGTTTGAACACAGGAAATTTTTGGTTTTGTGGTTTCAGCCATCGCCACCCCCAACTTATCCAGCAGTTTTGAGCTGTTCTTAAAATTTGTAAAAATTTCTAACGTTCGCCTTCGTCGCAAATATAATCAGAGGTTGCATGTCTTAAAATTACAAAAGTATATATGCCGATTATTTTTTTTATGTTTTCAATCACTTTGCGGAAATATGATTTTCACATCAAGCGTAATATTTTCTTAAATAATGAGAATAATATTTATAAATAACACTAATTATTTAAGTTGTAGGTCTTTTTAGTATTTGTAATATTTATTTTGATTCGATATTTCGCTACTCCTTTGTGTAGCTTCTTCAGGAAAATAGGTTTTTGTTCATAATGAAAAAATATTTTTTTTTTTTAGCATAGAGACTTACAGCTTAAATAATTAGTGTTATCAATATAAAAAGAGGTCAAAAAACTAGAAGAAGAATTGGAGATTAATATTTTTTAATTCTGTTTAATAATATTTTTTTACAAATAAATATTTCTTCAATTCACAAGCTCGTATTAACGTCGTATGAATGTATTGTATTTTTGTTGTTGGCACTTTTCATACAAAAGTGTATTGTGATTATAGTATTGAATTTTATATGTTTTTCCCAGGTCTGGGAATATTAAATTTTTTTTTTTCTTATTAATTTTGGAAAAAACAAATATGTGATCATTAATACCAGAAATAGCATTCTTTTGAATGATAAATATAAATTTAATTTCATTTTCAAACTATCGCGGCAAACTTATAACTAATTCGTATCAAATTGAAATTTCATACCTGGTAGTAGATGTTGCCGCCGTGGCTAATTTGGTAGTACTATTTGGAAATTTTCCCTTACCTCTTATTTTTATTCATTGATAGAACAAGGCAACGCGTTTTTACTGTCCAATATATACTCGTATACACATAAAAAGCGAAACGCCTTGTTTCTATTGTAATCTTTCCATTCCTAGTCTGTACATACGCCTATATGGTTTTCACAGCTGTAATATTTTGTGACATTGTTAGATTGATCGAGAACTATCGTTTTTTAACAAAACAAAAAATCGCTGATCACGGCTCCTACGTCTTTTTGGCAATTTTGGCTCGTTGTTCATTGCGAATGAAGAACAGATCATCTTGGGACGGCAGCGTGTCGCGCATTTAAATTATATGCAGTTTAAACTTCTTTAATTTTTGTAAATGACTACATCTCCATCTAAATATGTATGTATTACAAACTCTTAATATGCAATAAAAATTAAATTAAAAAAAAAAAGGTTTTTGTGGCTCGAAAATGTAAAATTGTTAAAGATCGTTGGTACGAAATTACTTTCCCCATTTATCATCCCTGGCAACAGTGCCAGTAGTGCATGAGGGCGTTGGCACAAGTTCTTCAATTCCTCTTTAGCATTTTCTTTATTTAATCAAATCCCAAGAATGAAACATAATGAACATCAGCAAACTGGCTTCCATCTCAATATTCCAGAACGTAGATGTACTCACATACCTGCGTATGCCATACACCATCTGTGTGCATTAGTGGCTCAACAAATTCAAATTTTGTTAAAAAAAAAAAAAAAAACTGTTTCACCCTGTTGTGTAGGACTTCAGTTTATTGCAAAAAATTTTTTGTAAATATTCTTTTAACATGATATTTTGTTTTTGTTTTTGTTTATAAATTTCTTAAAAAGAAATTTCTGTGATTTGATGCTGTTTCGTATATTTTCAGCATTCAGTTGCTGAATTTACTTTCTTCAATTCAACTGTATATGAGGTCGATTTTGTTTGTAAAAATTTGGCATTACGAAAGAAAGCACATTGCTTCACATAAAATTTGTTGTAAATACGAAAAAAATTCAATTTTCAAATTTAGGTGATTGGTGGGTGATTGATACGTTGCAATTCATCAATAGATTATTTATTTGTTGTAAAAAAAATATTTTACATGAAATTGTTATTATTTTAGTTAAAAAAAAAAAAGAACAATGTGTTTTATTCAGTTCTCTTTCTTCAATTGTTTATTTTGAAATGTGCCATGCGATGGTTTAGTTATATTATAAAATTTTGTTATTTTGAATAATTTATTTTTGAAATTCAAACGATTATTCAATAATTTTGCAATAAAACGAAAATGATAAAGAAATTATAAAGAATTATTGAAGAATAAACACAATTTTGAAATCTGAAAATTTCATTAAATTTGTTGTACACGGTGGCGCAAAAGTCATGCATTATCTAATACCGTGCCATGTTAATGTCAGTAATATTTTTCTGTATCTCTGAAATTATGGCGATTCTGGTGGTACAGCAACAACAGGCTACAAATCGGTTGTATCAGTATTAGTGCTGAAGTGGATAGTAGACCAGTTCCTTCGTCTGCTTAGTTTCTGCCCCAATTTCCTCTTCTATTTCACCGATGGAGATAATATGTAATATGTATATTATGGATTGCAACCGAACTGTTGGCACTGCAGATCGAAACTGCATTAACTCCAGTTGGCAAAATTCCACTGCTTTTTAGTGTCAACCACAAATTTGTGGTTGCCCCGTGGGCAAGGCCCGGGTTGCAATCCACAATCGAGCCATTAATTTTTAAAACATTTGGGGTGCTGATAGTGAGTAGTTCTGCTTGCAGAGCAGAAGGACCCTGGTTTGGTTCCCAGCACAGTCAAGTAGAAAAAAAAATTTTTTTTTTCGTCGTCGATATTTGACAGATAAAACAACGTCAGCGAAGTAAATTAATAAATAAAATGATTCACTTTAGCTTAAAAATAATGCGTCTAAATTAACATCTGGGATGCCGCAACTGCAGTGTTTTGCAATAATTACGCTCTATCTTCCCACCGCTTTTACCACTTGTCTATTATCTACCCTATCCCTCTCTCTAGTTCCAGTGCAGTGCATTGCATATGTAGGGGATTTCCCCTGACCACTGGTCCAAGATGAAAAATTTGTTTTGACTAACAAAATAAGTAAGGTTTCTTAATTTCTTTGACCAAGAAAATCCAATGAATGCAATGAATAAATGAATCCCTTAAAGTTCGATGAGGTGGCCATGTTTGTGCGCTTACGGGGGAACATCACTTCAATATTTGCATACCGTATTTGCTTCAACAACGTAAAATTTTTGTTATTTATTTTACCTGAAGGTAGAAGTATCCCGTATTCATGAAATGTGTTTCTGCTTTAATTACCAGTCATTGCAGGTTATAAATTTTTGCTTTCCTGTGTTCACATGCAGGAAAAAAATAAAACCGAAATGAAAACGAAAACAAAGACTATAATTTACAAAACAATTTGTACACATTTCTCCAATTCGAATGCCGGTCATTGAAGATTATAAATTAAAAAAATTTTCTATATTAAATACACATACATACATATGTGTGTATGGATGTATAAATACATACATACATATATATATTTTTGGAAGAAGCAGAACGAAAAGTTCACAAAGAACAAAGAAAAAAATATTTATTTTCTTGAGAGCAGAAATTATTAAATGAAAAATTTATTGCTTTCAAAGGAAATAAAACAGTTTTTAATTGTTAAGTTTTAAAAATGCAAAAACTTATTTGTATTCACAGGATTAGTGAAGCAATTTCAGAGATGTGATGGCTTTTAACAGAAAGTAGAAGAACATTTAAAATTGTTCTTATTACGTCAATTAAAAATTAAAGATTCTTGGAATTAAAATTTATGTACATAAATTTATGAAAATGCTAGACATACTTACATATCAACACCTAAAATGCAAAAGGAGGGTGGCGATGGCACGATGGATGGTAGTCTGCACGTTGACTACACAACCAAAAAACAGACCTGGGTTCAACCCCAGTTTCAGACAAAAAAAAAATTTTTTTAAATAATAATCTCGCATTTTTCTGATGTGCATTAGTGTGTCTTTGTGTGTTAGTTGTTGTCGGAAGGTTTCAGTGGCGAAGGCCATAGTCACTGGTCACTGAACAATACCGGCTTCAGCTGATAGCAATCCAAAATCACATCAGAACGCCCTCCTTCGTCGGTATTGTGTAGCACCGGCGATAATATAATTAATTAAGCTTCACCTCCTGTCGTTTCTCCTACTATCCCTTTCCTATATTTCCCAGCACAATGCTTCGCATGTGTAGGAGTCATCTCTTGAGTGCTGGTCGGTCCTAGATAAAAAAAAAAAAAAATCATCACTTTTAAAAATTGTACAGGAGAAACAAAAAAATTAATAAAATTAAAAGTGCTGTGCAATATCATCCAAATAAAATGAAGGGTTAATTTTTCTGCACAAAAAAATGAGAAAAATATTTTAGAAAAATACTGCATACCTAACATTTTTTTTTTATCATATTTGGCACATTTTTGAATTGTGAAAAACAAACATTTGTTGTTACCAACTTTTGAATTTTTTTGAATAAAGTCGCGATTTTTAAAAGTAGAAAGCTAAAAAGTTGTGAAGACATGTGCCTTGATGCACTGTAAAAGTATCCATTAAAAAATAAATTTTGTAGTTACGACGTTTTGCATTTCAGCTGACGATATGTATGTCTTTATTGTGTATTATAATAGATGAATGTTCAAGTGGTCTGTGCGATTCATATCACTTTTCGCAGAATAGGGTGCCAATGAAACAGATGATTTTTCGGCTGAAAAGAGATTTCTCTCTAAAATAATATTACGCTCAGTGAGGGAAGAAACGCGCACGTTCTTCAGCTCTTACACACTGCGCGCGATGCATAGATGAGACACTCTGAACAGCTCTGACTTTGCTTGACTTTGCACATGTACATGTAAGACAGTAATGCACACTATGTCATATAGGAATGTAGTATATGTTTCCAAATGCACTGCCGAATGTGTGGAGTGAAAACCTTTCAGTTGTACACAAAGTAGGCTCATAGGCACACTACCCAGTATACTTTTTAAGTTGATAGTATACAACTTGAATACAGTTTCGAATACATCTTCAATACATATGTATATGATTACAAAAGATGAACAAATTCATTTTGTGAATTCCATCCAGTATCGTCGTACACTTTCTATGCTTCCATGCTGCGTTGAACACATCATTAAAGAGATGTAATGTGGTATGCAATGTTCGCCGCTGGGTTGTATCCCTCTTTGTGATTTAAAAGTATATTAAAACGAGTGTTTTTCTTTCTTTTGAGGAACAATTGCGATATGCAGTTGCGATGTTGAGGAGAAAGCAAAGCTAATTATTTTTCTTAGAAAAATAATTTTATGTATTTAATTTTATAATTGAGAAAATCTTGTCATGTTGGACATCCATATGTACGTCTGATTTTGGAATGTTTAAAAAATTTCATTTTACTAAATTCAGCACACATATGGTGTTCCAAAAACTAAGAACTATAAAATTTTGTAGTATAATTAATAAAAAAACTTTTTTTTTAGTTGCAAATGTGGCAAGCTTACCTTAATAAAAAAAAAAAAAAAAAAAATCCAAGCAAGAAAAATATAAAATTTTTATTTATTTCCTAAACATATTGATGTTTTTTATTTCCTTATACAATCTAAAGAAGAATAATACTCAACTGTACAATTAACCAAATGCATTATTTTAATCTTTCGGAAAGTAAAACGCTGCCCATAATTATAGATGTTTGTAATGAGAAGTAAAACATCTTTTTTAATTTATCCGTCATAAGTAGTTCAAGTATTGAGTTGATCATTTGTTACCTCCATATTATATTCGGAAATCGAAAGCATTTAATTTTTAATTGTCTGTCTTAAGTTTTAAATATTAGAACAATTTCAATAGTATAATCGGATATTAAAAACTAAACTAAAAAAAAATAAAAGAAACTTGTTAACAAGAAAAATATTTCTAATATTTTTTGGATTCTTCTTCTAGAGGCTGTTTAAAAGTTTGTTCGTTTCGAAATTAAGACTATTTAAGATATTCACAATTACTTGTTTATTTATTTGAACTCATATTTTAGCAAATCTTGGCAAACGATTTTGTAGACTGTTATTATTTTTCTTCTCAAGATTTTAAAAACAAAAAATTTTTTTTCTTATTTTTACATGTATGGAGATGTAAATAAATGACGACGTTAAGTTTTAAATAATTGTGGAAAATAATATAGTATATACCAGGGGTGGCCCGCTATACTAACTTCGGGGGCCATCTTTACGAATTAATATTTTTAAGAGCCATTTATGTATTTTTGACAACAATACACATGTACAGTGTAACCTCGCTTAACGCAACCCACGATTCAAATTTTTAAAATTGTTGGTCCTGTTAACGCAGCTTTGCAAAAATTTAAAACCTCAATGCAACTTTGCAAACATTATTTTGAAATTTAAATTTTTATAAATAAAAAATATGTCATCTTAAAAACCACAGACGAAAATTGCACTTTTTTTTCCGATAAAACCATAAATCTTCAACTTGATAACAAGCATCAGTGCAAATTTACATAAAATGTGTATTTTTTATTTATTCTAAATATATTTTTGTTTTAATTCTTAATTAATTGTTTAATTAAATAAATGCATTTGTTTTAAAAATTAACCGTTGTCTCTCTAAATAAGCCTTGTATTTGGTTTAAAATATTATTTTCAATCGAAATACTTTTTGACCCGGTTTTCGCAACAACTCAGTTTTCGCAACAGTCCAAGATTTTTATTGGTTGCGTTAACCGAGGTTACACTGTATATATGTATGTATATAGGATTAAGCTAATTTTCTAGTGAATTGGTTTAAATTTGAAGTGAAAAAGTTTTTTTTTTTCCTCAATAAGTACTCGTCGACTTTTTTTTTCTTAAATTTATCTGTTAATCTAATTTTGATGTGAATCAGTTTAAAGCTGCTGTTCTCACAAAGAGAAATGAGAATGTATTGGTGATTTAAAATAAAAATGAGAATGATCTGATGCAATTGCACTGAAAGAAAACATTTTTTTTTTAATTGCTGATTGCATACAAAGCACTCGGCTTCATTAGAAAAATTTAAACAAAATAAAAACTTATTTTTGACCTCTACATTCCCCTTTTTTTAAATGTAACTATTAGTAAATTTATTAAACTTTGTGCATAAGATTATTAAAGACACTCCAATCGGCTTCAAGAGCCGCATGCTGCTCGTGAGCCGCGTTATGGACACCTCTGGTATATAAATACGTATGTAGAAGTACATTAAATCTACAAGTCAAATCCTATGAAATCATTAATAGAAAAAAAAAAAAGATTTCAAAATCGTAATAACAATTGTTCCAACAATTTTTTTTTGAAATTTTCTTATTAACGGATTAAAAATATCCAAGAAATTGTTTTTTTTAAGGCAGCAAAATTTTAGTGCACTAACGAGTGGGAGAGAAATAAAAACCTACGTTAATATTGGTACACGCTATATGCATATCCGCTCTGAAAATTCCTTCATTTAATCGAGCATTCACACATGAAAGCACATGCCTGAAAGTCACCGCACATTCTCACTTTTCCTCTGAAATTTTTCAAGATGGAAACTACACATGAATTAATAGACATAAAGTTGATAATTAATTTTTATAATCATAATCTCATTAAGAAATTAATGATAATATTATTTCGAATTAATGCCCTATAAATTTGTGTATGTTATGTTCCTGGTAACTATGAACTGTGTAGTTAATAACGGAGGCAAATATAAATTTATTAATTTATATAATTTATATCCAATTTTACGGTAAATGAACCATAAATGATAGAGGCTAGCCGATTGTTTGTGTTTTTTTTTTCTTAGTTTTAGAAGTCTTGCAATTTTTGCAACATTTCGCTTTGGCGACATTATTAAAATTAATTAAACGAATAAGAAATCCTCATGGCAGACGTTTTATCATTGCAATTTTATATCTCCAGAAATTGCCAGACAGTAGTTTGATGTGCAACGTACGTAAATGAACGTACGTAATTCTCAAACATTTTTTTTTTTTTTTTTTTTTTTTTTATCTAGGACCAGCACTCAGGAGATGACTCCTACACATGCAAAGCATTGTGCTGGGAACTATAGGAAAGGGATAGTATGAGAAACGACAGGAGCTGAAGCTTAATTAATTATTTTGCAGCTCTGCTTTCGCACGTTCTTTGTTTATACTCTTAGCAGTGCTGAAGCTTCGGTTCAGTAGCCATTTTTATTATTATTTTACTTCATCGGTGCTACACAATACCGACGAAGGAGGGCGTTCTGATGCGATTGTGGATTGCTATCAGCTGAAGCCGGTATTGTTCAGTGACTAGTGACTATGCCGTTGCCACTGAAACCTTCCGACAACAACTGACACACAAAGACACACTAATGCACATCAGAAAAATGCGAGATGTTTATTTTAAAATTTTAGTCTAAAACTGGGGTTGAACCCAGGTCTGTTTTTTGGTTGTGTAGTCAACGTGCAGACTACCATCCATCGTGCCATCGCGACCCTCAATTTATTTAAGGGTAATATTTATATAAAAAAGAGAAATTTTTTTTTTGCTTAAAAATATAATTGGTTAAAGATTTGCCGATCAGATCTGCGTTGGCATTGGCACCAACGAAATATACATATCTTACCTTAATGAAACAACAAACAAAAATAAATAATTCTAAATCATTTTGAGTTGCATTATTTAAGTAAAATATATTTTTGAACACTTAACAGTCATTTAGAGTGGCAATTTGCAGGTATGCTTTCCGAGTCTTAAAAATGCCTCGACAATATATTACTGGTTGCTTTTCCTTATTTTCTGCGGGATAAACGGAGGAATCGTTGCTTGATGTAGTGTATTGTTCTAGATTGTTAGTCTCAGGACGAAAGCTTCCCGCTAAAAAAGAAAAAGATTTAAAGAGATTATTACATAAATAAATAAAACAAGTATTTATCTTCGAAATACTAAAAATTTGTCTGAGGGCGAAGCAAACTGGACATCAAATTAATTTTAATATGATTTTTCACATTTCATTCTAAGAATAATAATTTTTTAAATGCAAAATATGACTTTTTTTTATTATTATTTTTCCTCCAAAAAAAAGTTTTTTTTTCCTTTAGTTTGTACAAGCATTTAATCATCTTTTAAATCATTGTATCATTGTTTATTTATATTTCGTATGAATATTTTTGCATTAAAAAAAGTAATAAATTGAAAAAGTTGTCATCTTTGTGGACTGGCTTGACGTATTTATCGCTGAAAATTATTTATTTTTTTCTTTGATTAATTAAAAACTACAATATACTTGACAAATTTGTGGAATTGTTGATGCTAAAATTGCCCCAAAAGTGTACCAAGATATTTTTGAAAATTTTAATAGAAAAAAAATTGTTTTGTTGACGTCGTTGTCAAGATTTATTTACCTAGATGTACTTAATTTTCAACGGTTTATTAATTTTATAATTACTAGATTAAATTTGTGTGCTTCGCTGCCCTCAAAAATTGTTACTATACACATTCTCTAACACTTATTATGCACTCCCGTATAAAAATTAATACAATGCATTCCAATACATACATATATTTAAGTATGTATGTATGGCTTCAGATTAATTAATTCCGTTTTTATTTACTTAAAGAGAGCGAAAAAAGCTCTTTATATTTGATTTACTCAATTTTTACTTTGGTTTTGCAAAAACACGTAAAGCAAAGGATATTTTGTTTTTGCCAAAACCGCATTGCTAAATTTTAAAAAAAAATTATTTTGCCATTAGAACATGCCTATGTTTGCATATCTTAAATTTTTGTTAACAAAAAGTTAGTCTTTGAATAGTAATAATAAAATAATAAATAAATAAATAAAATAGAATACATCAGCTTCCCTCCTACTATCCCTTTCCTATAGTTCCAGTACAATGCATAGCATGTGTAGGTGTCATCTCCTGAGTGCTGGTCCAAGATAAAAAAAATATATTGAAGAGGTAACTTGAGAGCGCTCTTGACTCTGCAGTTGGCACGTTGATTCTAGAGCGGAAAGATCGTTCAGTCAAACGCTACGCCACTAATCAATAATTTTCCTGATATGCATTACTGTGGATGGTAATGTTTTTGTAAGAGCGAAGCCGCCCTACTTTAACACTTTGCCATCAGTTTCTTCTCCAGCCCAACCCTTTCCAAACACAAAGTAACACAAAATGTCCGAATTGCTGGTAGGCATCTTAATTGCCAGAGTAATACTTTTCTCAAGAAAACTTATGCGCTGCAGAATATGTTGCATCGTCGTTGACGGCTTAAAAATAAATCGATCATAAAAAATTGCTTTTATTAAGAGCCTATTTCACCAATTCTATTTAAATATCAATTCATATTTAAATGTCGATTTTCATTTTCATCTAGAATATTTAAATACTGTTTAAGTAGCCAGCACTCTGCATTTAAATATTGATTTTGCAACAGCATGAAACAGCTTTTAAACAGCTTTTTAAAAAGCTGTAAGTTGACGCTATCATATTAAATATCAGAGCGTTACCATACTTTCTTGAGTTTTTATTATTTCAGTTGGTGAAAATGAAATTTTTTTAAACATACTTTAAATAAAGATCATTAATTAAATTAAATTGTGTTTAAATATGTTTGCTGAAAGAGACCCTAAGATAGAATTTTCAAACTTTATTCGTACATCTAAAAAGAACAGGCCGCTCTTATTTTTAATACTGCAAAAAAAAAAATCATTAATTTTTCCCATTAAAAGTTTTTTTTTTATCAAATATTCGGCCATAAAGAAGCATTGAAATCTACTTCTCAAAAAAAATTTAATTGCTATAAGAAATATTAAAAATTTTATTTATACTCATTAAATTTTATTTAAATCGTAATTAAAAAGTGGCAATAATTTTGCAATTAACATAAAAAAAATTATGTCAGCAGGTTAATTTTAAAAATTGACCTCCGTTAAAATCAAATAAATGGAAAGTGGTGCGTGCATTTGTTTCAAGAATAAAATTGAAAAAGAAACGAAATTAAGAGTAAAATAAAAAAGTAAAAACTAAGTCATAAATTAAACATTGCAAATTTTTGAAACAGCTGGAGGGAGTATTTAAATGGGAATTATACAAAATAAACAAAATACATTGACCATCTTTTTAATGAAAGAAAACCTTACAAATAAATTCAATCAATTAAATAAGAACTAAAGAGTGCGTTATTTTCACAATTATGAAATAATAATTTAAATGTGTTAAATTGTTTATATATGGCTGTGAAAAATTAAGAATAATTTGAAAATATTTAAAGGCGTTGACAAGTGAACCATGGCAATATTTTGTGTATTTATCGCAAAAAAGAAGTGACTGGCCTTAAACGAGGATATTAAACTTACGTCTGGTAAAATAAGTTTCAATTTATCAGTGAAAAAAAAATCATTTCAAACAGTTTATGCTCATTAAGTTGCCAATAAGTGGCCTTGTGAACAAACACACGCGCATACATTTCTTCAATAAATAGAAATTAAACAATTTAATGATAAAAACGTGAAGGCATTATGACTGAAGCACATCGATTCAGGTGCTAATGTGTTCATAATTTCATATAATTTCTGGTAATTAAATAAATATTTGTTCATAATGGGCAGTCATACACCAAATAATCTCAATACTTTATGAACTTCTGGGGTTAACACCAGCCAGAGCAGCAGATTGTTACCTATTGAAACATAAACTCACTGAAATGATGAAGCATGAAACGATCACAAAACCTCTACCCTTATCCTCTGCTAAGGAAAATATCAAAAAGTCTTTATGGAAATCGAGAAGTTCATCTGAAACGCCCGCCCCCAAAAGCCCCATAACTAAAGCCTTTGATTTTTTGCCCTGGCCGCGACACAAGAAACCTATCAGTGAGAAATCATCAAAAACATCTACGTCTGGAAATGGTAGCGCAGTCAATGTTGCAGCTGGCAGCAGTACTGGTAGTCCGCTAGAAAATAAAAAGGATACCTTGGCCCCTCTCAGCTGTCAGCGCAATATCTTTCGTACTGGTGGCGGTATAATACGTGACATTTTGAATGAGAAAATAAACAAAGACGAAAGAATCATTAAGAAATCGCATATACGTCGGGCGCGCCAGGTGACGGCACGTAATAAAAGTCTAGATATCAATGAACTCATCAATTGTGTAGAGCAGGAACTCGCCAGCGGTTCAGGTGATGGCAAGCGTAATAGCGAAAGCAAAATTCATCGTTTTCTTGATGATACTTTTATCGAAAACATAATGAGAGCCAAAGAGGCATATCAGCGCAATTTGCAGCAAGACGAGTATAATGATGATGAGGAAGACGCCGTAGCCGTCTACTACAATAATGATACAGAAGATGAGTATTTCTATCGGCAGCAGCAAGAATTGGCTAATTTGTGCAAGAACACTGATCCAATTAAAGGCAGTGCAAATAGTTCGTCAAATAACACTGCAACTGGTAACAAGCACATACTTTTCAACGATGAAAACACAGTGTATTTTATCAAGAAAGAATTGCCAGTCAATAAGACCCTCAAGAACTGTGATAAAGAACGTAAGCACTCAGATAGTGTTTTAAAAGCTCGTCTTAAATTTAGAAAATTTAATGGCGATAGTTCCTCCTCCGCTACGGCTCGCAATGAAAAATCAACGCTAATAAACAATAATCGTGTTTTCGCCAACATGAGAAATCAGAGTCCTCCAGTCGCTGCTAAAAGAAGTATACTGCAGAGACAAGTTGGCACTTCCGAGGAATGTGCCGCTGGGAAATCCAGCTGCAATTCAAATACTATTCGCAAGCGTTCTCCTTCGGCTGGACGCTATAAGGCAGGTTCACCTTCACCCTTCCCTGCCAACAATTCCAGACGTAAATCTCTTACTGATGGTTTAATTTATGAACACAATTCACCGGTTTCATATGACAATAACAGCTCTAGCACGAGCAGTATGGGCAGTGGCGCCAGCTCTAGTGCTGGCATTTTAAATGATCATTCGAAAGTTGGTAAACCGCGCAAGAAATTATCATTTCGTGAACCTGTTGTGGCTGGTAAACGGGCATCGCGCCGACATACTGCCGAAATATCTAGTGCATCACCGAATGGTTTAAATGTCCAAAACAGTGATTCCAACTGTGATAACGCTGTAAGTAGTAGGCGTACCTCACCTACGGAAGAAAACGCAGCAACAGAAGAGGAGCTTAAGCAGGTGAGAAAAAATGGGAATAAATAATTACAATTATTAAAACTTTTGAAAACCTCACTTTTAGAGGGTTTCCTTTTTGCACCGTTAGAGTTTTTTTTGATTAATTTTTTTTATGAGGCACTTTGTAGTTGTGGAGTACTCAATTCGCTTTGTATTTCCCAAAGCACTACTTTGGAAAATGACAACTGACGACTTAGCAAATGTACGGTTGTCGTCCATAATCGATCCATAAATCTGTCAAAAATTGTACGTGTGTTGAATGAGAAAGATAGTGTGCGATCTCAATGCATATCGTCACTTGAAATGTATTAGAGCCACTCATCACTTTTTATAATTTTACAGGAGATACAAAAATATGATTTCATCAAAATGCCATCGAAATACAAAGAAGAGTTTATTTTTTTGACACAACGCTAATTGTTTTATATCTTTTTG
This sequence comes from Dexiosoma caninum, assembly GCA_963924685.1. Taxonomy (NCBI): domain Eukaryota; kingdom Metazoa; phylum Arthropoda; class Insecta; order Diptera; family Tachinidae; genus Dexiosoma; species Dexiosoma caninum. The sequence continues at coordinate 31,840,408 of OZ004729.1, forward strand.
TAAATGGTGTGGGATACGCTCTCCGAGACCAATGTCTGTCGATTTTATGCAAGTGATACTGAGAGCTCTGCACACGTTCTTTGCGGCTATCGTGTACTCGTCAGACAGATGTTTCACCATCCGGGTGAAATTGCGATGCCTCCGCATAAGCTGTGGAACAGCAGACCCCAAATAGTACTTGGAGTCCTTAGACGGCTCAAGATGAGGGGTCTAATATGAGGGCATTTCCACAATAGATCCACTGATCCACTGTCCCAATAATAATAACACTTTTTTTTTCTTATTTTATAGTAGAAGAAAAAACTTTATAGGAAATTCAAGTTTTAAATCGACGATTATTTTCTTAACGCACTGTTGTTCATTATTAAAAAATAATCAATTAAAAAAAAAACTGTTTGGGCCTTCCTATACTTCGGTAACGATATACAATAAACATGCATTCCATCATTGTCTGTAATATTCCCTAAAAATTTGCTTGTACTTTGGAGAAAGACCTTTAAAAAAATCTGGAAATAATTTGTAGGAGAAAACTATTACAAATCATGCTCAATAAAATCAATGACTATTTCAAAATTAATTCTATAAGGGACTGTTCTGTATTCCACTTGAAATTAAATCGCTGTGAATTTTCATAGGATTGTTATTACAATTAAACACTTATAACACCAATTCATTTATAATACCGAGCGGATTTATTTCACTTTTAATGTTTGCTGGGTATTTTTCTTATTCTGCTCTCCTTAGACTGGAAGTTATGCCATGTTTTATAATTTAATTTAATAGGAAATAAATTGTTTATTTCAAAGCATTCTTTTTTATTTTGCAATTTTCTATTTACAGTCTCAGGCAATGCGTATTGTACGCACAGTAGGACAGGCTTTTGAAGTGTGTCACAAATTTAACGTACATAAAAATTCCCTGGATAATAATGACGAACGTTCCGATATCTCATCGTCAGAGTTATTGGATGTTGAAACAAGATCGGATCAACAGTTAAGCGAAGATGATGGACGCAACAAAAAAGGTGAGTGCTGAAAGATACATTTTTTTAAACAATTTATTTTATTTTCACAAGAAAATAAAATTAATATTACCAAACGAATTTTCAAAAATACCACAACATAGTAAAATCAAACAGTGTAAAAATTTATAATCACGTTTAGAAACTGATATCATATTATTGAACACATTTTTAAATTAAAATTTTACTTTTATAAGGATCTCAATAAATAATCAGGTACAATGTAACTGCAAACATACATGTGCACACAAACGCACATTTTAATTGTATTTATTTTTTTTTTTTTCAAGATTTACACTAAAATGTCATGGCAATAAATAAGTGTGGAATGTATAGAAAAGAAAATTAATAACAACAGTTTGATAACTTAATGACTACTAGATTAAATTATTGCGCTTCGCTGTCCTCAGCCGTCACGTAATTATTGAAAATCAATCAAAAAATCCTTTAAGAAAAACTATTGTAATTTTACTATAAATTTTTAATTATGCACTCCCGCATAAAAATTAATATAATGCGTACATACATGTGTATGTATGTATGTATGGCTTCAGATTAATTCCGTTTTTATTTACTTAAAGAGAGGAAGAGATATTTGATTCACTAAATTTTTACGTCGTTTTTGCATAAAAAAACGTACACGAAAAGCAAAGGCATATTGGTTTTTGTTTTTACTTTCCGCTAATAAAAAGAAAAATTTTTTTGTTTAATGGTGTGAGTAACAGTCCAACCTAAATTATGACGCAAAGTGCAACGTAATTTTGCGCTCAGCTTTTACGCTGAATTGAGTAACCTAAATTCGAGCGTTAATGTTGCGCCAGAAACAGTAATTTTTACTTACATTGAGTAATATAAAAAACTCTAAATAGTAATAAGAAATAGATATAAATCACTTAATGGATATGAAAATAAATAAATTGTCATTACTTTTCAAAAATTAAATTTTTTAGGAAGACAACTTCACTTCTTTACATCCTGTCAAAATTGGATTCTCCAATATAAAGCGTTGATGCCGCAATATTTCGGTTGGTTTCATACATTTTGTATGGACATGAAAAATTTTGACAGCCAGACAACGCTTTGCGCCGTAATTTAGGATCGCCTGTTAGTCATGTTACGAGTACTACTAAACTAATAATAAACCGAAGTGAATAAAAGTAAGATTATGCACCTCTGTGCCGAAAAATCTTTAAAACCATATACATACTTTCAAAATTGGTGCAGTAGTACGGTGGTAAAAGGGGTTCCAAAAAACTTGTTTGCCTATCAATATAATAGATAAGTACACAGTATGTAAAATAGGCCTTCGTTGCATATTATTTCATGAGCAAAATCATCTATTAGTTCTGCATAAAATTTATTTTTTGCAGTTTTTGGTGTCATTTTGAACTTTGAACCAAATAAACCACAAAACGTTTTCAAAAAAATCGTTTTATTTATGTCAGCTGTTACAAGTGTTGCAACGTGAGCAAATAACAAAATAAAATATACTTTTAAATAAAACAGCTTAAATTCATAATTTTTGTATACTGCAGCGTATGAGCAATATTTTATACGCAAAATATTAATTATACGATTATTTTATTTGAGTAAAGGTATGTATGGTAGAGTGGGGCGATTAGTATGGAAGGAAAAAAATCTTAATGGGCGCTTCGCGTTTCTGATTCTTGGGATTGTACTAAGCAAAAAAGTCCACTAGACCATACGTCTACGGTGAAAATCGAGCTTGCCGATTTTGACTTGATCAGACTTTTGTCAGGTTTTTTTTTTTGATATTTTGGCCTATAACAGCCAAACCATTGAGATTTTCGATCCAATACTAAGACAAAAATTGTAGCCAAGACAATAGTTAAGAACTCTCTAGTACATCGCAAAAGCATTGGAATGCTCCTTCAGGCAGTTTTGGCCTTGTGAAAGTGCAAATTTTTCGTGAAAATATTGATAAATTACCATTTTCAGTTGTTCATAGCGCAAAATCATAAAAATGTTCTATTTCTTACTTTTTATTCTATTTTTTTTATTTATTCTATTTATTTTATTTCTTATTTTTTATTCTTCTATTGTTTTCAGTTCATTTGATGCATTTTTGTTAGTTTATTGTAAAAAAAACATTATATTTTTGGATAAAAAAAGTGGAAAAAGTAAGAAATAGAACATTTTTATGCAGATAAACTACGGATAAACTTGCCCGGAATACCCTAAAACCAAATTTCCAAAAAATATGTGAATTTTTTAATTTTTTTTCACGCGAAGCATTCCGTACGACACATTGAAAGAATATTTAAATCAAGATGATCCACCGTTTTTTGATCCAAAAATTCCATCACACATACAACGAACGGAACGACACGTTCAATTGCTAGCTAGAGTCTCCAAACGAGTCATTCCGGGAATGAGGCTGTTATGCCGACGACATTAGAGAGCCGTGCGAAATTGCCCAGACTTGAAAGCAAAAAAGACTTCAAACAATAATTTTTTTTTATTTTCTTTTCTATTACTAAGTAAAATTAATTTTTTCATTTCATTCTGACTAAATAAATTTCTAAAGAGAAAAATAAACTACAAAAATAAAAAAAACATAGCCATTTCGCTGATTTTTTCTTATAAAGTGCCAAAAATGGTGATTTTTTTAAATGTTTGTATGTTGAACCCCCCGGGGGAGTTCCAGGGGGTGTGCCACTGGCATAGGTGGGTCGGCCCTCCAAAGTTAGTGGGGGTCGGTCATACATTTTGACTCGATTGAGGCACTCTAAATGGGTCAAAGTGAGATTTTTCAAAATTTGACCCTTTGGGTCAAAAGTTGGGCCGTCAAAATACATTGTAGAGGTATGGTTCGTTCGGCAAAGTTTCTTATTTTGATCCCTAGAATACGATTTTCCTTGTAATTTGAGCGATTTTTTTGCCTCCATACAAATCGACCCGCCCTAATATATATATATATATATATAATTATAAATATATCGACACATAATAATTAAAATGTAAAATTTTGTATATAATTAGTGGGAAACAAAATGATGTATGAAGCCAGACATCGGCATATTAAGTCCTATTTGTATAATCGTCCTTATTGTGCAATTGAAATAGTTTTTATGTGAGGCGTCGAATCAATTCATTTTTATAGTGTATTTTAATTTTAACGTGTTCTTCTTTTTTTATTTGTTTAAATTTGTGCGAATTTATGTGTTGTGTGCGCGCATTAGAATTTTGCAATCAAGGTCTAAATGTTATTACACTATTATTTTTCTTTTTTTTTTGTTTCATATTTCTAATTATATTTTAATTTGGTAAATCTTTATGGTCGTGTCGTAAATTATGTGCGGATATTACGAATTTTCCATGCTAATAGTGTAGTTTTTATATTTAAACGTTGGCTGAGGAATTTATGAAATATCGTGTTTAATTACACCTATTTGAGTAATTGGAGTATTTAATTTTTAGTAATAGTTACTACATTTCTAGCTTATGTTTTATCATGACGACAAATATCTGCTTGGTTAGCTACAGTAATTCTATAAAAAATTCTGTCTCGGCAATAATTAAAAATTTAAATTATATTTTTGTGTATCGTTTTCTTTTTTTCGAATTTTTATTAGCAGAAATTCAGCGTTTAGAAATATAAAAATTTGGCGCTTACAGTTTCTCTTGTTAATTAAATCAATGAAAATGTATATGTTTTTTTTTTAAATGCGGCGGGAGTGTGATTTTAATTGTTTTTGTATTTTACTTCTAATTTTATATGTCAGAATTAGGCTTTTCAAATGCTGAAAATTGTATTGAATCATTGAATAAATTTAATTTAATTTTGTTTTATTTCATTTAATTTCTTCTAGTAATTAAGGTCATCTGTGAAATTAGTTCATGGTTTATTTGTAATTTTATTTTATTTTTGAAATTTCTAAAGCTATAAAAAATTCTTAAAAAGCTCAAAAAATATGTACATATATCGTTGATGTAAAAGACTTTTAAATGTCTTCAAAAAAAAAATAAAAACAAATGATTATATGAAATTTGAATTAAAATATGATTTATCTGCGTATGGAATTCTCCGCAGACGTTACATAAATTATACATATCGCTCTTGATCAACAAAAAGATATTAACTCTAAACTTTTATAATTTCACTTTTTGCAAGAAATCAAATAACAACATCAATAACCATCTGTCTTGGCATCACGGGGGCAGATGTGTTCAAGATTTACGTGGACGGACACCTACGCATAGCATCTCATTCCACAGTGCTCTCAACACTGAGTGAAATAAATACGATCACTATCGCCCCCATGGGCACTCCGAAATACAAAATCCTGTACCATTACCAGTGCACACAGGTTGCAATCCAAATTTATAGTTATCACTGGTCTATAAATTATCACCACGGGCGCAATGAGAATTTATCCGGCTGATGCAATGGGTGTGCTTTTGAACATCCCGCTACTTTCGATCATGATCGAAAAGGAGGCACGTTGCGCTGCTCTGAGATTGGAGGGCATTTCGTGGCTCAAGATTGCGGACACCAGGCGACGTATGAGGGTCTTGAGGGACTATCTACATACCGCAATTCTCCACAGTGATGACATGTCATCACCGAGAAAGGTTCTCTGCAGAAACTTCAGGGTTGATATCAATGACCGTGAGGACGGGAGGACCAACTCTATGAACTTCGAGCCGATGGGTCCAAGCTGGAGGATGGTAGAACAGGGGCGGGAATTAATGTGCCCCGATTCAGAAATTTGATTTCAATGTGTATATATCCAACAGTTTTCCAGGCAGAGATTCATGCCATCGGAATGTGTGTGGTCGACTGCTTCCGTAGGAACATAAGGTGGGCCCACATCTATATACTACCGGATAGTCAGGCGGCGCTTAGGGTCCTTCGGTCGCCCATGATGACCTCAAAAATGGGATGTGAGTGCCTGGACCTCCTGAAGGAGCTGGGGAACTTTAACGCCGTTGCACTTGGCTGGGTTCCTGGTCATGTGTGATATGTGGGATAATGAAAAGGCTGACTATTGTGCAAAATGAGGGGTATATTTGCCACTACTTGGCCTAGAGCCATTCTATGGTCTTACAAAATGCCACAGAAATGAGATTCTCAGGAACTGGGATTAACGGTAATTCGCCGCTCTCTGTCATAATAGTGTCGGCCAGCGTCAAGCCAAACGCTTCCTGATCCCGAATAGGGCGATCTCAAATAGGCTGCTTAACGGTGTACTTCACGGGCCATTGCGGCCTTAACAAAATGGGTCTCTCCGAGACCTATGTCTGTCGATTTTGTGAAATTGACACTAAGAGATCTGAGCACGTTCTTTGCGACTGTCCTGCGCTCGGCAGACAGAAGGTTTCACCATCTGGGTGAAGTTGCGGTGTCTTCACACAAGCTGTGCAATACCAGTTTATTCTTTCATCTCAAAAAACAATGAAGTATTTGCAGTTTCAAATACAATTCAAATGTTTAAGAAAAATAGTTTTTGGCTTGTAGTGAAAATTTAAACATTTTGAGTTAATACCTCTTTTTGATCAAAGGCGATAAGGCAGAGCATATTTATTACGTTCCTTTCCAACAGTTTTGCAATATCCCTACATCCTTGTTAACTACTTATTGCAAGCGATTTTATTTGTAGAGCACTACATTGTAGCTGAGAACGTTATCCAATAACCAATCACTTTGCATCATTTATATTTGACGGTTTCAATTGGAGAATATGCTTAAATTTGAACTTAATGTCATGATGCTGTCGAATTTCATCATTCATAAATGCAATTATAAAAAAAATAAATTGAGAGGAATAGAGGCAAACAACTTTTTTTTTAATACACTTTTATAAAACAAATAGTTATACAATAGTATTTTTTCCGAAAGAGTAGAGCAGCAAAGACTGGCCGGTTTTAACACTGGTAAAATTTTTTACTACTGCACTTTAGCGTAAATGGGCGCGGCGCGTTCACAAGACGTAAATGTTGTACAACTGTTGAGTGTTTGTCTTAGAAACGCACAGTTGAGTATTCCGCTCAGCTCAACATTTAATCCATCATAAAATTTGTTCGCCACATTAACGCAACTTGTTGCGCTCAGCCTAAACAGCTGATCGTATAAAAAATTGAAAATAAAATTAAAAATTAAAAAATTTCATAAATTAGTTTTTATCACAGAATATTCATTGTCTATGGTTTTTATATAGATTTTTCCTTTTTTGTTTTTTATTAAATTATGTGGTTATTGTAAACAGGAAGTGTACAAATGGCAACAGACAAATGTGGAAGAACTAAAAGAATCAATTCCAGCGATAATAGCTGCAGTTCCAGCGTTAACTTTGCGGGCAGTAATGAACAATTTTTTGCTAAGATACCGCACATGCATCGATGAGCAGGGCGGCATTTAAATTCGATTATCTTTAAAACTAATTCAATGTGCTTTCAAATGGGAAGAGATTGAAAATATTCCATGCATTGCAAAAGAAGTTATTCCAATTTCTTAATGTAGCAAAATTCATCAGCCACCCTGTATCATAACTTAAGAATGGTTCAACGGATCGGAATCTAATTTGTCGCATACTGAGCTCCATTAAGAGATAAGATAAAGAACCGATTCGCTTCTGTATATTTGTTTTTTTTTTTTCTAATAACTCCAAGAGTCTTCATCATATCGATTTCAGATATTCATTGATTTTTATAGACTTAAAAAATGTGTCGAATGCCGTAAGTTTTACCAAAATCTATCAAATGGTTCGAGTGACATCGATATCCCAATTTTAATTAATCCATAATATCTTGTAAAATCGATTTTCGATACGTATTTGTTTTAAGCTTAGCGAGAAGTTTCAGGAATATATTCCCATATTTTATTTTTTTTTTTTTTTTTTTTTTTTTTTTTATCTGGGACCAGCACTCAGGAGCGGACTCCTACACATGCGAAGCATTGTGCTGGAACTATAGGCAAGGGATAATAGGAGCAACGACAGGAGGTGAAGCTTAGCTAATTATTTTTGCAGCTCTGCTTTCGCACGTTCTTTGTTTATACTCGTAGCAGTGCTGAAGCTTCGGTTCAGTAGCCTTATTTATTATTATTTTACTTCGCCGGTGCTACACAATACTGACGAAGGAGGACGTTCTGATGAGATTGTGGATTGCTATCAGCTGAACCCGGTATTGTTCAGTGACCAGTGACCAGTGACTTTGCCTTCGCCACTGAAACCTTCCGACAACAACTGACACACAAAGACACAGTAATGCACATCAGAAAAATGCGAGATGTTTATTTTTATTTTAAAAAATTTTTAGTCTGAAACTGGGGTTAAAGCCAGGTCTGTTTTTGGATTCGTAGTCAACGTGCAGACTACCATCCATCGTGCCATCGCCACGGACTTTACGTTACGGACTTCTTTGCGTTCTTTAAAACCGATGCAGCCTTTTTTTTTTTTTGGTTTGTGAGGTAAGGTTGAAAATGCCTTCGCACTTACAGAGACCGTCGTTATGTGCGTCGAGTGGTGTTACCACTAAAAAATTCCCTCCTCCTCCTCTGGGTAGATTCCTTTCCGGGACCGCTTTCCGCATTACTTCGGGAAGGCCCAGAGCGACGTCCCAATCAGGACCGCCCTTACTCACACACGTCTGGGTCCGCCATAATGCCTTTTTCATACATACACACATATGTATGTATGTATGGAACTAATAATTTTAATTCGTTGGAATGTTTATAAATTTTCGAATTTTTAAAGATTTCTAAATATTTGCCAGCCAAAAAACCGAAAGACATAATTCATTATTTATTCAGCTCTTGCAACACTAAAGAGAACATTAGCAGTCGAATCAAAAACAGATTTTTGGAAATCATTCTCTTACAATTTATTAATTCAATAATTTATAAGGAAAACCATTAAGAAATAGACAATACATATCAACACATACATACATATTTATATAGTATGTGTAGACGTAACAATATATATATATACATATATATATATATATATATGTATATGTACATATGTATGTATAGTATAGTTTTCTTATATATTACAAGAGTGAAAACATTGCTTGCATATTCCGAGACCAAGGTGGCTCTTGACGTCACAGTTCTTTGTGCTTTTTCTATAAAACAAAAGAAATTAAAAAAAATTAGTTTAAAGCAACAACAATTAATAGTAAAACAAAAAACAAAAAAATATTAAAAATACAACAGTTTTCAAATGTCTCCAAAAGACAATTTCCTTTCAAACAGTTTATAGTGAAAAAAATTAAACGAAAAACACACAATTTAAAAACAAATCAACAATTAATGTGCAAATAATGTTTATGAATGTGCAAACAAAATATTGAAAGTAAGACATCGTCGACGTCGTCTGTGGCTGCCAAATCATGGCACCTTATTTTTTTTTTTTTTACCTTGGAGCATCACTCAGGAGATGATTCCTACATATATGCGATGCATTGTGCTGGAACTAGAGGAAAGGGATAGTAGGAGAAATGATAGGAGGTGAAGCTTCTCTGCTGTGAAGGAGACGTATTAAGTTCCGAAGCTTCGTTTTTAGTAGCCATTTTTAGTAGTTATTTTACTTCGCTGGTGCTACACAATACCGACGAAGGAGGTCGTTCTGATGTGCCTGTGGATTGGTTACAGCTATTATGGATTATTATTATGAATAAATCTTGTACCCACAATATATACAGAGTAATTTATTTCTTTGTGCTTCTCATTTACTGCCTGGCTCACGATGTCACTCGAATTCGTTCGTACGCATAACAACATTCAAAACAAAAACAACATTTTAAATTTTTGTTGTTGCTTTAAATGTTGTTATGCCAACGAACGAATTCGAGTGACATCGTGAGCCAGGCAGTTAGATTAAAATAAAAATCTGCTGGAATTGATGCGGTATTTTCACTGTACTTTGATTTTTGATTTTACTAGACTCTTTATTACGTTTTAAATAAGAAAATTCTCTATTTTATATTTCAGCTCCTTTGCCAGAATTCAATTTACCCCAAAGACCCAATCATTTGGAATTAGCGCCGCAGTCAAATCTTCATAGAGCTGGAAGTTTTATGGTAAGTTTCAAGCAAATAATTTTAAAATATGTATATCAAATTCAATAAGAAGTAAATAAAATGGATTATGTTATGCAAATCGGAAAGTACCAGCACTGTTATATCGGTCTTGATACAAGTAAAAAAAAAACTAAAATATTTGTTTTTCACAAAACAGTTTTAACGAGAATAAAATAATAAGTGTTCTCATAAAAACGCTTAAAACCCTCGTAAACGGTGCTTTTTTACACTCCCGCAAATGAACACAAAAAAATAATAGTTAAATTTATCCCAACTAAGTCTTTGATCGGAAAATTTTTTTTTTCTTAATTAATAATTTAATTGAATCCATGTCTATTTCAATTGATTTTGGTGTTCTCTCAAGAAAGTGCACTCAAAAAGGCCAATTTTTAAATTTTTTTTTAATTAAAACTTTTAATAGATTCTGCGTTTTTCGTCATAGGTTGAAATCTAATTATTATTTTAATTGAACATTTATTTTTTTAACTGAATCTTGATTTTACTTTTTTCTGTGAACTGTCAAAAATTTTATGGAAATTCATTTGCACGAACCTTGTAAATTTGCTCAACAATTTTAACTTGTAAATTTGATCTCTTCAATTGTGCATTTTATAAAACGGCGTGTTGTTGCTCTTCTCCCAAAAAAATTCTAGTGTTAACTTATCACTTATCTGCACGTTGACTACAAAACGAATATTTTCCTGGGTTCAACCCCAGTTCACAGACTTATAAAAACATCTCGCAAAATTTCTGCAGTGCATTTGTGTTCCTTTGTATCAGCTGTTGCTGGAAGGTTTCAGTGGCGAAGGCATAGTCACTGGTCACTGAACAGTAACGGCTTCATCCTGTATCCAATCCACAGGCACATTAGAAGGGGTGTCTTCGTCGGTATTGTGTAGCACCGGCGAAGTAAAATAATTAATAAAAAAAACGGTTACTAAAAACGAAGTTTCAAAATTTTATACATCTCCTTGACATCAGAGACGCCACAACACTGCTATGAAAAAAAAACCTGCAAAAGCAGTGTTCTAAGATAGTGAAGCTGGCTTCACCTCCTATCATTTCTCCTACTTTCCCTTACCTCTAGTTTCAGCACAATGCACCGCATGTGTAGGGGTTTGCTGGTCCAAGAAAAAATAAATAGCAACTTGTGCAATTGATCTAAGCAATTTTAAAGGCCGTCATTGTTTGTTTTTTTCAATTGACAACTAAGTATAAATACACGTTTTCTTTTGAGCTTTGTCAGCTTTGTTCAGTATGTCTCCGTCAAAGCAAAGTACTAAAGTTGGCCAACTTTTAACGTACGTTGAGTACTTTGACAGCAATGAACAGCGTTGCCGTTGTAGGTTATTTTCAACCAAAATTGGTTACATTTTTTTTAGTGTGGTGATGTGAATATTTTTTACATTTTGGTTACTTTTTCCGGCCTAGGCATTACTAATTACGTAAATTTTTTTATATTCTACGTGTAAAGTTTTAAAATCAGGTTTTATATCGCGTTTATTGCGAAACGTTGTTAACACCCTTTTGTTTTATGAAAAATAGTTTCTGTTGTAACAAAAAATTCTGGACTGCTGCAGCAGAAACAGAAATAAAGCAACACAGTACATATTTAAATACAAAATAGATGGAAAATTATTTGCACGGGTTTGTTTGTTTAAAATTTAAATGGTGTATGTACAATATGTTTTTATCTTTTTTTTTCTATACAATTTGTGGCTAGTGGAAAAGAAATTGAAAACATATTTTTATGAAATGAAACATATTCTGGTATTTTTTTTTTAATTTTTCCTTTTTAAAAAAATATTTGTTTGCAGAATTTTGTGTTAACGCTGGCTGTGAGTGTTGGTATCCGTCAACAAATTACTCATTGTGGTAATCTCATCCGTCGGTACGTTAATGTCATTTGAAAAAGTCAAAGTATGACGGATGACGGATTTTATGTGCCCTGGCCTTAAGGCATTTCTGAAAGCGAACTACAATTTTTAGAGACAAATTTTAATTTTTCGTATTTTATTTAATTTATTTTTATATTGGCGTTTGCTAAAACTGGTAATGCAGGTAATGCAGATCGACCATGCATTATCTTCAGTAGCCTAAATTCTAGAACATTTATAGGTCGATTATGGATTGCAACATACCTTCAGATGCGTTGCAGGTGGCAACCACTAATTAGTGGTTGAAAAGGACTGGAATTTAGTAACTGGCATTTGAACAACAGTTCATAACTTAGCTTTTAATGCTTTTCTGGCAAGTTTCATGATACAAGTCCCGCAAATGACAATTTAAAGCGTTTTCATGAGCAGCATTAATAAGTTTTTATTTTGTGCACATTTCTTGAGTTAATTTTATAATTTGAAGCATCAAATGGAGAGTGATTCTGTTGCATCTTCATTGAAAAATCTCTTTGATTCATCGTTAATAAATTTGTGTTCAATAGAATATAGAATGAATGCCAGAATAAATGATATAGAAATTTAAAAAAATTTTCTTTTCGTTTCCAACTGCGGAGCAATACACTCCACAGATTTAAATTTTTTTCTAAACATGGGAATTAAAAATGAAGTCTGCTTGTCAATTGACATTGTAGTGAGGAAGGTTTGAGTCGATTGAAGATTTTCTTAATAACAAGCCCAAACTTCGAAATGATCTTGGCTTGTTAGCAGCAACCCTGAAAGTTTACGGCGGCCCTCTGATTGCTCGTTTTTCGGCAAATCGCACTACGCATTAGATAGAGAACTAATTTTTCGGCCGAACATCGCGTTTGTGGAACAAACTCCTTGCAAAGGTCTTTCCTGTCACTTTTGACGTGGGAAAATTCAAATCAAATGTCCATAAAAACTACTCCCTCTATCCTCCTTCCCATAACGTAATTTCCTAGTTCCAGCGCAATGCTTTGCAGGGGTCATCCCCTGAGTGCTGCTCCAAGATAAAAAACAAAACAAAACGGGTTTTACTACAGTTTTTTGTATCGTGAATACCGCTTATATTTGTTTAAAATAAACCAAATTTATGAAATGGCTGATGTACAAGAATTTTTAAATTAACCATATTGAAGTTTATACACACATTAAAGTAAAATATTTTTTATGACCAAAAATAAATATAATGCAGAAAATTTCGCACATCGCAAACAAGAAATTTCGTTTATCTAAAAATACATTCCGTGAAAAATAATAAACAAGCACCTGCAGAAAAAAATTAAATTTAAATTACTATAAAAATTAATAACAAGAAAAATATGGAAGAAAAACAAAACAATTATGGCGAGAATGTATTCACACGTATTCATTTTTTTTGCTTTAATATTGTTTATTTATGAAAGGGAAAAATGGGAAAATAAATCATATGTAGATGTCGAATTGACTTTACACTGCGTGCATTATGAGAGAAACTCATTTTTCAATAGAATGACGGGCACATGAAAATAAAAAAAAAACAGGTTCTTAAATATATTATTTAAATAGGTTTATATAAAATTAATTTTGGTCCCGTCATGGTTTTATGATCAATATAGATGTATTAGAGTGTACTCATTTCTGCTCTTCACTGTACATATTCAAAGGGTTATGAAAGATAGAGCCAGAAAAGCCTTTCAACTAACGTTTATTAATTGATGATTTTTCTGATTCCTCTTCATATATTTAGTTGATTAAAGAGGTACCTCTAACCCCTTAGTGATTAGTGGTTTAGGTGGTCTATGTGCCAAAATACCAAAATTTGCAGTAGATCTTTAACCAAATTCTTGAATAAAGCTAAAAAATTTCACATGTTTATACAAAAACTCGAAACATTTATTTGAGAATTAAGAAATATACAAACAAAACAAACCAAATAACTTCTTTAAAAATATTCTTTATACTACAACAAACATTTTATTATTTGATTTAATTTATTATTTAAGTTAAATTTAAGTAAATTATTTAATTTATTGTCTAAAGCTAAATCACTAGCGCTAAAATGGTAAAAAAAATATTATGGCAAATATGTTAGCGAAGTCTCTAAATCTGCATTATGTAACTCTAACCGCTTAAGGCCCGTTCAGACTATTATACAAGTATTAAGACTTTCTCACATTTTACGATACAGAAATCTAAATACATTTATTGCGACTGTCAAAAATCTAACGTAAACTGACATTTTGTATTCACACCATCACACTTGTAATAGAGAGAAAATACAAAAAAAAAACAGAAGTTGAGAAAACAATTTTTAATAAACAAAAGAGTTTTAAAATTAAAAAAAAAAGGAAAAGTCATGTTATTTCAAAAAAGAAATAAATGTAAATTTGTGGGAGTTTTGATGGCTTTAGCTATAATAAAGAAACACAAACATAATAAATTGTACAGGACCCAAAAAGTTTTGAAAATTTCTGCAGGCTTTCTAAACATTCCTTCCAGGAATTGTTAAATGTTGTTGGCCAAAGTATATCAAAACAAAACACAGTGCTAAGAGAATCCGTTTTAGCTAAAACACGGTATAATTTCTTAAAATAATTGTGTAATAACATCATGTTAATTCTCTGTTTTCTTTTTCCGCTCAGTCTGCTTATCACACTAGGATAATTGGCAACGGGAAACTCCTTTAAAGATCTTTGCTATGGGTTTAGAGTATCTCCATCGTTGATTTCAGAGCTAGTTCCAGAAACTTTGCGCATATGGAATTATTATTATTGGCTAACGGCGGCAGGTTTTTTTTACCTAGACGGGAAACGTGCCGGCTCTTGAAAGTATGCAGCAGTTAAAATATTCGATTTAGATAAAGGAAATAAATCAAATGAATAATATTAAAAAAGCTTTTAAGACGAAATATATTTCTATGCGATTAAAATTTTAAAAATGTTGGTCATTTATATGAAGAAAAAAATAACGGAAAATGGACGGCACGCCACCGGCGGCGGAACAGTTGGCTTGTGAATTTTAATCATGATAATGAAAAGTATTATCGTTTAGAAAATTCTCAAAAAATGAGAATGTATTATGGGATGTAAATTTTTTATCGTAATACTTGTGGTTTTCATAACATTTTGCGTTCACACTATCCCACTTGCACGTATTATTTGAATTTTTGACAAGTATTAATACAAAGTATAATAGTCTGAACGGGCCTTTAGCTAATATTTATGACATTCCTCATAGCTGGTTTGCTATCAGTAAACTATTAACTTTCTTTCTGCTTTCATTAACGATTGCTAAAACGAGACCAAACATATTTTAACTGTTTATATTAGTATAGCCTCACTTTATAATTTATTTCCCTTAAAAATGCACAGTATTTTTCTCATAAAAACTTCTAAAATATAAATTTTTACGGGGTATTTCAAACGTTCTAGTCAAAATTAATTTTATTTTTGCAACATGTATATTTGAATAATTTTAAAATGCTAAATAATTTTCAATCAAACCACCAAACATGGGAACATTTTCCAAAGATGGCATCACTCTAAAGAATTCGTTGTTTTGCGCGAAACAATAAATATTGACTTCGTTTTATAGATTGTATCACTTAAACAAATTTGAGGGATTCACTATGTATGTTATTAAGTCATATTTTCATAATGTCTTAATATTTGAAAATAGTATAAAATATTGTTGTTGTGCTTCAAACAAAAAGGTCATCAAATAATAAAACTTTTCAAACTATGTTTCTTATTGTGTCATAAAATAACAGTCGACAGCCGGCGATAATATTTAAAAGTTGCCGCTACTTAAATATAACTGATATAAGAATAAAAAATTGTAAAAAATGTATTCACATTTTTATAACTTTACATTAAATTAATTTTATAAGAAGAAAGAAGGAATAAATCACAATATGTAATGACAAACAAGTCAGCAAATTTTGTCTGCTTGACTGCCATTTAACGTTTATCCACCAGCTGCCGTCCCAAAAATTATTGAGCTCATATCACTGGCAACAGCTGTCTTCGAATATATTTTTTGCAACAATTTTGTGTGCCAAAGAAAAAAATTTTATAATTTTAATTATTTATTTATTTACTATATTAAAAAGACGAATTATTTTAGTTTCTTCATTTGTTTTTAGCATTTTGATATCAAAAATTAAAAGTGTTTTTATCTTAACAGTTGAATAAAGTTTTTGAAATAGCACATTAAATTATGATGGGTTGTTCATAGCAGTCCTATTTTATTGTGTTAATATTTTCAAACATATGAATCTATGACTACCTTGTGAATACACCAATTATGTTACAATATTAATAAAATTAATAATTCACGAAATACATGGATTTTATAAAAAATTATTTCACTTAACAAATAAAAAGAGCGTACGATTAACGACAAATCATATAAATTATATTCAGTTCTTTTTTAAGACCATAACAACATAAATACAAAAATTAACTGCCAAGCACACGACGATATTGAAAGAATTTTTCTTTCGTTCAATTACATTCAAAACAAAACAATTATTTTAGAATTAAATAAACATTATTACAACCATTTAGCCAATTTTTTTTGTTTATCTTAGATCAGCACTCAGGAGGTGACCCCTACACATGCAATGCATTGTGCTGCGAACTATAGGAAAAGGATAGTAAGATAAATGATAGGAGGTAAAGCTTCACTATCTTACAACACTGCTTTTTGCACGTTATTTGTTTTTACAGCAGTGTTGTAGCGTCTCTGATGTCAAGGAGACGTATTAAATTTTGAAGCTTCCATTTTAGTAGCCATTTTTAGTAATTATTTTACTTCGCCGGTGCTACACAATACCGACGAAGGAAGGAAAGATACAGCTGAAGCCGTTATATGTGTTCAGTGACTATGCCTTCGCCACTGAAACCTTCCGACAACAACTGACACAAAGACACAGAAATGCACATCAGAAAAAATGCGACATGTTTTTATAAGTCTGATACTGGGGTTGAACTCAGGAAAATTTTTCGTTTTGTAGTCAACGTGCAGACTACTTCGACCATCGCCACCCTCTTAAAAATGTTCGTTGCTAAAAGTTTAGCGTTTTGAAAAAATCAACAGCTTATTTGGTGTTACAGAATACAAAATTTTATAATTTTAGAAAAAGAGACAGTAAACGCAAAAATTACAGTGAATTGAATTTCTAAAACATTGCCAAAAATAGCAATTTATTTAGCGAGTTGCATAAAAAATTTTTTGGATTTATAGAAGGTATATTGATGGAATTTTTTATATGAAAATTTGTGTAGTATACCTTTTATATATTTATAATAAAAAATGTTATGAATACGACAGTAAGGCTGCAGTTCTGAATTCATGATTTCACGAGTCATAAATTCATGAACTGATGATTTCAGTGTTGGGTTAGTGTTTTAATAGCGTCGTCTTGCAATCTGTCTTTTATAACAAATCTTTTATAACCGACACATGTTTGACAGAGACGTTTCTTTGTTACTGCTGATGGTGGCTACAGACGAAGCAACATGTTTATACAACGAGGCAATTTTCGTTGTTGGTTGCATAGTCTGTAGTCTTGTGTATGGTTTCAATTCGTGTTTTCAATTTGAGGTTTCAAAAACATCAGATTTATTTTGATATTTTCTAGTTGCCTTGATGTTGTGTACATAACATGAGTGATAAACATGTTGCATATTCTGTAGCCTGCATTAACACCCTTTTTAGTGTTAGAGTGAGCGTTGTGCACTGCTGATTTTAGTGTTTTCCCTAGAAAATTCAGCACTACTTGACCCGACAGCAGTAAAATAAAATTGAAATGTTATGAGACTGAAATGAGTACGTCGTCGCCACCCCAAAACAAATTGCATGTAAAAGTGAAGACTTAACATCATGTCAGAAGAAAACTGATAGAAATGGGTTATTCTACACTGCCACAGGCAACAGCTTCTTATTTTTCATAATGTTCAGTTTAATTTCTAAGCGTTACTGATGTCCTGCTTGCTGTACCACATTTAAATATGTATGCAGGTGCATGGAATCAGAATTGCAAAAGAAAACACCTTTTGTACATCAATCCCAAAATTATTATTAATTTATTACCACTCGTATACAATTTAAATGTATATTTAAACATTTATATTTATAAAGGCGTTGATTGAAAACACAAAAGTTATAATTAACTAATTGCTAATTGAATTTAATCGCTAAAAACATTTTCATTGATAATAAAAAAAAGAACAAAGCAAGAAAATCATAAAAAATTATACACGTGTTTATAAATATAACTACAACCATATATAAGTGAATCCCAATTGATCTACTAGCGGCTTGGGCATGTTTATTATTATTTTTTTTCATGAAATTACCATGACATGTGTTATAAATTTAAAAGAAATTTAAATATCTAGAATATGGAATCTATTTATTAATTCAACAGACTTTAAATATTTATTTCTTGTAATTATGATGTGTTAAAGAAAAATTATATTTTAATGAGTTTTTCTATTGTGTATCATAAATATAATAGAAGTTTTTTTGCCAGAATTTTTATCTAAATAATTCTAAATTCATAATTAGAGTTGAAAATTTAATAAATTCATATGAAATAAATAAAAAAAATTAAATGTTTAGACAATAACCATCTCAAGCTCAAGGCGTCTAAAGTTATTTTGAAGTTAATTAATGTTTTTAGTTTTCATTTTTAGGACATGTGTGTGTTTATAAAGGGTGGTTAAATTTCAAGGGCCGATGTTGATTTTGAATAAAACACAAACTATTTAGGAAATTATTGTAATTTTATTTTATTATGATATATTGGTATTACTCAATTATGTATGGAACAAAATATCGGCCAAATGGGCGCCGCGACCACGGCGGCACACCTTCATCCGATGGTCCAAATTTTCGATGACCCTGAGGCATAATGGAGGTTCTATGCCGTTAATGTGCCGAATTATCTCATCCTTTAGCTCTTGAATTGTTGCTGGCTTATCGACGTACACCTTTTCTTTCAAATAACCCCAAAGAAAAAAGTCCAACGGTGTCAAATCACATGATTTTCGCGGCCAATTGACATCGCCATTACGTGAGATAACACGGCCATTGAATTTGTTGCGCAAAAGAGCCATTGTTTCGTTAGCTGTGTGGCAAGTGGCACCGTCCTGCTGAAACCACATATCGTCCACATCCATATCTTCCAATTCGGGTCATAAAAAGTTCGTTATCATCTCACGATAGCGAACACCATTCACAGTAACTGCCTGACCGGCCTCATTTTGGAAAAAATACGGCCCGATGATGCCGCCAGCCCATAAACCGCACCAAACAGTCACTCTTTGTGGGTGCATTGGTTTTTCGACAATCACTCTTGGATTCTCATTCGCCCAAATGCGGCAATTCTGTTTATTGACGAATCCACTGAAGATGATTTTCTTCGAAAATTGATCATCCACTGTTGCCGTGGTCGCGGCGCCCATTTGGCCGATATTTTGTTCCATACATAATTGAGTAATACCAATATATCATAATAAAATAAAATTACAATAATTTCCTAAATAGTTTGTGTTTTATTCAAAATCAACATCGGCCCTTGAAATTTAACCACCCTTTATAAAAATCATAATAGTGCAGGCTGGAAAGAAGCAATTGAAAAATACTTACTGCCTTTTAAAAAAAAAATTTTCATTTACAAAAGGTTTATTAAACAAATTTCCATACAATATTTAATCAATATTTTATTAATTTAATTTATATTTCTATAAAATAAAAAAAAAAATATTCATGAATACGGCAGTTAACGTATAATTCATGAAAAGCTTACAACAGCTTTATAAAATGTTAATAAGAAAAAAATCACAAGTATGACAGTTAGATAACATTGATATTATTTAAAGGCAGAAAGTGTATATAATAAAGTATTAAAGAACAATAGATTGAGTTCACGACATTTTTTTATACCCGTCTGCCATCAGCGGGGCCTTAACGGCGAACTATGTTTTCAGTTCGCCTCTGATGGAAACTTGCGGTTTTGATTTTGGAGTTTTCTTATGGCCATCTTTTAGAACTGTTCTGCCATTAACTGCTTTTGACAACATGATATCAGCCATGTGACGTCCACAGCTGAAAGTGGCAATTAAATTCTACCAGTCCGTCTGTCCATCTGGTGGATGGTTTTCTCTATTTTTCATTTCAAAGCAAACTCTTTCTTAATATATATATATATATATATATATATATATATATATATATATATATGTACAGACACACATATGTTTTGGGGATTAAGAAAAATGTTCCGGCATTTGCCTTTATGCATTTTTTTCCGACCTATTATGGGAGTTCTTAAATATAGATAGCCCACCCTTTTTGTTGACCGCAATCTTTTCGCGTCCATAGTGAGGTCATTTGTTTACGAATGCTTCTCAGAAAACCAGTTCATTTGAGGGTGGTGATGGTTGAAGTAGTCTGGGTTGAACACCAGAAAACTCATAAAATAATCTCGCATTTTTCCGATGTGCTGCTGCATTAGTTTGCCTTTGTGTCAGTTGTTGTTGGAAGATTTCTGTGGCGAAGGCCACTGGTCACTGAACACATATAACGGCTTCAGCTGTATCCAATCCACAGGCACAGCACAACACCATCCTTCCGGCGAAGTAAAATAATAATAAAAATGGCTACTAAAACGAAGCTTAAAAAATTTAATATGTCTCCTTGGCATCAGAGGCGTTACAACACTGCTATAAAAAACAAACGACATGCAATAGCAGAGTTGTAAGATAGTGAAGCTTCACCACTTGTCACCTCTCTCACTATCCCTTTCCGCTAGTTCCAGCACAATGCATCGCAAGTGTAGGGGCCATCTCCTGAGTGCTGGTCCAAGATAAAAAAAAGTACCCATATCATGCGAAAGCATAAAAAAATAATTTGTCCGCCATTTTGGGGCATCACATATATATTTGACATTGTAAAGTAATGCTCCCTATAACGTTTCATATTACGCACGGATTGCCTCGTTATATTTCTGTACTGTGAAATTTGTAATGTGTTCAATTGCGTGTACGACAATGTTCGTTCAAGGCGTCTTTTCCTGTAACGCGCAATGTATCTAAAACCGTGTAATAGGAGTGTTACTGTAATTATATCACGTCCATATTATTTCAATATCAACAAGAATGAAATTGTAAAGCTTATTTAATTCATTATAATTTAGAAAATTTATGTGTGTATTTTTATTTTTAATGAAAAATATTTATTTTTAATTTCAGAACGAAGAAGAAAAGTCGCCTACGAGTCCTTCCTCACCCAGCCGTGAGATTAATAAATTAAAAGATCAATTAGAACAGCAGGCTATGCAAACCCGTCAAGCGTTGGGTCAACTTATGTTGGTCCGAGAACAACTGATATCTGAAACGAATGCACGTATTGAAGCGCAGGTACGTTTTACTACAATGTGTGAAATAAATCTGAAAAATAATCACTGAAACTGTTTTTCCATTCTAGGCGCGCACACAACAACTTTTACAACAAAATCGTGAACTGCTGGAACACTTGGCCTCACTAGGTGCATATAATGAACAGCAACCGCCCGGTTTAACCAGTGCAAATATTGGCATGGCGCCACAGGTAACTGATTTTATTTATTATTTGTTTTTTTTGTCGTAAAACATTTTTCGTTTGGCATGCTTTTGTTTAATAAGTTAAGTTTGATTAAGTTGCTTTAAAAGTTATGTTAGTCAAAATTTAAAAGCAAATCGTATATTGTGGTTGAAAAATGTTTTTCTAAACAACCGATTGCATGTAAATATTTTTCGAAAACCGCCCGCCTTAGCAATAGAAAGGAAATAAACAAATCCAACATTTTCACTAATACGGCAGATAAATTACTCACGGCATTATTTTTATTTTGGATGAACAATTTACTATATATTGAATTATAAACCATAATTTGCTTTAATAGCAAATTCTGTCAAATATTTTTAAATTCATAAGTTTTCATTTGAAATTGTTGAACTACTGAAGTTCTACGAATTTTCTAAGATGTTTAGAAAATTTTCCTTCAATCCTAAACTCAGTTGATGTTATTTTAAACATTTTAAGTACAGATTGTGTTCAACATTAACGCCGGTGCCTGTGCATAGCATTTTAACCCACTGTGCTCTCAACACCGGGTGAATTTCGATGACTTTCACCGCTGCCCGCAAGGTTTTTTTATCATTAATTATAAAAAGTGGTTCTTCTCCTTTTCATTTTTGATTACCTAATGTAATAGAAGGATTATCTTGATCAAATGTAATAATTTTAATAACTTGACAAAAAATTGCTCCCTTAATATTAATTTCTTATACAATGAAGACAACTAGTGATTTCGTAAGTACAAGTTTTCCTTGCATATGATATACACCTTGCTAAGGTGTTTCAGGCTGTCTTAACCCATGTGTCACATCAGAGAATATTAGCGTTATGATCTCAAAATTCAGACTTCCATTCAACAAAACTCTATCTGAAGATAGAACACTTTGGAAACTTCGGCCTACATAGACCACAAAACGTTCCGGTGGCTACTGTTGAATGGTAACAGAACCTAGACTAGTAACAGGTCGTATCAGGGCACATGTCCTTAAGATGACTATATGTCCCGAACAGACCAATAACGCGTAAATTTAGCCATCACGAATCCATACCGAAACCAGCGCACTAACTCCTAGTTTCATGGTTGACACGAAACACTCAAAAGGAGAACAACGAAGTACTCACAATGAGTACATCAGTCATTAAACTCTTAGTTATGCATGGATGAGTGCAGGCTGCTGATTGCCCGTGGCACCAGAATAGATCCAACTGTTTATATACAATGTATAAGACGACGCACTTCAGCTATCTAAATCCAATCTCTAAGAGTCGCCTCTTCTATAATTTTCAAACTTAAGGATGGCATCACCTTCCGAATTCTGCTTTTATTGACCATGAGGTCCATTTAGATGTCGACTGCCAAAGATTGCGATATATATTTAATTTTAGCAGTTATAAGAAAAAGAGGGAAATTCCTAACTTCTTAGTTGTCGTTTACAAACGGTTTTTTCTTTCTATTTATAAATGAGGACAAGCGTTCCTTATTCCTCTTAAATAATACTTTTGCAAAAAGATTTTCTAGAAACTACTCTACTTTTCTCAATTACTGCTTTTCCCA
Source organism: Dexiosoma caninum (assembly GCA_963924685.1). Classification (NCBI taxonomy): domain Eukaryota; kingdom Metazoa; phylum Arthropoda; class Insecta; order Diptera; family Tachinidae; genus Dexiosoma; species Dexiosoma caninum. The sequence continues at coordinate 31,863,560 of OZ004729.1, forward strand.
AAAGAAAAAACCCAAAGAACTAAATATATTTTCGTTATGTTGGTTTATAATTTGCGAACGTATTCAATTAATTTGTAATTTCCACGGAATATAGCGGTCAACTTGCCTTCACGATGTATCAGAGACAAGTAGAAATTTAGTATTTGTAGAGATACGTTTTCGTTCCCCCTATTTCAAAGCGTTTCATTGAGCAAGACGAGACAGTAAATTTTACAGCAACCGAAGATAATACGGCTGCTAATGAAGTCTGTTATATCGCTTCTGCTCTGGTGTATTGCCATCACGAGTAAAACTAAATTCCGCGATTGCCACTGTTTTAAACTTGTAAGATTTTCCTTCATATCGTAATTTCCTAATGTATGTTTTTTATGAATATTTTGCTAACGAATCGATTGCTATGTTTGCAAGTTTGATTGTTTGTTTGTTTCACTAATTATTCTTAATTATTGTACAATAAACAAAAAAAAACAAACAATCGCTGGTGTGCTCAAACACACCACAATTAATATAGAATTTAATATCTATGAACAAAAAGCTTTAATTATCAGCATGGAGACATAATTAAAATTGTTTTTTTTTGCGCATGTTTTGGCTTTTTATTAATTTACATTTTCTTTGCTTTAAGAAAAATATAATTTTTATAAACAGTGTTTTTTGTGTACAAGTGTTTGCTTTTGCATTTTTGTGTTCATTTCCAATTTAATAAATTGAATACGTGTGATTTTATTAAGTTTTTGTAACAAAATATTATTATTTTTTGTTATTGTTGTTAATGCTTTGCTGAGTTGCTGCTACAAATTTCAAGCTAAATGCAACAAATATGAAATTTAATAAAACAATACATTATTTTTGTATTCCTTCTCTATGCTTTCAATTGTGGATTATACAGAATCATTTACAAATGTTGCTACAAGCCACAGCTGGCAATGCCAATAACAATTTGGCTACAATTAATCAGCAAATAAATAATTTGGGTTCAATTAACCAACAGTTGACTTCGTTGAGTCACCAGTTGAGTGGCCTTAATCAGCAAACACAAAACCTGCATCATTTCCAGCAGCAACAGCAGCAGCTACCGCAACAGCAACCGCTTGCAGTTGCTGTAACTGGAGCACAAGGAAGTTCTCTGACATCCCCGCAAACACAAACGACAACGTTGCAACAACCTCAGCTACATTTGAATGTCTCAGCAACAAATGCTACAAATGCCACAAATACTCTGTCGACAAGTCCATTTCCTTCAATGAATCAATTACAAAATATAACCACACAACTGCAACAATTGAATTCTCCGCCAATTTTGCAGCACCAGCAACAACAACAAGCCCAAGATGCTTTATCGAAAGATTTATTCAATGTTAATCAAGAATTATTAAATCGGCTACAGGCCTTGAATTTGGGCACCACAAATTCTGCTGCCTTATCAATGTCAAACGGAGGTTGTGCCACACCGCAACCAACAACATCACCGCACAATTCCTTTTTCTTTGTCAATCCCATGTCTTGCAGTCCTACCAATAATAACAACCTGACCAGCGGCAGTTATAATTTCTTAAGCACACCCAGCTCTGTGGGTAATCTAACGCCCTCCCCTATAGGAACTCTCAATCGTAATTCATATTGCAATTCACCTATTACCGATGAAATGCGCGTTAGTATAGAAAAAAATCTCAATGCTCTCGATGAGCAGCTAATAAAAGCCATATCAAATGGCAATATACCTGCTTCTGCGTCCAGGGAAAATAGCAGATCATCATCTACGGCAGAATCACCGCTCACTTCTATGGTGCGCAGCACTTCAACCATAAATAACAACAATGAGCTGAGTCCTTCATCATCCTCCTCACCCAGATTTAACACCGTTATGCTGAAGGTCACTGACGAAGCAGGCAATGTGACCAATCAGCGGAAATTATCGGCAACGCCCAGTTTCATCACGCGTAGCACCAGCGAAAAGGTACCAAATCGTAGTCAAATTATGAGTCAGGTCCAGCGGACGGCCTGGGCCAGACACACAACCAAATAGGAGTGGGAGATATTTTTTTAAGAATTTCCAAGGAGTTTAATGAATTATTAAAATTCATAGAGATCAAGGGTATCAACTGTTGCATTCGTCTTGATTCAGAAACTTGAAAATATATTGCACAAACTATATACTTACATATTATCCGCCTTATGCAAAAACCCATGTTAAAGTTAAAGTGTACGTTAAAAGAGGTTTTATTCATACAAAATTCTTACTTCAGGCATACCAAGCTTTATTAATACAATGTTGTTGCAAGGGCTAATTTATCAATTGGTTTTGCCGATCGAACGTCACATTTTTTTGTTAAACATAACATAACCTAAAAAGAACGTGCTAAATTAGTGTAACATAAGAGCAATTTAAATTAATTATTGCATAAAGCATTTTCATTGTTATAATATTAAATTGTTAAATTATTTACAACCAATTTTCTTCACTTTGCCCCACAAGCTGATCTTTGGCTGGAAAATACGTTAAAAATATTGAATCAACTGAGGGGGGAAATAGCTAATGAGTTTACCTGGTAATGAATTTGCCTTATGAACAGACTTTAACAAAAACAATAGTTTTTGTACAAGGTGGTATATGTACGAGCATAGCATTATCTTCTGTCATAAAGGAGCTAAGTCCACAATTTAGTGAAAATTCAGTTTTTTTTTGATGCAGGGCAATGAAAAAAATTCCCAATGTTTGTTTTCTAGTTGCTGTTTTGCAATGTCATAAAAAAGTGGTAAGAAAATTGAAATACGAATTTTTTTATCAATTTTTCCCCTCTTCTGTAAGATTTATTAAATCAGACTTAGTTCTTTCATGCCTGAAGGTAACGATATATAATTGTTGTATAATTTTTAGGATAAATTTTATTGAAGTCAAAACAAAATAATTTACTGAAAACCCTCGATCTCTTTGGCCTGGCCGCAAGGTGAAAGCCGATACTCCTTTGTTTTTAAATCTTATAAAAAGTTTTAGCGATGGGAAAATAAAGTATTTTCATTGGATTTTTAAATAATATTCAGCAGTTATTCGACCAGTACTTTATCAATTCAATACAATTAGTAGTACTTCCGAATTTATTTTTAGTTGATTTTTTTCTTTCGTTTTTAGTAAAATAAGTATATGTATATGTATATGTAACTATTAAATTGAATGTTTTCGTATGATATATTTTAATTAAATTATTCATTAACTTCATAAGTTTATGAAAATATAAAATATAAACAATGCTAAATACATATCGCTTAAGGATTCAGATAAATTATCATTAAATAGTTAATTTAAGAGTATTTTATAAGTTTTATAACTAAGCAATTTATTTAAATTTGAATAATTTTAAGTTTAAATTTTAAGCAAAATCTATGTACTTTCAAATTCAAACAATTAAAATTATAGTTTTACAGTATTAATTGAAAAACAACAATAATTCATTACGGCATTTGATTGGACTCTTTAATTCAACGAAAGAAAATTTCTTTGAAAACAAATTGTAATTTTTTGTTAATGTGTCTGCGCAATACCAGTGACCAAGTGAGCAGGGGTACAGCAACGCTGTTACACAAATTAACAATACAAAAAATGCTAGAATTGTAAAAGAATTAAGTATTTCTTTTAATTTCTTATCTGTCGTCTACAGTGCACAAAGGATAGTGTGTAGTTTGTCCCAGTATCATGAATTGTTGGTCGGCACTTGCCTGATTGTTAGTTCTCTTTAAAAAATAAGGATTGATTAAAGATTCGTTTTCGATATGCAAAATAACAACAGTTCCTTTGATATTCATCTTCAAAATCTAACGTGGATTGTAGGTTTGTGTGACCAAAACACAATATGCTGATTGGAATTGAGCGTAACAAATTTCTTCGAGACGGTTCTTGTGGGTGCAAGTTTTTCTACCGAAATTATGTGCATTTGACTGCAAATGAAGCTTAAATCTCCGAACTGATGTATACAAACGTATTGAAAAATAAGTTCGAAAATTGTCATTGAAATAAATCAAGACTGTTGCAAATCAGAAATAGTATTTACCTAAAGACAAAAAATATTTTGAATGAATCAAGAGCTGCTGATGGCTCTGCAACCAGAAGGACACAGAAGTTTTCTGTGCTACAGCATCCTCCGTCGTCGGTATTTGAGCAATAAAACGCCGGCGAAGTAAAATAATAAATAAAATGGCTCCCTTTAACTTAAAAATAATGCGTCCAAATGAACATCAGAGACGCAGCTAGTTTGCTTTTATAATTAACACGCAACTCCAGAGTTGTCAATTAACCTCTACAATACCAACATTTTGTACGAAAGTAAGTAAGTGGGGGGTAACTAAACATGGTTTAATCATTTGAATTGGTCAGCTTCAAATTTTCAAGAACTGCTTGTTTTTAGGTTTCGCTCCAAACCGACGCAGAAAAAAGTGAAATCAAGGTTCAATTAAAAAATACGAAGATTCAATTAAAATAATAATTAGATTTCACGCTATCACGAAAAACCCAGAATCAATTAACAGTTTTAATTGAAAAAAAATTTTTAAATTTTACTATTTGAGTGCACTTTTTTTTGAGAACACCAAAATCAATTAAAATAAACGTGGATTCAATTAAATTGTTAATTGAGAAAAATTTAATTATTAATTTTTTTCTGTGCACTTTTTGTTGCCAATTTGTACAGTTTTTTTCTTTGTATTTCTTTCATAAAAAGTGCATTTGAAAAAAAGGGAACAGCCCCGAAATGAATAAGTAAAAAGTAAGAAAATACCAAAGTTTTTAAAACAATGGTGATGTTAAGCACTGTCTTCTACTCCTGTTAGGGCATTGAATTTTTGGCATTGTAGTGGTATCTAGGAAATTAAAAAAATTGCTGGGTGCCCTGGGGTGAAATATGCGCGTAATGAGAACCGCCATACAGCGCGTATTCTATGAACGAAATCACACTGATAAAACAGAAATACTTTTTGTAATTGCATCGGTATATATTTAGTAAAAGCTGACAATCTCACCAACCGTTTAATGTCTAAAAGCGTATATAAAGTGTTTTTAAATAATCTTCAGATACGCTTTAAGGTGCCTTTACATGGTAATATAAAGTATTACGACTTTGTAGAATGAAAACATTAAGCAATTCTCTCAGTATTTAAATACGAAAAGGGAACAAAAGTCTGTTGTAAGTATTTTTCATGTTTACCCGAATGATATAAGAAGAATGAAAGCAAAGTTATTAAACAGCTGAGTTAAAAAAATCCATAAATTACAAATAACAAGAAAGTGCACATAAAAAACTAGATCGCCTTATTCTGCGTTTCGATTACGTTCCCGCATTCAGTTACGCACGGATCAAATTAAGGTATTCTGCAAAAAAAACTTAATCTGAAGAAAAAGCAGCTCTGCTATGAAACGAGTGAAATAGGAACAGAAAAAATTTTGTGAAAATAAAACAATGATAAATATATAAAATCGAAATATTTTAGTTGCTATGTACATATGTATAATTAAATAAAAACATCAGTTAAGTGCAGTAGCTAAAGTATTCCAGTGTGTGAGGAATCCTGTCGCGGCGCAGGTGATAAATGAAATAAATAAAGCTTTACTGCTGTGAAAAAGTTTATTAAATAAACACATAACTTAATTACGGAAGGACAAACAAAAGCCATAACATAATTAAGAGCTATTTGTGTCCGAAATATTTCAGTGCGAAGAATCCTGTAGCGCCGGAGATGATATTTTCATTTTCTATACATCAAAATAAAGTTTATTTTAATTTCGAGAAGAAATGGAATCGATAGCATTGGCGTTATTGTAGGAACAGGAGAATAACTTGCTCCAGAATGCAGAGCAAAGAATTGATAGGCGGAAATTGAGAGACAGTTGCAATCCATTGAAGATGAGTGATAAATATTAAGATATTTGTTTTCAACGTGTTGGAAATAATTAGTTTAGTTATAGATTTAAAAAAAAAAACTCTCACCTAAATGACGACGCGTTAAATTATGTGTTAGACATATCAAAATCGGCAGTTTTTCATATTGCTCAAGTGTATTGTTTTTCGGCTAGCAATAAATTAATAATATTCGAAAAAAAAAAAACTATTACAAAATAAATTTATAGCATTTTATATTTAAATTTTATTTAATTGGAAACTTTTTTAAATAAAAAAAACAAAAATCGAAAAATTTTCCGTTAGTAAATAAACAACGTGCAAAAACGTAGTTACGATCGTAATGCAGAAGACAAACAATCGAAATAGAAATCGAAATGTCACGGGGAACGGAACGCAGAATATCAAATTTGCAAAGCGGAGTTAATTTCGATTCGAATCGAAATGCAGAATAGGGGTGAATATTTATGAAAACATTAACTGCCTGGCTCACGATGTCACCCGAATTCGTTCGTTCGCATAACAACATTTAAAACAAAAACAACGTTTTAAATTTTGTTTTTGTTTTAAATGTTATTATGCGAACGATCGAATAATGGTATAACCACAATTGTGACGAATGACGAACTTCGCACAGCACGACGAACTTATCATCAAGAATTCGTTGCGTAAATTCGTCGAATAAGACACAATTAGAGCGAAAATAACAGCTGTTAATGTCATTTAAAATTATATGTTATTTAGATACATAAATAAATAAAAATTGTTAAAACATGAACAAAAACATTTTACGTTTCGAGCGCCTTATTAAAATTATAAACATCATGTTCATGATGGTAGAAACTTTTATTTCAATCAAATTCCACCAATTTTCATTAATTAATGAATTTTCTAATACATTGTTGTTTACATTTAGCAGGTGACAGTGTGACCATATTTCAACAAAAAAAAAAACATTGATATGAGAAGATAAAATAATGACAAAAACGAATTAAAACAATACTGTATATAATTAAAAAAGTGGTTATTGAATTTATGTCCTGTAAATGAAAAAGAAAACAATTCTTAAAGCAAAAAGTTAATTTATTTACTATACACTAAAAAATGTAAAGGAAAACGGCCACTCTGCACCAATTTATTCGTCATTCGTCGGCGTAAGAAATAGAAATAAACCTATCGCAAAGTTCGTTGTGCACGACGTATTTCGTCCAACGTACATATTGTGTGTATTTTCATTTACACAAATGTGTTTTATTTACAACGACGAATATTCGTTACGAAAAATTCGTCGTTCGTCCCAGTTGTGTTTATAGCATGAGAGTGACATCGTGAGCCAGGCAGTAAATTAAATTAAAAACAATAAAATTAATGTAAAACAAAAAGAATAAAAGGTGTTGTTGTTTGTGTTGTGGTTTGGTTTTGCTGTACGATTTAAATAGCTGATCGTTAAATTTCTACGATAATTACAAAAACAACATGAAAATTTCCAATGTTGATTTTGGTTGTTATTGTAATTACTGTATAAAAATGTATGCTGTTAGTGCAGCCAATGTTTACTTTAAAATAAACCTCTGGTATGATGAGCATACGATATATGATGATTTAGAAAACAACACATTTACCGACCGCTTGTCAAGTTCTATATGCGTTTTCTCTCCTATTCAATACATTTTGTTTTCACATGATACGATGATACGATTATATAAAATTTGTTGACCTGTCGTAATGCAAATGTTACCATGTGAAGGCACCTTAAAGAAAGGATACCGCCCTTCGCAAAAGCTCCATAAAATTTTAAAATAAATATACTACAAAATTATTCCTGAAACTATGAAAATTATAAAACAAATATTGAAAAAATTGCAAAATTTCGCTTGTAAATATTTTCATTAAATAACATTTTAACAAAAAATTAATAAATTGTTTATCTAAAAAAAGAAAAAACTATTATGGTATGTAATAAAAAGTATAAAATGAAATGCATAAATAAATTTGGTCTGTTAGCATAAATATCAATAATAATAATAATAATTGTTAAAATTAATTGTTTAGATGACAGATGAAATGAATTTTTAAAATAAATTGTTAAATAATAAATACAATATATTATTATATATAAAAAAACGGAAAAAAATTCATGATTAATTAATTCTACCATTTTGTTTGAATGAATTTTTCTCTTAGTATTTGCAACGTATTTGCAATGTGGTTTTTATTGATAGTAAAAAACAATCGCTGTGATTGATGATGAACACAATTCTTCACTACATTTTCAATCAGTAGTTAAAGCTTCAAACTTTTGCTAGTACATCCTCTATTTATTTATCTATTTAGTTATTTATTAATTTTTTTTTCTATTGCCTTCAGAACTATGTCAGCTTCGCACATTGCTCAAATTAAAAGATGCCAAAACAATATTCTGCCAATAACTTTTTTCCCTCCTGTTACCTTTCTCACATTTCCTGTTTCCTCCATTAACAGCTCAGCTTCAACAGCTGTCGTATTCAATGAGTGTTTGGTAAACAAGTTTGTCGTTTTGGTTGCGATGTGTAGTGCTGGTATTTTCTTGTTGGAATTTTGTAATTAAATCAGGTTTAATATATGCCACATGAAGAACTTGATAATGTATTTTGAATTTGGTATAAATTGACTTTTAATGAGTTTCTCAAGTACGAACTTTTTGTAATAAGTCAATTTACAAAATGAAAAGAGCAAGAACTAAACTAAACGTATTCAATGAATAAAAATTTAAAGGTTAAAAGTTCATGGAATAATTAGTATTCCTATAAGCAGCTTATTGATTTATGAAAAACATTTTGTTTCATTAAGCCACACTTTACAGTCGTGTATTTTTAATTTTTTACTTTTTTTTTGAGGGAATTACGTATTTAATTGGAGCGGCAATTTTATGAAATTAAATTAACTTGTACCGCTGGTAACATACTATACAGACGACTCTCGATAATTTGAGATCAGAGAAAAAGCTCTAATAAACGAGATTTCATTTAGAAATTAGGATAATTAAAATATTTACTAAATTTATTTTGGGAATATCTCTTTATATACATATGTGATTCTAATTTCAAAATTGTGCTTTTCCCCGAGAAAAAAAAATATATAAAATGTATTATTACATACTTTATGATATTCTCATAAAGAATTTTTGTATAAAAGCAAATTCTATAATTGAGGAGAAAAGCATATACATATTCGCTAATGCTTTTGGGTGAGATTTTTTCGGTTTGCAAAAATCGAGCAAGCACAGGGTAATTAAATAAATATTCTAGACTCACTTTCACAAACAAAGTTCATGCGATACATGATTTCTACGTAATAATTTATCATCAAATGATGCCACTTTTTTGCTGGCCATTTTAAAAATAGAAATAAATCTTCGTATGTGAGTGATGATTTGGTAGATGAACGACTTGTAAATCTTAAATGAAGTTCACAATCTCGCGATTTGCAAGTATGTCTCTTCCATCATCGTTATCAAACGAATATCTTTCGCACCATATGGCATATTATGCATATAAGTATAAGTTTCTTTACCTAATAGGAGTAATTTTATAGCCGAGTGTTTTTTTAAAAAAAAATCCTGAATAAAATTATCACCAAATGTGTTTTATTAGATCTTTTCAATATATTTTTGCAATGAAAATTCAGCTAAAATTTTTCTGTAAATAATTTTATTGAATATTCCAATATTTAGAGCAACTTTGTACAGGGTGGGCCAAAAGTCACGCCTGCGTGTAAAAATTTAATAACTTTTTTGTTTATTATTTTTTTGAATATAAAATAAAATAAATATAACCCCAAGGAAATTAATCAGGGGCAGTTAAGTCTGATGAACGTGCTGGCGAATTGAATTCTGAATTTCTTGAGATTATTCGGTCTTCAGAAATTTTATTTAAAAGACTAACTTTAGCACGGGCCGTGTTTGCTGTTGCTCCATCCTGCTGGAACCACTTGTTGGCTGTCACAGGACCTACAAAATTATTAATCATAGTACGATACCTGTCTCCATTCGCCGTCACTGCATTACCAACTTTATTTTGATGTCACTCCACACCATGCAGTACACTTGAGCGAATGCAATTGGCGCTGGTGAACAACTCTGGGGTTTGCAGTACCCCAAATTCGCATATTTTGTTTATTTACATTTCCATTAAGATGATATATGCGTTGCGTCAGTGAAATTGATAGGCAATTGGAAAAGTAAAATTCTACCACTTTGGTTCGTTGCTCGGTCGTTAAATTCTGCATGGTGGTGTAACACGGTTCGATGAATAAAATCTAAAAAAAACAATAAAAAATAATAATAAACAAAAAAGGTATTAAATTTTTACACGCAGGCGTGACTTTTAGCCCACTCTGTAGTTTATCATCAGAAGTTACAGTCAGTGAGCGCAGAGTGCAACATGAACATACGATAATGCTGATAATCATTTTAGTTCTATAATTCCCTGAAGACGGTTGTTGGAAATATTGCATAATACCATATTTACACCTTGCAATAAATGCCGCAACTTTTGCATGCAACTTTTTGTTTGAACGTGAGTGGTGTAGAAAAGAAATCGGGGTGAAAAAGTTGCATAGCCATGCCTGACGAAGTAATTTTTGCATTTTTTTTTTCGATTTTAAACTTCTGTTACTTATAAAAAGAAACCTTAAATTAATTAATTAATTTTCTGAATTACAATTAAGTACGAATTGCATTAAATATTCTTTAAAATCTCTGTACTATGTATTCATACAAAAGTGTAAAATTATTATTTTTTCAGTTCAGTTTATTTATTTACAAGATTTTAACACCTTAAACCTTAAAATTATTAACCGATATATATTGATATATATTATTATTATTGACTGTTATATCAACGCCCAGTCCAAACGACAGAAGCTCAAAAGTTAAAAGATTTAGGAACGTTGCTACATACATATCCTATCGAACGGAGAAGTGTCTAGTAATTTTTTTTAAATATGTTGTGAATAGAGAAAACTGGGGTGAAATCGTCACATCCGTGATCGTATCGGTAATCGTACGAAAAAAAATTACGTGATACGTCAATCGTATGAACTGAATGGCATCATCACATACGATTGCAAACTGTTCGTAATCATTTGTTCAATTCACAATAGTTTTCAAATTCCACAATACTTGTGAATGAACATATAATTCAGAATAGTTGTTTAACTATCAAAATATATGAACAAAATTAGTAAAAACCTCGACCAGTAACGACCTCCACCAGTTTGCTTTTTTGAATATTTATTGAAAGAAAGTTTTTTCTTCGCCTGGTATTTTTGGTCAGCGTAGGTCTAAGGCACAAAGTCATCAATACATGATTTTTCTTACAAAATATAAATTATTTACCTTCTTCCACGTCTTCACATCATTAACTGGTGGTCCTACCGCGTTCAGACGCTTCGCAAGGTCATCCCACAGTTTGTTAGCTGTAGCTTTTTCTTGCGCGCAATTGGCAAATTGCCAAGTTTTTGTGTTCATTCATGAACTCGGCCATAACTTCCTTTTGGCAGCGATTTAATTTATTATAATTAGTCCTATTAAACAACATATCATTCGAATTTATTTATTTTAAGCGATTTCATATAACTTACATTTTTTTTTAGCAAATTTCTAACACTTTTCAATGAACTCGAACTAAATTTTATTAACGGAAGACAGTTCGTAGAAAACGTACGTTAAGTCATACGATAACGTATGTCATAATTCCAAATATTGTGAATTCTCATCCGTTGACGTATGTTATAATCTGAAATGTGTGTTTTTACGAAACAAGTTGTACGTTCACGGATGTAACGATTCCACCCCTGATTTTTATATTTATTTTTAATGCTGAACTATTTTTTATAGCAGAACATATTGAAAAGATATAATGCTGGTATTGCATTCTTCGGAAAAAATTTACAAATGTATATGTATGTATTGGTGCTTTTTAAAATGTCACTATCAAGCTTTAACAATTAACTCCAATTTGGCTGAGTAGGCAACACAGCGTTATTGTTTGTATTCCATTTTTTTGTAGTATATTTTTCTGTTAACACGTTTAAAAGTTAGACGAAAAGAAATGCTTTGAAAAAATTCAAATGTAGAAGCGAAAAAAATTTGCAAGCAACTTTAAAAGAAATAGAGAAAAAAACCGCAGCTCGTATTGCATAGTGTAAATACGGACTAATTCAATAAAATAAGTTATTGAAAAATTAAGTCTAAAGCATAATTTTCATTACACAATTATTTATTATAATTTTTAATTGACAACTTTTTATTTGTTTAAATTCTTAATGTTTCTTTCCATTCTGTCTTAATTTTAAATAGCTGTCGTCAACGGCCAAAGTGGCGCGCTGGTTTCAACAACTTCCCTGGCATACAGCTTCACTTTCGCGTCCAGAAAGTGGTTTTGTGTCTGGTGATTCACGTTCCGAGAAATTCAACGATGATACACTATATTACAGTATTAAAGATACGGATTATTTGTGTGATGAATTCCTGTTAGTGGAAGGTAGCAGTACCATATGGACTAAATTAAGTGCTAAAAAGAAACGCAAATTATTGGGAATGCGTTTGGGTAAAGTTACAACATTTTAGAAAAATGTACTATTTTTAACACACGTAGTATTTTTAGAGAGTTAAGCATGACTTTGAATTTCTTAATATTTTAAGTATAACATACAACTATAGATTGCATCAATTAACTATAATCGTATGACGTCAAATGCAGGACTGATTAAGCTAAACTTGTCTTTTTCACAAAGCCATTCGAAATTAAGTACGCGCAATTTTTAGGAATTTGTAAGTGAAAAGGCATTTACTCGTATATAAAATTTGCTTTTTCTTTTATTAACGTTCGTAATATTCATTTTGAAAAGAATTGAACTGGCGACAATAGTTTTAAGGGACAATAATGAACTCCAAGAAGCCCTGACTTAATTAACACTTTTGATTGATTCTGTAACACCGTAGCAAACAGCTTGTGTCTTCAGAATTGTATAATCTTGCAGTTAAAAAAACAATGTTCTTATCCAAAATAATTCCTAAAGTGCTAAGTGAAGATTGCAAAGTTCTTTTGCTTCCCTCGTTAAACTTTCCAATGAAACTTGGGGCTTTTTTGATTTCATATGACAATATACATACGAGTACTTACATATGTACATGTATGCATGTGTTGATGGCAGAAGTAGTTACTGCGTTGACTACAAAAACCGCTCTGATGGGTCTGTGGAAGGGTATTGTTCAGTGACCCGCTATGACTGACACAAAAGCACACTAATGCACATCAGAAAAATGCAAAGTTTTTTTGTTTTATGACTTTATCGCACACTGGGCTTCACGCTTAAGACCTTTTATTTTGTAGTTAACTTGCTAACTGCTTCAGCCATTGCCACCTTCCTTGTATAATTGCATCGTAAATGTTGCAGCACAGTGATATTTTACGCCATCTGCAAATCATAGCAATTCCACTGCAATTAAAGCAATTCTCTTACGCCGCGCTGTGCCACCAAATGCTAATAACAATTTCTGTCCAGCATTTAAATAAAAAAACATTTAGTCACCATAATGTTAAATAATGTTTGTTTTTCGTTTGACAAACATTGTGGATTTCAGTTGGAATTTGCAATTCTTGCAATTTGCGAAATTTTTTCGCTCTAAAATATTTTCAATATTTCAATGGGGATTTTTTTTTTCGTTTGTCTGTTTTATTTGCAAATATTTTAGAAGAAGAAACGCAACAAGCTTTAGAAAAAGAAAATTGCAAATTACATCATTTAGAATAAAATTAATTTAGTATTAATATTGCGCAATCTCTAGCTACACAAATAAAAATTTGAAATGTGACTCAGATATCGATCTACGACACAACTTTTTGAATTTCTGGACCTCTCATAAAATTTTGTATTACTTCTAAACCGCAATTTATGAAAATGTGATAAAAAAAAACTGCATTTTGCACAGTCCCATCCAACCGTTTAATTCTAGGGTTGTCCATAATTTGAATAAAAAAGAAAAAAATTTTAAAAATTTTTTTAACAATAAATTAGGAAAAAAAACTTCCCTGATGGATGATTTTTGGCAAATGCAAAGCTCTTTTCTTTACAATAATAAAACTGAATTGTAGTTTTTTTTTTACTAGCAAAATATCTATGGCAACAAAAAATTCAGAACTACGTAACTTATTCCATAAAAAAAATTTTAAGCAACTCTTGTCTTGACAAAATTCTTTTTGAACAAAAAAACTTAATTTTATACGGTGTTCAGACATGCACCTTTATCCATTATTCAGCTCAATATTCCATATAAAAGTTATTGCGCAATAAGTACGATATTGTTATAAATATTGAGTAAAATTCGAAATGCAACCCTTCTCACAAGTATTTTTACTGGGAAGTCTGTTCAGTGAAGAGAAAAAAATTCTGTGCATTGGCAAGCCAAATGTCACAACAGTAAATAAAAAAAAAGCAAAAAGAACATAGAGATGACCAGCGAATTATACCTCAAAACGTTGTATAGAAATGCTAATTTAGAAACTTTAAATTGACTAAATTGAATACGTGTGAACCATAAATTAAATTGTCTAAAATTATCGTAATTAAGAATGCATGTCTGAACATACTTTATTACTTTCACCGAAATTTTATATGGAATGTCAATCAACTATTTTACAATCGGAAGTATTTAAATAAAAATTATTTTGGAAATACGGCTGATGTAATTTTATAACTGTCCTAAATAATTTAAAATAAGTTTAAGTAATTTGTTTCTTAATACAAACGAGAGAGATTATAGCGATTTGAAAGTCAATTTACAATTAGAATTAATGACATGAATTTTATCAAGATTTAGCTTTATTTTAATTACAATACAACTAGATTGTTTAAGCAAAATTTATAGCAGCCATATAATGCGCTTAAAACTCTGAGACTTTTAGCTCAATTTCTGAAATAGTTTTTGGCCGGGCGTAGTTAGTTAATAACCCGCAAGGCTATATTGATATTGAGAGATGTATGATGATGAAAAAGCCTTGGCTTTCCAATAGCACATAGATATACGAGGATGGTCCTGCAAAAATCGCTAAAACTACTCTAACATGGTATTATTCCAGTAATATTTTTCTTTTCCCTGTCTATGAAAAGTTTTCAAAATTACCCTACAAATGCGAGGTTTGTTCAAAAGAAAAGTTGAATTTTGTTTTCTTCGATCACAATGGCTTGTCAACAGGTCGTACGGTTAATATGGAATACGACAAGGAAGTGCAACGTTTGCGTGAAGCCATACGGCTTAAACGATCGGAATTGTAGGAAAAAAATCATGTATTCTGCATCACGATAATGCACCAGCTCACAGATCAAAAATTGTTCATGATTTTTTGGCCAAAAAACAACATCCTAATCATGTCTCAAACCTTTTATTAACCAGATTTGGCTCCTTGCGACTTTTTCCTATTCCCAAAACTGAAGAGACTAATGAAAGGAGAACATTTTGCCACAATTGATGAGATAAAGTCAGACTCGAAGCACGAGCTGATGGCCATACAGAAAAGCACATTTCAGAAGTGCTTCGAGGATTGGAAGAAGCGCCGGCAGAAGTGCATTATACTTTGAAGAGGACAATTTGGATTGGATATTGATGAATAAATAAATACTTAAAAAAAAAAAATCCAAAATTCATCTTTTCTTTTAAACGACCTCGTATAGAACTTCGAAGGTCGAAAATGCCGTACAATACGGTAATTACTGTACGGTTAACTTCACTGTATTTGTACTACATACTTTCAAGTTCATTTGTGAAAATTTTCGCTTATGAAATAGCAAATTTTTATTATAGTAATCTAAAAATTTGTGAGTATATAAGTACATATTTCTTATAAGCATCATAATCAATCAAGAAATCCATTTCGAAATTTGTTTTAGTTACGTGGTTTTGCATTTCAACTAACGATAAAAGACGACGTACTTTTTCTATACTTGGTTGTTTATTTGAATAGGAGAGCAAGGCTTTAGCTAAGAAATTTATATACTTACATACATACACATGGTGTAGTTCTTCTGGGACCGTCCTCGTGTAATGCATTACAACCGTTAAGTAATTTTAAAAAATTTAAGAGAAAAACTTTTTACAACATTGTAGCCCCAATAAGCTGAAATTCCAATACTTGTCTTAGTTTTAATGAACAAATATTTTAAGTACTTAATATATAAATGGAAAGTTATGTAATTTTGTGCATAAATCCTTTAGCGTCCAGGCAGACATTTTAAACCCCAACAATCATACATAGAAAAGAAAGTTTTAAATATATATATATGTATATGTATGTAATTTTTAGTTTTTAAAAAAAGTATTTGCCTTTGTCTTTATTTTATATAGAAAATTTTATTATTTTGAGACTGACTGAATCATACTCGTTACACATACAAAAATTAAATAAATATGGACTCAATGAAAATAATGATATTTGCTTTAATAAAACTTAATTGTCCCATATTTCTCACAATATCACAATTAGAACTTGGGCATCATATTCTTTAAATATTATTAATATCGAGTATTTTCTTAAGCAGAATTATTTAATAAATTTTGCACAATTTATTAAAATGTATTTAGGTTTATATAAATATGATAGAATATAACATTATTGTAGAAAAAAAAATTTAATTTCAATTAAATATAATTGCAATGATTTTCTGCCGTGTTCATACAAAATTTTTGGATTTATAGAAGCTCTGTTAATTGAATTTTATATGAAAATTTGTCTAATAAACCTTTTATAAAAAAAAAAAAAAAATTTAAGAATACGGCATTTCTATTTGAAAAATAAAAACCAACCAATCAGAATACCAACAACTTTTTAATAACTTGAAGCAGTAATAGAGTTACGGTAAGTAGTATAAAATTTAATAAAAATGTCTAATCAATCAACTCTCCATGTTAGCTGGAAAATGCGATTCATAATTTCCCCACGTCGAAAAATTTCGGAGTTGTCGACCCATGTTAGTTAGAAAATGCTTTTAATAATACTTACCGTCATATCTCACATAGTAGACGTGGAAAATTGAAACAAAGTGTAAAAGACGCAGCAAATTCCACTCTACTAACCTGCAAAATTTCATTTCGCTACCTTGAAAAATTTCGGAGTTGTCGACCTTTTTCCAAAGGGTATATTAGTCGAAAGTCTGCGTTCATATCTCGGGAACCGGTCCATGTATTTGAATGAACTTTTTTTCACATGAAAGGCCTTGAATTCTACTTTTATACGTATCGCACTTTTCGAGTAAAAATCACCTACAAACATGCGTAACGACAGACTTTTTGTATAACGCCCACTTTGGCCAAAGGAAAGGCGGGCGTGGCAAAATATTAATTTCAACTTATTCTCGAAGATGTCGCCGATCAGCCTGCCAAGTTTCATGCAATTCTCTTAAAAAACATGCGAGTTATTAAGCAAACGGCAAAAGCATTTTTCGACTGAAAAATTTCTAAATATGAAAAATAAAAACCGTGTTTTTTGTGAAACACCAGGTCAACAGAAGCTGGTAGCAAGAAAATTTCGTGAAAAAGTTCAAGTTTTTGGGAACGTTATAGCTCGGTAACCGTTGGACCGATTTCAATAAAACTTTCACCATATGATCGAGTGAAACTCTGGCTTTTGGCTCACTTGGCTGCGCCCCATGTTAGTTAGAAAATGCTTTTAATAATACTTACAGTCATATCAGGTGTATTTTACTGGCACACCAATCAATGCAACCGACTACGTCAAACCTAAATATGATATTTATGGCCAGAGGTTTGGTTTTAATTGTCGAAAATGAAATTTTTTAAAAATTCTAGAAAGCAGAGCATTATAGGGCTGAAATATACTTCCGATTGACCTTTCTGCGCCAATGGCACACAATAAGCAACGTTTTTAGCTTAAATTCATTCTTTCTTATGCATTTTATTGGGCCAGAGGTCTAGGAATGCCGTCTCCTGCGCATGGAAAGGCTTTTGTGCCTCACAATTTAGATAAATTGTAGAAATCAGAGCATATATAGGCTTGAAATATACTTCCGATGGATATTTGCGCCAATGGCACACAATAAGCAACGTTTTTGGCCTAAATTCATTCTTTCTTATGCATTTTATTGGGCCAGAGGTCAAGGAATGCCGTCTCCTGCGTATATAGTGACATTTGTGCCTCACAATTTAGATAAATTGTAGAAATCAGAGCATTTATAGGCTTGAAATATACTTCCGATGGATATTTGCGCCAATGGCACACAATAAGCAACGTTTTTGGCCTAAATTCATTCTTTCTTATGCATTTTATTGGCCCAGAGGTCTAGGAATGCCGTCTCCTGCGCATGGAAAGGCATTTTGTGCCTCAACGAGTAGCAAAAGAACGCTGCCGGTGGGAAGAAAAAAATTCTGGCGGTTTTTTTCTGCCGTCGCGCGGCGCAATGCGTTTTTATATTGTCGTTTTGTTAATTTGGAAATCAAACCGAATGAATATATTATATATTAGCTCTGGGTGTGGGGTGGGTAGTGAGTGGTTGTGTGTAAGTGCGGTTGCCGGGTGTTGTGTATTAAGAGAAATTATTATTAAATTTATAGAGAGAGAGAGAGAGAGAGATGATAAAGAGAAACAAATTTTGTAAATTAATTAAAGTACACATTTACTTACTGAAAAGAAACCCAGAAACGTCTTCAACATGAGGGGGATTCGAACCACGGTCACCAAGTTTGCAAAGCCAACACACTACCACTAAGCCACCACTAAGTCTTATCAATGTTTTGTAAAAGACTTAATATGATTTACAATTACAAGATGAGTTACAATTACAAGGTGAATTGAAAAAAAGAGGTGAGTTCACCCCTACGATATGCACTATGGTATGTTTCAAATAAATAAAAAAAGTTTACCTTCACCTTGATAAATCAACAATAATTTTACATGCAGTTTTTTTTTAACAAAAACAAATTAAAAAACGACGCATTAGGTTTCGAACCATCTTTTCATTTATTGAAACAGCAAAATGTTACTGATCTAGTATGTTAGTAGACATATTGGAAAACAACGAAAGTATTATTATTATATAGAAAGTCTTCATAAATACTTACTCAATATTTTTTTATAGTAATTAAAAAGCATTTACTTTTTATATTTTATATATAATTACTTTATTATAAATAAAGATATTTATGAATGTACGTATGGATTTTACTGGTACTGCAATCAGCTCATCAGAAGAAAATTTTAGAGTATCAAACCAAATAATTTCTTGAAGATTCAAGCTTTTGCGATTTCATAGATGTGTGCGGCAATGGATGCAAGGAATTCTACACCAAAAAGAGAGAAATATCACATTTATAATTTTTATAAAACACAAAAAGACCTTAAGTTTGAAAGTTAGTAATAATTATTATTTTCATTATGAAAAATTTCTAAATCTGAAAAATAAAAACCGTTTTTTTGTGAAACACCAGACGCAGAAAATCCCACTTTCCCTACCTCAACAAATTTCGCAGTTGTCGCCCTATTTTTAAAGGGTATATTGTTCGGAAGTGCACGTCCATGTCTCGTGAACCGTTCCATATATTTGCACGAAATTTTTTCATATGAAATATCTTGATTCTTTTAAACGAATCGGACTTTGCAATCCAAAAGCAACAGAAACATTAGCAAAACAGCAATGTTATGTAACGCCTTTCGCGTGGCAAAATTTCTGCAAAACCTGCACATAGTAACGATTTAGAATTATATAAATTTTTAAAGTAATTTTATAAACTAAATGCTACAAGTGCGAAATAATTTTAAATATTAAATTAAATAATTCTCATTTAGCACTTTTTGGAAATTCACATGATAGGTGAAGATTTCGTCTATCTGATAAACAAACTCTGGCTCGCCTGGTAGTCCATGTTATCATATTTTTAATTACTGTTTGTCCATTGACTCAGGTAAAATTTGGATTTTTATTTGTTGAATTGTTAAATTGGTATTTAATGGTTTTTATATGAAAGCCTGACAAAAAAAGTAATGGGGACTTTTTGCAACACCCACTTACTTAAGAAATGAATAGTAATTAGTAAAGAGATAAATGTAAATATGCTCTATTTGCTCTATTTGTAAGCCGGGAATCATCATGTTTGTGTGTAAACGAAAAAAAAAAACATCTATTAACATTTATAATCACGCCTATTCTGCATTTCAATTCGAATCGAAATTAACTCCGTTTTGCAAATTTGGTCTTCTGTGCACCATTCCCCGTGTCATTTCGAAATCTATTTCGATTGTACGTTTTTGCACGTTATTTATTTACTAACGGAATATTTTTCGGTTTTTGTAGTTAAAAAAGTGTTCAATTAAATAAAATGTAAGTATAAAATGCTATGAATTCATTTTGTAATAGTTTTTTTTTTGCCTTATTAATTTATTGGTAGTCGAAAAACAATACACTTGAGCAATATGAAAAGCTGCCGATTTTAATGTGTCTAACACATAATTAAAAGCGTCCTTATTTAGGCTAAAATTTTTTGAAATCTATAGCTAAACTAATCATTTCACACACGTTGAAAACAAATATCTTACAATTTATCACTCATCTTCAATGGATTGCTACTGTCTCTCAATTTTCGCCTTTTCATTTTTTACACTGCATTCTGGAGCAAGTTATTCTCCTGTTCCGAAAACAACTGACACACAAAGCCACACTAATGCACGTCAGAAAAATGCTAGATGTTGTGTTTTTTTTTTTTTATAATTTTAGTCTGAAACTGGGGTTGAACCCAGGTCTGTTTTGGTTTTGTAGTCAATGTGCAGACTACTTCAGTCATTAGCCACAAATACCTTAACTGCACTTAACTGATGTGTTTATTTAATATATGTATCATTAGCAATCATATAGCAACCAAAATATTTAGTTTTTATACAGTGGCTCACAGCTTTTTCGTGCAATTGTAAAAGAAGATTGTTAAACTTTCTAGAAACAAAACTAACCATGATATCAAAAATTATTTAATTAAGTAAGCAAAGTTTGCTAAATATTTGTATAATAAAACGCGTAAGCAAAATATATGAAAAATTTAGTAACGGTAATATATCTACATAAAATAATATTTCTGAGTAAAAATAAGCTCGCAACTTATTTCGTGCAGCAGCTTATTTCGCGTTTTAAAAGTATTTTTGTTTGAACACTATTATTACCGTCGCTTTTTATGTCATTTCATGTTCATTCTTGATATTTAATTGCGTAATACATTCATTAGAGACTGAAACGTGTTTTTTTTAAAGATAAGTCCACGTAGAAGCTTAGAAAAGCGAGAATTGGTCATAGCTCTTTTTAAAAAAGGGAATATCCAACGTAAAATAGGTGAAATAGTCGAGCTCAGTTCCAGTACAGTTCAGTATATTATACAGCGATACGTACGTGAGAAAGGGGCGGTTAAAAAACTTTTTTTTTAAAAGACTTTTTGTATAACGCCCACTTTGGCCAACGGAAAAGTGGGCAAAGTGGCAAAATATTAATTTTCAACTTATTCTCGAAGATGTCGCCGATCAGCCTGCCAAGTTTCATGCAATTCTCTTAAAAAACATGCGAGTTATTGAGCAAACGGCAAAAGCATTTTTCGACTGAAAAATTTCTAAATCTGAAAAATAAAAACCGTTTTTTTTTTGTGAAACACCAGGCCAACAGAAGCTGTTAGCAAGTAAATTTCGTAAAGAGTTTTTTTGGGAACGTTATAACTCGGTAACCGTTGGACTGATTTCAATGAAACTTCACCATTCATCGAGTGAAACTCAGGCTACACGATGGGCTACCTTTGGCCCGCCTGGCTTTGCTCCATGTTAGTTAGAAAATGCTTTTAATAATACTTACAGTCATATCTCTGCACATAGTAGACGTGGAAAATTGAAACAAAGTGTAAAAGACGCCGGAAATCCCACTCTACTAACCTGCAAAATTTCATTTCGCTACCTTGAAAAATTTCGGAGTTGTCGACCTTTTTCCAAAGGGTATATTAGTCGAAAGTCTGCGTTCATATCTCGGGAACCGGTCCATGTATTTGAATGGTATTTTTTTCACATGAAAGGCATTGAATTCTACTTTTATACGCATCGCACTTTTCGAGTAAAAATCACCTACAAACATGCGTAACGACAGACTTTTTGTATAACGCCCACTTTGGTCAAATAATAATTGGGCGTGGCAAAACTTTAATTTCAAACTATTCTCGATGATGTGGTGGATCGGCCTTCCAAGTAGACATGGAAAATTGCATGAAACAAAACTGATACAAAGTGAGCTGGCATTTGGGAGAAACTCGAAAAATTTTTCTTTACTTGACTCTTAAAGAAGCTCTTATCATAAAGACGGATACAAATATATTTTTCTTTTTGTGAACGAGTAGAGAAAATGATGTAAGATTTTACTGCAGCTAGATGTGACTACTGTATATCGTTTTCTTGCAAAAAGTTAAATTGAAAAATTTGGAGATATTCGCTCCCCGTATAAGCACAAGGAACTACAATCTTTAACTGGATAAGCAACACATACCTAGAATAACATAAAATATAAAAATGTGCATTCAAAATATGCAGTGAATTTGACATTTTAACCGCTACGAGCACTGTAGTCTGTTTGATTGTTTTTAAAATTCTATTCTTTATCATCTTAATTGGCATATGTATGTGGCAACGCCTTTCATTAACGCACTTTTTATTTAATTTTGGGTTTTTGTTTTTCTTTACACAAAAACAAACCCAGTCAACTCCTCTCATATTTAAATAACAAACATTAGAATAAACTGTTGCTTTTTGTCGCACTCTTCGAAATGGTCTAACTTGACTTACTTTATAACCTACATCGTTTAACAACAACATGTTAATGTCATTAATAAGAATACATATCGTCACCAGAAATTAAAAAAAAACGTAACACCTCCTGTCTTCAGTAAATAGGAGCGGTCAAAAAAAAAATAATATAAAACTAAAGCTACTTTGGAAGAAAAATTTCAAATCTGGATAACCACGACACAAGAAATATATTATACAATAAAAAATCTGTAATATAAAATTAACTTGTACTTATTTTTATTTATATTTTATATAAAACGCGTTCTCTGATGGGTTATTTAGAAAAATAACTAGACGTTTGCGAACAGAATAATTTCATTCACTTACCATCCAGTTACGGTTTGTGATCGTTCACTTAATCGATATAAAGAACAAAAAAGATTGAGTGAAATGCTTTATGCATTATTATATTTTTCTTTATCTTTTTTATTGTATTTACAACAACCACCCTCATTCGGCGTTTCGATCACATTCAGTTACGCACGGATCGAAAGCAGGTATTCTGCAAAAAAACGTAATCGAAGGAAAAAGAAGAGAGAGAAGAAACATTGTAATTGTTAAATTGTAAAACGTTAAATTTAGTGAACAAATAAAATTTTAAATATATAATGTACTCGTATGTAGAAATAAATAAAAGCATGTGTTAAGTGCAGTTAAGGTATTTGTGGCCAAACAATTGCAGTGTGTGAGGAATTCTGGTGCGGCACATGTGATAAATAAAATAAATAAAGCGAATGCTACACGATCAATGTTCAGCTTCAATATTTGTCATTGTGGGCGTTATTTTATAAAAAATATCATTATCGAAAGCTGTATACATATAAATATATAAACAGTGGAAGCTATAATCGACATACATAATGTCGTTGCTCCGATCAAATCTTTTTTTACTAGTTTCTCAGGAAAGGAAAAACCCTTTTATGTCGTAACTTGGTCGTATTCTTTTTAAGCCAATCGCTTTATTGAAACAACATTAGTATTTCACAAAATAGAGCCTGAATAATTGAACAATGGGAAGCTATGACGGAATTGCTCGATAAAGCCCAAAGCTGATTTTGTTTGATCATCGACGATGTGTAATATTTATAATAACGAAATAAAGAAAGAAATTCAATTATTAATTTTTAGTGACACTTCATTTAGCATTTCATGTGACGATATGTATGTGTGTATATACACAAGCCCACAGCCAAACAAGCAAAGGCATGTACGAAAATGTACATACACACATACATATACGACGCCAAAAAGCTTTTAATGTATCAAAAGTGCGTTTGACAATACAAGTAGGCGTGTTATTGCGTTTAAGTGACGGTACGTTCTTGCTGGCATTATCTCATAAAGTACAGAGGATACTAAAAGGACAATATCCAACATACAGCAAGATAATGTGTAATATATGTGTCAGTGTCAACGTATATCCTAAAAACACGAGGGAGAACCTAGAAAAGTCTTAGTGATAAGAATTGCATAGTTCTGCTTGAAATGAGGAAAGTCAAAATTTGATTTGCCGTATTTTCATTGGGACTACTAATACGATCTACGAATAACTCGAACTTCAAAATGACAAAGAACACAAAAAACTGAAGTCTAGTTTTAAAATTTGGCAGGATGGTTGAAAAACTTTCACAATGCTGCACAAAACTGTTTGTGTGTTTAATTAAAGTGTAGCAAAAAGTATTTTTCAGATTACTTGTAAAGGGTCTTGCAACAAGAACGCAAGATTTAAATTTGGTGCCATTCGAAGTGTCATTGTTTGACATGTGAACAATTTTTATTGTTTGCTAGTCGAAGGTACGAGGTTAGTAAAAATGGAGCGAAGGGAGTTCGTTAATTGGGTATTGGCGAGACAACATGAAAATGCTGATTTTGCCGATAAAATCATCTTTAGGGACGAGGCCCATTTCCATCTTGAAGGCTTCGTCAATAGGCAGAATTGTCGCATTTGGGGTGAGGAAAATCCTCGAGAGATTCACGAGAAGCAAATGCAATGTGGTGTGGATTTTGGGCTGGAGGAATCATTGGACCTTTTTTTTTTATCAAAATGAGGCAGGTCAAGCGCAAACAGTCAATGGTGTTCGGTATCGTGAAATGATAACCAGTTTTTTCGTTCGTAGAACTGAAGAAATGAATGTGGAGGGCATGTGGTTTCAACAAGACGGCGCCACATGTCCTACAGCCAGAGAAACAATTCAATTGCTGCATTTAAAATTAAAATATTGCATTCTTGTTGGGACACCCTTTATTTCGGGAACTATATGTCTTAAAACTTATGGTATAAACACAATTGTGACGAATGACGAACTTTGCACAGCACGACGAACTTATCATCAAGAATTCGTTGCGTAAATTCGTCGAATAAGACACAATTAGAGCGAAAATAACAGCTGTTAATGTCATTTAAAATTATATGTTATTTAGATACATAATTAAATAAAAATTCTTAAAACATGAACAAAAACATTTTACGTTTTGAGCCCCTTATTAAAATTATAAACATCATGTTCATGATGGTAGAAACTTTTATTTCAATCAAATTCCACCAATTTTCATTAATTAATGAATTTTCTAATACATTGTTTTTTACATTTAGCAGGTGACAGTGTGACCATATTTCAACAAAAAAAAAAAACATTGATATGAGAAGATAAAATAATGACAAAAACGAATTAAAACAATACTGTATATAATTAAAAAAGTGGTTATTGAATTTATGTCCTGTAAATGAAAAAGAAAACAATTCTTAAAGCAAAAAGTTAATTTATTTACTATACACTAAAAAATGTAAAAGGAAAACGGCCACTCTGCACCAATTTATTCGTCATTCGTCGGCGTAAGAAATAGAAATAAACCTATCGCAAAGTTCGTTGTGCACGACGTATTTCGTCCAACGTACATATTGTGTGTATTTTCATTTACACAAATGTGTTTTATTTACAACGACGAATATTCGTTACGAAAAATTCGTCGTTCGTCCCAGTTGTGTTTATAGCATTATGCTGAAACGCTGCTTACTGTATATAGAGTATTAAAAAACTTCTAAGCGAATAAATGCCACAGACCGGAGTTTGACTTGTTCTGACACTCGCATTATTTTCAAATCGCATGTGAGTTGCAAATTGCCAAACTAGATTTTACATGTTCTGAAACTCATGAGTTTAGTCTTTAATTTTTTATTTTATTTTTTTTAAACTTGTACCAGCACTCAGGGGATGACCCCTACACATTCGGTGCATTGTGCTGGAACTAGTGGAAAGGAATAGCAGGAGAAATGATAGGAGATGAAGCTTCACTATCTTACAACACTGCTTTTTGCACGTTATTTGTTTTTACAGCAGTGTTGTAGTGTCTCTGATGTCAAGGTGAAGCATTAAATTTTGCAACTTCGTTTTTCGTAGCCATTTTTAGTGATGATTTTACTTCGCCAGTGCTACAAAATAGCGACGAAGGAGGGCGTTGTGATGTGGTTATGGATTGGATACAGCTGAAGCCGTTACTGTTCTGTACTGACCAGTGACTACGCCTAAACTATTGAAACCTTGCGACAACAACAAAGTCACATCAGAGAAAATGCGAGATGTTTTTGTGAGTCTGAAACTGGGGTTGAACCCAGTAAAGTTTTTCGTTTTGTAGTCAACGTGCAGACTTCTTCGATCATCGCCATGTTTTAACAATTTTTAATATAGAAATGGGCATTTTTCGAAATTCAAATAATTTTATATGGCATTATTGGTAAAGTAACTGGTTACTGCCTTGAAATTATTCACAGCACTGTCAACAGACATTTTTCAAAACAACATTTTATAAATTCAATAATTTGAATAAAAATATTACGACAGCATTATTACTTTTGATTAAAATACAAAGGCATGTTATATCATTTATCAAATTTGATTTGATTTGTTGGCCCAGGTAGCTGGCCACACACGCTCGAATAGAATTGCGAGAGACTAAACTGAGTCCTGACACATGTGAGACATCTCTTGCCGGATCCATTGGAGAGATGTAATGAATGCAGCCCGTTGCGTATCAAGCAAAGTACTACGTCATTTAATTAAAACGTTCGCCTCAACCATGTTTGTTAATCAGACTTGTCCATTATTTGACCAGAAAACCGTAATCACTAAAACCTGTATACTTTTTTATTATTTAAAAATTACTTTCGATTTGAAACAGGTCTTTATTGTAACTAAAATACAATAGGTTTTCAATAAATTATTACTGCGCTCCGTTTTGACTTTTTGGGTGACTCCGTAGTCTAGTGCATGAGCATTAGTCTTATCAATATGGAGGTGCGGGTTCGATTCCCGCTTAGACCCTGGGTGTTTCTGCAGACAAGCTATAAGAGCTTCGTAGAGTTTGTATTGTCTTTAAAAAAAAAAAAAAAAAAAAAAAAAAACATTATTAATTTAATTTATTCATCACTTTATTGCTTCTTTAAAGTTTGGTTTGGTCTAAATATACCAGTTCACTTCAGTATATCCTTGTGATTTGAACTCCACAAGATTCTTGCGTAGGCGATTTACAGAACACCTCCCTTCCGAGTTCAAGTCACAATCGCAAATATTATGCGATATGCGAGTGTTATACAACGTGTGACCATAGTCTATGCATTGCTGCCGAATAGAAAAAATTCGAATTTGTCGCACAGTATTATCAAAACAAACGTGTTGACTAATTGGAAAATGGTTTAGAAAAATTAGGAGATGTAAATCGAATACAAGAATACCTTGTATAAATACAAATATAAATAAAATAATATAAATAAAATAATTTTCTTAAAGGCTACTTGGTTTTTCCCATTTGCGTTTTTATAATTCTCAAACATATCTTGGAAGTTTTTGTGTGGACTTGTGAGATTTCTTAGCTTTTTCAAAAAATTTGGTTGAAGGTTGCTGATGAGTGAGTATAAGCAGCAGCGACATACAGGGTGTCTGCTAGCAGATTTATATTTTCAAACTTAAATAAAAAACGTAATAATTGACACAACTTTTTTTATTAAGAGCATTGAACGATAGAATGAAAATACGGATTTTATTTTTGAAAGAGTATGTCGCCCAGATCCTTCGGATCCTTTTTAAAAATTTCATAAATAATCGCTCTTGGAAGTCCCAGTGAGGCTGCTCTTTTCCGTATTAAAAGTCGCGGATTTTCACATAAACTGCTTTCAAACAGTTCAATGTTTTCGGGAGTCATTGAAGATCGACTGGGCCCTGGCCGCGGGGCATTCATGGCCGAAGCACTTACGCGGAATCTCTGCACCCACGAACGAATTAAATTTACACTCGATTTACACATATATGAATAATAGTAATTTTCAAAAAATTTTATATATTTATAGAAGACTTTTTATCCAGCCTTTAGAAGAGATATCACTTTCTTCACTTGTAAGTGTCCAACTATTGACAAATTTTTACGTGTGTTTGTATGTTCACAAGCTTTAAAAGTAACTCAAAATTTATGTGTTGCCTTTTACTTCCACTTGAATAGCAAACAATTATTGTTTTATTATTTTGCTTGAATACATAGTCTTGCTAGAAATACGGTGGCCAACGGACGTGCTCGCGTTCCTAATTAAAACTAAACAGTGGTTAAATGAACATTTAAGTAAAAAAAAAAAAAAAACAACATAATTTGTATTTAGTATTTTCTGCATTACAGCATGTTAGCTTCACACACTAACATACACACACATGGTAAATAATAATGCAAAAGATAAGATACGATTTTTCTTTTCAATATGATTACTTGAACGAAATGTTCGTTCTCAATTAGAGGGACGGCAAGTGGAAATGGAATGAAATATTCACGTAAAAGCGAAATAACAACTGAATGAAAATGAAGCAGCAGAATTTCTTTGAAAATCCAAAGGGTGTCTTGCAAGAAATTCAACAACAAGCACAGCAAAGGCTCCTCCAACAACAGCAGCTCCCACAGCAACCACAAAATATGCCACAACAGCAGCACAGCCCATCCGCTTTTAATATTCCATCAGCCAAGATGATGCCGCTTGGCTCAACTTCTACTCCAACAACAACAATATCAACTACACCATCGCCCCTGGCATTTTCTTCCACCTCCTTAAGCAGCGAACATCAGCAATCACCAGTCACTCGTCCTCCTAAGCCAGGCATCTTACGTTTGGATGTGAATAAGCCAAGACGTTCATCAGGTGGTTTTGCTGAATTTCGTAATCAACCACAAATGCATGACGCAGTAAGTCTGCTACTGTTTTTTGCTTTCATTTTTATTTTCTAATGCATTTATTTTACCTTTGGGTTTTAGTCCTTTACTTTTCCACAGTTGTTATCGTATGGTTGATGTTAACAATAGTTTTTGTGTTCTTCGCTCCGATTTGTTTTACTCTTTTATGTTCCGGAAATTCATATTGTACAAGAATTAAAGTTCAATGGGAACTCCCGTTCCTCCAGGGCGACATGTGTGTTTAATGCTCTCTAATCCATACATGCTTACAAACATTTGAAAAAATTAATTACGCGGGCTGGCATAAGAGCTGTTACTACAGATATTAAATAATCGCGCCTATTCAAAAATCCATGTGATTTAAAATCACGTAATTTCACAAATATAATTCCACTAAAAGCTGACTGTATTGATAGTTTTTGTTTGGTTTTTTTTCGTAATTTAAAGCTTTGAATTATTTAATTATAACTTTTCGATTCGATTGCGTTAAGTAGGATCAGATTAAAAATAAACATTTTTATATCATTGATTTCTTTAAAATCACATAATTTGAGATCACGAGGTTTTTAGACCAGAACTAAATCAAAACTGAAACAAAAATTGCTGACACCGGTCAACAAGAATTTATTAGCTTGAGTTTTCTTCGACAAGTTGAATACGTTTGTTGGTACTGCTTTACTTTTTTTGGATTGACTGTGGTTCTCGCCGGATTTGCCGTTATATAGAAAAAAGCGCAGGATGCACCACGTAATTTGCAATAACTCGCGAACTAGTTCTTCCATAGAACTAAGAAAAATAAAATAACCTTCATATTATGTTATTATACATTTTTTGCGCATCCTTATAGTTTAGGAGATATTCAGAATGTTTTGAGAAGAAAAAAAACCCTTTTTTTCAAGAAAATTAAAAGAAAATTTTACTTTTTTTTCAAGGTTTTAAAAATTTTATATTAAACCAAATCTGAAATATAGTTATTAATTTTGCTAATCGCATATATGTTACAAATAAAATGAGAAATACTTCATTAAAATCCATTCAGAAATTCTAATATTAATCCTATTTTACAGAAAATATTCGTGGTTTATTTTTTTTTTTGTTGTAGAAATTTTTTTTAATTAAGTTATATATATATATGATTCTAATTGTGCTTTTTCCCTTATAAACTATATGTGAAATTTATTATTACATACTTTATGATATTCTCATACAGTATGAAAAAATATCATAAAGCATTTTATTACAAAAGCAACTCAATAATTGAGGAGGAAAGCATATCCATATAGTACTATTTCGCTAACGCTTACTTAGCTCATCAGTGGATTTTCCTAATTTCTGAATACAAACCCAAGATCTATATGTTTAAAATTCAATCAATCAAACGAGAATTATTTGAATATTAAACATACAAACCAAACAATTTTTTCATATATATAAATGAAAAAATTAGAATCAATATAAGAATATATAAATGAATATTCCCAATATAAATTCAGTTAATATAAGTTATATATATATCTGATTTTTTTGAACAATCTATTTTATTAAGCTTTAAGGTTTTTTTTTTTTTTTTTTTTTATTTATTATTTTTATATGAGGAGGCCCATAACAAAACGCAATAATTCCACTTTTTAAGTTTTTTGTGTTTCTGACTGAATCTAATTCTATATATTAAAATCTATGTATCCATTGTTATACAACATACCTCACGTCAATAATTGTGCTGTAATTTAACACAAAACGTAATGGTTCAGACCAAAATGAAACATTGCCATATTTATGCAATCATCAACTTGGAGATACATATTAGTAAAAAGTTAAGGGAAAACAGGTTTTATTGTTATGGTAACTCTACAATAACTGTAAAACGATAGGAATATTATTGCACTTTAAATAACTTCTATATATTTTTAATTAGTAAGTTGTGAATCGAGTACAGTTTATAAAAAATAACTATGGCAGAAGCAACAGTAGGGAGTATAAACGTGGAAAAAAGAAAAAGTGATCTTATACAGAGAACGAATAATAGACGCGCCAATCGTCATAAAAAGTAGTTTTGATGTCTTGGTATTTTGTCTTATCTAAAAACATTTATATTTTTCATAGATATGCTGATAAGGATCCCCTGGCTCTGTCCTTTCACAAACTGTGCAGACACAAAGAACAAAGCGGTTACAGATGTGAGCAATTCAACACTCAATTGATTACTCTCAATCGTGAATTGTTGTATAAAAATAAATTAAAAATTGACCAGGATCAATTCTTGGCACGGCTAATAGTTCCATATATACCCAAGCGCCACAAGTATATACCAGAAAACAAAAAGAAGAATTTCTCATGCAACTATTTTGTGAAACACAAAAAGAAATCAAAAAGGGTGTGTCAAGCGTTCTTTTTTAAAGCATTGTCCGTTACAGGTCGTAGAGTGAATACTATTGCAAAAACTATATTTCACGGCAATATTCCTAAAGAGAATAGAGGTGGAGATAGGCTTACCGCTAAGTTTAAACAAAAAAAAAGAAAGTCTATTAAAATTCCTAAAAAAAAATTACCAGCGAAAGAGAGCCATTACAATAGAAATAAATCTCAAAGTTGCTATGTTTTACCTGAACTCAATATATAGAGATATTATGGCGGATTTATAATGATTCAGTAGATAATCCTCTGAAAGTTAAAAAAAAACATATTTTTGGAATATTTTCAACACTCTCAATATAGGATTGTATTCCCCTGCGACAGATATGTGTGCTCAATGCGTTTTAAATAAACATAAAATAAAGATGGAAAAAAAATGAAAATGAAAATGAAAAAAAAAAAGATGTGAATAAAAATCTATTCAGAACAAAAAGCAATAATTCCAAATCTAGTTCATATCAAAACGCAACATCTCCGTAGGGTTCATAGCAAAACGAAATAAATACTATGTGACGGACCAAAACGCAACATTTCCAAATTTGTTATCTTAATAACTTAAAAATTAACGAACATAAAATTAATTAATTTATAATTTTTACTGTTCTTAAGAAATTGTTATAATTCAACAGATATTTAACTAAATAACTGTATCCTAATAACCTTAATTATTTGTTATTGCTTTACTCAAAATATTGTTCAAGTGGAATTATTGCGTTTTGTTATGGACCTCCTCATATAATCTCGATATTTCGTTAACCTTCGGTTAACATCTTCAGGAAATTTAAAAAAAAAAAAAAAAAAAAAAATTTCCTGAAGATGTTAACCGAAGGTTAACGAAATATCCAGATTATATAAAAATAATAAATAAAAAAAAAAAAAAACCTTAAAGCTTAATAAAATAGATTGTTCAAATAATAAAAAAGGTGTTAAAAAAAACACGTATTAAGAAAAATATATCTGATTTTGTTGAAAATATTTTTTCACTTGCAATAAGAAAAAGAGTGTTTGAAAAAAACGTCAAATTTGCATTTTTTAGAATGCAAATAGGATATCAGGGGGTTTACTTTCTATTGCGATGCGAAAGAAAAATGAAAAGTGAAATCGAACGATTGGTACTCTCTAATCCTTTTGCGCATTTGCCTTACGCATCTATTATTGTCCCTTTCGTATGTCTGGTATCACCGCACTCTGTAATGCGAAAGCGTCTGTCAAAATCGTTCGATAAGCGCAAATAATATCTTGCGTTAGGTAAATATTAAAGTGTGGCACAAACACCACAAAAATATCTTACAAGCATTTCATGAAATTGCAATTAGTGTGTATGTATTACTTGCTCATTGCAAAACACATACTTCCGAAAATATTTCTTTTGTTCCACGATCAAAACATTGAAGAAGAGAACACAAGTACAACAAAACAATGTTAAAATAAAACAACGCTGAAGTAGACGAAAAATGAAGTGGAAGATCAAAACTATTTTGGAACATTCAAAACATGTTTGAATAACTCGTAGAGAAACTTGCCAAGAAACTTTTGCATTTTTTATGAACATAAAAAATCGAATGTATGTATGCAAAAATAAAATTTTTTTAATTCACATTTGGAAAAAGAAATAAAATAAAAATATCACAATTCATATTAGATTTGAGGTTCGTTTGATAGGTTCTTTAAAGAAAAATATTTAAAATTTCGCAAAAAATTTTAAAAATTTATAATTTCACCTACATTTAATGCATCCATTTCAATATATGTATATTTACGATTAATAAAATTTAGAAAAATCACGAAAATCAGAAAGTTGAAATTATGAAAAAAAAATTATATACGTGCTTTTTACGCTTTTTTTTGTGTTTGTTCTTGTGTACTCGATGGTTTTGGTGTAATTTTCCGTTTTTTTTATTTCATTGTCTGTTTTTGTTTTGATGTTTTGCTTCATTTGAACACACAAGCACAAACAAAACTATAGAGAGAAACTTTTCAAATAGTGCTTGTTTTGCTTCAATGAGAGTCATGTTTTGTTATGCTTGTTTTGTTGATAATGTTTACACTGGAATACACGGCTTGGAAGTAGTGTGCTTTAGAATACAGAATTTTCAATACATTTTGTACAGCTCTTTAGTAAATATCAAACGCAAATGGAGAAAAACATATAAGCATTCTGAAAATACATTTATAGTTGATATTTAAATTGTTACTTTTAGGGAAGAAGCAAAATTATTACAAACAAAACAAGGGCATTTTGAAATTTTAGTGGATTTCATAATGCAACCATAGCCACTTGTCCAAGGGACAGTTGCAGTTAGCAAATACTAAACAAGTCGCAAATATTTTTATGGACAAAATGCCTGTTTCATGTTATCAAAGTAATTCTTTTTCGTGTATTTACAGTTCAAACAAAATTTTACAAAGTTTTAAATGGAATTGTACGAAAGAAAGAATTTATTCGACATTATAGAAAATGCAATAAGTTTTAAAAGTGGATTATGAGTTTATTAAAATAAATGTAGGTTTTATTCAGTCATGTGATGATAATCGACTACGACACAAAACCGATTTGAAAACGATAAAATGTGCAATGTGTTTAGTAGTTTTTTTTTTTTCAATAATTTTTGAGACATTTTTTCTCAATACTTAACTACTTTTATGCTGCTAAAAGTCAATAGTTTGAGATTGGCTTAATAAGGATTTTCCAATTCGATCGGAATTCATCGCAACTTTTCCAAAAATAATTAGAATTGCTGTGGATCTCCTTGAAACTGTTTGCTCGTGTTGAATAGTGTTTCGAACATACAGAAACGGCTTCTTATACAAACCGAAGTTTTGTACAGAGCTAAAATAAAGCAATATGTATTTGAAAACATTCCGCTACAGATTTTGTTCTTACATGCAGTAATTTAAAGAGAGTATATCGGTCGTATCTCTTAAGACTCGTCTTGCAACTCGTTCTACACGGTCGTTTGCCTCATCAAACCATAACTCGTAGAATCCATCACTTCATTATTAATTAAAAAAGGTTACACTTCCCTTTTGCTTAACTTTGCTTTACTTTGCTTTTTTTAAACGTCGTATTGTAAATATTTTGACATTTTATTATCATCAATCTATAGCATATTTTCTTTTTCAATGTCAAAGTTGCCACTTTTTCAAAAAGATTTGCGAAAATTTTGCGAAAGTAATAGAGAGTACCAAATTGGCATCTGAACGCATTTAGCTTTCGCATCGCAATAGAGAGTAACCCCCCCCGGACAGGTATTATTCATCATCTCACACGGCAACAAAGTTTCCCAACTTCTAAAAGCGGACTTTGATTTAAAATTGAAATTTGTTATGCCTCGCAAAACAAGGACTTGCTCGAGAATTCTTTTTGGTGAGAACTTAATGCAACGTCTTAGTCCGACCGTCTGACAAATATCTAGCATTTAAGTCTAACATAGGATACCCCTCTAATGTAGTGAGTAGTGCGCTAGTTTATTAGTTTGGGGTTCTAAAATCGATTCCCAGCAGAGACTCTGGTCTACAGCTACTACAGCATGTGAAAGTTTTTACACAGCAGGTCTGACAATGGGACCATTATAAATTGGATCCAAGTGCGCTGGGGCGTTTCTTTACCTTTACATCCAGCAACTTGCCGACCTAACCTAACTCCTACTAAAAATGCACCTACCATCGCTTCGTTAATTCAGGAATTGATTTGTAAAATATATATTTAACGGATTATCAGCGTAAGCAAAAATTCGAAGACTTTTCGGTGGGGTACGTGGGGTGGATACGCAAGTTATGCTGCGTAGGATACATCCCATACAGGAAATCTATCATCTACAGCCTATAGTCTTGGCCAACATTTGAATGAAATTTTCCAAAAAGTTGAATGGTTTTTATCTGTTCTGTTCACAAGAACTATTTATTTAACATTTCAAGTATATTTTAATTGCACCATTTAAAATAATAGAGGAGGTCTGAAGACATCGCCCATTATTAAATAGAGCATATTTTTCGCCATATATTTAATTATATATATAAGCCAGTTATGCATACATACTTTATTAATTAAAAATGTTAGAATATATTAATTTTTCCAACAAGTCTCCTTTGGGGTTCGTATGGAATTGAAATTGCTAGGATTCACTCACTGGTATTAGTATAGTGTGGAAGCCTCTGTCTATGTCTCTTTTATAATTCTTTTCTTTTTTTTTTCTACGGTCGCAGTGCACACATTATTTACAATGAGCTTTTAATTTAGTTTTAAAATCGAATAACTAACGTAAAGGCAAACACAATAAATAGCGAAACATTTGTACTCCTATCAGAGTTGGAAAATGCGGGATTTTCTATCACGAAGTAATACAGTATTAATAACAGATATAACAGAAATTTTTAACAACTTGCAAACATATGTATGTATGTATGTATGTATCTATTAAATGGAAGAAATTAAAAAAGAAATGCAAAATTTTGTTTCTGTTTCAAGACATTCTTTCTCAAGATTTTTCTTGGAGTTGTGTGGCGAAAATGGCTACAGAAGACTAATAATTAGCGTTTCATTTTTCATCTACTCCAAGCATCTTACGGAGCATCTGCTCATTCAAAACAATACCTTTTTTCAAAGTCTGCCATAATAAACACTCTGCCTCCAGTGCTAATCGACAATCCAGCAGCAGGTTTTTGTATTCATACAATCATTTATTAGACTGTGTGACAGTACTTGGTTTTTCATTTCCTTTCACCTTTCTAAAGCATCATTATTTAAAATATTTTTCTTTTTAATAGTTGTTAAGCAATATTGATATCAAAATAATGGAAGGACTCCATAGAAATTTTTATAAAAATGTTTACTTTACGTTCGCTAAATTAATATATGAAAAAAATGTTTTTTGAAAAAAATTTCCTTAAATGTCCTTGAAAGTTTACACAAAAAATAAGTTTTTTTTATTATAATTTGTAGCCTTAATTCTTATATAGTTATAAGACTTCGATGATTCCATCTCTCTAAGATAGAAAGCATTGAGGTTTTTTCTCGCGGTGCAAAATTAATTTCTATAAAATTTATTGCCTGGCCCAGGCATAATCTTATTCATATAAACAAAAACCAATTTTCCTGAAGAAGCTACACAAAGGAGTAGCGAAATATCGAATCAAATTAAATATTACATATATTAAAAAGAACTACAGCTTAAATAATTAGTTTTATTAATAAATCTTATTTTTGTTTTCAATGTAATTAAGCCTGTGGCATCGTGCGTCAGGCAGTTAACACATTACAGGTCAAGAGTGCCATACGGCACTCAAATTAATGCTATGTTTAACATGCTTTAAAAAAAATTGTATACAAATTTCATACTGTATTTTATGTACCGTTATTATTATATTTGTTCAGCATCAAATTATATGCTTAGCAACCCAGTACCTTAGAAGCTGTTGGAAGCATCACATATTTTCTTGTAGGATGTCTGTTTTTTTCTTCAGAATTTTCCAAAGTCATGAGCAGTCAAAGGTAAAAAGTGGATAAATAATTTGTTTGTAAGAATTGCAACAAGATATTTACTTTTTTTAAAAAACAACAAAATAATATTTTTAAATAATAAAACTTGGTGCAATATTATGATGAGTATTTCCTAGAAATTATATTTAAAAATTGAAAGTGCCATATGTCACTCTTGACCAGTACTTAGGAAAAATTAATACCAGTTTTTTAGACTCAATTCGCAACAAATTCTAGATTATTTGGCAGAATTAGAAGCTTGAACATTTATTAGGCTTAGAACTCGATTTACCTGTTTCTGAAATAAGTAATACACCAAGTACATCTTTTGTTGGAAGAAAAAGAGAATATTGTGATATATAGCAAACAGACTATGAAGACCTAGAAATACCACCTAATTTACAAACATATAGAAACAGTTTGAAATGGAAATGCGTTAGGGAAGGAAAACAAGAAATACAAAAACAGAAACGAGGATTTTCAGTATCTCGAGAAATTCAAGGTACCGAAATCATTTTTACATAATGGGTAGACAATAGTGTCGTATCGCTAGCATCGACTCTATATGGTGATGAGCCCAAAGACAGCGCTCAGCGTTATTCACGGGAGTTAAAACAAAGAACAAACATTTCACGCCCTGCTGTTGTATCAGCATATAATCGAAATATGGGTGGAGTTGATCGTATGAATCCAAATGTATCCAATTATCGCTATTCGTAAAAAGAAGTGGAGGTGGTCCATTTTTACTTGGACTATAGATGTCGCAATTCAAAATGCGTGGCTGTTGCATCGAAAGGCTAAAAATAGTATGCCACAGTTAGAATTTCGTCGAAGTTTAGTCCAACATTTATTAAAAACTTGTAGTGATAAGTCCCGTTCAGACTTTACTACTCTGCGGTATGCTCATATTGCTAATGCAAGTACTCGTTACGATGGTGTTGCTCACTATGTGCAACCATGTACTCGACGTCATTGTGCTCTAGAAACCTGTAAAAGCCAAACCAGAGCGGAATGCAAGAAATGTAACGTTGGCTTATGTATAAAATGCTTTGTCTCATACCATACAGAAATAATTCGGCAATAGCTATTTATCCTTTTTTATATTTTTGTATAAATTAATGTATATTTTTGTGTTTATGCTTTATAATATGAATATTTGATCTGCTAGAGTCGTATAAATAAGTGAAATAACTCACTAACTTTTTATTAAACACATGCAACATAGTTAGTATGGAAGTGGTCAAGAGTGCCGTTTGGCACTCTCCCCTGGAGCGGACCAGGTAGGTCGTAGGGGTAAAACGGTACAAAATTTGGAATTACGGTAGAAATATTACTATATGTGCCAAGTTTTATTAAAATTGCTTCACATGGAGCCCGTGACCATTAATGGGTTAATGTAGAAAATTCATTTTCTATAAATAATAACCTTTTATTTTTATTACCACATACTACTTACGAATATTATGAAAATTATGTAAAATTCATAATTTAGTAGAATTTGATCAAATAAATTCGTTGGTATTTTAGTTTTTTTCGCTTAGGCGCGTAGAACCCCTGGTATGAACTTTCAGCTGTATAAAGGCAGCCTACGTTAAACGAGCCATCTCATTTTTCTTACCAAAAATATTCTTTTGTTAACAACAGAAAAACTTATATTTCCCATACCTGGTGCGTATCCATCCATATGAATAGTTAAAGTCTTTTTTATAGCACTTCCTACAGCCAACATTAAAGAAGCAAATGCATAAGAACATCATGGGAACAGTGGTCGAAAAAATTATAGTCATGTACGCTAAAAAAAACAATTAATGAAAAGTCACATCTTTTGTAGAAACATACATACGATCAAATAAATTATTGGCAAATAGTCAATTGACTGTTCCTCCGCAGACAGCAAGAGATTCATCGTCAGATAGATAAAAAGAAATATTGTGTGCACTAAACATGCAGGAAAAGGAAAAATTTGCCTAGAATACGTACGAATATATTTGGGGTATTCACAATATCTGTTATTAAGTCATATTGTCATAATGCCTTGATATTTTCAAATAGTTTAAACACATTGTTGTTGTACTTCAAAGAAAATAATAAAACTTTTCAAGCTGTGTTTATTGTTTTGTCTTAAAATAACAGTGGAATCTGAGTCGTACACTGAAACTCTTCAGTCGAGCCGCCGATAATACTTACAAACAGCCGCTACTTATAAATGATATAAGACTAGAAAATTGTTTAAAATTTCGTTTTTCGTATTTTTATAACTTTATATTAAATAATTTTTGTAAGAAGAAAGAAAGAAAAAACCACAATATATTATGGTAGACAAGTGAGCAAATTTTTGGCTGGCAGCCACTCATAGTTTATCCACTAGCCGCCGCCCAAAAAATTATTCAGCTCATATCACTGGCAAGAGCTGGGCCTAAATCGTCGTATTCGTGATCGAATGAATTTGATCGAGATTTGACTTTTTGAGATCGTCATATATTCGTTATCGAATAAGACGTATCGAAATTTAAGATCGTGGCATTCGATAACGAGTAGTCGAACGAGTACATTCTCTCGAAATGTCATTCGATAGACTATAAGCTTTCGTAAACTAGTTTTTTGCTTGCTATTTAAGAAAACAAACTTTTATTATTATTATGTTATCATGTTAGTACATACAGAAACAAATAAAAACAATTCTACTAACATCCAAAATTTTCATTAGGACAAATTAACCAAAATATATCATAATCAATCGAAAAGTCGATTTTCAATAGGAGCTACCACGCCTACTTGTCCAATCCCTCCCACTTTTTACTGACGATTTGTTTTAACTACAAAGTCATCTGGACCATATTCAGAAACTTAAGTCTAAACCGTTCGCAAGATATACAAAAATAAATATTTTCTTTTTATGGCCGTATCAACGCCCAGTTGGAATTTTTGAATTTTATATAGCCTATATATGTATAGTTCCTTCCACATATCAGGGATACTGTGACAATTTCAAGAAACACACATACATACATATAAAACATGGCATTTGCATATATAAAGATTGTTGCCATATGTTTTTTATTCTGTGACAAAGCACAAAAATCGTTTAAATTTTAAAACAAATTTCGATTCGAACGCTATCGAATGCCTCAATCTGACTATTCGATACGTCACGAAATGTTATTCGATACGAAAGCTCATTCGATCACGAATACGGCGATTTGGCCCCTGTTTTCGATTATATTTGTTTCAACAATTTTTTGTGCCAAGAAAGCAATTATATAATTATAATTAAAAATGTAGTTATTAAAAGACTTTACTATATTACTATATATACTATATTACTATATACTACCTTACTATATACATATTTACTATATTACTGATGGCTCTACAACCAGAAAGTCCCAGGTTCGATTCCCAGCCAGAAAAAAGTTTTTTCCGAGTTTTCTGTGCTACAGTCCTCCTACCCTCCTTCGTCGGTATTTGAGCAATAAAATGTCGGCGAAGTAAAATAATGAATAAAATGGCTCCATTAGCTTAAAAAAACATCAGAGACGCCGCAACTTTGCTTTATAATTAACAAGCAACTGCAGAGTTGTGCAAGAATTAAGCTCTATCTTCCTACAACTTTCACCACCTGTCTATTATCTACCCTATCCCTCTCTCTAGTTCCATTGCTATGCATTGCATATATAGGGGATTGTCCCTGAGCACTGGCACAAGATTAAAAAAAAAATTATTTTAGTTTCTTCACTTGTTTTTAGCATTTTGATATCAAAAATTAAAAGTATTTTTATTTTAACAGCTGCATAAATTTTTTAAAATAACTAAACATTAAACTATGACGGATTGCTCATAATAGTCTTATTTTTTCGTGTTATTATTTTAAAACATATGACGGTATGACCACCTTGCGAAAACCCCCCAATTATATCGCACTTAGTCATCTAAAAGCAAAAGAGTGGGGGAAAATTATGTATGATTTTTTCAGTGGTTGGATATGACCACTATATCAAAATTCAAAAAATATTGCGTTGTATTCTTTTTGTTACATATGACTCAACAATTCACATATTCGAGCTTCCTTCCAAATATTCGCTATTAAATGTACCAGGTGGGCCAAAAGAAGTTGTTTGGCTCTCATCTCATTTCTAAATGAAAAAACTTCTATTCTGTTTTTTGATTATGTTTATCTGAACCTTTAGAATTTTTTTGGTCAAGTCGAGCAGATGATACCGGCGCAATGGGCGCCGTCACAATTGATGGCTATACGGGCTCGTTTTATGGCATTTTTCATCACTTCGGCGAGAACTTCGGCGACAGATTCTCGCACTCGTGTCGAATTTTGCCTTTGAGGGCTTCCAGGGTCTCGGGCTTGTTCACGTAAACACGGGACTTCAAAAAACCCCTCAAAAAAGTCTGTAACGGTTAAATCGGGCGATCTTGTGGG
Source organism: Dexiosoma caninum (assembly GCA_963924685.1). Classification (NCBI taxonomy): domain Eukaryota; kingdom Metazoa; phylum Arthropoda; class Insecta; order Diptera; family Tachinidae; genus Dexiosoma; species Dexiosoma caninum. Next base: position 31,904,822 of record OZ004729.1, read on the forward strand.
CCAGTGTGAATCGCCAAAACGAGAGATGAGGTGAACCGGAATATCGGTTGTGGCTCGCGCAGTGTGTGTCGCTGCTCCGTCCTGTTGGAACCACATGTCCTCCAGTCCTAATTCGTTCAATTGCGGGAGAAAAAACTCAGTTAACAAGACCCAAAAGCACGCATCGTCCACTGTTGTCGTTTTACCAGCGGAGTCCTCGAAAACGGGCGCTCCGGGGACGGTCACGCTTGGCAGCGTCTCGTGTGGTCCCATACTTTTCAAGGTTGGTGGCTAAACGGCTCAGTGTTTGCGCAGTCAGTGTCGGACGATCGGGGAATCGGCGTCGGAATTCGCGCTGCGCCAACACCACAGAGGAATTGTTACGCCAAAAAATAGACACGATTATTCCGCGTTCTGGGTTGGTGTATCGCTCCATGGCTTGTTCACTTGTATTCTAAATCTGTCTAGTTTACAAATGTCAAAACAGATTTGACATTGGCCGCCATTTGCAAAAATAAGAGCATCTTCCAATAGAAATTCTTTTGGCCCACCTTGTATGTATGGACTCGTATATCTTGAATACTTTTCCAATACATATACATACATACATACCTACATATACTATATTCATATACATACATATGTATATGAACATCTGGTGAGCGTTTTATGCAAACGTTGAGATATTTACACAAATTCAATTTCACAAATTCGATTCTTTTATAAACTTTCTTCGTTTCATATCGTTGAAGAAAATTGACCACTTCGTACGTACAAGCTTTTGGATGGGTATTTTGGAATATTTAATAACTGAAAATTTATTGAAAGCTCTTTTAATCTTGCAATTTCCCCGCAGGGATCAGAATTATTGAGGTTTTCGAATTTACGGGGCACCAATTACAGTTTGACTGTATTTGAATTTCAAATAGTTTTAACTTAAACGTGAAATCTCGTTTCTTATCAAGGGTTGATATAGCAGAGAAAATCAGCAGCACGGAACTACATTGTATTACAAAATGTTGTAATTTATATAAAATTTTTATTTATTTCAATGCACATTTATATAATCAGTATTGCTAAGCCCCACAAAAGCTTTAAATTATAACATTCTTTCACTACAGTTACGATAAATGTGCTCTTTTCAATTAATTGATTGTATGAAGAATAATATTATTTCTCTATTACCGAGGACGTGAATTTTCACATTAGCATAACAACGAAGATAAGAAAATGAAGAAAAATCACTTACTAAAATTTTACGAACTTTGCTCTAATAACAATCGTATATTCTTATCTTCTTTGAAATACTCTGACGTACTAGTTTTATTGCTATAATTTCGTTGGAAAGCTGAAAAACTGCTCGAAATTTTTACTTTGTGTAGATTAGAATGTACTTTTCTATTTCTACGATTGCCACTATCGTGGTGCTCACTTCTGTATATTTCCTTAAATAAAAGTAGGTAAGTGTTTCGATGGCTGCAGGTTATATCTATCTGCAAATATCATCAATTCTTCTTAACTCATACACATGACAAACATAAAAACCTACTTTATGCGATAACACTTTCTCCCAGTTAGCCATGTCATTACAATAATGCATTATACAGGCCGGCCACGTTGTTGCAAAAATTACCATCGAGATTAATTTAAGCAAAAATATTGCTAATTTGTGTCCAACTGCATTTCATAATTAATAACTATTTAACATTGGCATAGATAGGAAAGGGCTGTGGTGGACAAAGCCCAGCCAGCCAGATCTGCTTCTGCTTCTGCCCACTCCAGAATTTTTCACTTTTTTAACGCATGTTTCCGTTTGACATTTTTCGTACAGTATTGCTCTTTTCAATTGCCTGTTTTATATTCCTTAATACATTTCTTTAACACAACAAGTGTTTATTTTGCATTGAACTCTGCAGCCACATGAAATACGTTTTTCTATTTATAAAGTTGTTTACACACATATACAACAAGTAAAAATTATTGTAAGTTGAGATCTATGACGTAGTTTATATGCAAATTTTAGGCAATTTAAAAGCAAGCTACCATTTATCAAAATGGCATCTTTGTTCATTCGAATGTTTTGAAGCCCATAAATTGAAATTCAACTGCCTGGAGAATTTTAAAGCAAGTTGCCAGCAAGTTTTAAAAACTAAACCTTGATGGACATCAAGCCGTGTACCGCCCAAGTAACGAAATTTTTCATTGAATACCGCACAAATAAGTCATCCTACCAGTGTTGTCAGTTTTTTTTGTTTTAACTTCCTCGTTAAATGACATGTACAGGGTTGGCGAAAAGTAATCACCCGATGTTCTTTTGCTGTAATTTTTTTTTCTAAGACGAATTTTGGCACTGCTTATGATATGGGTGGGCTAAGTGACCGCCGCCAGAGTTGATGACCATACATGCAGATCCAAAGGTTTTTATTAATAAAAAATTACATCAAAAAGACATCGGTGTAATATTTCGCCAAATATCGCCAAAAAATAAAATAAGTTTAGTTTGGTTATACAAAACAATACTTTTTTATTGTGTGACAGCAAAAAATTGTTTGTAACAAAAGAATTCAGTAAATTTATTTACAGTCCGGCACTTTCTTTGTCATAAATCATAAAAAGTGACATTGTTTATAAGAACAATGTAAAAAGTTAGGTTTTGATAATTAAAAATGGCATTAGTCCATAAGGTACCTCCGTTATTTGCCTTTTTTAAATAGAAAATATATTGATAATTACCATAAAATTTTGCAATATAAGTAAAAGAGGATCGTAAAATTCATTGCTGAAAAAAATTAAATTTTGCGAAGTGGCTTATTTGGACTTAACAGACCAGTAGTCCGATTCGGTAACTTTTAACGATTCGTCAATTAAAGCACAGCCGTTAATAACGTTGTAAGTAAGTGACAAAATAATAACTTTTCAGTAGAGCAAAAAAACTTATTTTAAGGGTGTGTTATAGTTTTTTCGTTTTTTTTTTTTGTATCTTATGATTTATAATGATAATAAAAATTAAGAAATTTGTAATTCGAATTCCATGTAAAATTACTACTTTTATTTTTTTAAGTGGAAAAACCTTTCATATACACGGTTGGGCCAAAAGTAATCACCCGGAGCATAAGTAATCACCCGATGTATTTTTGCTGTAATTTTATTTAATAAAAACCTTTGGATCTGCATGTATGGTCGGTCATCAATTCTGGCGGCGGTCACTTAGCCCACCCATATCTTAAAAAAAAAATTACAGCAAAAGAACATCGGGTGATTACTTATGCCCCGTGTGATTACTTTTGGCCCATCCTGTGCAAAGCCAGTTAAAACGTTTTTCCACTACACAAAGCATTGTGGCGGGTCTGTGTTGAAAGCATTATTCCATATTCATAACAGAATGGAAGATGGCATTTGGAATATTATTCTCGCAAATGATACGCTGCTATTGAAGAAATGTTTTTGATTGGTTTTTGTCATTCAAGTATACAGTACATTATAGAACTTTAGATAATTAATAACGTGTTGTGTACGTAAAACGTTTTTCCACATTACCTGCTCTGGAGCATTTTTTTGAGGTACGCTCTGGTTTTTTTCTTGTTAAGTGTTCATTTTCACTAATTCTTAACCTTTTATTTTGATTATCTCTCCCATTTTCCACATTAAATTTCCTTTTTGTACCTCTGTCGCTTTCGACAATTCCATTCGCATCATTTTGTTATTAACCTGCAACGTTCTTCTGACTGACTGTTAAATTTGTCGACGCTTCAGCTTGCTTGCACTAACCATTGTGCTATTCGGTAACTTGATGAAATCAAGTAGCATCTCTGTGCAAATATGCGATGAGCACAAAGAGGAACATGTTAAAAACAAACATATTCTTCCTATTTAAAACGAAATCAAACATTTTCTTATTAATTTTATTTTATGTTGTATTTACTTCTTTAGTATTTTTTGCGAAATGTAATTGAAAATATTTATTTTCATACATTTACATACACAACATGTAAATAAATAAACAGGCAGGCATATGATTGAATGGTATTATGTAGGCATACATATGTTCACACCCAAATATTATTATAATATACATTTTAAACTCCACCAAAAATAACAGCATATAAATTATTGTCGCAAACTGAACGATAACAGCTGACTTAAAGCGATAGCGAATTTCGTTAAAGATAAATTCGATACAACTGCGTTATACTTTTTTTAACGATACGATACGATACGATTCGTAATAAAAGTTAGCGAATCGCACTACAGAACTAATAAGTAAATTTTGAATTTCTAAAATGTCCAATAGGGCTTCTTGTATTTTCTAAATGTTATATTGTCAACTGGGTTATGAATGCAACAACAGTGTTAACGTATGCTAGTGTTGCATAGCAATGTGGGTTTGTTGCAAATGAAGTATGGAAGTGTGAGTGTGAGTGTGTATGTATGTTTATTGAAATGAAATGAATTGTATGCAAGTGAATTTTTACTTGCGGCATTGAATTGAAATTAATTAAGAATTTGTATTTGAAGAGAATAGTTCGTTTAATTGAAAATAACTTCTTAGAGCGCTTTAACTCAATATGGAAAATGCTCAATGTTCATAGCAAAGCGTTAATAATATTTCAATTAAAAAGTGCATAATTAAAATCCACAAACACAACAAAAAAAAAAAAATAATTAAATGAAGATCATTAAAAACTAAAGTACATATAAACATTTAAATTAATTGAAAATTAAAAATGTTAAAGGTTAAAGGTTATTGGGCTTTTAATGTGTTGAACTGGTTTCATGTTATGCCGTGTCTCAAAAATTTCATATTAATATGAATGAAAGTTAACTTTTAGACCTAGTTGTAATGCAATGAAGTAATGAACAAACTATACGGAACGATATCATAATAGTCGTCTTTTTGTTTTCATTTTTAACAAGCCGTTCATCATCATTAATCAAATGCGGCGAACCTTAACTGATAGCGAGATAAACTCATTTTAATGTCTACGACTATAATAAAGAAGAAATAATTACGAAATAAAGTCTAACACAGCAGAACATTTTTCACACGTTGGTATGCCAGCGAAAAATGCCTTGAAAAGCTTAAAATGAAATAGGCCACTTTGTATTTCAGCAGAGAAGAAGGGAAATAAACTTCTAAGGATATTTTGTATATGATTCTACCTTTCACGCCTTAGAGCCAGCAAAAGGCTAATGTATTATTAGTGCGAGCAACATCATTATCATTGCCCTCATCATCGCTAACTTTATTGCCAACGACAGTAGCTTCGTTAAGGTGTCAGACAGACATTTCTACATAATGTCAACGCATTTATCATCATACTTTGATAATGTGGCCGGTAACGAAATGCAGGTGACGAGCCTATAAAAATGTTTTTTTGTTCATTTTGTTTTTCTTCTTACTTTTTGTGTATAAAAATATGACTACCAACCTTTATTCGTTATGTTCATGAGTTGGTATCTGACAAAAAGGACATTCGCCAAGACTACTGAAACGTTTGTTTTTTAACAAACGACAGTGGATATTTTAGTGAAAAATTTATTACAGAGTTTTAAATTGGATTTTCTAAAAAGAAACTCCTTGAATTAGTTCGCTTAAATTTTAGTCATCGAATTAAAATAGAATACTTGGGATTACCTGAAAATCTTGCATGTTGCTGCCCAATCGCTAAATTAAGTGTGTCTCCCCGTCGTATCAAACCACTTAACTTGCCGTCCTACGCAGCTTATGAGTCCAGCTGCTTTGTATTCTACTTTGAAAACAATATTTGTAGAACAATGTTCAATGTGTCGTTTATTTGGAAGATTATTAATGGTGCTATCTGTGCTGGTTTCTTAATTAATGAGATTTCTTTTTACACTCCTCAACGAACCGCCCGTAATTTCATACCATTATCCGTGGAATTTATTTTTCTGAGCGAATAATGCTGATGGCAATCTTCTGAGAAGAATATACGTTTAATCAATTATATAGATTTATAGATTTTTCACTAAGTCCAAATGTAATAAGTAACTCGATAATTATTTTGCATAATTCATAGTAAAACGAATATGTTTGTTGACATTTTTTATTTTGTAAAATGTATATATTGACGACAATTAATTGTGTAACGGAACAAGAACTACCAGGGCTAGCACAAGAGCCGGAATCCCAAAAAATGGAAAATAAATCTAAAGCTTTCGTAGAGTTTTAAGAAATTATACTTTTCATTTGATCAACGAGTTTAATCTTCGACAGTCTTTGATCTTATGCTATGGATTTAAAGAGATGATACTCATGCGTGAATGGAGTTGGTCAAGTTTCGATTCTAATCCATCCAGAAGCGATCACATGCTAGCAAAACGCAGGACTTGTGCTCTGGTTGTATTCTGTAAGGAAGTCAAGACCTCGATATGAACTACCTCTGCAAGCCACTTTGTGGCAATGTATTTTAAATCGGCTTATCTTCTCATCAAGGGGATCTGTACATTGAACTGCTAAATACAACTTCGTATTTTTTTTTTTTTTTTATCTAGGACCAGCACTTAGGAGATGACTCCTACACATGCGAAGCATTGTGCTGGGAACTATAGGAAAGGGATAGTAGGAGAAACGACAGGAGGTGAAGCTTAATTAATTATTTTGCAGCTCTGCTTTCGCACGTTCTTTTGTTTTTATACTCGTAGCAGTGCTGAAGCGTCGGTTTAGTAGCTGTTTTTATTATTATTTTACTTCGCCGGTGCTACACAATACCGACGAAGGAGGACGTGTGATTGTGGATTGCTATCAGCTGAAGCCGGTATTGTTCAGTGACCAGTGACTATGCCTTCGCCACTGAAACCTTCCGACAACAACTCACACACAAACCCACACTAATGCACATCAGAAAAATACGAGATGTTTATTTTTATTTAAAAATTTTTTTTGTCTGAAACTGGGGTTGAACTCAGGTCTGTTTTTTGGTTGTGTAGTCAACGTGCAGACTACCATCTATCGTGCCATCGCCATAGAATAGGAAAGTGAACTCAGTATAAGATCATCTTGGTTATCACATTATTATTATTATTGAACATAAATCTTAAAATTTCGCTGTGAACAAATGCATTCTCTTTACCGTGTTTTGCGTTTGTTTAATTTATTTTTAGTGATAAAAAATCTTATTTAAAATATGTCGAATGCTAATAAATATATTTAAATATGTATGTTCATACATACATATGTACATACTGTTTTTTATGTACGTATGTATCTCTCAGAGAAATGACAATATATTTGACAGTTTATTCAAACATAATGGCTGGTACATAAGTTTGAACCACTATTGCGCAATACATGTGCAAATAAATGTTTTTGCGGTCCACACGTGAACATATGGTGTTGAAAATGGATTACATAGATAGATAGATATAATTATTTTCAAGTTTATGTATCGTGGAGACTCCCAATAGGAGAGACATTCACAATCCTTAATTAAAAACCTTCACACCATAATATTTTTTTTAATATCCATTGGATCCATAGAAAAATATTTCCACTGCAAATAATTTTTAATTTTCTTGATAAACTATAATAAACAACAAGATTTTCATCAATCCCACTGTGCAAGTGTAATGAAAAAAATTTGTGGTTTTTGTGCTGTCTGTCTCCACAAATGAAAACGCACATTAAAATAATGCGTGAGTATAGGAAACGTTTTTTAAATATTGCGATAAATACGAGTATCGTACACCTAATAATACATCTATTTTGTGGGTTTTCCATTCACATTGCCTGATTGCGGATTGGGTTTCTTGTCTTTGTTTTATTTTTTAATTTTTTTAATAGTGTACAAAAAGAAGAGAGTGGCAAAACGTTGAAGGGGAAATAGATTTAACTTATTGTCCGATTCGGAACGAGTTATTCGTATACCAAACAACAATTAAATATTCCCATTGACTTATTAAATAGTTATGTGTCTTTATAAAACCTAATATAGTATACAGTGAACTCGCGATAATATGACCTAATGAAGACAAACCCAGTTCACTTTTGCGAGATTGTTCTTATTTGCGAATGGCAACTAATTTACCTTTAAAAACGTTTTTTCCATAAAAAAAAATAAGTTTCTTATGTTAATTTTTTTATTTATTGTTTATTGCATTAACAAAACAGCAATTCAAACTTTGTAAAACTTAAACTTATGTTCAAAATTCTGTGATTCACCTTTTGGTGAATGAATGAAACTTTTATGGACAGTTGAAGATAAGTTAAAAACAAATTGCTAAGGAAATTCCCAAATTATTATGCAGTTGAATCGGAATTAAGTTCGATTTCAAAACTGTCTAGATAAAATCCGTTAAAAAAAACTACCACAATAAGCTGTTCATATTTTAGAGGTTCGCACAATTTCATATTTTAGAGTAGTTGATGGAAGGAAAAGAGTGTTCATATTTTGGGGTGTTCATATTTTGGGATATTCATATTATCGCGAGTGCACTGTATGTACATATGAGTGCATATAATAGTTTAAACTATATATTAAATTGCTTACAATCAAAATATTTAACATTTTAATGTGCATTATATCAGGAGTTTTCGGTAGAGTTAAAAATGCATGAACATTTTTTTCTTAGTGGGGCGCTGTTGGCTGAATATTTAGCGCGTTAAAATGGAGTTGCAGAATTGATGTATTGTTACCGCAACCAATAAACTGTATGATTAAATTATCTTTAACGTTTATTGTTACAAGTGGCGATTGCTGAAGTAGTCTGGACGTTGAGTACACAACCAAAAAAGTCCTGTGTTCGACCCCAGTGTCAGACTAAAACATCAAAATATTTGGCATTTTTTCTGATGTGCTGCACTAGTGTGTCTTTGCGCCAGTTGTTACCGGAAGGTTTCAGTGGCGAAGGCATAGTCACTGATCACTGAACAATACCGGCTTCAACTGATAGCAATCCACAATCACACCAGAGCGCCCTCCTACGTTGGCATTGTGTAGCACCGACGAAGTAAAATAATTAATAAAAAAAAAATGGCTACAAAAATAAAGCTTCAAAGTTTAATACGTCTCCTTGATATCAGAGTCGCTGCAACACTGCTATAAAAACAAAGAACGTGCAAAAGCAGAGTTATAATATAGTGAACCTCCGATCATTTCTCTAACTATCTCTTTCCCCTAGTTCCAGCACAGTCCATCGTATGTGTATGAGTTATCTATTGAGCGCTGCTCCAAGATGCAAAAAAAAATTACTGAATGGCACTACAGAAGGACACAGCTTAATTCTTGCTTAAGGAGACCCATTTCATTTATTATTTCAGTTCGGTTATTTTTACTTATTGCTAAAATTTTGATATTAGCATCAAATGAAATGCTGCAAATAGACTAGCTAAACCATATAACAAACATAAATAAATAATCGTAATACATTTTCACTAATGTTAAATAATTGAAAGAATAGTTTTTTATAATTATTCTCCATGTTTAGTATTGAAATGTTATCAAAATCGGGGTAATGATTTAAACTAACACAATGAGAAGTTAATGCTGTTCTGTGTGAATTAATGTCCCTGTACTTTTGGTATAGACTTCAATTTGTTTTTAAAAATTATTTTCATAATCTGCGAACAATTGCAAAAATGAGCAGGTCACTCTCCTTAAAAGAAATTAAAACTAAAATTTCATGGACACTCTATTGATGTCCGTTGCGTGAAAAACTATTTTTTTTTCTCTGGTACCAGCACTCAGGAGATGACTCCTACACATGCGAAGCATTGTGCTGGAACTATAGGAAAGGGATAGTAAGAGAAACGACAGAAGGTGAAGCTTAATTAATTATTTTGCAGCTCTGCTTTTGCACGTTCTTTGTTTATACTCGTAGCAGTGCTGAAGCTTCGGTGCAGTAGCCATTTTTATTATTTTACTTTGCCGATGCTACACAATACCGACGAAGGAGGGCGTTCTGATGAGATTGTGTGTTGCTATCAGCTGAAGCCGTTACTGTTCAGTGACCAGTGACTATGCCTTCGCCACTGAAACCTTCCCACAACAACTGACACACTAATGCACATCAGAAAAATGCGACAAATATCAAGTCTGGAAGCATTGAAAGCCAATATTCCATTGATGCCATACGGCCATATTTATTGGAAAAAAAAGCTAAAATTTGCACTGATCGAATGAACCACGTAACCCGTGGCCGCGGCAGACATATGTTGGAAATCATATTTAAAATAAAAATGCAATGAAATTATCTACCAGATTATAATGAAAACAATTTCATTACAATAATATTTCAGTCCTGTATTAACATTTTAAGTTCTCATGCAACTAAAAACGCAACTTATGCAAACATACATACATTCTTTGTAATTAGTTCCAAATTGTTGGTACCCTTTGCTTCAAGTCATGTAAAGGTATGGCCACGGCCCTTTTAAAAATATTTTTTGTTATTTTAATACATATTTTTGGTATTTTTTCGCCTTAAACTACAGTATAAATAATATTTCTTACATGTCAACAGTTGCGATTTTAATTGGATGACGTTATCCCGAGCGCATATCGTTAATAAAAAAAAAAACACCGCTCAATACTAGTTTTGGTGCCTTAGAAGTTTGCAATATATTTTTTACACTACGGACCTCATACTGATTAGAAAAATAGCAAAACCTTTTATTTTCTACGTGTAGTTCGTAAAAATCGTAAACTGAGAAAAATGCATTTGAAGTTTTGAGCCATCTTTTTGATATTATTTTCGTTTACTAAAGTTATTTTTTTACAAGTTTTTAAATAAAGAATGTTTTCTGTTTGTAAATTTCTTGTCATAAAAGAAATATTTCATTATTGCAATTAAAAATATTGTTGGAAATAGCTGGAGGCAATAAAGACATTTGTAGCTGTAGAATCTGAACAGTTAGAGATAGACTACCATAATCTTTTTTCCTTTAGATATATATTTACCCAAAGATCATTTCTGCATACCCAGCTCAAAAAATTCAAATTTTGAGTTACTACGATATTGCACCAAAGGATCGATATATTTTTTGTCTGAAAATTTTCTACACACACGCAGCTGAGTCGCGACTTTTTTTTATTATTGCTGAACCTTCATCAAGCATACTCTGCAACAACATGGCCTGCGAAAATATTGTAAAGGAAATTTTTTCTTGAATGGCTCAGCACAATATTTTTCTGCTTGTTTATTTAAAAATAAAGAAAGTGTATTTTGACACCTAATCAATTTTACCTTGACACCGCTGCCACACCACTTTTAAATTGGTTCTAATCACGTATGCATATCAGCCATTAACCCAGTTTTGGACATCATGCATTTTTGCTTACAACCAATTTAACACATACACACATACATATATATGTATGTATGTTTATGCCTTCAAATATCTTTATTTATGCCAATACAAGAAAGGATGTTTGGTTATTAAGATTTGTTTTTACCAATTTGGGTCAATTCCTTCTATATGGTTCTTTTTATTTCCACTATTTTATGACAATACTTCGCACCTTTATTTTGGAGCGGCGAATGCCTCAACATTCTTATTTATGGAATTAAAAAATTAAGTTAAAAAAAAAAAATAAGGGAAATAAACAGCGTGCGATTGTTGAAAATGTTTGAGTGAGCAAGGCTTTAACTTATGTATATATGAAGTTTTAAGGTGTTCCCATAAAATTGTTTATGCACAACAAAAGAAAAACTCCTCGTAGCAACACCTCAACGTTGAAAAATTTATCAAAATCTATTGTGTCACTTTTTTTTATTCGAAATTAATTGAAATAACAGCAACAACATTATGGAGGAAACAAATAATAATACAAGTAATAGCAACAGTCAGCGAATGGTCACTAGACAAAAATTCATTACCCATAGTGAGTATAGAGGCACTTGGTTGGAACCATTGCACTGTATGGACGGCTATGGTGTGTACACGTTTCCCGACGATAGCCAATATCATGGCTACTTTGCTAAAGGTCATTTCCACGGCGTTGGTACTCTACATTTGGCCGAGCCCTACAACTTTACGTTCAGCGGTACTTTTACGAATGGCCATCTAGTTGAAATTGACGACATGTGGTTTGATGATGGGCTGAATGTTAAAGCCGATGTAGATGGTTATTCCATAGATTTTCGCCCGTGGCTATATCTCACTGCAAAGGATCGACGTTATGCTGATGAACATCGTATTGGCTTGCAGGCAATAGGACCTCTGTCTAAACTCACAGCTGAAGATCCGCCACGTGTCTTAAATAACAACTATTACGATGTCGGCGAGGGCATTTACAATCCGACTAGTGGTTTACTAACAAATCGGCCAGCTCCTTTTCCAAAAACAGGTTCTATTGCCTGTGCGCAAGATATTGAATGGATTTTGAAAAACTGTCGCCATGGGCCAATCTCAAAAACCAATATCGATAGCGAAATTTGTCATAGAATAATACGAAACAATCTTGAAAGTGATTTAGAAATGGCTGACCATATGGAAAATTGCAATTATGATTATAAAACAGATAAAATTAAAGATTATTTTGGTGTCTTATGTGCAACAGAGCCTTCAGATGTCGCGCAATCAACCGTAGATAACAAACATTCAGAGGAGTTAATTGGTAATTGTTTGCTTGTTAGTTCCTCAACATGCCGCAGTTTTTCTGATATTGATGTGCAACAGATGTTGTTTCCAGCTGATAAACATCATCATAGCAGTTCAGACAAAAAGTTTAAGGAAGAAACACCAAAAATGGTGAAGCAGGATGTTGCATTTGAAAAATTTAACAATCAGTAATGGAGTGTGTTTGCTAGATTTTTCCAAATTTTCGTATTCAGATGTATTAAATTTTGAATTGGAGATTTTTTTATGTATAAAAAAAAAATTTTTAATAGAGAAAATAAAATAGAAAACACATGAAACAGAAATGATACCGTCAGAGTACACACATGAACTATCTTTATTGATTGGGTTGAAATGTTTTTTCTTGATCTGAAATACTTTTGATTTGAAGCACTTTCGCTACAAAATCAAAAAGTCGTGTCCGCAAATTATGTCATTCGATATCGACCAAAATTCCCATTCATTGTAACATTATTTTGTTTGGAATTTCGATTGGAATCGAATGCCGTAATTTATCGCATCTGCTACAAAAAAATTTTTGTACAGACTACTTCAGCCATCCCCACCCTACTTGACACCAGAGGCGCTGCAGCACTGCTATAAACAAAAAAGTGCAAGAGCAGAGTTGTATGACAGTGAAACTTCACCTCCTTTCATCTCTATCACTATCCCTTTCCTCTAGTTCCAGCACAATCCATCGCATATACAATGGTCATCCCCCAAATGCTGGTCCAAGGGAAAAAAATAAAAAAATACAAGGGCAAATGGAAATAAATAATCAAGCAGATTAATGAGTATTTGCGCATATTTTTGTCAACAAATAAACGTATGGTACCCTTTAGGTACACCATGAAACGAGCAAAGGAAAAGAAAGATAATCAAAACAACTTTACGAATGGTAAACTACAAACCTTTTACATACATATTACATATACTTTTCTGTATGTTTAAGTAAGGTCAAGTTGAAAATCAGATTTAAGGTATAAAATAAAATTAATTTTCAAAAGCTAGAGACTGTATGCACATTAAAGAGTAAACGAACTGAATGAACTTATAATTAAGAAAAGTCGAGTTAAGCAACACAAAAACTAATGAAAAATGGCCAACACGTTTTTCGAAAACACGTACACAGACGCATTTATTACATGAACACGCGCCAGAAAACTTAAAGTACATATACATAAGTGGAATAACAAAGCAAATGTTACGATAAAACTGCTCATTTCACTTCACTTTTGTATAGTGCTAAACGTACACACGCACACATCACATAAAAAAGGGGGAGTGCCAAATATAAAAAGTACATACATGTGGCTGTGTTCAGAAATTATTGTAATTGAAGTAGTGTGTGTATGGGACCGTCTCTTATTAACAATAAACGACAAACAAAAACTTCAGGCTTTAAACAAAAAATAATAGTCGAGTGCCACTGAATGTTCGAGCGTTTAATGCATGAATAAAATTTATTTGATTTTGTTTGTTATAAAGTGATGTAAAAATATTAACGATACGAGGCGGCGGCAGAAGAAAAACTTTTGATAAAAATTTAATTTTTTAATGCACTCTTCAGCTATTCTCCAATACTGAAGTAGTCATATTTTTACGGAATTTTTCTAATACCAATATTTCATAAATAACGATAGAATTGGCGCATTCTGTAAAGTATATACGGGTATATCAGTATAAAGCATGCGCTATAATTATTTAAATATGCGAAAAACATATTCCCTACAAACCGCATTAAAAATAAAATAAGCGGGTATGTTCTGCAAACTGAATCCGTATTTCGTTTTTAAAACGAATACATATATTTAGGTGTTGAGAAATCACCCGTTTTTAAATCGACTCGGTTTACAAAACGGGGAGGAAGATATTGCCCTTTTACTTCATTTGTCACGTCAAAAAGTACATGCTTTTTTATTCCAAAAACTTATTTTTCTTTTTCATTTGTCTTCGGGGTTTTTATACATTATTATCGGTGGGAGAGAATAAATTTGAAAAATCTAAATGCAGTGGGGTGTTGATTATCCTCGATGCGATTAAACTGCGACATGAATTCTCGGGGAAAGAAAAGAAAATATATTAGCTTCGATTAATCGAGATTTATTATCCGGGATTATAAGCATAATCTTTCTTCGCTTATTTTCGAACTATCTACCACAATTTCAAAAAAACTAAAAAAGAGAATTCTACGATGAGATGGATCAGCTGAAAATTAATTAGGCAGAATGCTGCCGGTCCTACAATTCCAGATAATCGAGGTCTCGCTGTTTATATTCTCCAATAATTGCGTGCACCGGCAGCAGTTTTTTTCGGTAAAATTTAAAGTTGTCATAATTTTGACAATTAAATACAATATTCTGTGGATATGTAAGTAGAACTTAGTAAAGACGAAGTAGGGTGCTCTGATGTTCCTGTGAATTGGTTACACCTGAAGCTGATTGTTCAGTGACCCTTTCGCCACTGAACCTGCCAACAACAACTGACACAAAGCCACACTAATGCAGCACATCAAAAAAATTGCGAGATGTTTTTATGTTTTAATCTGAAACTGTTTCGTTTTTGTAGTCAACGTGGTGATTACATCGCCACACTTAAGCGAAAATATGCAATTAGGAGACAACATTAATATTTTCATTGAAAATTTGTGGGGCAAATTTTGATATTCGAAAATGTATTTTACGGAAATTTACTGGCTGGTTCACGACAGCACACCATATCCTTAGCTCACTTAATTACATTGAAAATAGAAACAGCAATTTAAATTTTGTTTTTGTTTTGAATATAAATAAACAGTCGAACGATGTTGTGTGATATCGTGGGCCAGGCAGATAATTTTATTTGTTCTACATCTTAACATCTCTGCTAAAAGTGAAATTTTAGTTAATTTCCGACATAATTATACCTCCAGAATAGATTTATTTTAAGTCATCTTTCCGCATAGGAACTAGTCTAAATATAGCCGCTAAAGCCTTAAACAATTTGGAAATATATTTTCCATTAATGTCCGACCTATGTAGGTGTAAAACAGAGAACATTTGCCAGTTGTTCCTTTTAGTTTCGCTCACCATCAGCATAAAGTTATTCATTCCTTTTTTTATATACACTTAATATACATATTTGCCGTTTTATTGTTTTTGAATCTTTACAAAGTTTGCATGTTTAGTTTTCATTTGAAAAATATTGAGTAGCAAAACCAACACACACACACACACACACACAAATATACATGGTTTGTCCAAATAAACCGCTTTCTTTAACCGACAAATATCAAACCAAATGAGAGTGTGAGTGAGAGTGAGAGAGAGAGAGAGATAAGGTGAGAATATTTACCAAGCTTAGGAAGGCAACAACAGCAACTAAATTCTTCGAACTACAGAAAAGAAAATTGGAAATCATATTAACAACAACAAAGCAATCTTTCGAGCTGGCTTTACAACAAAAGATCTGAAATGATTTGTGTTTGCTGTTAAAAGAAGTGTAGTCAACGTGTCAAAATCTATGTTTGTTGATTTATTTATTACCTACGTATAAATGAAAGTATGTTTGTGCAAAATAAATTCCTATAGGTATGTATGTATGTATGTATATATCAGCTTTAAATTACAATACATAATACAAATAAACACTTTCAATAATGTACTCGTATGTATGGGAGTGCGTGTGAGTAAATGTATTTGTTTCTGTGTATTTATTTAAAATGTATTTGGGCTTGTTTTAACAATATTATATTCTTACTTTCTTACTATCTTCAGCTATGTTGTCCTACTTTGGTGTGGTCTGCGATGGCATTAGTAAATTTGTTAGATAAAACCACATACAATCTCATACAAAATATTATTTAATATAGCACATGCTTGTTGGGGCACACTTACCTACATACTATATATACACATTTATCATTAAAGAAATACAATGAAAAAATTATATAAATGAAAGCGAAAACAAATTAGATAAAATTCAGAAACGAATTGTGGAAGCAAAAAAAAAAAAAAAAAGAAGAAATAATACCTAGATAATTCGAATATTGTCCTTTGGCTAAAACTAACCCTTAGACAAAGAATTTAGTCTTCGTAATCGGCTCTAGGGAAAAGCATCTTGAAAAATATATTTTTTAAAAAATAGTGGAAATCACGGAAACGGTTACCTATACACTAACTAATACCGATATGTACCAAATATAAATGATAATAAAAAAAAAACGTTAGGTTAAAATAAATTACAATTAATGTCAAATAGTCTAATAGTATTAAATCTAACCAATAATAAAAAAATTAAAAAAAATATTATTAATAATACATATATGAGATTGTCAATAAATTGTGTTTAGTTCAAAAAAGAATACAAATAAAAATACAAATTAGTGATAGTAGAGTTAAAACAAAAATGTGATTTACGTAATAAATTTTTATATCAACGAAAAAAGAAACGTTTTATACAGTTAGTAATCACTAATAATCACTAAATTATTAAAAAAAAATCGGAATAGAAATAAAATATTATTTAGAAAAAGGCAAGTTTTATACCAGTTTTATTATCCAACGAACAAACTTGTATCAACAAAAAGTGAACTGTTTTCAAATGAACTTTCATTCACAAAGTCATGTATTTTAAAATAATTTAGTGTGTTATTTCAATTTTAAATGCACGATTAAAACAAAAAATAGATATACTTACAGTGTAACCTCGTTTAACGCAACCAATAGCAATTTTGGGCGAAAACAGAGCCAACAATTTCTATGCGTGTTTTTCGATTAAAAATATTATTTTAAACCAAATAAAATAATTATTTAAAAAAACAAACGTTAACTTTTAAAACAAATGCTCTTATTTAATTAAAATAAAGAATATTAACTGAATTTATTTTATATATGATTCTAATTTTAAAATAATAACATGTAATATATAATTTTAAAACAAAAAAACACAATTTTAAAATTATAATCAAAAATAAAGAATAAAAACATAAAACCAAAAATATATTTAGAATAGTAGAATTAGTCTATGTGAATTTGTACTGATGGTTGTTATAAAGTTGAAGATTCATGTTTTTAACGAAAAGAGAGTGCAATTTTGGACTGTGTTTTTTTAATTGACATATGTTTTATTTGTGAAAAACTAAATTCAAAAATAAAATATAACTTTGTTTGCAAAGTTGAGTTAATTAAGGTTTTGTTTCTTTTTTTTTGTTTTAAAAAAGTTGCGTTAACAGAGTCATCAATGTTAAGAATTTGGGTGTTGTGATTATCGAGGAGTTGCGATATATATTAGTAATGCGATGTATATTAATTACCAATACCAGTAGGTGATTAGTTACAACAGAACAATTAAGTACCTTTTTTGTTTGCAAATCAATTTTTCTGACATGCCACTATAACATACCTTGTCAAGCCTCCAATTGTATTTAGCAGCAGAACTGACGTCGGTCCTGCAATAAAAAACCAAAAATTCGCTCATAAAGGAAGGGTTGAAAATTTTAAAATATGCATTAAAATCTTACAAAATTCAACAAAATAGCAATTAAAATTTGTAATTTTGTTGTAGAACATTCCAATAAAGTGTTCTTTGACTCATATATTTTTATAATAAAAAATAATTGTTAGATGCACTCATTGTTGTTTACAGCTCATCGTATTGCAAAGAAGAATATTCTACAACTTATAAATCGATTCTTATGTGTAGTGAACGTTTTCATTTGATTATTGTAACTCGAGAAGCTTAAATTGCATATGCAAATATTTCTAAAATTATGCATATAAATTATACATTGACTTAAAAATATTCATTTGCAATACCTTCAAAATATGCAAAGTGAGGAAGAAATATATATTTAGTACAAAATGTGCCAGGATCTGTACTTTGAAATTAATGCCAATAATACTGTAAGTTTTTTTTTACATATTTACAAGGCTGCGTTACTGTTCTATTTTGTCAGACGCATTAAAGTGAAAAATGAGCTGGAAAAATGTAACTACACCAAAAATAAAACAGCTGATTTAATTTCAGCGAAAATTAAAATCACAGTCATTTATCGTTGTGGAAACGGTGGAAGGTTTTATTGCCAGTATGCATCTTTCACCAGCTACAATAACAACAATACTAAGAATATTGTAAGTCAGTGCGAATGAGTAATATACAAAAACATTTAGTCATGGAAAGAAAATCATAGCATACTTTTTGGATGTTGATTTTTAATAAGTCTTTGTTGCGTAAAATAACAGCCTTATTCTTAATAAATTCTTATTTCATGTTTAAAGGCTACAAAAGTTATCAGATACTTTTTGTCTTATAAATCGGTTTTTAAAATTTGTATTCATAAACGAACAATAACAGAGCTAAAGCAATTGAAGACTTGTAGTAATTTTATGTTTACGTACGTTAACTTTCTTTTTATTTTACATGGGAAACAATAACAAAATTACGAAATTTTTATAAATGTAAATGCGAAAAAAAAATTGTATACCCATGGACTTGAAAGAAACAAGAAATTATATAGTTTACAATTACATTCCAATGCTGGATTGTACTTAAGATTTCTATTGATGTAATAATGAGCAAGATAGATTGTACTTAAGATTTCTATTGATGTAATATTGACCAAGATAGCCACCAATATTCTTTTTAAAAATTTATATACATATTTTATATTTTTATAAAATACACTGGACATCTGAATTGCAGCATGGATTGGCCTTTCTGAACTCTAGTCTCTGAACTAAAGTCTCTGTGAATATTTCAATTTGCTCCCTAATTTTCTTCTTTTATATCAGTTTCACTTACGTATTAGTCAAATTGTATTTATCGAGTACATATTATTAAATAATTTGATTTTTCTTCACAATATTGGAAAAATATTCTGGAAAAAAGTTTTTAAACAAAATGCCTGAATTCAAAGAGTATAGTTTTATTTTAGGTTTAAATTTCAATTTAAATTTCGGATTTTACAGATGTTCCAATAAGTGTGTAAAAACTTGTTCATCATTTAAGAATACAACATTACCCGATGGCGATGGCTGAAGTAGTCTGCACGTTGACTACAAAACCAAAACAGACCTGGGTTCAACCCCAGTTGCAGACTAAAATTATGAAAAAAAAACATCTCACATTTTTCTGATCTGCATAAATTGCCGACTCACCCAAATTTATTAGGCGGGAACATTCTGAATTATAGCAGCCATGCACTTCTTAGAAGAATGAACCCTCGATGAATAAAATTTTTGCAGTTTTGAGATTTAAGCACTTATTTTACATACAATAAGCAAATTGAAGAAAGTGTATAACTAAATGCACTATTTTAAATATCATAAATTACTCACTATTTGTGTTAGACAATTGTGATTATAGATTTGATAAGAAGGCCTTGTATGTTGTGTATACGAATGGCGAGTACTTTGCAAACATTATGGCAACCGTTATCAACATTAATATTTAATGCCTAATATTTTAATGGCAGTTCTTTTTACATGCTCACGACCTATTTTTTAGCTCACTGCAAGCCTCCAGGTGATACATCACATTTTTGTCAAATTCTTTTTTTGTGAGTGTGATTGTACTTAGTTGTTTAAGAACACAAACTCATTTAGTATATGTTGACAACAAGGAATTCAAAAAAAAGTTATGTAGTGCTTTAATGCGTGCCACTCGCCTTCGGAATAATCGTACACTGAGCCAGTCAGCAACGTAATAGCAATGCCAATAGCTTAAAATGATTTTTATTTAATTTTTATTTTAACAGTTACAGTTAATATTAAAAGTGAATTAATAAATAAATAAATAAAATTAAATAAAAATAAAAACTTTCCTTTAAAATTTTGAAAATTTTGACTATTGTGCATTACCGAGAATTTATAACGAACTAGGAGTGGCACATCTGTTATATACTCCTGTTTCTGCAGAAAGAACTGATTTCCAATATGTTAATTTTTAAACGTATCGTAAACAGAGCATCGAACCGGAACCGGATCGGAAACCAGAATTTGTAACCAAACCGTAACCGAACACATATATTTTAAATACAAAAACCCTATCCTTAACGGGAGCGAACTTTAATTTCGGTTTTTTTTGTTCCTTAAACAAGAAAAAAAATTTCAAAAATTATAATTTTTATATGGTTTAGCTGGTGGATGTGCACATTTCATTTGGTCAGTAGACCTTTAACCAAATTCTTCAAACAGCACATGTTTATACAAAAACATCCAAAAAAGAACACAAACCACAAAGGTCCATTAAAAATTTTATGTATACAGGGTGTCTGGTAGCAGAACGAAACCGAAAACCAGAACGAAATAAATTGCGGTTCGAAGCTCTGATCGTAAATATTAAAATTAACAAATTACTGTGCTACACATATTAAGATTAAACAAAACGATTTTTTAAATTACATACTTTCTGATATGCAGACATGCATACATATATTTATTTGCACAATTTATGACAAATTTCATTAATTGCATAGTGAGAGGCCAACCGTATTCTATATGGTATAATGATGCAATTTCTATAAATTCAACCTTTAATTAAATTTAGTTTGAACATAATTACAAAATTGTTATATAATTATTTAACTATGGTTCGTTTAAAAACAATAGAACACATCAACGCCTGTTGGAATAACCCCAACATCGCATCAATTATCGGTTACATGGGCAACACCACCATGCAGCACCGATGAGAGGGAATTAAAAATTAAACCGATACATACAACACCGAGTGGTACTGAGTTGAATGAAAGAAAAAGGTAAAAAAAAACATATTGAAAACTAAATTAAAACTAAAAACAATGAATACTTCGTTTGGCAATGTGGTAGTTGATGGAAATAAATAAAGTAATATCACTTCTCTGTTAACTTCCTTTAATAGATATAAAAAATTTTTGTTAATAAAATATTCTTATGTGGAATAAGCATTTAAAAAAATTGTATATGCTAATTTTTAATTAAGGTAAAGAAAAGCAAATTACATGTGATAATTAATAAATTTTTTTTTAAAGATATGTAACACTGAGGCAAGGCTTGCGCTGACAAACACTACCAGAACAGAACAGTATGACGTTTTCGCAATGTGCTACTGTTTCCTTATAATAAACATGCTTGTGTTCGGTCCACTGCGTATGGTTATCAGTCAATGTAAATTTTTAGTTTTATGTACGAATTATCAAAATGTAAATAGAATACGGGAATCGTGATTGATTCTCAGTTCTACAATCTGTTGAAAAATTTTTTTTAATACCAGCTAAAATCTAAAATAAACTTGCCAGGCCATTGTTAATCGTTGTCAAGATTAAAAAAGTCATCCACACCTTCCCAATAAATGAATAAATTAGTGACTACAGTAGACTCGTGGTAGAGAGAATGCGAGATTGAGCGAACTATTCGATTGAGGCGACAGCAAAAATTTTTTCATCGAGTACTCTTCATCTGATTTAGAAAACCTTCGGTTTAGATATAGTATTGGATTGGGGAAACTTCGCAAATTTTGTGTCTTTTGGCACACAATAAAGAGCAAAATATGTATGTGCTTAAATACTAAAGTGTGGCACAAACACCACAAAAATATCTTACAAGCATTTCATGAAATTACAATTAGTGTGTATGTATTACTTGCTCATTGCAAAACACATACTTCCAAAAATATTTGTTTTGTTCCACGATCAAAACATTGAAGAAGAGAACACAAGTACAACAAAACAATGTTAAAATAAAACAAGGCTGAAGTAGAAGAGAAATGAAGTAGAAGATCAAAACTATTTTGGAACATTCAAAACATGTTTGAATAACTCGTAGAGAAACTTGCAAAGAAACTTTTGCATTTTTTATGAACATAAAAAATCGAATGTATGTATGCAAAAAATTAAATTTTTTTAATTCACATTTGGAAAACAAATAAAATAAAAATATTACAATTCATATTAGGTTTGATGTTCGTTTGTAAGGTTCTTTAATAAAAAATATTTAAAATTTCGCAAAAAATTTTAAAAATTTATAATTTCACCTATATTTAATGCATCCATTTCAATATATATTTACGATTACTAAAATTTAGAAAAATCACGAAAATCAGAAAGTTGAAATTATGAAAAAAATTATATACGTGCTTTTTACGCTTTTTTGTGTTTGTTCTTGTGTACTCGATGCTTTTGGTGTAATTTACCGTTTTTTTTATTTCATTGTCTGTTTTTGTTTTGATGTTTTGCTTCATTTGAACACACAAACACAAACAAAACTATAGAGAGAAACTTTTCAGATGGTGCTTGTTTTGTTTCAATGAGAGTCATGTTTTGTTATGCTTGTTTTGTTGATAATGTTTACACTGGAATACACGGCTTGGAAGTAGTGTGCTTTAGAATACAGAACTTTCAATAAATTTTGTACAGCTCTTTATTAAATACGGTAGTTATTCTATTGATAAAAATCTGTTACTATTGCTTCGTTTTTTTTTAACACTCAAAATGAAATCGTAAATTATTGAAAAGCTTAAAAGGATACGGTCTGACCAAATTTGTCTTATCAGGGATTCAAAATTATAAAAAGAAAATTTTGGATAGAGCTTCGACGTATGTACGAGTATAACAGCTGACATCTTATTTTGATTTATGTGTATAGTGTGTTCAATGGAACCACAAAATATATACTATAACATGTTTATGCAAAAATGTATTTTGTTTCCGGTTTTAACGCATTAAACAATTAGTTTTTGCATATGGACATAAAACTACAGTATTAATAAACACTTTTTTCATATTTTTTTTTTGTAGAATTTCAATCTCGGTTGAAGGGTACACTCTTCGTTGAGAGAAAATCCTTTGCATTATTTAGTTCCCTCTGTGCCGAGTCTACTGTAGTACGCTATTTGATCAGTTTTTAAGTTCCGATACGAGACTGTTTTGCGTCACTAGAACGTGTGTAGCGCTTTATCAAGAATGATAGGAATAAAGATTTAGTATATTAACTGAATTTATTTTGGGAATATTTATTTATATATACGATTTTAATAATAATGAGAATAAAATAATAATAATGAGAATTTATAATTTTTTTTTTGAGAATTTATAATTTAAAATTAATAATAATGAGAATAAAAAAGCTAAAAATAGAAATGTGAGTATGTTATAAAAGTAAACTCATGGATTGTTATGTTTTTGTTTATAGATTTTTTGGTTTGTATGTTTAATGTTCAAACAATTCTCGTTTGATTAATTGAATTTTAAACATATAGATCTTGGGTTTATATTCAGACGTTGGGAAAAATCCACTGATGAGCTAAGTAAGCGTTAGCGAAATAGTACTATATGGATATGCTTTCCTCCTCAATTTTTGAGTTACTTTTGTAATAAAATGCTTTATGATATTTTTCATACTGTATGAGAATATCATAAAGTATGTAATAATAAATTTCACATATAGTTTATAAGGGAAAAAGCACAATTAAAATCGTATATATAAATAAAGATTTAGTTTTGCTGTTGTAAGGATCAGCAAGTGCGTCTCATATGCCTCCGTAGTCTAGTGCATGACCATTAGTCTTATCAACATGGAAGTGCGTGTTCGATTCCCTCCTAGGTCCTGGGTGTTTCTACAGACAAGCTATAAGAGCTTCGTAGAGTTTGTGTTGTTTAAAATAAAAAAATTAATTTGCAAAGAGAATTCTTCAAAAAATATTACATATTTTTTGTTGCCGGAAAAAAAAAGAAAAACAAAAAGAATATAACATCGAAGCGAAAATTTGCTTGCCCCTACAAACAAACAAAAAGTAACAAAATTCACTTGTAATAAAAAATTTCTTAACTTTCACTGTCCCACGGTTATGTTTACAAATGAAATTAATAGTTTGAGAGCAAAACATGTTGTGTGAAATCCGATTTCCTAAATCAGCAAAACACTTTAATTATGTTTGCCTGATGTCGTAATTTCTTTTTTTAATTTTTAGGTCTTTGTTACTACGTTTATTAATCATAGTTACCATGCAATTATAATTGTATGTACAGCATTTACTTAATAAAAAAATATATCGTTGCTTAAATAACACAGTACAACACATGATTTTGAGACACAATTCAGAGAATTGTAAATGAAAGTAGCCTCAAAATTAGGAACTGCTGCTTCATTCGTGTTGTCAAGTTGACTGCATTAATAATTTACTGGATACATACGAATTTTTTTTTGCTCAAGGTGGAATTTTATCAATTTTTCTTAAAATTAAAACACGGTTATATCCCGGTATACCGTACGGAAGCAAAGTTTTAGCTATTGAATCGGAAAAAATTGGAATAAACATACCCCAAAAAAAAGTGCATCCAGTGCTTTCAAAATCACAAAAATTCACATTTTTCACCTTTTTGCACAAGAACTGGATAACAAATTCAGAAATAAGCTGTTTTTTTTTCTTTATAAACTTTATTTCGCATTAAAATTCCGATTCATATTACGACTATTCTTACACAGAAAATAGGAGATTTTTATTTGTTATCTATGCATGGAAATAAAATTTAGAACTTTTCATTTATTGTCAATATCCATCGCCGTTGAAGTTGACGCTTGTAGTTCTGTGATGATCTTGTTTTTTTTCGTAGATTGTTTATATTCATGTTCTGAGTCTTTATCATTCTCCGAGTTAGACATAATATTCAAGGGCATGTTTTCTTCAGTGTGTCCACCAATTTCAGTGTCATCTTCATCTTCGGTGCTTTCAACTTCAAACTGCATAATTTTCGATCTCCACAAACAACCTCAGCAAGCAATGCCTCAAATTTTTTGCCTTTAAATCGCTTTTCCATTGGCATGATCACCTCGTGGAACCTCTCTCCTTGTTCGTCCGAATCCTGAGGTAATTGTGACAAAAAGGTATCAAACTGGAAATGCATTAAATGTAATTTTAACACGTCATGGATGAATTGATTTCTTCAAAATACAGCAACTTGTCCACCCGTGTCTGTATGTCATCTCGCTAATAACGGTTCTTTCCTAAAACGCATTTAATGGCTTGTGTCAATGCATCCCATGCAAATTAGGTGGTTATAATGGTTCGAAATCAAAATAAAGTTCATAAAAAATAACATTATATTTGTAGATTTGTAATCCAGTTATTGAGCAAAAAAGGTGAAAAATGGGCAATTTTGCGATTTTGCGATTTTTAAGACACTGGATGCAGTCTTTTCGGTTTGGTTTGTTCCGCTTCTTTTTTCTCTTATTCAATATTTCCAACTTTGCTTCAGATATAACCGAGATATTCCGTACGGTATACCCAGATATAACCGTGTTAAAATGAAAGAAAAGTGACAAAAAATCCACCTTGAGCAACAAAATTCGTATGGCCAGTAAATTATTAATGCAGTCAACTTGACAAACCAATGATGCAAAAGATCCTAATTTTGGGGCCAGTTTCACGTGCAATTCTCAGAATTGAGTCCCAAATCAATGAGTTGCAAAATGTTGTACTGTGCAATATAACAAACGTAGATAAATAATCGTAATTAATTTTGACTGATGTTAAATAAATGACAGAATAGTTACATAATTGAAGAAAAACTTTTAGTTTTGCATAGAATTTTATACTCCAATTGTTACTAAATAGAAATTTAAATTTTTAGCAAATACATTATCTCAAAATGTTATTTAATTTCCATTCACATGTTTCCAAACGATTTACTTCACATTTGCAATAAATGTAATGCATTGTCTGAATAATCCGATTTCAGCTAAGCTTTTCGACAAAGCTTGCAAAAGTAATTTAATACTTTCGTTAATTCTCTACATTGTCTCTTTTATTTATACAATCACTTGCACACATTTGCTCTACTTTTATGACGATTACAATGGCAACATTACTGCCAATAACAATAATAACAAAACAAACGCCAGTTCACCGGAGGAAAAGTCGTACGAACATTTATTGGGTTACGCCGGCAATAACCCAAGCAATACCCTGGTTGAAACATTAGTAGGTGAGTTGAATAATTTTGTATTTTACATTTTTAACAACAAAATTTTGCAAAATAATGTGCTATTGGGCTAAGATTTATTTTAGAATATTGTTAAAAATATGAACTGATATATATGATTAGAAGTTTTTGAAAAAACGATATTTAATTGAACTACAATTATTACAAATGTACTCGTATGAGTGAATAATTAGGCGTGTTTAAGTTCATAGTTATCCCTACCGGTTAATTTTTTCAATTTAAAAACGCTCGCAGTTCTGTAATAATGAAGATATGGCGATGAAACTCAAAATCGTCGCGGTTTAGATATTTATAAATATTAGAAAAAAAAGAAATGTTAATAATATTAACTTTGTCTATGTTTAAAATGGTTACAAAGTTGACACATACGAGAGTGAATGACCGGCTACCCTGGTTTTGCACTACAGTTTACATTTTCTACCATAAGGTTTTTATTTTTATTTTTAATTTCTACATGTTGGTTTCATATTTGTTTATTACAATTCTTTACGCACCTTCAAAGCATTTGGGGAGTTTTAGTATGCTGGTCGCATACTGGCTTATCGCACACATTGCATGAAATTCTGAGAGTGGTAAAAAATTTATATTTCATGATGCTGCGACCACTTCCATGGTGTAGCCCTGTTAAATCTTTAAGCGCTCTTTCTCCTTGCCGAATCTCACAACACGTTGGCAGTTTACCACTGTATAGTTGCCCTTGGATTAGATAAGAATTATTGGCATCACAAATTCGCCAATATTTAATCCCATATTTCACTGGCTTTAAAAGTATATACATATATACTCCGTGAATTTATTTCTACACCAGTTCATAGATTGTTAAGTTCTCACTTGGCTTGTAGCATGCAGATAGATTTGCATAAGATGTGATAGCATACATATCTTTCGCCTTGCAATTTTTTGAATAATTTGCACCAGTCAGTCATCAGTATGACAATCCTTCAATTTTAGCTGGGGTTTTATTGGATTTTTTTTTGCATAAGTGGCATGTGCTTTTTTGTTTCTATGGCACACAATTATGTCTACCATTTTCCAGCTAAAATAAGACTTAAAAGATTATGCGTTCGACAACATTTCTGTTGATCATGCTGAGCCACAACGTTGACGCATGATATTAAAGCTCCTAACTTGATGGGACGGGGAAGGGTTATTTTGCCATTCAGTACCACCACGAGGCTTATAGCTTCTTTGGACATAAAATTTGTCTTAGTTTTAAAATTCAACAAATTCTAAAATAAAAGTACCGTTATACGGCATGAACATAGTAGAGCAAAAAATAACCATAAGTCGTAGCGAATTGTCTTGATAGCTTAGCAACGAATGAAAAAGGGAAACGTAGGGACTTGAAATACAAAAAGTAACTCGCATGTATAGAACGAAATTGTTTTTTTTTTAATATATTTTAACAAATATTTAACACAAAAATATAATTTTAGTATAAAAGTGCAAAAAAAGTATTTAGGTGTACCGGGTTACCCGGTCATTGACTAACGTCTATTTTTATTTTTTTTTTTTGGTTATTGACGGTATGGTTCATCACATTAATGCGATAATTTTTTTTTTATGTAAAATAAAGGAAAAAAATAACAATTAATCCCCCCAACACCTGTTGAGTAGAACACGTATATACATATATATTTTCTATACCATTACAAACGTCATTAGTACTCTTTGTGTCAACTGGCAACATTTATGCCAGAATTCCTTCACCAATAAAGGCTAAATGTAGACAAAAAAAAATATATAAAAAATGGCTAAGCCTAAATATTAAACAAAACAAAAGAATTTAATTCATATTTAATTTTTTACAGCAAATGGGGAAGATTTAATAAATTTAAAAAATTATTTTTAAATTAATTTTTTTTTTTTTGATTATAAACAAAAACCAATTTTCCTGAAGAAGCTACACAAAGGAGTAGTGAAATATTGAAATAAATATAAAATATATAAAAACCCCTTAGGCTTAAAATAATTAGTGTTAATAATATAAAAAAAGGTCAAAAAACTAGAAAAGTACATAAATATATTTATATCGTACTGGATCAACAAGAAGTTATTAAATCGAAATTTTCACAGCGCAAATTAAAAGATAAAGGCAATAATAAAAATATGAGATGACTAGAAGAATAGATTTAATATAATTATTACAAAACATTCTGAAGGGGTGGCTCGACAGTAAAAAGAACTTTATAAATTAATTTAATTTATTATGATTGCCTAAGTAAACACCAATCAAATTAGAAGAAAACAAGAGAATTTCGAATACCGATGAAGGTAAAGCGTCTAGATTTAAGTCGTCTCAAGAGCAGAAAAGTATGCCAGAAGTTTTAATCTAATAACATTATTACAATGGGAAAATAGGCGTATTTCAAAGGGCAAGAAGTTTCAACAACGAGCTATTCTGAAAATAAAGGACCTTTCGAAAAAACTGGATCCAATACTAGAAATAATAATTTGTGGATTTCTACTTGAGCGTGAAAAAAGAAATCTGGAACTAAGTTCAACCGTTGTACGAGCTTTAAAATCTCAATAAAAGAATAACAAATTACGAGAAGTCGCAAAGTTCGCAAAAGAACAACCAAGAAAGGTTCCTCCTACCAATACCATAAACATAGCGTACAATGTTATTAACTAAACGTTTTAGCCTTGCATTAATGTAACCTAGAGTGCGAAAAACAACTTCCAGTCCATAATATATCTGCGGCCAGTCAAAATCGAATAAAGAAAGGAAGATAAATATTATTTGAGTATATCCTACGTAATTTTAAAAATACCCTAGAACATATCAGATCAACATGTCCTTATATTAGTCTTAATAAGATTAATTTGGCTGAAAGCTCTCTCCATTTCACCATGGAACGATAAGAAATTTAAAACATAACCTGAAATTTCATTCAATTTTTTAATGAAAACTGGCAAAAAAAAAAATTTAATGCATGGAAAAATTTGCTATATGAAAATAAAACTAGCTAATAGCTGGTTAAACGGGATGAAAAAAGGCAAGAAAAAGGTTAAATTGGCATCACTGACAGGGAAGTAGTTGTAAAGTCATTAATATCATCGATTTAACCCGGCAAAATTTAAGACATATTAACTATAAACTTAAACACGAACAAATATTCATTCATTCTTTTTGAAAAAATTTTAACAAATCGCCACAAAGATATTAATAAAAGTATTCATACTGACACTTAATCTATGGAACTTTAATAACTTGTTTGAATGGTATCACAGAATTTTTAAATGAATTCAGCATTGATTGGACCATGTGAACAATTATGAACCAACGTTTTTAAAGTAAAATTGATATAATAATGCAATCAAAGCCTTCTTACACACTATACTGCAATCATCTCGTATTTCTATAAATATTGTAGAAAACACATGTTACCTTCCCCTACCAAATATAATTCTTGACTTTAACAAAAAAAAAAAAAAACTTTTCGTTTTGTGAGACATCACGGTCACATTACAAAAGAACGCATGATATGCTCTATGCCCTTTTCTTCTATTTAATTTTTTTGCTTTTATCTACTTATTATACCTCCTCCAAAAGGAATATATTATTGTAAAAAGAAAAGAAAAAAAGAAGAAAATTATTTTTTGTCAACATGTCTTCCAAGCAGACTGCAGAAGAAATAGATTGAAAAAAGACATCATTTCCTTTAATCTATATCGGCAATTTTTATTTGTTTATTTCAGGGAGCGTAAATAATAATTATTTTCAGAGGAAAAAATCTATCACTAGAATATATCGGATATTCAAGACCACTTTGATCGTTTTAAACTAAATTTTCATAAAATCATTTGCTTTATAAGTTCTTGATTTTTATTTTTTCTTTGGCCGAAATAATTGTTATTTTACATTTTTATTTTTTATGGCAGAAATAATTGTTATTTTAAGATTTTTACTTTTTTGGCAGAAATAATTGTTATTTTCGATTTTTATTTTTTTTGGCAGAAATAAT
Source organism: Dexiosoma caninum (assembly GCA_963924685.1). Taxonomy (NCBI): domain Eukaryota; kingdom Metazoa; phylum Arthropoda; class Insecta; order Diptera; family Tachinidae; genus Dexiosoma; species Dexiosoma caninum. The sequence continues at coordinate 31,935,303 of OZ004729.1, forward strand.
TATTATTTTATGAATTTTATTTGTTATGGCAGAAATAAATGTTATTTTTTGATTTTCAATTTTTTTTTTTGTCACAAATAATTGTTATTTTCTAATTTTTCTTTTTTTGTCCCAACGAAATAAAATCCCCTACAAATTTTAAGAAACCGTCAAATTGCAATTGGTTATAAAGATAATTATTTGCATAAATTTTTGCATTGCATTGATGGCACATATGCCAAATGTGCTTATATAGCTAAATAATGGACTATGACGTAACACAGCTAATATCAAAACACATTTTAAAACATTTCATAAAAATCAGTAAGAAATAACATAAAAATCACAATCCCAAAAAAATAAAAATGAAAAATAACAATTATTATTTTCGGCAAAAAATAAATAAAAATCAAGAAATAATAATTATATTGTGATTTTTAGAATAAATGTCATAGTTGTTACGGTCCCTGGCTTATTTATTAACATTTTTATTGCTTCTACTTCCCCATTTCCTCTAAAAGATTTTCCATTCCAACGTCATTTTGAAGAGTACAACACTGGTTACATTACAACACCTACACCCAATGCGGATTATCGTGATAATGTCGATAATGATGAAATTGACGATGAGGAAGACTACTCAATATCCGTGTCGGCTATAATGCAAAGACGTGCCAGTGTACGTGGTTATCGCAGAAAAAATAGCAGACGCAATTCCAGAAGAGCTTCCAGTCCAATGGATCACGTATTGGAAAGTGTAGAGCGTAGACGCTCTAGTGTCTATACATCTAGCTCAGGTGAGATGTAGATTAATCTTATGAAATGAATGAATGCAATTACGTAATGTTATATTAAAGTAGACAAATTATACAGTTTGGATTACAAAACTTTTAGAATTTAGAATAAATTTTTTACAAACAAAGATGGCCGTCAAATAATAAATAATGCCTTAACAAAAAAAAGCAAGTGAAAAGTAGAACTGAAGTGAGTACTAACTATGACAGTATAACACAGAAAGAGAACATACAGGTGTGGTTTTCATGAATACCGACATATGTTCAATTTCAATCTATTCGAGTTAGGGATGGAACACATTTTAAATGATTTAAAAAAATTTTTTAAAAATATGGAGCTATATCACTTTTATTTCTTACACAAGAACAGAACTTCTACCTTTTTTCAAATAAATTCCAACATTTACGTAGTATGTTGACAAACATTGGCTTTGTGAAAAATTTCTTCCCTCTTAAATAAAAAATACAGCGGCACATACGCCGTTTTATCTGCACACATTTGCAAAATATCTAGCCGAGCTTGACGCAACCCCGCAGTCAGACTATTCTTTATAAGATGAAAAGACCTATCAGAGGAATGTTGGATAAGCAACGATTGCGAAAATGAAATTTAATTGTTAACCACCTGAAAACTGTTTTCACCGCGAACACATCTGCTGAAGTAGTTGATTTGTCGCCAATTGTTAATAGACCATCTAAATTCTTAAGATTTGACATGCGAGATATTGAAAATGCTATTGGAGAGCTAAACCCTAAAAAGGCACCTGGTATTGACAAAATAGTAATAAGATGTTGTTTCAGCTACCCCAGATAGTACTCGTAATTAAAATAATTTTGTTCATTTTTAACGCAATCATACGAATTGAATATTATCCCACTGAAAGAAAGGTTCCTATGATTGCAATGACACCTAAGCCAGGGAACGACCACACCAAAGTAGATTCATATAGGCTGATAAGTTTGAAACTATTTATGTTTTTTTAACCTTTTTTGGGAATTTTACTAAATTATTTTTACGCAATATGATGCCCAAAATATTTAACTTATTCAGCAAAATATTTTTTTATATAAATTTTTTTTTTTTTTAAATATAAGATCATTTTTCTTGAAAAAAAAAGTTAATTTTTTTTGATATTTTTAGAATTTTTTAAAAAAAAAATTTAAAAATTTGTAAAATTACAAAGAATCCTATACTAGGTCTGAAAATTTTTAGTATACTAGGTTGGATCAATAAATATCTATTAATATATAAATATTTAATTAATTAATATATATCTATTAATCCAGATCAAAAAAAAATTTCAAATTAAATTAAGAATACCTATTTTTAAATATCTTAAATATCTTTAACTTATTCAGCAAAATATTTTTACTAAAAGAAAATACATTGAAATTGATTTAGAAGGGGTTAGCTAGTTCTTATGCGCATTTCACTGTTGCTAATGCAAATCCTCTGGGAACGTTTATCCAAATTTTTCTTAAACTAACTAGAGATATTATGTTAAACCTTCATTTAACTAAATGAGAAGTTTGGTCAATATCAGAGCTAAAACAAGAACGCCATAAGCAACCCGTTTTCTCATTTTCTCATTTTCTTATTTGCTATACCTACATAGGCTGACTTTTTTCCAACTCTAAAAGTAATTGTAAGAGGCAATTAAGTTTAAATAAATGCAATTCAACAGCCGCTATACTCTCTTCTATAGGGTATTGCCAAACAATTATTTTTGATCGGGTGCCGTCAAAGTAATAATTCTTTAATCGTTTCTGGGAATTTTACTAAATTATAATATCAATTTTACACTACTTTTCCCAAATATTTTATTATATATTATTATTATTATTTATGTTTGTGTTTATAGATTTTTCAACTTTTAACTCTCGATTGAGTAGTTGAATTTTAAACATTAGAATCTTGAGTTTGTATTCAGAAATTAGGAAAAATCCACTGATGAGCTAAGTAAGCATTAGCGAAATAGCACTATATGGATATGTTTTTCTCCTCAATTATTGAGTTTATTGTTTACAAAAATACTTTATGAAAATATCCTAAGCTATGTACTCGTAATAACACATTTCGTATATATTTTTTGGGAAAAAGCACAATTTTTAAATTAGAATCAAACTTTTATAAACATATAATATAAACCCATTTTCAGTTAATGTCCGTACAAATGGTATATTTCGCATCTTGTATCAAAAAGAAGGCTCAAAACTTCAAATGCATTTTTCTCAGTCCACGATTTTTTGAATAACGACGGTATTGCACCAAAGGCTCGATATGTAATTAACTGAAATGGAATAATGATCGAAAACATATAGGCAGTCAAAAATTGCATGTGATAATTTCTAATTCTGAATTTACACCCGGTGATAAACGCTGCGTTTTTTTTTTCTATTTTCTTTTAAAGTTGTTTCGAAACTCTTGTCGCTTTTACATTGGAATTTTTCAAAGCACTTTTTGGCCTTCTATATTTAACCCTAGAACCATAACGATATTTTATAATACATTAATACCAACGATACGTAAATTGTACGTATGTATATATACATTTCGTTTGATAAATTTTAATAAATGACAAATCTTTGGTAGGATTTCATTTCAATTGTTTTTTTTTTAATTTATTAAAAATATATATTGAAATTACTTTCTTATAAAAAGTAAAAAAAAATTTCAAATATGTACATTTTTCTCCAAATAGCCCCTCATAGTGCATTGATAACAGCAATAACACGTTTTTATTTTTCATCGGCATAAAAGAGACCAACGTCATGTTTTCATCATAAACACAGCACGATGATCCACAGTGCTGCAAACCGAGTAGCTCAGGAGTTATCTCAGCCTTGTTATTTCGTAGTGTGCCAACGTTACGAAAAAATTACGTGCAAGAATTTAACCTTTATTACCAACGATAAGTATGTTTTACGTACAGGCTCTAAGTGCGCATACTGTCAATTCCTTTAAAACATTAAATATGTGTTGCTTTAACACTTTTAAGCATAGCAGCACAATTGATGAGAGCATAGCTAAAATGAATTGGCGTTAGAATGCCGATCACTTTTTTTATATACATGTGAAAAAAAAACTATACGTAAAATTTACGTACATTATGTTTCTAGGGTTAAACGTCTTAAAAGAAAAATCTAATAATAGAATGTAATATAAACAATAAGGCAGTGTTGCCTACTAAGAGTATTCTTTCGCTATTAAGCGATTAAAAGTGTTTTAAATACAGGGTGGCACAAAAGGATCTATATGGTTTGAATTCTATATAACTTTTTTAATAATTTTTTAATTATATTTATTTTTGAGCGATGGTCTTTTTTATGAAAAGTATTTCAATAATAATTTATTTCTCAATATTTCGCTACCAAATAGGTAGCATCGTCAGGAAATAATAATTAGTTTTATTATTTTTAAATTTTTTAATTATTATTTTTACTTTGGTTTTTTTCCAGTAATTTGTGAAGAAGACTTGGGGAATTAATTATGAAACATTCGAAATGAAATTATGGCCATTACAGCCGAAATTTTGCGAAAAGTTATGGAAAATATGCTAAAAAGAGCACGTATGTGCGAAGCAGAAAGTGCACATCACTTACAGGATATCATTTTTCAAAGCTAATTGCAAAAAAATTCCCCAATAATATACTGTATTTAAAAAAAAAAAAAAATTATAATAATCGCATAAATAAAAAAGTTATAAATCATTTAAATTATGTAGCGCATTCTTCGCCACCCTGTATAAGAATGCAGAACGAGCATTATATTATTTCAGTGTTTTCTACTATGAAATATAGTCTTTGCATAAAAAAGTAAATATATAGATCAGTTTTCTCTTTTTACAACCTTAAGAGTACATTTTTCTTAGAAGAAAAATAAACATTTATCCGTTTCTTTTAAAATTATTGAAACGTTATTTAATTGCTACTTTTATCCATGCGAACGTTTTTATCCGTCTTTACCTTATTAAAGTGTGTGCAAAATTTTCAAAAAATTTTTAATACGATGGATCTCTAGATTAAGAGTTGTCAAAGTCTATAAGTAAACTTTTTAACTTGATATGTCAGTTAGACACTAAATAATTTTACCTTTCTATATAAATACATACATAGATTTTAATGAGTCATTAAGTCAATTTGTATTTAATTATAATTGAAAACATTGCCTTACAAAAATTTTACTGAAAATTAAAAATTTTTTTCTTAAGTAAAAAAGATGACAACACTTGGAATTTAAAAATGAAAATAAAACAAAACGAAAGCGTCAGGCGTCGGTATGCCACTTTTTCACCTCAAACTTCTTCTCTGCACCGTTCACAGCATGCAAAACTTACATGCAAACTAAGTCAAAGACAAAAATTCAAAGTCACACTGACAAACAATAGCAGAACGGAACAACATGCCGTTTTCGAGGGCAGCTATTTTTTTTTTTTTTTTTTTTTTTATCTGGGACCAGCACTCAGGAGATGACTCCTACACATGCGAAGCATTGTGCTGGAACTATAGGAAAGGGACAGTAGGAGAAACGACAGGAGGTGAAGCTTACTTATTTTTGTAGCTCTGCTTTCGCACGTTCTTTGTTTATACTTTTTTTTTTTTTTTTTTTTTTTTTTTTAGCAGTGCTGAAGCTTCGGTTCAGTAGCCATTTTTATTATTGTTTTACTTCGCCGGTGCTACACAATACCGACGAAGGAGCGCGTTCTGATGCGATTGTGGATTGCTATCAGCTGAATCCGGTATTGTTCAGTGACCAGTGACTATGCCTTCGCCACTGAAACCTTCCGACAACAACTGACACACAAATACACACTAATGCACAGCAGAAAAATGCGAGATGTTTATTTTTAATTTAAAATTTTTAGTCTGAAACTGGGGTTGAACCCAGGTCTGTTTTTGGATTTGTAGTCAACGTGCAGACTACCATCCATCGTGCCATCGCCACCCTCAAGCTATACCCTCATCCTCAGCTTTCTTCATGTTTTGTCTACTGTATGTTATTATCAGTAGATGTAAATTATTATCATTATATATATTTATTATTTTCTATAAATAGACTACGAGAATTAATTCTTCGTTATTTTTTTCTTTTCCAAATGAAGTGCTAAATTTATCAACTCTAACTTACAACAGTCCTTGGCATTACTTGATTTTTGTTACCATTAACCGTGTACACATGTTTTATTTTTTGCTTTTTTTCCCTGCTCTACTCGAAGCAAAGACATTCCTTTTTTTCGTTGTTTGTTCTACTTGAAGCAAAGACTTTCTTTGTTTCCTCAAGTATTTACATCGCCATATGTAATTTGTTTTGACACAACACAATTTCGATGTTTAAAATTGTTTGGTTTGTTTTCAAATTGCACTGGCATCTGCTCCGTAAGGAAATTCTCCCAAAAAATTAATTGGAATATTGTCACAGCCGAAATCTATGTACATTAAAGTATAAAAAGAAGTTGAACATTTTTGATACTAAGACCGCAGCTTCAAAAGTAACAAATTTTGGCGCTCACGAAAACCACATAACAGAACAGAAGGCATTAAGTGATGTATGTCATTGCTATGGGATGCACAATATTCTGATTCCTCACACTTATTTCCTTTCGAATCTTTCTAATCCTTAATTCAACTTATATGCTCTTAAAATAACACACAAGTTCAAGAAAACTGACAAGAATTACCACATATGTACTTTTAAATTGTTTATTTTCGAGCTTTCTTTAGATGAGGGCACAAATCAAGAATCAACACAAGAACAAATTTTTGAAAATATCCGACTACACAAGGAGGTGATACAATCTGTCAAACTACAGCCATGGCCTATACGAAAAAAACTGAAACTAGTGCGGCAGGTAAGAGAGAATAAAAATAACACTTGATAACACAGAAAAGATACTTGAAATAAGGCGCCTACTACACAATCAGTCAGTCATGGGGACAAAAGCCAACAATTGCTGGCATTGCGCCTGTAAAGATTTTTTAAATGCTTGAGATGTAAAATTCTTTTAAATATGTGTGCTATTTTATAGTCTTTAAATTTCTGATACATTTCAGATTTAAAATTTATTTTCAGGCAAAAACTTATGTGGCACGCCATGAGGGTGCGCTCCAGGAACGTTTCGCCATGTCACGCAGTACACGAGACTTGTGGGCACGTTTTAAAATTTTAATGGCAGCTGTAAGTGATTTTTTTCTATTAAATTCTTTCTTTTCTTCTGTGAGTTTTTTACTTTTTACCATTTATTTATTTACTTTTTTTTAATATTCATTTCAAAAAAAAACCTATAGAACCAGAACATCCATCCACCCATTTCTCTGCAGTCAAAAGTCAGTACGATTTATCATCGACAGTCTAAATGAGAACCGGCATGTAAAATTTAATATATGCATATTGAATATGGCAGGCATTTATTTATTTATTTCTGTTTTGATATCCCAGGAAATTGTTGTGTTATGCAAATTAAACTCATGTGATTTAAAGGTTTCCAAAGTACCATAGGTCCCCTCCTGTTGCCTTAATTATTATTTTTTATTGAGCACAAAATTAATGATGGATGATGGATGTTTAAGAGGAAATTTTTCTTATTATAGAAATTAGCTCAGAGCATGAGATTTTTCACATAATAAATTTAAAAAAAAATCTAATCAATACTGAAACAGTCTTACTGACTGTTGTTAAGGAAAATTTTGTAGATTGAATGTAAAGTACAATGTCGATAAGTAACAACTTATTAGAAATAAATTTCTTTTCAATGCTGTTTGCTTGCTGCTCTCATGCATTGTAAGCTACAGTTGTAGTGGAATGTATTTCGTAGGTGCGAAAAACAATTGCCATTTATTTACACCGATTTTTGACTTAATAAATAAACTGCTGTGTGGAAAAAATGTGTGTCAATTGTTCCGAACGTGCTATTTCTAAAGCTTATTGTAGCAGGTGTTCTTGAAGGACAAGCACGTGAAGGTTAGATATGAAACAGTATTTACATTGTGCCAATTAACTCCATTCAATAACAAATGTCACGTACGTTACTAAGTTTTAAACATAAGAAATTTTCCCATAACCAAAGTAGTCGCAACTCTGCAACAATACCAAAAACAACAGGCATTTTTTTGGTATAAAACACAATGCAAATTTTAATGACAGATGACAAGAGAAAAAAAAAAAACAAAATTTTTATTTATGTATGTATGTATCAATTGTTTTTTCACTGCTCGCTGTCACACACAGGCTACAATAGCAAGAATGACATCAATTTAATTCATGGATGCCTAATTGGATTTGCAACGTTCTCTCAAAATAAGTAAATGCTAGGAACACAATTGAAACGAACGAGACGAATTATTCGTTGTGACATTTCGTTCTCAGACATAAAACACATTTGTTTCATATGAAAATAAACTCAATACCGCCGTGGACGAAATTCGTTGGGCGTGACGTACTCTGAAATACATTTATTTCTGTCATACGCCGACAACCGACGAACAAATTAGTACAGAATTAACGTTTTTCTTTTTAGTCTTCATATATATCTGTAAATAAAGTTATTTTTATATATGATTCTAATTGTGCTTTTTCCCTTATAAACTATATGTGAAATTTATTATTACATACTTTATGATATTCTCATACAGTATGAAAAATATCATAAAGCATTTTATTACAAAAGCAACTCAATAATTGAGGAGGAAAGCATATCCATATAGTACTATTTCGTTAACGCTTACTTAGCTCATCAGTGGATTTTCCTAATTTTTGAATACAAACCCAAGATCTATATGTTTAAAATTCAATTAATCAAACGAGAATTGTTTGAATATTAAACATACAAACCAAAAAATCTATAAACAAAAACATAACAATCCATGAGTTTACTTTTATAACACACACATACATATTTCTATTTTTAGTTTTTTATTCTCATCTACACTAGGCTTGCCATCGGCCAGCATAACTAATGTATTTTGAATCAAATGAAAAAATTAAAAAATGAAACAAAACAAAAGAAACAAAAGAATATCAAAATTTAATACCGTGCATATGTAGTATTTTATATTAACTGAATTTATTTTGGGAATACATGTGTTACCGTACACAGACAGCAAACAACTTTGCTGATTATGACAGCTGCGATTTTTTCGTCGTAATTGTGCGCCGCTCTGCGAATTTGCAACGAACTTTTACGGACGAATTCGTTGACCACGACGAAGTCCGTCGTTCGTGCCAATTGTGTTGTGTAAAAATTAAAAATTAAATGTAAACAAATTTAGACATTCACGTCGTGTAGAACATGAACGAGCAAAAAAAATTCTCCTGATTAGTAGAACATACTTGATAAATATATTAAGGCCATAACCAGGAAGCAGCAGTTCGCTGAATTTTTTATCTTGGACCAGCACTAGGGGAACCGGGGAGGTGGAGCTTCACTATCTTACAAATCTGCTTTTTCATGATCTTTGTTTTATAGCACTGTTGAAGGCCATCTGATGTCAAGGAGACGTCTTAAATTTTGAAGCTTCGTTTTAGTGGCCATTTTTAGTAATTACACACGTATTTCACATCGTTGGTGCAACACCATACGTTGGAAAGACGGCCCTCTGAACTGCTTTTGGATTGGTATCAGCTGAAGCCGGTACTGTTCACTGACCATAATGAATGCCAGTGCCACTGAAACCTTCCGACAATAACTGATACAAATGCACAGCTGAAAAAATGCGAGATGTTTTTATGATTTAGTCTGAAATTGGGATCGAATTGGGATTTGTTGTATTTGTTGGTTTTTGTGCTTCTTTTCTTTTGATTTGCTGCATTGTTTTTGTTATGTGTTAATTTATATTTTTGTATTTTACTTATTTTAGTTCACTTTTTTTTCTATAAAATTATTTATTTATGACACAAGCAGCTATTTATGGTTATGGCAAAGCAAATATACTTATGGTTGCGGTACTGATTATGACTGTGGCAAAATTTCTTATGTTTTAAACTTAGAACATAAACGATTAGCGCAGAGCTATGTTGACATATACGCGAATTCATAACAGGTGAACTCAATAGCCCAGCTGGCCAACTATTTATCACTGTTTAATGTCAAATTTTATGAATTATTTTGACAGAACACAATGATTTTTGGTTGTTCTTGTAATACTAAGTTTACCTGGTATCAATTCGCCTTGGTTCTATAATTTCTGTGATTTGATATGATACTAGCAGAGTAGCTGTAGTTTTTTCTTTTTTCATTTTAAAAAGAAAAGTCTCTTGAAATACTATTCATTTTCAATTCGATTACACTCTTGTTTACTTCTTCTGTCATAAGTTAATAATATTACAACGTTTAAGCTTAATTTTTGTCCTTCTTTTGGTTTTGAGCAGCGTTGGCGTCATTGGAAACGTGAAACTGCCAGTTTTCTGACGGTCTTGATACCGTGGGAACTGCGCATAAAAGAAATCGAATCACATTTTGGCTCAGGTGTTGCCTCATATTTTACATTTCTACGTTGGCTAATGTGGGTAAATGTGATGATTGCTTTACCAATTGTGATTTTTGTAATTGGACCTGAGGTGAGTGCATGAGTGTATGTGCGTGATAAACACAAAATGAATATATTTTATTTACAAATTATGCCCAAGAGTAAAGATTTGCAGGTGTTTTGTTATTTTGCTTTTATTTTTTTTTTATTACACCAGCTATTTGTTTTATTATTATTGTTCTTATCTTTGGAATAGTACTTTGCCACCAAACATGACGAGACAGACCCTCGAAAAAAGATGTCCTCCAAGGAATATGAAGTGGCCGGAAATCTTTTTACCATTTGGGAATTTGAAGGATATCTTAAGTATTCGCCCATGTTTTATGGGTAAGTTGAAAATTTCTTTATAATCTTATTTTGTGTTAAATTTTATTATCCTGAACACACCATCTGGTATGCTCGTTTTGATAAGTCTATAACCATGTTTTCATTACTTTTATTTATTTCTATTTTTATTTTTATTTTTATTTTTCTAGTTATTATTCGAGCTACTCGGGTGCCAGTTCATTGGGTTACTTGCTGCCATTGGCATATTTTTTAACAGCTGTTGTCGTTTATATTTATAGTTTTGTTGCCACATTACGAAAGTAAGTGTTTTGTAGCGATACATATTTAAAATGTTAAATTAAAGCAAATGTAGTGCAATAAAATTTAATTGCACGCAAAATATTGCAAATAAACATGGTTCGTTTTAGATTTTAATGCAGTAACTAAAAGGAAATAAGAGAATGGCAATTGCCCTCCGGATTTTAATTCTTGGTTGTGCTTTTCTTTTAAACACGTACTACGAATCTATGAAAATATACATCCGAGAAATGAAATATTTATTATTATTGTATGTAATAATATTACTTAGCAATGTAGGTCTTTTTTTTTATAAGAAAAAGATTTTTTTTTTAATTTATTTTTCTTTTTTTTTAAAATATAATATATTTTTTGATATATATTTATTAAGCCTGAGGTCTTTTTTATTTTATTATCTTATAATTATTCCTGATGATGTTAACAAGCTGTTAACGAAATATCGAATAATAAAAAACAAAATAAAATAAAAAAGACCTCAGGCTTAATAAATATATATCAAAAAATATAATAAAAAAGGTCAATTAATAATATAATTAAAATAATATAAAATATTTTGATTTTATGTTTGTTAAATAAATTTATTCTAAAAAAATTTAATTTTTCCCGAAGATACTAACCAAGGGTTAGCGAAATATCGAAAAAATAAATAAATTAAAAAACTTTTTTATAAAAAAGACCTACATTGCTAAGTAATATTATTATATACAATAAAAATAGAAGGTCAAATAAAAAGAAGAATTAATATTTATTATTATTATTTGTTTTTATTTTTTTTCGGAAATTTTACGAAATTATAATACTAATTTTAAGCAATATTATTTTCAAAATATTTAACTTATTCAACAAAATATTTTATTAATTAAAAGAAAATACATTGAAATTGACTTATAAGAGGTTAGCTAGTTTCAATGCGCCTTTCACTGTTGCTAATGCAGACCTTTACCCCAAAATTTTTCTTAGAACAACTAGAGATATTATATTAAACCTTCTTTTAAATAAATGAGAAGTTCGAGCAATATCAGAGCTGAAACAAGAACTCCATAATCAAGCCGTTTTCACGTTTTCTTACTTGCTATACTAGTAAAAATATATATGTCTGAATAAATAAATATATACTCGTATGTAATAATAAATATATATATTTTGGGAAAAGTAGTGCGTAAAATTAATATTATAATTTAGTATTATTATTAGTTCATGGGAAAATGATTTCCTCAAGATTGGCGGCACATACGTATTCTTTTTTTTTTTTTTTAATAACGACTTTTGGTAAAGTTTTGCTTCTACGTACGGAGGTTGCAAACTTTCTGGCATAGGCTTCAAATAACATCATAGAATATATTTAATTACACGACTTAGTTATTAATTTTAATTAATAATTTTAAATTTTATTTTATGAAATATTTATAACTTTTTTGACAATACAGTAATCCCTTGATTTACGTCACCTCGATTTGCGTTCTTCGATTTACGTCGTCAAATATTGTGTACCTTTTAAATTTCAATTTGCGTCGCCATACGATTTGCGTCGCCATTCGATTTACGTCGCCTCAGTGGCTCACAACTTATTAGCAAAAACCGGGGTATACCTGTGTTAAAATCGTTCTAAGGTGTTTTGGTAGCGTTGAATTTTTTTACTGTCACTACTACTACTACTACTGTTATTCAATCTGTACATGCAAACATTATTGTTTTGTTGATCAAACGCAACGCACTACGCATTACAGGGAGAACTCATTTTTCGGCCGAACATCGTGTATGTGGAACAAACTCCCTGCCGAGGTCTTTCCTGTCACTTATGACGTGGGAAAATTCAAATCAAATGTCCATTCACACTACTCCCTCTATCCTCCTTCCCATAACCTGATTTCCTAGTTCCAGCACAATGCATCGCATGTGTAGGGGTCATCCCCTGAGTGCTGGTCCAAGATAAAAAAAAAAAATATGAGCTCGAAACATACATCTGATAAAGTTTCTGCTTCTCAAACAGAAAGAAAACGAAATATAATTTCAATAAAAACTAAATTAGAAGTTATTCGGGAAAAAAAAGCTTTTATTATCATTGGCAGCCGCCAACAACAGTAAGAACAATTATAAAAAGAGCGGCTGAAATTCGCAGCAGTGCAACAGTGGCTGGGGCTTGTTCTCTTGAAACTACCATTAAAAGGAGGCCAGCTATAATGCAAAACGCTTTTTTGATCATTTAAACTTGGAGGATGAACCACTTACTAACGATATTTGCATTAACAAATTCTTTAAATCAATACGAAACTGAAGAAAGGTCTTTAAATATTGAAATTTCTGCAGACGATTCCCAAATTCTATTGGCAAAACTTTCAGAGGCCTTCTTAGAACACATTAATAAGGCTACAAAAATTTTTGAAGTATTTGACAAAAATGAAGAGAGAGTTGAATTGACAAAAATATCAATTAATTCCAGCATTGCCTACTACTGGCACGTGTATGAACAGAAAAAGTTAATGTTACCTCCAAAGCGAATTGAAGCCTTCTTTAAGCCCATTTCATCGGATATGGCTGTTCTGCAAATGATGACAGCGAAATGTTTATTTCTGAAATACTAACTGATTCTAATGATTAATATACATATCATATACGTTAGTTTGTGCTCATGTTTTCATTAAATTTATGCAATGTGTATTGTATCTTGTATCAAGTTTCTTATATTGAACTATTGAATTTTTTAATTTGCTTATGAAGTATGTTTTTAGAAAAGCATTTTTCTGTACATTACATTGTACATTGAATTTTCCTGTTTTTACTTTACTAAAGCTGCTTCTTGCTACTGAATTGTTAAATTTTTTACGTTTTTAATAAAAAATAAACATTTTTAGCAATATATGTGTGAGAAATTTTAAATTCGATATACGTCATTTCGTTTTACGTCTCTATTTTGCGGAACCAATCGCAACGTAAATCAAGGGATTACTGTACTTAACTGCAGAAATTGCAGTTGGCAAATTTAATTCTTTATTTATTTTTGGAATTTCTCAATATTAGTTAAAAGGCTTTAAATTTGTAATAGTGATGGAAATCTTGTACTTAAATCAAACAAATATAAAATAGTTACATTAATAAAGAAAGTCACTAACTAGTAATTTACTTTTCATGAATTGAAAATATTTCCATAGATATTTAAATATTTGTAGTCGAGAAAATTCGAAAGAAAAGTCAATTTGTAATGTAAATTCCTTAAGCAATTCTCTGTTAAAACACACCAACTTCTTTTTATCACTTTTGTTTTAGTTATATGAAATTATGAGAAAAGTAATATGTATGTGTATCACTATATACTCAATTTCCCAAGTTACAATAATTTTTTTATCCATCTCTTTGGCATAAGATCTTTTCCAGTTTATAAAAGTGGCACTTGAAAATATTGGGAGAGAACGGATGATTTGCGTATTACTGAGGTTCAGTAAGAAATTCGATTACTGGAGGTGGTGCTGACTAGGCACTGCGCTTTAGTGACTAACACTTTGAGAATGACCTCGAGTTTCTATGATTATGTAATGATTATGCTCTGCTTCACGCAGAACGAACTTCAGGTCCTATACCTTCGATGTGTTTTGATGAACTATCATAAATGGAGCTAAAGGAATTTTTGTGCTTTAGTGAGGCAACGGGACCTCTGGAATGATCCTGGTTATTTCATGGCTGAGATGTCAGAGATTTCAAAGCAACCGAACTGACGGGTCTAAGTGAGCCAACTCTCTGTAGGGACTGCCCTTGTAACCTAACCTAACCTATGTACATATCGCTCATTTACTTCAATAACGTCATAATCCAAAAACTATACTTTTCCAGTTAATAGTGCAGAATAATTCTTCATAACGGCCTTTATCTTGTGTAAAAAATCCATGCAAGCAAATAGCTTTAGAAGTCAACTCCTGACAGAAGAATATATTTTCATTTCCCCATTAAGAGGCATGTAAATTGAAAATTTTAAGTACGTTTTTTACAAAACTACTTTTTTCGGTGTTGTGTTACTATTGAAGACAGTAATATATGTCTTCTAGGCTAAAATATAAAAAATAAATGATGTGGATAGGAAGTTTTCTTCAAAGAAATTTATTAGTACTTTATTCCATTTTACTATGATACAAGTTGGGAATAGTTTGTTGTATAGAACTAAACTTTAGCCGTGGCTTCGCTCCCTTTATTAACTCCATCGGTTATACAGGGTGTCTGGTAGCAGAAATTTCCCCCCCGTCGCCCTCGTGGTCCAATTTTTGATAATGTACATAGCCTATGTCAATTTCTAATCGTTGGAAAAAGAGAATATAATTAAAATTTTTCTTCCCCGTAAAAAGCGACTTTGGTATTTACTGTATTTTTATTCCCATATATTATATCTTCTTAGCTATTATTTCTACATTTAAAGATGCATAAAAATAATTTAAAAAAAAAGGTAAATATGTATTCTTAGCAATAGAAATATATCTCATTCCCTAGAGTCTACTGCAGTCGCACATAAAAGTCCTTAACTTGAATCCATTAGGACTAATAAAAATGCAACGACTCGACGATTTCTTGAAGCACACAAACCTGCTACCCAAGCCGCTGTACGAAAAGAAGATAAACATTTTCAGCAATAAATACATTTTTCTCTAGAGGCTCCTTTTCAATGAATAACAATAAGCAAAGAACATTGAGTGCGACAACCGAGACTACAACGATTCATTCAGTCAGTTCATGACAGAAACACTTTCATGGCAGGCAAAAAATCTTCAATATGCTGAGCACGTGCGGCAATGAGATTCATTGACAGTATTGAACTTGTTAGAAGAACATTTGTTAGTTTGCAGTATGATACGAGTACGCGTTTTACTAAGCGGGGGGTCAATGTAGGTAAATGATTTGAATTGTTGGCAAGACATGAATTCAAAAGGGAAATTACTTGTGTGTGTGGGTGTGTGTGTGTTTTAAAAGAAATCTTTGCTATTGGTTTGGGAGTGATTAAACGATGGCACAAGTTCCTTGATATTACAACGATTCCTTGCTACAAACAATGCGTAAATGTCAGTATATTTATGAGATCTGTTGATGGAAAATTTGTTCTCATACATTCTTAATTACGTGTACGTTTAACAAATTCGAATGTCTCTGCGGTGGTAATCGTTTTCATGTCACATATAAATCCGCAAATTGGAAACAAACAGAAAAGTTAAGTTACATAAATAAAATAATAATTAATGATATTAATGAAAGTTATTGGAATGGATGGCATCTATTGCGTTCTTTTTACTTTATTGACATTTATTCGATTTCATTGTGGTATACTGACGCTAAACGGGCGTTAATTAGTCACCCGATTAATATAAAATTTACTATTTTCGATTATATTATATATTGTAAATCGGTAATTAGTTTCAATTAACTGATTTAAGGAAATTTTACGTGCGTATTTTCTAGCATTTCGTTTAAAAAAAAATTTTTACACTTTTAATTATTTACTTCCCTCGGTAGTAGTCTATTACAATTTAGATTTCTCATAAATTCTAATGAGTGAGTAGTTAGGTCGGATTCCTGGCCCGGACAAGTAAAAAAAAATTTCCTGAGTCTTCTTTGTTACAGCACTATTCTTCATCGGTATTCGGAAGGGATTTTTTTCGGTATTCTAATGCTAATGAGGTAAAAACGGGTAAAATCGATAACCGTGTATCGATAACGATATCTCAGAAACTACGACAGATGGAATAAAAATTATAAAAGTATATAAATGTTGCTGAGAAATTAGCGGATAACTGATAAACTGAATTTTGGTGCTTTTCTTTCCAAACATACGAGTATATCTCCAAAAGTATTGTATATCCGTAATGTTTTCCCCTAAAAAAAAATTTCGAATATGTTTTCTTAATTTTTCGGATTTCGAATATATAAAGGGTGGGCAAATTTGAGCTTAGGAAGTAAATAGGCTGTCAAATGATGAAATGTTAAGAATTGAGCTCTCATCCTTTGACATTTATTTAGTAAAAAGTTGGGAAATGTTAACCATGGAACGCTACACTCTTGACCAACTCCAACCTTCGTCGGTATTATGTAGCATCGGCGAAGTAAAATAATTACAAAATATGGCTACTAAAAACGAAGCTTCAAAATTGTATACGTCTCCTTGACATCAGAGACGCTACAACACTGTTATAAAAATATAAATAACGTGCCAAAAGCAGTGTTGTAAGATAGTGAACCTTCACCTCTTATCATTTCTTATACTATCCCTTTCCTCGAGTTCCAGCACAATCCACCGCATGCTGGTCCAAGATAAAAATAGAATTTTAATGCTGAAAATTTACTACGAAGGAAACCAACGCATTTTTCAACAAAATCATCTTTAGTGATGAGGCAAACAAAATTGTCACATATGGGGTTCATAAAAGCAGTATTCGAAAAACCATTACATCCAAAGAATGTGACCGTATGGTGAGGTGTGTGGTCAGGCGGCATATCGACCCGTATTTGTTCGAAACTGAGCAAGGAAACGCTGTCGCCATGTATTCTCTGCGCTACCAAACCATGATAACCGATTTTTGTGGCTTTAATAAGCTAATAGTGACATCAGTGACCTTTGGTTTCAGCAAGACAGCGCCACAAGAAACACAGCCGGCCAAACAATTCATTTATTGCATGAGAAATTTCCCTGTCGCACAATTTCTCGATTTGGCGATGTATGTTGGCCGCCTCGTTCTTGTGATTTAACGCCACTGGATTATTTTCTCTGGGGCCATTTGAAAGACCAGGATATTGGGAGCAAACCACAAACAACTGACGTTCTAAAAGATGAAATACGGCTCTGCATTCGCAAGAGAAGCGAAATTTTGTGCCAAAATGTGGTTCAAAATTTTGTGAAAAGAGCAGACGTCTGTCGACGTGGTAGAGTTGGACATTTATCCGACATCGTATTACATTATTAATTCCCGTATTTCTACTTTAAATTCGTATCAATAAACCTGAATAAGTCAAAAAGAAGTGTGTTTTTAAGCCAATTTACTTCCTAAAATCAAGTTTGCCTATCGTTTATATATGTATGGGGTAAAATTATACCTTCGTACTTTTATGCCATTTAAACGTGAATTTTTAACTATTTTTATCTACCCTCCTAATATGGGTATCAAATTAAAGGTATTTTTCAGAAGGGAGCCTAAGATATAATCAAATCTCTGCAAGTACATTAGGGCGGGCGTCACAAAATGGCGGGCTACTATTTTTTTAAACGCCACAATGATATTGGTATCAAATGAAAGGTATATTGAGGAAGAGAACTCAAAGTCAAATGAAATCACTATTAACAGAATATGGCGTACGCTTCAAAATGACGGACTTTTATTTTTTTCCGATTTAAATTATATGGATATAAAAACAAGGAATTTTTGAGAAGAACTATAAATAAAGTGGAATGGTTACTTTTCAGAAATTCTGCCTTTTGAAAGGTACGCTTTTGTACACATATAACTTTTGAAAATGTACTTTTTGGAAATGGTTATTTTCCAAAACTCTTTGAAAAATTTCACTTTTTGGAGAATGTACTTTGTGGAAAAGATAATACTTGAAAAATGTACTTATTGGAAGTATACTTTTTTTAAAAAAAAAACCAATATCTAGAAAATATTGGCGGGTAAGCGCAACTAGGTTAATCTTATTCATTCATTATTTATACATTCACAGACGTTTCCTGTTACTAATTACTTTTTCAAATAGAAAGAATAAAAGAAAAGAATGTGGTAGCGCGAAAACGGAAGAACAGATTGAATGACAACAGAGACGATTATTTACAAATTTTATTACGAATAAGCAAACAACGGCCTAAAATAAAATATTAGATTTTAATGTGTATTTCCGAGGAGATAAGAAACACTTCAATTTTATAACAAATCCTGTTTTCTATTTATTGATCTTCTTTAACATTTATTTGAGAACCTGGTGGCAGCTGCGCATAATTATGTATCCTTTATCAATTTATTAATTTTAGACTTTACTAATTGCTTTTTATTTGCTTCAACGCTATCTTCTATTAATTAAACTCGTAACTTTGAATTATTTTATTAGTGCTTCCTAATAAATTTTCTCCAATTGAAATCGTTCCGTTTCGAACCGAAACCACAACTTGCAAATAACACGTACAACAAGTAGAGGGAAAACAAACAACTAACTAAATTGGGAATACGAAGTTAATCTGTTAAGTTGATACAAGAATTGTTGACTTGATTAGAGTGCTTCTGAAACAGGTCACCATGATGGTAATTTATACAGTTTCTTATTGTTTTAATGGATAATTAATACACTGTGGTATGAATTAATCCAGAACTGAATATAATATTGCATAGAGCATTAAAAGAGAAAACAGTAGAACAGAAAACCACCCACCGACCACATTTCCGCTACAATAATGATACAGAATAGAGAATGGTACATCTCATTTGATTTGATAAATTTATAAGGAAATGAAAAATGTCTATTGGAATGTTCTTCAACTTTTATTGCCTTTCTTAATGAAAGTTTTAATTAATTCATTCTTATACTCCGTGACCTTTTGCCTACAATTTGAGGTGGCATAACAAATGATTATCCATTTACTTCATTCTTTAACTTGCAGAATGGCAGAGAATTCACGAAATTCTAAATTATCTTCCAAAGACGATGAATGTACATTTTCATGGAAACTATTTACAGGCTGGGATTTTATGATTGGTAAGTTAAATTCATACTGAATTCTTTAAGTTTTAACAACATAACAAATTTCCTCGCTTATCCTTATAATAGGTCATGCGGAAACAGCACATAATAGGATTGCATCCGTAGTAGTTGGTTTCAAAGAAGCGTTGTTAGAAGAAGCCGAAAAGAAAAAGGATAAACGCAAGTAATTTTCCCACAAGTTTTTATTTCTTTTCCTTCTTTTTTCTATACGTTTTTTATGCGCCACTCAATTTATGGGAAATTTAATTTTCTTCTTTTTACATCTTTATTCTATTTTACATTGTATAATAATAATGGTGCATTGCTGCTTGGTGGTTTCAGTTGGCGCATTATTTTACAACGTATTTTAGTTAATATTTTAGTGATGACATTACTGGCTGCTTCCGGTTATACCGTAGTGGCACTGGTAAATAAGTAAGTAAATGAGCTACTGGGAATAATTTTATTACCAAAGTAATTTTTGTAGAGTAGATTTTATTTGAGAGAAGATGTTGACCAGCGACAACGAATGATAGGGATCTCTCTGCAGCATTAAATACGTTTCCTATACTTTTCGGCTGTAGCAAACACTTGCTCAAACTTAAATATATGTATATCTCTATATTTTTTTTTTATCTTAGACCAGTACTCAGGATGCAATTCATTGTGCTGGATCTAGAGGAAGGGGATAGTAGGTGTTTCAATTTTATTTGTGAGAACTTTGCTTCTATGTGGAATTTTCATATAACAGGCCTTTCCAAAGTATGTGAAAAATTTGAAATGAGTTTCAATGTCCCACGATAGCTGGGGTTCAGCTGCTGTAAGTGGCCTGGGGTTTCTTAGGAAGTGTTCACTTTCTGTTTATTTATAGCTCATTGCTCGAAGTACAAAGCAATTGATGATCAAACAGCTTGAGCTTACACTTTGAGGCTTTTGTATGTAACTTCGCATACATGCTGTGTATCATTATTTTCACCGTTATCAAGATCAGTCATTAAAGTAGAATAGACGTAACACTTCTCAAGTGAGCCATAATTTTCGCTTTAAATTTGCATAATTTGTAAATGTTGCTGTGGCTGTTATTCTCGTGTTTTGACATTTTACGCTAAATAAAACTTATTTGTTGTAATAATAGAAATAATAGAAACTTTTTTGCTATAGATTTTCTAATTTAAATTATTTAAACTTTAAGTTTTCTTTTCATTTGACCTTCTATTTTTACTGTATGTAATAATATTACTTAGCAATGTAGGTCTGTGTTATAAAACAGTTTTTTAATTTATTTATTTTTTCGGTATTTCGCTAAAGCTGGTTAGCAACTTCAGGAAAAATTAAATTTTTTTTCGAATAAAATTATTTAACAAACATAAAATAAAAATAAAATAAAATAAAATAAAATAAAATAAAATATTTTATATTATTTGAAAAGAAAATTTTTTTTTGTCAATTACAGTGCACTCGCGATAATATGAAAATCCCAAAATATGAACACCCCAAAATATGAACACCCCAAAATATGAACACTCTTTTCCTTCCATCAACTACTCTAAAATATGAAATTGTGCGAACCTCTAAAATATGAACAGCTTATTTTGGTAGTTTTTTTTAACGGATTTTATCTAGACAGTTTTGAAATCGAACTCAATTCCGATTCAACTGCATAATAATTTGGGAATTTCCTTAGCAATTTGTTTTTAACTTATCTTCAACTGTCCATAAAAGTTTCATTCATTCACCAAAAGGTGAATCACAGAATTTTGAACATAAGTTTAAGTTTTACAAAGATTGAATTGCTGTTTTGTTAATGCAATAAACAATAAATAAAAAAATTAACATAAGAAACTAATTTTTTTTTTATGGACAAAACGTTTTTAAAGGTAAATTAGTTGCCTTTCGCAAATAAGAACAATCTCGCAAAAGTGAACTGGGTTTGTCTTCATTCGGTCATATTATCGCGAGTTCACTGTATATAAAAGTATTTTGAAAAAAATGTTTCTTTTCTTTTTTTATAAAAATTCAAATTTTAAACTTTGTTCAAAAAAAAACTTTAGAGAAATGATTCTCGTATGGAATAAGCGATACATTGACACTATAATTAAGGCAAAATTGTTGCATTCAAATTGGAAGTTTTTTATTTTAGAAATAATACAAAAAATGTTTAACAAAATTTTATAGTGCGCCATTAACTTTAGACGCACATTATTATTATTTTTAAAACACTATTAGCACTAACATGAGATCACATCATTTATGATCTGGCCCCAAGTTAAATCAAATTTGAAGAAAATTTAAAATTTCTTCTTTAGTTTTAAAAAATCATTGCTTTTGTTCATATGAATTTTTTTAAAAACAAAAATTAACAAATTTCCACTACTAATATAAAAATTGAGTAACGTAACGTGTTCGTCGATTTAGCGAAGAAAGTGGTTCTATAGTTAATAGCACATGTATACGATGGTTTCTCTCTTGAAAAGTAAACTAGCCATCGGGTAGATTGTATGTCTTAAATTCAAAGATTTAATATAAATTTTGTAGATAGAATAAAAATATAGCATTACGTATTCATAAAAATAATTTTGAATTTATAGAAGGTATATTGATTGAATTTGATATGAAAATTTTTAATAAATAAAAAAAATTGTGAATACGGCAGTTACTCTTTTTAATTTACATATTAACTGAATTTATTTTGGAAATATCTCTTTATATATATATGATTCTAATTTCAAAATTGTGCTTTTTCTCGAAAAAAAAAATATATGAAATGGATTATTACATACTTTATAATATTCTCATAAAATATTTTTTTTTATTTATTATTATTAGTATATTATTATTATTATTGAGTTTGCTTTTATAAAAAATACTTTATGAGAATGTCAGAAAGTATGTTTCATATATTTTTTTTTCGAGAAAAAGTACAATTTTGAAACTTTTTAATTTACTTAATATGTATTCATTTAGACAATGCAAATTTCCTGGAATAAGCGACTTGTTTTATAGCAGTATTGAAGAGCCTCTGATGTCAAGGAAACCTGTTACATTTTTACGCTTCGATTTCGTAGCCGTTTTCAGTAAATATTTTACTTTGCCGGTGCTACACAATAGCGACGAAGCAGGGCATTCTGATGTGCCTGTGGATTGGTGTCAGCTGAAGGCGTTACTGTCCAGTGACCAGTGACTATGCCTTCGTCACTGAAACCTTCCGGCAACAACTGACACAAAGCCACACTAATGCACATCAGAGAAAATGCGAGATGTTTTTATGATTTAGTCTGAAATTGGGGTGCAACGTAAGACTTTTTGTTGCCTTTAGTTTTGTAGTTAACGTGCAGACTACTTCAGCCATCGTACAAAAGCTACTTGCATTCAAATACGGGCCGTTATATCCCATCGGAAGATAGGATTCGAACTCGGGCCTTCCACATCTTCATCGAATTTTCCAAATAAAAATTTCACTAAGATAAAAATGTATAACTTAAAATTAGTTACAATCTGTTGCTTGATTTTGTGTTAACAGTTGTATTTGGCTACACAGTTTCATTTAAGTGGTTACGTTTTAGTCGAAAGATTACTCAAAAATAATGAAAATGCAATGAAAATTTACAATTGAAATAGGCTTATTTTCGATATTCCATTGTCTTTGACAGATCAGAAGAACTTGCCCGCCAAGATAATTGGATCAGTAGGAATGCTGTTAACGTCACCATGACTTTACTTTCGTTTTTTCTACCAATGATTTTCGAAGCATTGGGTCTTTTCGAGAACTGGCATCCTCGCCAACAATTAAGACTTCAATTGGCTAGGTAAATATAACTCTATTTATACCATTATAGCGACCCTTTAGCGGCAAATGATCGTAAGCGCCACAAACCCTAAATTTACTGGATAAAGTTTTTGCCTTTTATTTTTTTTATTTTCCTTTATATAAAGCATGACTTGCGATCAAATCAAACAACAATTTGAATATTTTAGAAATTTTAAACCCATAAAATGTTTCCCTACAAATTATCTCTTGCGATCATTTGGTGCTAAGGGGTCATTATTATTTTATTAGAGGGCTAAATCAACGTAACAAATTATTTCGTTTTACAGAATTATGATTTTAAATTTGCTGAATTTATACTCGCTGATGTTCTCATTCATATACAAAATCAATAGTAAAGAAAAACCTTTAATTGATTTAAAAATAAAAAATGACACAGCAGCCATGGATCTGGCGAAATTAACGGAATTTTGGCAGGCATTCACAGCCATGACCACAATAGCACCGAATGAAAATTCATTGTCAACGGAGGACCTTTCAACCACTCCAACAACCACGCTAAATGCAATTACCGATGCCGTGATGACAACAACTGCAACCACGTTAATGAAAGTTAGATGTTACAACATCACTGTCAAATGCTCAAAACCATGGCGAGTAATTACCAATTTTCCCTCAACTACAACAGTGGCTGCCACGACCACTTTATTGTTACTGAATTTAACTACAACCATGATGCCAACTACATTTACAGAAGCACCGATGACGACCACAGAACAAACAACATCAACCGCATGGACACCTTCAACAACGACAATTGAAGTTACAGCTCCGACAACGACTGAATTAACCACAATGCAATCAACACTGCAGCCCACCACAGAGTATACGACCGATGCATCTTATGTTTATGAGGATACTTCGTTTAGTACCACAGAAGATGACATCTTCAGTACATCTCCATCGTTGCCACTAAGCTCAACAACAACTACTGAAAGCCCCGGCAATGACTCACAATTTGCCTACTACGATTATTTTGCCGGGTTTGATATGAATGATCCCACTTTGGTCGATTTCAATGAAGCTGATGAATTAAATGATCGAAATAAGAGAGATTTAAGCGACACACAAATCCAGGCAAATGTTTTCGAGGCGTCTTCCAAAGAAAATAATGTTTATAAGAACTTTAAAGAAGCGGCAAGGAAAAATGATCAAAAGCATGCCAAAGGACCCGACCCAATTTCCTTGCAACTTTTACGAACCTCCAAGTATGGTAGAAAAGATCGTTATACTACCGCAACTCCAATACAAACAAATCTCCTCACCACTTTCTCAATACCCAGCATCGCCGCCACCAGTCAAAAATTAACAACACCATACTCAGCGACAACTACAAACAATAATGAATTTACAACCAACAATTATTTATCATCATCCACCCCTGCAACGCAAATTGAGACGGACACAACAGCTGCTGGAAAATCATTATTGTGGCAACGCAATGAACTTTTACAAAAGGTTGCTGAATTCTTCATAACTTCAACACTAAAACCCATCGATGAGGATACAACCACAGCAGTACCAACAGCAATAACAACGACCACAATATTGCCCAAACAACAAGAGCATGAATTAATTGAAAGCCAATTTAGTACTGATGGAATGTCTGAGGTGTCCACTACACCCTTTTACATTGGCAATCAGGACATAGGCCAGACGTCATTCTATGAATGGAGTGAAATTGATGATGGCAATTTTGAAACATGCGTACGTACTGTGTGTGACGATGACTTTACAACAATTACATCGTCGACCGACTTCGACGGCACAACAATGGCAACCGTTACGACAACAGAACTGACAATTTATCAACAGTATATAAAGAATTTAACGAATATTAAAAAGACTTTTAAAGAAATTGAACAAAATTTGACCACAATGTGCTGGGAGACGTCATTGGGTCAGGAATTGTCTAAGGTCATCGTGTTTGATGGGGTAAGTCGGATTTTTAAATTCCATTGAAATAAATCTGTATTCGTATAGCAGTGCAACTGCTAAAATAAATTTTTAAAGATTTTCAATATTTTTTTTGAATTGAATACTTTATTTTTTCACAAATCATTTATTGCATCTTTAATATGTATGTGGCTAACAAGAAGTAGACTTCCCCAAAGTGGACAGTCGCTTTGGGCGAACACTGTTGCTGTTGCTGGGTTCCGACAACATTTCATTTTGCAATCGCAATTTTTCTTCAAGACACATTCTTCCTCTACTTACACATATCTACGCTTCCTTCGGTGTCCGATTATTTTAGATTCCACTGTATATAAATATATATATATATACTGGGTGGCGCATAATTCATCACCCCATCGTAAGATGTAATACGCATTAATTAATGACGAAGAGGAAGTATTTCCAATTAACGGGTGTCCCAACAAGAACGCAAAACGGGAAATGACTGATGCAGCAATTGAATTGTTTCTCTGGCTGTATGACATGTTGTGCCGTCTTGTTGAAACCACATGCCCTCCACATTCATTTCTTCCATTCTAGGCACGAAAAAACTGGTTATCATTTCACGATACTGAACACCATTGACTGTTTGCAATTGACCTGCCTCATTTTCATAAAAAAAAGGTCCAATGATTCCTCCAGCCCAAAATCCACACCACACAGCGACAGGTTGAGGATGCATTTGCTTCTCTTGAATCACTCAAGGATTTTCCACACCCCAAATGCGAAAATTCTGCCTATTGACGAAGCCATCAAGATGGAAATGGGCCTCGTCACTGAAGATGATTTTATCGGCAAAATTTTGCTAAAACAATTTCACAATGAGAATGCGTTGTTCATTCGTGTAGCGCTCCATATTTACTAACCTCGTACCTTCTAAAGGGTGGTTAAATTTCAAGGGCCGATGTTGATTTTGAATAAAACACAAACTATTTAGGAAATTATTGTAATTTTATTTTATTATGATATATTGGTATTACTCAATTATGTATGGAACAAAATATCGACCAAATGGGCGCCGCGACCACGGCAACAGTGGATGATAAATTTTCGAAGAAAATCATCTTCAGTGATGAGGCACATTTTCACCTCAGTGGATTCGTCAATAAACAGAATTGCCGCATTTGGGCGAATGAGAATCTAAGAGTGATTGTCGAAAAACCAATGCACCCACAAAGAGTGACTGTTTGGTGCGGTTTATGGGCTGGCGGCATCATCGGGCCGTATTTTTTCCAAAATGAGGCCGGTCAGGCAGTTACTGTGAATGGTGTTCGCTATCGTGAGATGATAACAAACTTTTTATGGCCCGAATTGGAAGATATGGATGTGGACGATATGTGGTTTCAGCAGGACGGTGCCACTTACCACACAGCTAACAAAACAATGGCTCTTTTGCGCAACAAATTCAATGGCCGTGTTATCTCACGTAATGGCGATGTCAATTGGCCGCCAAGATCATGTGATTTGACACCGTTGAACTTTTTTCTTTGGGGTTATTTGAAAGAAAAGGTGTACGTCGATAAGCCAGCAACAATTCAAGACCTAAAGGATGAGATAATTCGGCACATTAACGGCATAGAACCTCCATTATGCCTCAGGGTCATCGAAAATTTGGACCATCGGATGGAGGTGTGCCGCCGTGGTCGCGGCGCCCATTTGGCCGATATTTTGTTCCATACATAATTGAGTAATACCAATATATCATAATAAAATAAAATTACAATAATTTCCTAAATAGTTTGTGTTTTATTCAAAATCAACATCGGCCCTTGAAATTTAACCACCCTTTACTAGCAAGCAATAACAATTGTTCACATGTCAAACAATGACACTTCGAATGGCGCCAAATTTAAATCTTGCGTTCTTCTTGTGACACCCTTTATAACTTTAAGTTCTCCATCAGACAGGAAACTTTTAACAAATAAAAGATTAAAGGAAATGCCCTTTGAAAACATCTTACGAAGCAATAGTTGGTGTTTAACTGTATCGAATGATTTGGCAAAGTCCGCTTAAATAACATCGCATTGGGACCTACACTCCATTGCCGATATAATATCACGAGTTATTACAAGTAAATTAATAGCAGTTGATCTGTTTGGCATAAAGCCATGTTGCCGACAATAAATAAAGCTAATTACGTGTTCAAATAGCTTTTTCGTTAATATTTCATCAAAAATCTTAGCAAAGGAGCTTTGTTTAACTGTGGGTCTTTAATTGGTGATTTGGCTACTGGTGGAAATATTTAAAAATTGGGACAATGCAACAGATCTTCCAGCAATCAAAAAATTTTCCAGGTTTAAGGCACGAATTAAAAAGTATTGAGACAACTTCTACAGGGTGGCACAAAAGGAGCTATATAGTTTGAATTCTTTATAACTTTTTTAATTATTACTTTTTTCTTTGTTTTTTTTCCCCAGCATTTTGTGAAGAAGACTTGGGGAATTAATTATGAAACATTCGAAATGAAATCATGGCCATTACAGCCGAAATTTTGCGAAAAGTTATGGTAAATATGCTAAAAAGAGCACGTTTGTGCGAAGCAGAAAATGGACATCACTTACAGGATATCATTTTCCAAAGTTAATTGCAAAAAATTCCCCAATAATATACTGTATTTAAAAAAAAAAAAAAAGATTATAATAATCGCATAAATAAAAGAGTTATAAACCATTTAAACCATATTGCTCCTTTTGTGCCACCCTGTACAATATTTGTATAAAATTTTTTGAAAAATATTGCGGGATCTATTCTAACTGAACTGTCAAGGCATTAATCGCCTGAACAACATCGTCTACGGTTACATTAAAATTTATATCCGTCTTACAGCCCTCTTCACAATGTCCGATTAAAAGTTAACGTGGATTTTAACGGCAACTTTGGCATAGAAAACTTGCTGTTAAAGCTCACGTTAAATGTTAATCGTATATTGTGAAAATGGCCATTAGTGTCCATAGAGAATAGAAAATTTTAATTATTACAAATAGGATTAACAAAAGTGCTTTGGAAATAGTTGGAGAAGAGCTCACACGTGTTAGAAGTGTTATTAGATTGCATAGTACAGGGTGTCTGGTGGCAAATTTATATTTTTAACTGCGATTATTTCAAAAAGTAATAAACGGTGCGGTGGTAGAGCGGCGCCTTTGGAATTATCGATTGTGCGGATTTGTCAGTCAGGATGTCGCAGTGTTCGATTAAGCATCGCACGTTCGCTGTGGAGACATTTTTTAGGAGTAATGATTCTTACGTAATTGGTCGTTGACAATTTTGTTCAAAGTTCGGTATTCGGCGAATAAGTGATGGACCGAGTGTAAATTAAATTCGTTCGTGGGTGCAGAGATTCCACGCAACTGCTTCGGCTGTGAATGCCCCACGGCCAGAGCCCAGTCGATCCTCAAGGACTCCCGAAAACATTGAACTGGTTGAAAGCAGTTTACGTGACAATCCGCAACTTTCAATACGGAAAAGAGCAGCCTCACTGGGACTTCCAAGAGGGATTATTCATGAAATTTTAAAAAAATATCTGAAGGATCTGGATGACATATGCTATAAACACAACTGGGACGAACGACGAATTTTTCGTAACGAATATTCGTCATTGTAAATAAAACACATTTGTGTAAATGAAAATACACACAATATGTACGTTGGACGAAATACGTCGTGCACAACGAACTTTGCGATAGGTTTATTTCTATTTCTTACGCCGACGAATGACGAATAAATTGGTGCAGAGTGGCCGTTTTCCTTTTACATTTTTTAGTGTATAGTAAATAAATTAACTTTTTGCTTTAAGAATTGTTTTCTTTTTTATTTACAGGACATGACATAAATTCAATAACCACTTTTTTAATTATATACAGTATTGTTTTAATTCGTTTTTGTCATTATTTTATCTTCTCATATCAATTTTTTTTTTTTTTTTGTTGAAATATGGTCACACTGTCACCTGCTAAATGTAAACAACAATGTATTAGAAAATTCATTAATTAATGAAAATTGGTGGAATTTGATTGAAATAAAAGTTTCTACCATCATGAACATGATGTTTATAATTTTAATAAGATGCTCAAAACGTAAAATGTTTTTGTTCATGTTTTAAGAATTTTTATTTATTTATGTATCTAAATAACATATAATTTTAAATGACATTAACAGCTGTTATTTTCGCTCTAATTGTGTCTTATTCGACGAATTTACGCAACGAATTCTTGATGATAAGTTCGTCGTGCTGTGCGAAGTTCGTCATTCGTCACAATTGTGTTTATACCAATACTCTTTAAAAAATAAAATCCGCATTTCCATTCTATCAATGCTCAATGCTCTTAATAAAACTTTGTGTCAATTATTGCGTTTTTTATTTAAGTTTGAAAATATAAATCCGCTAACAAACACACTATTTGGAATGCCATTATTATCTTTCTTGCTATTAATAAAATGCCAAATGCCGCAGATAGCGGTATAGGCAGGAGAAAATGGATACAAAAATATATTTTCCTCATTTTGAACTGGTAAAATTTTTGGTTTCTAAGAAAAAAAATCTACTGTACGAAATTGACTTGCCTAGTTGCTCTAAAATTGTGCTTCAATTGATGTGGCATATGAAAATATGGTAACTGCAATTAGATTATAATCAATATTTTGAATTTAAGTTGACAATAAGAAAATTTTAAAAGTCAATTAGAAATTAATTAAACACAATGAACCAGCGTATAGAAATGCCGCAGAGCAAAGCTGAAGCATTTAACTTTTAATAACAAATAGTATATCATCATCATAAATACGGCAAGTTTATTTAATCTTAGAAGAAGATATCATATAATTAAAGTGCTTCGTTAGAATTTAAGAATGTATGTATTAACTTTTTGCTCAAATTGTTTAGGATTTTGTTCTATTTAAAACTCATCTAATCCCTCTTATTTTGGTTCAGTTGCCATAGAAAGCCTATAAACTCCCACGCATTTAAAATATCTAATCATTGAGGGTGCGACAAGCAAATAACTTTAAACATACTTTCGTCTAAAATATCATTATATAAGTATCGACATATCGAGCCTTTGCTGCAATACCGTAGTAATTCGAAAAATCGTGAACTGAGAAAAATGCATTTGTAGTTTTGAGCCATCTTTTTTTGATAGTATTTTCGTTTACTAAAGTTATTTTTTTTTACAAGTTTTTAAATAAAGAAGCATGTTTTGTAATGTTTTTTTGTTTGTAAATTTCTGGTCATAAAGAAAATATTTCATTATTGCAAATAAATATTGTTGGAAATAGCTGGAGGCAATAAAGACATTTGTAGCTGTAGAATCTGAACAGTTAGATATAGAACCATAATATTTTTTTCCTTTGGATAGATATTTCCCCAAAGATCATTTCTGCATACCCAGCTAAAAAAATTCAAATTTTGAGTTACTACGGTATTGCACCAAAGGTTCGATATGTACATGTATGCATTTATATACATGTATACATATAATTGTAGGCAGATACACATGTACATACAAAAAGAAGCTGTCACAAAATTAAATAAACAAACCGTTAGAATTTTCGTAAATTTTCCTCTGTCTTTCTATACTTTTTCCACAATCAGCGAAAGTGTTTATCCTGGGGAGTTGTTATGCCTTTAATAGAATAGAATTCTGTGTGTAGTTTTTTTTTTTAATTTTCCGTCCTGCCACCTTCTATTCTCCTAAAAATACGACAACAAACGCCATCAATACACACATGATATAAATAGAGGTCTCTACATAGTAAATAATAAGATTGTTTTCTTTTAATGAAAATGTTTGATACTCGTACGTACTTGCAACAGCAACTAAAAGCTACGGCAAGCGGAAGCAACAGCGGCATGAACACCAGCAAAAGCCTTAGCAGAGAAATTTCCAATTTGTTTTCAATATTTTAAGAAATTCTAAAGATTAAGCTACACACACACACACACACACAAAATTTAAAAAAAGAAAAAAAAACTTTATTAAGAAAAAGACTTTTTCCCAAATACATGTTTGAAAATTTTTCAAATTAGAAAAAAACAAACAACATAAAAAAATTTAACCATATTTTAAAAGTTCTATTTGTAATACATATTTTTTTTTTTTTGTGTTACACAAATTACTTTCAGTTAATATATATTTGTTTGTGTATGTATTTACACACATACATACATATAACATAGGTATTTTTGCCCTAAGGAAGATTGGCTTACACTTTATGCATAATTTGACAATTTGAGGCTGGAAAAATATATTATTATTAACTTTATCATCAGACAAGCTCAATATGAAATGCAATAAACTGGAACCGTAGAAAATTTAATGAAATTTTGTTTTATATTTCAAAGCTGCATATTAAAGTCGTTTAAGTGATTTGGTAAAATTATATTGCTATAGAACATTGGATAAATGGGGTTATTCACAGGAGACTCATAAATTCATGGGTTTTAAAATGATGACATGAAGAAATATGACTGATGTGAGCAACAACTCTTATTATAGTCTGATATTGCAAATTTGTGACAGCTGATAAAATTTTTATCATAAAAAAAAAAATTTAAAACCAATTGAACGCGGCCTGGCCCAGTCAAAATTTTTTATTTAATTTTTTGTACTCCACAACGCGAAGTAAAATAATAAATGAACTAGTTCCCTTTAGCTTCAAAATAATGCGTGCAAAATCAACATCAGACACGCCAAAACTTTGCGTTATAATTAACACGCAACTGCAGACGTGTACAAGAATTAAAATATATCTTTCTACCGCTTTCACCAACTGCCTATTCTTTATACTGTCTGTCTAGTTGCAGTGCATATGTAGGAGGCATTGCATATGTAGGAGGGAATATCGCGTCAATACAGCTAAAAAAAATTATATATACTAAAGTGTGGCACAAACCCAAGAAAAATGTCTTACAAGCATTTCATGAAATTGCAATTAGTGTGTATGTATTACTTGATCATTGCAAAACACATACTTCCGAAAATATTTCTTTTGTTCCACGATCAAAACATTGAAGAAGAGAACACAAGTACAACAAAACAATGTTAAAATAGAACAAGGCTGAAGTAGAAGAGAAATTAAGTAGAACATCAAAACTATTTTGGAACATTCAAAACATGTTTGAATAACTCGTAGACAAACTTGCAAAGAAACTTTTGCATTTTTTATGAACATAAAAAATCGAATGTATGTATGCAAAAATAAAATTTTTTTAATTCACATTTGGAAAAACAAATAAAAGAAAAATATCACAATTCATATTAGGTTTGAGGTTCGTTTGTAAGGTTCTTTAAAGAACGCAAAAAATTTTAAAAATTTATAATTTCACCTATATTTAATGCATCCATTTCAATATATATTTAAGATTACTAAAATTTAGAAAAATCACGAAAATCAGAAAGTTGAAATTATGAAAAAAAATTATATACCTGCAAGGTGTTTTCCCTCCTAAATAATATTATTTAATAACACTCATGTTTACATTTTTACGCTTTTTTGTGTTTGTTCTTGTGTACTCGATGCTTTTGGTGTAATTTACCGTTTTTTTTATTTCATTGGCTGTTTTTGTTTTGATGTTCTGCTTCATTTGAACACACAAGCACAAACAAAACTATAGAGAGAAACTTTTCGAATGGTGCTTGTTTTGTTTCAGTGAGAGTCATGTTTTGTTATGCTTGTTTTGTTCATAATGTTTACACGGCTTGGAAGTAGTGTGCTTTAGAATACAGAATTTTCAATACATTTTGTACAGCTCTTTAATATATACACAGATACGTATAATCTACATGGAATAGTGTAAAATTATATGTTGCGTATACGCTCCTATTGCACGAAAAATCGTGCTATTCTCATTTTCTCAATTATTCTCGTATGTTTCAAATACAACAAAAAAAGACAATTTGATTGCTAGCGACACATAGAGGAGTATTTCACCCAAAAAGCTGGCCAAAAAGGCAAAACTGAATTTAAAGAAATCTCAAGAACTAAGTACGCAGCTCGATAGACAACAATATTTTACATTATATTGTAAATTTTGAAGGCTTTTTTTAGTTGCGATTTGTAGCTGTGAGACCCTGCTAAAGTCAGGAAAGTGAAGATAAATATAAAAGAGATTTAAATGTTTTTTTCGGTTTCTAGATGTTTATGTGATATTTTTTTTGCGGCTAAACGAATAAAGGTTTAACAATGATTTTTTTTTTCGCTGAAAGGTTTGATCAAAAGCTATTTAAAAAAAAAAAAAAATTTAAATATGTTGAATATTCATAATGTAATAATAGTAATAGATAGAAAAGAAATGTGTTTGGCCAGTTTAAGCAGAATTTTCCGGGACATCTTCTGATCATCCTCCTGCTATTAAGATCGTTTTAAAGTTATGAACAAAATATATTAACCCAACCCAACGATTTAGGGGGTGAAATATGCCACGCCTTTAAAAGAAAATCCTTACGTACTAGAGAAAAACGGAAAGCAGATTTGAATTAAGGGCACCAAAATCCATATAGAGTCCACATACTTTTGTTTCTAGGGTAGACAAAAAATATTTTTGTTGCGCACTGTAATTTTGTTGCGCAGTGTAATTTTTTCAAAATCTGCCACTAGACTTTTTATATCATACTCCACTTAAAATTATCAAAAAAAACTAAAACTTTCAATTCAAAAAACACATTTAATAATTTTGGACAGGTTTTCAGGCCAAACTACTCCTCTGTGGGACATTTGGTTCTCAAACTTTCGCATATAAAAGACAAAGAAAAATATTTGCATTGCTAGAGAATTCTGCAGACAATATTGTTGGTTCTTTATATCGATTAAGTGAACGATCACAAACCGTAACTGATGGTAAGTGAATGGAATTATTCTGTTGTCAAGCGTCTCATTATTTTTCTAAATAACTGATCAAAGGACGATTTTTATGAAAATTAAATAAAAACAACAAAGACGAAATAAACGTTTTATTATTTTAAAAATATTTTGTTTGTTTTATTTTTTAACTATTATCAATTATTATTAACTATTATTATAAAATATCAGGAGCAGGCCGTTTCAATACTACAAACACTTTTCTATATTGTTTGACTGTGAAATTAGACCAGTTGGCCAAGTATTGGCAACATATTGAACGACGAGCAGCTGCTGGAGTTTCCGAGACTGCAGCTGCGGAAGCTTACCGCCACGATGACAGGAGATTGGACTATTGGGGTATGGGTCTCTGCCGTTCCACGACTTTCGCACTGAGTGCAATGATGAGGAAGAGGAGGAGGAGGAGGAAGTGTCGCACATTTCCTCTGTGAACGCCCTGCACCTGCGCCTTCGCGTACTGGGGCTGCTACGTTCGGCAGCCTATCGAAGCTGTCGAGGGTGGTGCTCAGGTAGATGAGCGAGTTTATTAAGGACAGCAGCTGCTTGCCGTATTAGGATCATCGCCATCGTCGGTCTCTTCCGTTATTACTGGGGTTTTCCACTCTGTCGCATCCTCGTCCAGCGATGCATTTTTTCCTCACATAGTCTATTCTATGCCCTTCTTTTTTTCCCTTCTTCATCACAGATATCAGAACGGGACCAAGATGAATTGCAGCCAAGTGGCCGAGCTGCCCACGAAGACAGCATTGAGTATAACTCAAGCAAATGATTGGCGAAATTTTCGCACAAGGAAATTCCTACAAAGCCCACTCAAACCACAATTTACTGTTGAATATAACAACAACCATCGACAGTTAATACACAGCACGGTTTCCTGCCCAGTTGGAAATTTATGTTAGACAACTTTAACGACAATTACAAGACAACAGAACATCGTTGAAGATATATTGAGGGCAGTTTTGAGCAATGAGCAAAAAGCGTTAATTTTCTGCAGTTTATGCAAACGACCATTTGCTCATCTGTAACCAACAGCTGAGCGACAAGTGTGACGACAGTGTGGCCCATGTTGTCGCAAACTTTATGGCTTTCCATTCCGCTTTAAGAGAATACGAGAATAACACTCAAATGAGTGCGATGAAAAACCAAAAAGAAAGAAATCGTTTCCTATAAAATGAAAGGAAAAGAAACAAATACAGCAGTAAATACATATTTGCCACTTACACACACTGTACGTTAATTAAGTTATCATATTAGTTCCTGTTAATTTTTCCTCCTTTATTGCGCAAACATGCCGTATTCGACATTATTTATGAGTGCAACGGGTTTGTTTTATATTCACAGCACGTACTGAGTCAACATATTTATGTGGGAAAAAATTAATTCACAGCAGTTTCAATCTCATTAACCGCCATAAACCGCAAAACTTGTTATAACAGAAAAAAAGAAGAAAAAAAAAGTACTGACAGCCATTATATTATATGCACAAATCCTTTTACATATTAAAATGCTTGTAAGTATGGTGTTGTAAATGAGCAACGATGTCGTGTTTTTTTTGGATTTGTAATCTGAAAAAGTGCATAAAATCGTTTGTGAAAATCTTCGGCAATTAAATTAAATATTCAATTGCAATAACATTTTCACAATTTTCATTAGAAGCGCCTCATTATGTGTTTTAGATGTAGAAATGTTTAAAACCTGAGCTATTTTGAAAAGTTTAGTTTAATTGCTATAAGGAATATCCGGGAATCAACTCTTCCTGCCTTATTGTGGAGAATAAAAAAATGTTAAATACTAAAAGATAAACGATGTTTTTTTAGGGCGAAAGTGTTAACTGTGAGGATTCGCCCTTGAACAGCGCTACCAAATTGTTCAGGGCCGAAATTACGGCATTCGATATCGAATGAAATTCCTAGTCATTTGAATAGAATTTTATATGAAATTTCGAATCGAATCGAATGCAGTAATTTGTCCCCATATTTACATACACATACATGAAAATGAGTTATAAATTCGCGCAACTTATAAACGACTACATGACTTTTATGGCGCTCAAAATTGTACATCTGGGCCACTAATCCGTCGGACTGTTGATGGCAACAACACTTCGAAGGAATGTGAGTACTTAAGATAATATTGTGTCTCTAAGCGAAAGTGGCGAAGCAGATATAACTTTATCGAGCTGTCGTTGAGGTCCGTCTACTATGTGGACAACTTTGCGCACAGATCTTGGTCTATAGACGTTTAAGATCCAGCTAATGCAGTATTTAAAGCACATTATTATTATCATCCAGTAGTAGGCTGCCCAAGGGCACACCCCATGACCTAACAGATGGTTTGTTACCATGACCAACCATTCCATGGATTTTCAAACATCAAACATTATGGTTTGATGCAACTACATCTACATTTCTGCACATTACAGTCGGCTAACTGAGCCTTAAAACTGACTCTCTTAACTGCACTAATTTTGCTCAAATAGAAGAACTAAATTTTAATGAATGTGCATACATGTTGTTAACAATTTTTGTAACAAGTAGAATATTAATGTGTCTTGCATATTAAATGAGTTTATAAGTTTATTTACGACAAACATGTTCGCAAGAGACAAAAAAAAACTGATTTGTTTAAATGCAAATTTAGTTAAAAGAGAAAAGTTTGTTTGTTTAAAATGTTTCTGCTGTTAAGATACTGAATATACTGAAAATATAGATGGCATTCATAATAATCGCCAAGATATACAAAAGTTTTAAAGTAGCCGATGTTCTACTTTAGATTTTTGCAGCAATTATAGTATTCAAGTAATTAATATTTTTGAACGATTAATAAAAAATCAACTTAAAATTAAATAAACGCTGTTAGAATAACATTTTGCTATGAACTTTATAAAGATTGGCAGCCGATATTGCCACTGAATTAACAAAAATAATAATACTTTTCATTGCTATTTTCGCATGGAATCCCTTTTTGCTCTCAGCGATTAATTTTCCAATCTCAAAGATCATTATCGCATTCATCCTCCAACTCTTCACACCCTCTTGATTGAATCTTGAAAACAATTGAGACATTCACAAGGTACTCATAAAGTCATAATTTTTTTAAATCAGAATATGACAAATATGCTCTTAATTTTGTGTCATCCGATGAAAAGAATCATTAAATGAATAGTGAAGACATATTTCTTTAAAAATAACTGAAGAAAGAGTAGCCTTTGTTTCTGCGAAATGTAAATTTCCTTTGTGCCGCTAATAAGTATTTTTATTTTTTTGTTTGAATCACAATTGACAACGCGATTGTCACCAAAAATGTTTAAAAACATCATCAACAATCTCGCCCGTTTCTTGTGTTTACATGCGAATGTGTATTAAAAATGTGAAACGGTGGCTTTTCCTCAAAACCCCATGAGAAGGAATGATAGAAAGAAATTAATTTCATGGTTATTTCATTTTCTCGTACATCAAAACATAAGACCGCTAAATACAATATTGTGAAATTTTTCCTAAAATTTGATTTTCTACAATTTTTGAAAAAGAATGTAAATTTTTTTTTATTTTTAATTTCAAGAACTGTTTTTGTGTTCTCGAGTTTATAACGTGCGCGTTATTTTATAAAAAAAATAGTCCCACAAGACAAATATTGAAGCTGAACATTGATCGCGTACCATTCCCTTAAAACAATCTTCTGATAATGTCTGACGACTAACAATAACAAAAACATGTACTGCTCTCTCTTATTATACTTTTTTTTACACATTTTCTCGGAAAACAATCAGCTCGTAATCGCAAGGCTTGGAACACAATTGGGACGAATGCCGATTGTCGTCAAGCACAACGAATTTGTTGGTAAAAGTTCGTTGCGTAAATTCTTAGTGTGGCACACAATTACGACGAAAAAATTACAGTTGTCATAATCAACCAATAAAAAAAAAATAAAATAAATTGAAAAAATTAAACATTAACAGAAGACAATTAGAAAGCAATATTATGGCAAATAATTGTGTATATTTAATTTTTTAATCCTTATTTTTTCACTTTATTTTTTGTAATAACAATTTATATCTAACCTTTTAAACTTAAAGGTTTGTTTTTATTTTTTAGTTTTCTTCAAAAAAATTTTTATTATTTTTTATAAAATTTTTTGTTTTTGAAATTAATATAAAAAAATTTAAAAATTAATTGTTTGTTAATGTAATAATAATAATTTAAAATACTTTTTAGTACTGCATATGTATAAATTATGAATATTAAAAAAAAGATATTCGGGTATGTTCTGCAAATCACTTTGAAGTGAAAGTAATTTGAAATCACTTCAATTTGAATGTTTAGTGTTCTACATTCTACTTTTGACATTTCATTTACTTTTTGTTTTCGAACATTAATTCGTAGTGAATTGCCATGTTCTATAAACTACTTTAATTTGAAAAAAAGTGGTTTAAAAATATTTTTTTGAGACGGTTCCTTTTTTAATATCAGCACTGAATTTTCATTGATCTCGCTATATTTTTAGTTTAAATTTTTATTTTTTTTTATAAAAAACATACTTTAAGATTTATTAAATAATAAAATTCATATAAAAAAATCAAAGATGTATATCTTATTAACTAAAGTCGGTTGGCGATATCATCTCTTATTGAAGTGGCTACGGAATCAGTTATTAATTCATTCCAATCATTGTCATGAATTTCATTTCTTAATATATATACCAAACTTTTGCATAAAATGACGCTTGGACAAATTAAGCTCATCGTCGCTCATGATCAATGTGATCCATCTAGCACAAAATGTGCCTTTCTAAAATGATAAGCACGCGATTTAAAATTTTGCACGTGGTACTTCGGGCTAAAGCCACATCGCTGTCTTTTCCAACACCTCGTTGAAATCCGCCTTCTGCTAAAAATCTTAATTTAGCAGCAAGCTATTTGTGCCGGCATGGAAGAAACAGGGAGCCTACATTTTATAGAATTTAAAAGAAGATGAAACGCATCCTTGTTAATGCGGTAATACTGTAAAACCCTAAATACATATATAATTATAATTTAAAATTTTCATTGCAAATATACACATCATGTATGCATGTGTACTTACATGGCGTCATTTATATCCAAAGGATTTGAGTGGTCTCGCAGAATACTTCTCTGCACATTTGCTGCCGCGAATTCATTGTTTTGAAGCACCATGGACACTAATATCACATTCATTGTTTAATTATTAATTATTCCTGAATATTTTTTTACGAATTCTTTAACTTTTATGCGAAAAAACATTCAATAATTTAATTATGTATAAAGTAAAATTTTATTTTTAAAATCAGCTGTTACTATTTCTGTTTTCGAACTTCATTTCAAATGAGAAAATGTAACACCAAACCACTTCTTTTGCAGAACACCAAAAATGAAAAGTTTACTTTTCAAAACGTATTTTACTTTCATTCCACTACTTTTGTGGAACATGCCTAATTGTAAAGATTCCAGGTTTACATCCAAAATGTTTATTGACCTAAAAATATTTCAACTCTGTTATTTCCCATTATTTATTCGCCGCCTTTTTTCTTAAAAAAACACGTTCTTTCTTACTTAAAGATGATTGTAATAAAGAGACTTGATGAGAGAAAAACTAGAGCTGAGTTTCAATACAACCTTTTTTGAGTTAAGATTTTCTACAATATTTTAAATTTATATGTTAAATGTAAATATTATAATTTTTTAAGTTTTATACATTTTGTTAATTTTATTTTATATTTTGAATCATATTCTTTACACAAACAAATATGTTATGTACAAAAATTTTTATATTAATTTCAAAAAGAAAAAATTTTATAAAAAATTATAAAAATTTCCTGAAGATGTTAACGAAATATCGAAATAGAAAAATAAAAAAGAAAAACAAACCTTTAAGCCTAAATGATAATATATAAATTGTTTTTGTGTACATTTAACTTAAATTAATTATTTTAAAAATTAAACAACTGTTAAAAAAAAAATTAATTTTATTTACTAAAAAAGGGTGTCTGGTGGCAAATTTATATTTTTAACTGCGATTATTTCAAAA
Organism: Dexiosoma caninum; assembly: GCA_963924685.1. Classification (NCBI taxonomy): domain Eukaryota; kingdom Metazoa; phylum Arthropoda; class Insecta; order Diptera; family Tachinidae; genus Dexiosoma; species Dexiosoma caninum. The sequence continues at coordinate 31,975,553 of OZ004729.1, forward strand.
AGTAATAAACGGTGCGGTGGGAGAGTGGCGCCGTTGGAATTATCGATTATGCAGATTTGTCAGTCAGGATGTCGCAGTGTTCGAGTGAGCATCGCGCATTCGATGTGGAGACATTTTTTAAGAGTAATGATTCTTACGTAATTGCTCGTCGACAATTTTGTTCAAAGTTCCATATTCGGCGAATAATTGATGGCGATTATTCATGAATATTTAAAAAATGATCTGAAGGATCTGGATGACATACTAAAATCCGCATTTCCATTCTATCGTTCAATAATAATAATAAAACGTTGTGTCAATTATTACGTTTTTTATTTAAGTTTAAAAATATAAAACTGCTACCAGACACCCTGTATATTTAAAAAAAGAGAAAAACTGTAACTCTGTACTAATTTGCTCGTCGTTCGTCGGCGTATGAAATAGAAATAAATCTATTGCAGAGTTCATCATCGGCGGTATTGTGTTAATTTTAATATGCACAAATCTGTTTTATTTCTGAGGACGAAAGTTCGCCACGAATAATTCGTCGTTCGTTCCAATTGTGTTCCTAGTGTAACAGTTTCTGCCGTGCGAGGAATTTTCTAGGCTTAAAAAATCGCTCAACGACGCTAAAACACACTCGTCATAAGATTCCCAGCAGACTGTTTAACGATTGAAAATTCTAGCTGGGAAGTTGTTCGGAAATCTCACAGACTTGGTGCTGCCTCATTTACATATCAATAATTAATTTTTATTTTTTTTTTCATTTTTATTACTCATAATGCTTTAAAAAATATTCACTGTGAATTGTAAGATAAGAGACATGCTGGTGGCCCCCCACTATGGCTCATATACCAGCGGCTGTTTAAATACAGTTGAATTGTGTTTTTGTGGCATTTGTTTGTGAACTTTTATTATGTTTCTCACTTATATTAGCAATTTTTTTGCGCAAAGTTTGCTAACTTTTGCTAACACGTACAGTTTAACTTTCGATTTGTCTGGACTGCTGCTTCAACAAAAAAAAATGTTCTCTTTCAATATATTTTCTCTAACCATGGGCAAAAAAAAGCAACTTCAAAATATAGAACATCCTCGTTTTTAACTGATTTGCATAGAAGAAAATCTCATATTTTTCATATTAAAAGAAAAAGTTTTATGAAAAAAGTTTAAAGTGGAAGTGTACATACTCGTAATTTTAGGCACGTAGAAAAGTAAAATTTATGAAAAGCATTGAAGAACAAAAATCCTTTTCATTAAAATGCTAATAAAAATATTTTCCTCTTTATATACATATTTAGTTTTTTGTAAATATGGCAAACATTTTATAGAAAACAATTTAAATATAGAGAATATGGGAAAACTTAATCGTTGTGAGTTTCAAAGACTAATTGCTGGGTTTGTGCCAAAAGTCATTGCTTGAATGTATTAAATGTCAGTTTGAAAAATAATTGAAACGACTTCTTATTCATTTAACTGCATGTGTGTGTGTGTGTCTTTTACGGATGAAAGTACATCTATGTATCGTTAAATGAAATGCAAAACCCTGTAAATAACCTTTTTACTTTTTTACAGGAGAAAGACAAAGCTTTTTATAATAAAACACATATTTGTAGTTATAGCCTTTTGATTTTCGCTTATAAAATTGCAAATTTTTATTATATCATGCGAAAAATTTGTGACGACGATAATCAATTTCGAAATTTTAATTAGTGTAGACAAAGAGTCTCGTGATTATTTGTTTTTTTTATCTTGGAGCAGCTCTCTCAACAGCCCTATACATGCCATGGATTGTGCTGAATCTCGGAAAAGAGGTTATGGGAAGGGGAATAGAAGGAGTAGGGTTTTTGGACATTTCAATTTTAATTTTTCCACGTCAAAAGTGACAGGAAAGATATCTGCAGCGAGTTTATTCCACATGCGTGATGTTGGGCTGAAAAATGAGTTCCCTCTGTAAAGCGTGGTGCGATTGGCTGCCTAATCGACTACAAATGGATGCGCCCTTAATCATGAACGCGTTTATCGCAGGAATGAACGGCTTTCGGGAATATGTTCCTTGTTTTCATTAGAGCACATACCATTGCAGAAACGATAGAACAACGAAACACACCCCACATTGCAACGAATCTTGAACCCGTTAGAAGAGACGCCGTCTATAACAACTTTTTTAACACGATCCCTTAGAAAGCTCGATATAAATCGAGGGAAGATATCACCGACAGCGAAAGAAATAAGTTTGGACAGAAGTGCTCCATGTCACAATATTTCAAATGCTTTAAAAATATCCAGAGCCATGATTTTACCAAATTTCGCCAAAATGCTGAATAGAACTGCACCATTTCTCCGAGAGGAAGGCCAATAAGTAGCCCGTAGAGCGTGGTCTACGAAAGCCGTATTGGCAGTCGTTCAGTAAAATTGTTGGACTCTGGATATTTCTTTAGGTGGAAGTTCACCATACATTCCATCAATTTTGGAATCGCGGAACAGACTGCGATTGGGCGGTAATTTTCAGATCCTTTATGATTAAAATACTAAGAAATTATCCTATCTCGACTTATAATGTTTTGTCAAAAATCCACTGAAATAAATTTTTTTAAGTCTTTGAATTAATTATTTTTGTGTAACTTTTATTTTTAAGCCATGCATGCGATGATTATTTTTTAGGAAACTAAAATTTGTAATTCATAATACGCTTTACATTAGACCGTACCACCACGTAAAGGGAAAAAAAAGTGCTTCGTACAGCCCCTAATGTAACGTATTTTTGGACAGTAATTTAAAATTTAATTGTACTAATTAAACAAATTAACCTAAAATAAAATGTGATACGGAAATACATTTATTTATAACAGCAATTTGAATATCACTCTCGTATAAGCGTATTTCATTACAACGTTCTGGATCCTTGGAGTATCAGCTTTCAGAAAATGTGCCACAGTAACATGCATCTTTTCTAGAAGTAGGACAGGTAGCGCCCCAAAAGTGCCTATGTTGAGAGAGCTACTACATTTCGTCCATTACGATAAAAAAGAAAATTTATGAAAAATAAGTAATATGTAGTGTTTTCTTCAATCTTTTATAAAAAAAAAAAAGTTATTTAATTGTTTTATTTAAAAAAAGAATGATTTTTAAATTACGCTTTTTTAACAGTGCAGTGGAACATAGTTAACAGCAGTGTGGGACGTATTTAACTTACGAATTTATCTTCACACCCTCTAGGCGGTGTACGGGTATATTTTTTGAGGTACGCTCTAGTGTACCTACTCTTTTCAATAAATACAAGCGCAACTAACTCACTCCTTGTAGCAGTTTTGCAGTTTTGCAAATATGACAGGATTTTCTGCTACATATTGTGAGGGCCTAATGCTGGGTACACACGAAGGCATTTTGTGACATAACAAGCAAACATTATACTGTGGAAACGCTCGTTATTTGCCGAAGGTATTGCATGCATTGCACAAAATTACAACAAATGAAATGACTAGTATGTGCTGGGCTTAAGTTTCAATTTGATTGGAAATTCAGCTTTCTCGCAGAGACTATTCCGCCATAAAATTTGCTGGCGTACGTCTTCAGTTGTTTTAATATATATCCTATATGTACAATGTAATGTGTTTGTTTGTACCAGACCTCTGGGCCGATCTGCCTGAACATTTCACAACATTTAACTGGGACTCTTGAATGATTATAGGCTACATTTTAAAACCACGCCCACTTTTTAAATTATGTAACACCTTCCACATAGTTTTTAACAGATTTTATAACTGCGACAATTGTGAAGCAATTTTCCAAATTATTTTGTCTTATGGAAAAGGTCCACTAATTTTTTTGTTGGCAATTGGGGATGGGGTAGGGTGGTTGTGTAAAGTGCCTGCCCCAAAAATTTATTATTAAATATTTTTGCCATTTGTGTACCAATTTTCAAGGAATGAGATCCACTAAAATTTTTTTTAAAAAGGGCGAGGGCGAAATGTGCCCGCTAAAAAAATGGATTATCAAATAACTTTGTCGTTTGTGGACTAATTTTCAAAATTCTCTTTGCATATGGAAAAGGTCCACTGATTTTTTTTTTTTTAAATTGGGGGAGGGTAATACAGTAATTTTTCAACGGTTATCTTTTTTTTTCTAAATGTTGAATTTTAAAAAAGACTTTTAATAAATTGATATTTTTATAAGGCAATTTATTGAAAAAATATATGCTACGTCTTCTAAGGAATACATTTATTATAAGAAGGAGGGTGCTGATGGCGAGTAGTCAGCGTGTTGGCTCTGCAACCAGAAAGACCCAGGTTCGATTCCCCGCCAGGTCAAATCAGAAAAAAAGTTTTTTCTGAGTTTTCTGTGCTACAGCACCCTCCTTCGTCGGTATTTGAGCAATAAAACGTCGGCGAAGTAAAATAATAAATAAAATGGCTCCATTAGCTTAAAAATAATGTGCCAAAATAAAGAACATCAGAGACGCTCTATCTTCCTTCCACTTTCACCACCTGTCTATTCTCTACCCTATCCCTCTCTCTCTAGTTCCAGTGCAATGCATTGCATATGTAGCACTGAGCACTGGTCCAAGATAAAAAAAAACAAAAAAAAAGAAGAGCAAATTTTATCGAAGAGTATTTTTGTAAAGTTTTTTTTTGCCAAGTAAAAACGATGCAATCATACGCACACGTTAAGCATGGCAATACAATTTGGCCCTGTCGCCCTGCAGGCTTTTTTCCTCGCATTTTTTTTCTTGAAAATATGAGGAGCCTTACAGCTGCAGCACAAACAAAATCAATTGCCTCCACATTTTACTGCAATTCAAGTGCGTATGATACGATATTTTCCTTAAACAAAAAAATAATTTCCATTGCAAAAATTTAATTTTATTTCATTTTAAAACGTTCCACATTGTCAGTGATTTAATTACTAACTCAATTTCTCTTTTCTCTCTATTTTCTTTATGCAATTCTATGCCAATCATAGATTATGTCAATAGTAGCTCCATTGTGTATAGACTTCTTACGTGCTCTGTTTGTTCGATATGTAAATCAAAACTGGTGCTGGGATATGGAGAAAACATTTCCGCAGGTAAATCGAAAGAATCAACTCACTTCATGTGTTGCTGCCAACAAATGTTTTTGAGTAGAACGTGCACATGTACTTTCTACTTTTTTACTTGTCAACATGAACACGACTAACACATGCATAATCTTTTTTCGTTCATATTGCTACACAAATTATCGCATCCTTGCAACCATGGGCCATTATTACAGTATGGTGATTTTAAAATTGCTGAAAACATTTTGACTTTGATTAATAACCAGGGGCAAGTGTGGATGGGCATATTCTTTTCACCTGGTTTAGTGCTTATCAATCTCGTAAAACTGATTATTATGATGTACTTTAGATCCTGGATTGTTTTAACATGCAACGTGCCACATGAAGTGGTCTTCAAGTAAGTGTTCACCAATCATTGTTCACATTGCTTCTCTCCCTTTTATAGATGCGTTTCAAATAGTAAAACTTTAACAATTATATTTTGCTAAAGCGAAAGCAATATGTTTATTTATCCTTTCATCTTTGCTTTGTTTCATTCTATTGTGTCTTTCTTGTTGGGATTAACAAAAAAAAAAACAAAACAAAGGGCTTCGAAATCAAATAATTTCTACCTTTCGTTGCTGCTGACCATGTTGTTCCTTTGTGTTTTACCTGTGGGGTATGCAATAGTATGGCTGCGTCCGTCATGGCACTGTGGTCCTTTCTCTGATTACAATCGGATCTCAGAATTTATCACAAACACAACTAGAAACGCTTTACCTAAGTGAGTATTATTGTATTGCTGAAGTGATGCAAAACGCAGACATAATTTTATGTATTTGAACATTTTCACAGGCAATTGCATGATCCGCTTAACTATTTGACTTCATCGAGCACAGTAATACCTCTGCTGTTGCTGTTAATACTAATCATTTACTATTTGGTGTCATTGACGGGAGCACTGCGAGAAGCCAATCAGGACTTAAGAACGCAGTTGCAGAAGGAGCGCGAAGAGGAGCGTAAGAAATTCTTCAAAGTGCCCGAAACAAAACCGGCTGAAAATACCTCCACAACTTTGACAAATAGATGGCGGAAAGTCTTGGACGCCTCATCGCCTGTTACGCCCACTCAGGTGCCGGACTTTGAAAGTGAGGAGTATAAAAATCAAGCCAGAAAAGGTAAATCTATGTTTGATATATGTGCTTTTAAGAAAACAATTTGAAATATTTGCTCATTCCTAGAACTAATATCTCGTATTATGAAAAAAGCTCTTCGCAAGAGCTCAGGGTCAGATGAAGACTCAATAGTACGTCAGGGACGGGATGATGATGATACAGATACTGAACATCACGACTCGTTGCCTCTTGATGAAGAAGGCAAAGAAAAACGTTTCGGTCTCTCTAAATTGCAACAAATACGCAAAACTCGCAAGCCTTCTCTGGTGGACATTGTACAAATTGCGAAAAGTGAACTGGAAAAGGAGAAGAACGTACATCAGCTGCAGTCTCCAAATAGCATTACGGAAACACATCCTAGGGGAAGATTTCGAATAGAAAGAATAAATAGGGAAACAGAAAAGGAAAAGCAGGGAACAAATGGTAAAGACAAGGACAAAGAGAAAGAGAAAGAAAAAAAGGCCAGTGGTAAGGAAGCAGACAAGCAATATCCAGATGGCAAAAAGGAACCTGAAATCAATACAAGAATAATAAATGAAAGAAGGCTACTGCGCAAACACAGCGCAAGTGAAGGCAAAATAAAAGAAGGCAAGGAAAAGAACAAACAGCAGTCGTCTACTGATTACAAAAGAAGAATTTACGAAAGTATAAGAAGAAGAAAACGTGATGACAAAGATAAATCCCACGTTGAGAAATCAGCAGAAGACAAAGCTCTAAAAACGCAGCCACCAAACGTTGACCCCAGTCCACAAAAACCTAAGAATACTGAGAGAAGAATATCTTTTAGAAGACGTGCAAAATCACCAGCTATTAAAGACATTCCGAAAGAGCAAGAAGATAATGCAAAAAGCTCTTTTAAAGTCGTTGATGAAAAGAAGTTATCACCAACTGGCGATGGAAAAATGTCACCACCAGCCCTGGATCGTTTTCATAATTTGAGCGCTCGGTTCAAATTTAACCGCCATAAAAACAAAACATATGCAGAACCACAAATATTCAAATTTGACTCTGTGAAATCAGATAAATATTCTGGTAGCGCAACGTCACCCAAGTGTGAATTTTCGGAAACGGAAACGCATTCGCCAAATTTCAGTGAAGAGGTCGCAACTCCCAGCTCTTTACATCATCTTAATTTGGGAGCCGATAAGTTCTCCAGTTTGTCCAGACAGGGAAGAAAGAAAATTGGCACACTTTTGGCACTCGTTAAAGAAGCTGTCAATACCAAAATAATGGATCAAGATCAACAGAGCGATGAAAATGCCACTACACGAGTTGAAGAAACAACCATAAACATACCAGCCACACCTGAAAGGGAACTAGCCACGATATTTTCTACACTTTCGTATATACCAGCTTCAGTTACACCAGCCACTACTATTAGCGGCATTATGCCTAAAGCACCTTTGGAAACACCCGAAGAATTGGAGCCGCCAAGTTATCAAAATTTTATGGCTACCGAAGTTACCAATAACACTGTGTCTTCTATGGATGCTGAAGAACTAGATCAACCCGGTCCGATAACATTTCAACATCGACGATCACCGACGGATCACTCCCGAGTTCTAAGACAAGAATCCACAGCATCAACGTGGTCTGATGCAATACCAACAATCACTATCAGTACAACTCCAGATGACGAGCATGAGCTTAACAATGACGGTCTTATTTCTACGCCTGACCCTTCAGTGAAAATCATAAAAATTAATATAGAAAGTGATAAATAAATGGAAAAAATTTCGATTCGATTTGGTATCTTTATCTATGACTTTGTGAAACAAAGCATTTATATAATTCGTAATTGTTGGTATTTCAAAACAGAAAAAAAAAGAAAAATTACATTTTAATACTTCGTTCTACAACTTTGTTACAATAAAAACTAGAGTTTATAAAAGTAAAAAATTATTATTATTATTATCAATAAATACATTTATAGTAGATATCCGTCTATGCAGAAATATATTCAAATAGTTGCGTTCAAAGTATATCGTCGCCTTAAATGCAAACGGACGTAACTACACTTTTATTTTTTTTACAGCAGGAGCAAAAAACGTTATCAAATCAATAATAATAAAGTATTATTAGCTGTTTTTTTTTTACTTATAGTGTGGATACTTATTTATTTCTTAATAATTTATTACAAATTAATGAAAATTTTCTGTCGTGTTCAAGTTCACAGTTAATTAATCACAATATTGTGACAGAGAACAATCTCCAACACCAGTTGAGTATAATATGTATTTTCTATGCCACTATACACGTCATTAGTAATCTTTGTGTCAACAGAGGAGGTAGTTGTAAAGTCATTAATATCATCTATTTAACCCGTTAGAGCTTAGGAAAATGCATACGAGAATAATCGTTACTGTCTACATACTATTAAGAAAGATTGCCAGCTTTGTTGTTTTTATGTTTTTAGTAAAGGTCATACTTCATATATTGCCAAAGGACAAAGCCTCTGTTTTCAGTACAGGTGAGAACGAAATTATGTAGTTTTTTACAACTTTTTTAACTGTCTTTCCTTATTCAAATTTTTTTTTTTGGTTTATTAGCCCTCCATCGGATGGCAATGAAAAACCACTTGATAGTTATTCTGTCCTTTCATTGACGTAACTAACTGACATTTTTCTTGTGTCCACTTGCGTTTTAAATATTCAGAATATTTAGAATTTAATCGAACTACAGTTATTACAAATTAAAGAAAATTTTCTGTCGTGTTCAAGTTCACAGTTAATTTATCACAATATTGTGACAGAGAACAATCTCCAACACCAGTTGATTATAATACGTATTTTCTATTCCACTACATACGTCACCAGTGTACTCCTAATAATTTATTTTCTTTTTCTACATATTTAAGTTTTTAAGTTAGTTACGTGCGTTTCATTTGCTTTTTTTTGAAACAAGAAGACGTAACTATACTTTAGCAATTTTTAGATTTGCAACCCAGAATGACAAAAAATATAAAAACATCAATGTTATGTTAGTAAACATTCCAAAGTTTTTTAATAAAAATACTTAGTTTTTATTTAATTGGCTTATTTTATTTAAACAAAAAGAAAAAGAAATTATTATATTAATTTTTAAACCACAAAAAGACATAAAAATGTATGTATTTTAACACAAATATAGAGAACTTTTATGAAAAAAAAAAAGAATTGCAGGCTATTAAAAAGAATTCAAAACCAAATTGTATAATATTACAAACTAATTAAATTTCGAATGGAATACAGTCATAAAAGTTTTAATAATCTGCTTGTTGATACTTTTTCTTCGTTATTTTAATTCTCTGTGTATGTAATTGGGTGCGTTCAGGATATACAAATTTTCTTCCAGTTCTTTGTGGAAGTAGCTCACAATCGTCGGTACTATTGCAACCATATGCCAAAGCACGGAGCATATTGACTGTCATACTTTTGCTTACAAGCTGACACAATACAGGACTTTGCTTTCTGTATGTACAGAATTAGTATCATATATTACGACTAATATGCCAAAACTAACTTCTTTACAAATTTACGTTGAAGCTGAAGTAGATTTATGCAAAGTATTTCCTACTATATTGTTTCATACAAGAGTAGATACGTCCCTTTGCAGTAAGAAATAGATACATTCGTTTGAATTTTTTTAATAAAGTCGTAATTTTTAATAACAGGGGTCTAAAAATTTGCGTGAGCATGTAGTTAGATAAAAAGAAATATAGGACCAGCACTCAGGAGATGACTCCTACACATGCGAAGCTTTGTGCTGGGAACTATAGGAAAGGGATGGTAGGAGAAACGACATGAGGTGAAGCTTAATTAATTATTTTGCAGCTCTGCTTTCGCAGGTTCTTTTGTTTTTATACCCGTAGCAGTGCTGAATCTTCGGTTTAGTAGCAATTTTTATTATTATTTTACTTCGCCGGTGCTACACAATACCGACGAAGTAGGGCGTTCTGATGTGATTGTGGATTGCTATCAACTTAAATCGGTATTGTTCAGTGACCAGTGACTATGCATTCGCCACTGAAACCTTCCGACAACAACTGACACACAAAGACACACTAATGCACATCAGAAATATGCGAGATGTTTATTTTTATTTTAAAATTTTAGTCTGAAACTGGGGTTGAACCCAGGTCTGTTTTTTGGTTGTGTAGTCAACGTGCAGACTACCATCCACTGAGCCATCGCCACCCTCATACGCCCGTTTGCATTTAAGGTGACGATATGTATATGTATGTACATTAGGTGGAGGGATTTTTTTTAAGCAATCGCTTTGGATGCCTGTAAAATGTTAATTTTTAAACTTCCATTACACACAGAAAAATTTTTATTTTTTTATTATGGACCAGCACTCAGGGGAAGATCCCTACAAATGCCATGCGTTGTGCTGGAAATAGAGCACAGGGATAGTGAGAGAGATGAGTGGCGGTGAAGCTTCACTGTCTTACAAGGCTCTTTTGCACGTTTTTTGTTTTTTTTTATATCATTGTTAAGAGCGCCTCTGATGTCAATTAGACGTATTCAATTTGAAGTTTTTTTGTTTAGTAGACCTTTTTTAGAAATTATTTTACTTCGCTGATACTACACATTACGTAAGAACAGTGCTCTGATTTACCTGTGGATTGGTTACAGCTGAGGCCGGTACTGCTCAGTGACTATGCCTTCGCCACTGAAACCTTCTGACAACAACTGACACAAAGCCACACTAAATTGACATAAAAAAAACCGAGATTTTTTTATGATTTAATCTAAAACTGGGATCGAGCCCACGACTTTTTTTTAGTTTTGTAGTCAACGTGCAGACTAATCCAGCCATCGCCACACAAATTTTCAATGAAAATAGCGAAGTAATATTTGGTAGGTTTAATTTACTCATTGGAAAGCAACTTTCTATCGCTATGCCGGTAAAAAGAGAACAATTTTTCATTATCGCTCCCTCCCTCAAAACATGCGTTATACGAGGGCTGTTTAATAACTCCGCGACCTTTTGAAATTGCCGCGCAGTAACTTTGAATGGAATACTTCTGCCGTCAACCACCAAAGCACCAAAATGCCAGCACTTTTTACGATAGTAAATTCCACTAAATACAAAAAACCCATAGAGTGTTTAGTAAGGACACCCAATTAGTACAGACACTTTAATATGACACAACATTTATGTAATCACATTTATGTTATAATAGTCAATCACAATAGTAAGCTGAACTAAGGAACGTTTTGCTGCTGCCATTAATTTATTGTGCCCAATAACAATTTGTATTTGTTTGTCTGTGGCTAGACTAAGACTTCTTTGAACGCTTCAAAGTGTTGCCAACTCTCCTGTTATTATTAAGTCTCAATGTGTAATTTTTTGTTCTTTTTTTGATATTCGTTTATTTGCAATCTATTTTACAATACTGTTCAGATTAATTAAAAAAAAATATTAATAATCCATAATATATGACTACTAGAATTGGAAACTCCATTAACCCTAATCAAGTCAAATAAACTTTGTAACGAATCCAACCAAAATGTGCTGCAGAGGCACATATAAACCCATAGGATATTATATTTGGGAATTTATATCTCTTATTTGCATTTTTTTTCTTTCAAAGCAGGACTTCTTTCATATGTATATTAGAATAAAATCCGCATCCTCCGAAAATTTACTGTCGTAATCTTCATCTTGGTTTATAGTTTCTTCAAAATCAATCTCTTAAATAATTGTCTCGATTTCTACATATAATTATATTTTAGACATTGTGGGAAAAAGTTTGGTCTTTACAACTTTCTCTTTGAAAATTAGCCAACAATTTAATAAACTGTGTAAGTTTACATTGAATGATAAAAATTGAATGGGAATTCCCCGTAATTTAATTTGTTGGTTCATAATGTTGTCGTATGCGCCTGATAGGCACATTATGACAGGATCAAGTATATTTGTGGTTTTACATAAATAAATAAATAAATAGAAATTAAAGAGCTCATTTTTTTTTTAAAGAAATAAAATAATTCAAAGTACGAATTTAAGAAGCACCAAGAACCATGACTTCAATTTAAAGAAGTTAGAACACTTCTGTCGGATAAGACCGCAGATGATTAATTATTAGGTTTATTTCATTTAAATAATTTTCATTAAATATATGTATAATACTTTTTTTCTTTGGTCTTTAACAATTAACGTCGCCTTAATATTGTTAATCATCAGCAAAGATGTATAATGTATTGCTATTGCTGTAAATATTATAACGGACCACTTGCTACACATTTTTATTAGTGTTTTCTTTTCTCGTTTAGTGGTTCAATATAATATTTTGTAATAGTTAAGAACAGTTGAAAAAAGGTCATTAAACGATTGAACATCAAATTTATCAAATAAGAAATTCTCGCGCGTTTTATTTAATTGTTAAAATTAAACATTTTTTATAACGCAACAACTTCAAAATGAAAGATGTGTCTGAAAGGCACATGTTAACTGGATTAGGGTTAAGGTTGAAAAATGTGTAATTTTTAAGTTTATAAGCAATTTATACAGGTACAGTGAAACCTCTCATGACCAAACACTTACTGTCGCAGTATTTTTGCTCGGTTATGACAGGTTTCTTTAGGAGAGATTTCACTGTATACGCCGATTATCTGTCATAGTTGGAAACAGGAGCAATTTGTATTATCAATATTGTGATGGTGAACTGATAGCAGGATAGGTTAATTCTTAACGTTCGATAACTTTGAAATGCAGAGCTTGTGTTATAGTATTAATTTTTAAGCTGAATAGAATTTTGTATGAAATTTTGATTCAAATCGAATGCCCTATTTTGCCTCCTGGATTGGAGCCCACTTTATTTATTTTTTTTTTATCTAGGACCAGCACTCAGGAGATGACTCCTACACATGCGAAGCATTGTGCTGGGAACTATAGGAAAGGGATAGTAGAAGAAACGACAGGAGGTGAAGCTTAATTAATTATTTTGCAGCTCTGCTTTCGCACGTTCTTTTGTTTATATACTCGTAGCAGTGCTGAAACTTCGCTTTAGTAGCTTTTTTTATTATTATTTTACTTCGCCGGTGCTACACAATACCGACGAAAGAGGGCGTTCTGATGTGATTGTGGATTGCTATCAGCTGAGCCGGTATTGTTCAGTGACCAGTGACTATGCCTTCGCCACTGAATTTTATTTAAAAATTTTTTTGTCTGAAACTGGGGTTGAACCAGTTGGTTGTGTAGTCAACGTGCAGACTACCATCCATCGTGCCATCGCCACCCACGAACGAGGGCGCTGTTAGCACAGACACAATTTAAAAACTATTTAATCCGATCGGATCTTGATTTAATTAATCCGGAATTATTTAGGGCAAATTTATCTGATTTTAAAGGATTTTTTTTTTAATCAGCAGACTGTAATAAATTACAGGATTCCATTAGTCGGCCAAATAATCCAGATGTTTATACGTTCGATTAAGTAATCGAGGTTTGATTTAAACGGTTAGTTTTAATTAGTCGCCTTAACATTTTGCTACAATTGTCAATACATTACATGACATTGCTATAAATACTGCTCATTATTAATTAAAAGAAAACTGTCCACAAATAATAAAATCTTTATTAAAATTGCATGTATGTAAATCGTTCGATCGTCATTAATTAAGTATGCATGATGGAAGATAAGCAATTTTTAATTAATCGGTTAACCGCTTAAGAGTTGAGTATATATTTATATATACATATACATAAGCATTACTATTTTATATTATTTATATAATAATATAACGCAGTCTTCCAACTTTGAATGAAAAATCACATTTTCATTATATTTTATATGCATGTATGTGTGTATGTAGGTACATATGTTCCAATGAATTTTTATAGTTTTAAATGTGTGTACAGCGCAATGAACTTCTCTTATCAGCTTAAGAAAAATTCAGCTATAAAATATTGCATGAACATACATTTCTGTGTACTTGCTACTTATGCTTTCGATTAGGATTGCTTTTAGCGAAACTATATACAATGTATATGAACGTAATACATATATCAAAGTATATAAAAAAAAAATCATTATTTTGGAAGATTATGATATAGTACATATTTATGTACGTACTATATATCGTCACATAAAATGCAAAAGGGCCAACAATCACTTTTAAACATTTTACAGGAGAGACAAAACACTTAATGGAATGATGATAATGTGTGACTATTTTTTTTGTAAAATAACGCACACATACATATACAAATATTGAAGCTGAACATTGATCGTGTAGCATGCGCCTAAGAATAGAAAGCTAAAAATTTGTGCAGACGTGTGCCTTGATGCGCTCGCTGTACCAATATCCATTACAAACTAAATTTTGAGTTTTTTCGTTGTTACGCCCTTTTACATTTCAGGTGACGATATGTATATGGAATATCTGTACATGCATATGTTTTAAATTTCAATTAAAAATCGAATTTATGAATCTTTTTGCCTTATAATTATAATTTATCAAGTAAATTCCATTGCCTAATAAAATGCCATTCAAAGAAGAACTTTGATAACCTTTCTTAACAACTATCTGACAAAGAACTACTAAAAGTATTACATACTCTCTAGTATTAGAACAATGATGATTTTTAATTATTAATTTGCGTAATTTGAGAGTAATACGACATGTCAAAAACTTAAATCAAATGGGAAAGTATAATAGTGTAAAAACAATACGGTATGAATCTGACCAAAATACGGATGGGAATTTGACAGTCGTATGGCTCTCACCATTTTTTAAAAATTTTCAAAAACCTTTTACTTTTCATTTTATCAGGGATGTATTCTTGTGTAAGCAACCAAAGAAAATACTAAAACAACCAAAAAAGGCATTTGCTTTTAAACCAGTTTTTTACTTACATATATTTTTCATTTTATTTAAAGTGCGATAGTGTGAAAGCAAAATGCAATATTACTTTAGATTTTTTGGCAGTCGCACCAAATTTCCTTAGATTTTTCTCTCACAAAGTATTATGAAAGTCGTAAGACTTGTATTATGGTATGAAAGGCCCTCAATTCACAGTCGAATGGCCGAGTCCTTAAAAAATTATGTATTCAAAACAGTAAGGGGTCTCATGAACATTCTTAAAAGCCTCGCAGATGAACAGTCAAAAATTATATTGAAATCATTTGCACAAACTTTGTAAACTTTTGCCCAACAATTGTGATCCGTAAACTCTGCTGCGCCGTTCAATTGTGCATTTAATAAAATGGCATATCGTCTTGCTTCTCCCAAAAAAATTCTCATGTTACCTTATCACAAATGGCAACTTCTGCAAATAATCTGATCAATTGAGTCTATCGCCTTTCTTAAGGCATTTTGAAAAGCAAATTACAATTTTTAGACATAAATTTTAATTTTTCGTATTCTATTTAATTTATTTTTATATTGACATTTGCTAAAAACGGTAATGCAGGTTTGACCCTGCCTTAATTTCAGTAAATTTTACTCCTTCTCTGTCAAGTCTCGCAAATATGCACAATTGCGCAAATGGCAATTTTAACCATTTTCAAAAACACAACATCAGAAACAGAATTAATTAAGTGAAGTGTTTATCAACAAATAAATTCCTTTCGGTCTTTGCTTTTTTTTTTCTTTCTTTACTTATTTTGATTTTAAGAGCTCTAAAAAATTATGTTTGTTTATCCAAAAAGCATCATATGAAAAATCATGGAATACTTCATACAGGGTGTCACAAAAGGAACTATATGGTTTGAATTCTTTATAACTTTTTTAATTATTATTTTTTCTTGGTTTTGTTTTCCAGCATTTTGTGAAGAAGACTTGGGGAATTAATTATGGAACATTCGAAATGAAATCATGGCCATTACAACCGAAATTTTGCGAAAAGTTATGGAAAATATGCTAAAAAGAGCACGTAGCAGAAAATGCACATCACTTACAGGATATCATTTTCCAAAGTTAATTGCAAAAAATTACCCAACAATATACTGTATTTAAAAAAAAAAAAAAATTATAATATTCGCATAAATAAAAAAGTTATAAACCATTTAAACCATATTGTTCCTTTTGTGCCACCCCGTACAATCAGGCACTTAAACATATGCATAGGTATATACACATGTATGTATGTATGTGTGAAACAACACTATCTAATATTAACATAAGGCATCCATTGCCATTCTTATAAAGTTAACTTGTTTACATATTCAAGAAGAGACATTTTTTTTTTGGAAAGACAAACTTTCGTACTGATATATAAGTTACTAGCTGTACGCACGACGCGTTGCTGTAGCTTTTTTAATAGTTTTATTTAAAAAAAAACGTATGTGTCTTTTATTAAAATCGGTTAGTTAGTTTCGGAGACGCGGAAGTTGCCCACTATCAACTGCCGTGGTCTTATCTTTGAAAAAATATATAGTCTATATGTCCATCAAGATGCAACCGTATCTATGTTTTACCGCCCCTCCCAACTTTCCGGGTACTTGACAGTATAACCAATTTCAGCTCTCTGGCTATATGAAGAGGGCGCACTGCCATATGCAAAAGAGCATCAGCCCAGTCCGCCTGATAAAAATTGCCAGTTTTCATATTTATCCCGTTCTCTACTCTCCCGTATACCGAATTTCAGCTCTGTATCTGTATTGAAAGTGCCCGAGGAAAACAAATTACTATCAAATCATTCAGACGAAAATGAGAACCGTTCTCAAGATATACAAAAATCATTATTCAATTTGTATGGGAGGTACCATGCCCACTTGTTCTATTCCGCCCACTTTTTGACTGAAGATTTGCTTTAACATTTGGTCGTTTGGACCATATTCAGAAACTATCACTTCAACCGTTCTCAAGATATACAAAAATAAATATTCACTTTGTATGGGCGTGGCAATGACCAGTTGGAATTTTTTTGAATTCATATAGTCTATAGTTCCTCTCAGATATACAGAGAGATACTGTGAAAATTTCAAGAAAATCGGTTCACCCGTTTAATAAGGCACAAACACACATATGTATTATATACGAGGTCTGTTCAAGAGAAAAGGTGAATTTTGTTTTCTTCCATTACAATGGCGTGGTGCATCACGAGTTGTTATCAACAGGTCGTACGGTTAATAAGGAATACTATAAGGAAATTAAGCAACGTTTGCGTGAAGCAACACGGCTCAAACGATCGAAATTGCAGGGAAAAAATCATGGATTCTGCATCACGATAATGCACCAGCTCACACATCAATGCTTGTTCGTGATTTTTTTGCCAAAACAACATTCTAATCTTGCCTCAACCACTTTATTCACCAGATTTGGCTCCCTGCAACTTTTTCTTATTCCCAAAACTGAAGAGATTAATGAAAGGAAATCGTTTTGCCACAATTGATGAGATAAAGTCAAAATCGCAGAACGAGCTGATGGGAAGGGGGAAAAAGGGGTATTGATGAATAAATGAATACTTTTAAAAAAAATTCAAAATTCTCCTTTTCTTTTGAACAGACTATGTTCACATACATACATGTAATTTTTATATACATATGTATGTATAAGCTGAAACCGGGCATGCCTATCATCATTAATTTTGGGTCCCAAAATATTGCAATTTTCGGGTTAGTGTGATTTTTTTTGTATCATGGAATTATCGTATATCGTTGCTTTTTGCGCAAACATTTTACAAAAAAAAATATTTATTTAGAATTAGTGACATTTATTTGAAATACAATTATTACAAATGAATGAATGAATATTTAGTCGTGTCTAAGTTCATAGTTAATTTATCACAATAATGTGAAAATTATATTTTATTAGAATAAAGAAGAAAATAACAATTAATCTGCAACACCAGTTGAGTAGAACATGCATTTACATACGTATTTTCTATGACACTTTACACGTCATCAGTACTATTTGTATCAACACGGAAAAGTAGTTGCAATATCAGCTATTTAACCCGACAGATGTGAAGAAATGAATACGAAATGTCTATTATTATCCACATAATATATTGACAAAGGTCTAAAGCCTATACTAAAACAGAATGAAGAAAGCTTTCTTCGATACCTCTCCTTCACATCAGAGGCGATGCAACACTGCAGTTTCAGACTAAATCATAAAAACATCTCGAATTTTTTGTGATGAGTATAAGTTTATCTTTGCGTCAGTTGTTGTCGCAAGGTTTCAGTGGCGACCGCATAGTCACTGGTCACTGATCACTGATCGGTACCGGCGTCAGCTGTAAACAATCCACAGGTACATCAGAGCACCGTTCTTCGTCGGTATTGTGTAGCACCGGCGAAGTAAAATAATTACTAAAAATGGCTACTAAAACGAAGCTTCAATATTTAATACGTCTCCTTGACATCAGAGGCGCTGCAACACTGCTACAAAAAAAGCAAAAAGCGTACGAAAAAGCGTTGTAAAACAGCGAAGCTTTCTCACTATCCCCTTGCTCTAGTTTCAGTACAATGCATTGCATGTATATACAGGGTGTCTGGTGGCAAATTTATAGTTTTAAATACGATTATTTCAAAAAGTAACAAACGGAGGTGCGGAGGGCGGCGCCGTTGGAATTATCGATTGTGCGGATTTGTCAGTCATGATGTCGCAGTGGTCGAGTAAGCACCGCGCGTTCGCTGTGGAGACATTTTTTAAGAGTAATAATTCTTACGTAATTGCTCGTCGAAAATTTTGTTCAAAGTTCGGTATTCGGCTAATAAGTTATGGACCGTGTGTAAATTTAATTCCTTCGTGGGTGCAGAGATTCCGCGCAACTGATCCGGCTATGAATGCGCCACGGCCAGGCCCCAGTCGATCTTCAAGGACTCCCGAAAACATTGAACTGGTTGAAAGCAGTTTACGTGAAAATCCGCGACTTTCAATAGCAGCCTCACTCGGACTTCCAAGAGCGATTATTCATGAAATTTTAAAAAAGGATGCGGATGACGTACTTTTTAAAAAATAAAATCCGCATTTCCATTCTATCGTTCATTGCTCTTAATAAAACTTTCAATTATTACGTTTTTTTATTTAAATTTGAAACTATAAATCTGCTACCAGACAATGAAATTGTATTGAATAATTTCTTTCTTTTAAAAAATATTTAAATAAAAAGAAATTTAATTTAAAAATAATTAATGCTCCTACTCCGTTAGCTGTCAGTGTATTCCGGAGCATGAATAAATAAAAATATGATCTCAGAATGCGTTCATAATCATGCATACATACATACATACATAGATATGTATTTATGTACAAATATTTGTCTTAAAGAGTAAATTTTAATTAATAAACAAGAATCTTTTAATTTTAAAATCGTGTACATATATCGCTCATTTACTTCAATAACATCATAATCCAAAAAAGACACTTTTCGAGTTCATTATGCAGAATAATTCTTCATATCGGCCTTTATCTTGTGTAAAAAATTCATGCAAATATCTTCACTTACTCGTGATCTCGTAACAGAAGAATATATTTTCATTTCCCCATTAAGAGGCATGTAAATTGAAAACTTTTAGTACGTTTTTTACAAAACTAGTTTTTTTTTATTTTATGACGTTGTTGAGATAAATGGGCGATATGCAGATTACGACCATCCTAAACGCTTTGATTTTCACTTGGCCTCATCGCAAGCACACGCATAACTTCAAATTGCAAAAGAGAATAAATGTTGTATGAACTCTCAGTAGCTGGGGGTTTTATAGTAACATAGTATGTATGTATGTGTGTACTCTTACGATAACACCCCTCCCCACCAGTACTTCTTATTTTTAAGTTGAGCATTAGAGCACCTTAGTGTCAGTTGTTGTCGAAAGGTCTCAGTGGCGAAGGCCATGTTACAAGATGCTAATCCAAAAGTAAATTATATCGAATAAGAAAATAAGCTGTTAAGGTTAATACCTATTGACTGCCAATGATTTAAAAAGTGGCCCAAATCTTAAGTGGAAATTATTGCCAAGTTATTTTCGCAGAAATGTGAGAAAAATTGGGGCAATCATATACAGACCCAAACGCTTTCTACATTGAAAAGGCAATCATATGTGCTGATCAGGCAAACGAATTTTGTCTCTTAAATTTTCATTACCCCAGAACTCCGCCATTATGGCCACCTTTTTTTTCTTTTCTAGCATTAAAACAATTTCTCTTTGATTGCATTGCCTTATAAAACTGTATTATGTCTGATATACTTGCTTTCCAAAAAAAACCAATTGTTATATAATGTGTATAGATTTAATAAATAATTAAATGTAGGTTGGGTTGGGTACAGAAGGGCGGTGCTACAGTATCACTAGGACATGTACAATCGGAGACCCTTAGGGTCCACCATTGTGAATCTCTACGAGAATAGAAGACGGTGTAAATAAGAAAGAATTGAAAGAATAGAAAACACTAGAGTGGAGGAAGAAGCCAAATCTCGCCTCCACACAACATCAACCAGCCAGTTTCTCCCCACACTGAAGCCCCCTGATAACCACTATATCACGATCCTTGGCAGCACATAACCCACCACGATTATTAAATGTGAATATTCAACATTTTTTATTCCAATAGAAATTGAAAAAAGTTCTATGCTCCTCTGGTAACATAATAGTCCCCAATGCATAACAGATGAATGTATGAAATAAAGGGTGGTTAAATTTCAAGGGCCGATGTTGATTTTGAATAAAACACAAACTATTTAGGAAATTATTGTAATTTTATTTTATTATGATATATTGGTATTACTCAATTATGTATGGAACAAAATATCGGCCAAATGGGCGCCGCGACCACGGCAACAGTGGATGATCAATTTTCGAAGAAAATCATCTTCAGTGATGAGGCACATTTTCACCTCAGTGGATTCGTCAATAAACATAATTGCCGCATTTGGGCGAATGAGAATCCAAGAGTGAATGTCGAAAAACCAATGCACCCACAAAGAGTGACTGTTTGGTGCGGTTTATGGGCTGGCGGCATCATCGGGCCGTATTTTTTCCAAAATGAGGCCGGTCAGGCAGTTACTGTGAATGGTGTTCGCTATCGTGAGATGATAACGAACTTTTTATGGCCCGAATTGGAAGATATGGATGTGGACGATATGTGGGTTCAGCAGGACGGTGCCACTTGCCACACAGCTAACGAAACAATCGGATGGAGGTGTGCCGCCGTGGTCGCGGCGCCCATTTGGCCGATATTTTGTTCCATACATAATTGAGTAATACCAATATATCATAATAAAATAAAATTACAATAATTTCCTAAATAGTTTGTGTTTTATTCAAAATCAACATCGGCCCTTGAAATTTAACCACCCTTTACAACAAAAAAAGAAAAAAATAATAAGCAACACAGATATAAATTATCCATAAACTAAGAACATACACACACACACACACACACACAATATTAAAGTACACACATGTTCGTTTCTAAGTGAGATCACAGGCCGGATGAAATGAAAATAATTTTACAGATACTTTATATTTCCAAGTTACATAAATATGAGCACACACACACACACACACACACACACAAACACACATAAACGAGCATGAATGAATACTTTGCCGTTGCCTATAGCGATCAACTCCAGTCGAGCAAACTTATTCAATTCAAATATGCGAGGAGTACAAGTGATTGAATGAGTTGACTGATATGAATGGCGAGAGTTGTACAAAAATAGTCAGTCAGTTGAGTGTTGGACGTCCTCGTTAGCGGTTGGTAGAGTACAAGAAGCACGGTTGCATACATATGTACATGATTAAACAAAATTAATATAAAAAAAAAAATTTTAAAAAATACATACTCGTCCACATGTATGTATATGAATGTCTATAGCATAGATATCCCATAAAGAAAAAAAATGTGTAATTAATATTTATTTCATGGAAAATATAAAGTTTAAAGAACTTTTAAGTTATTTATTTCAAATTTTTTTTTTTGGGTGAATAAAATCACAAAAGTGTAATTGAATGGAAATATCCAAGAATAACAAAAAAAAATTTGGAACTCAGCAAAGTATCCAGTAAAACATTTAACAACATATGTTTTCTAGGAAAAATAAAAAAGTGCCGATATTTTAAATAAAATAAAAATCATAATTACAAAATATAAATTTAATAAAAAAACATAAAAAATGCAAGTGAAAATATGTATTTCAAAAATAAATGACACACGATGGCCTCCATTTGGTGCATAAGAAAACTTACAACCTCAATAATACCAGCAACAAGAAATGAAAACATGAAAAAAAAAACCACATATGAAAAGCAAAGGAAACCTACAAAATATATATTTTTTTTATCTTAAAGACTGTGTATCTTGTAACTTGAAAATGCATTTACTTCACACTAATAGTCAACAACAACTAGATGTTGTTCTGTCTTTTGTTGGTTTTTTCTGCTTTTTAACGTATCTGCATAATCATTGAGTGAGAGAGAGAGAGAGAGAGAGAGGGAGAGAGAGAAAATCATTTAGATCAGTGATGCGAAAGTTGATATGAATGTACTTTTTTTGATACCATTTGATGAAATACCGTACGGCCACGTCCCTAACAAATTCGATGCTCCCACATGTATTTTCGGAATTCGAGAATATCCTTTATTTTGTTTCTTTCGCTATATTTTATTCGACTTGTAACTCATTAACTTTAAATCACTTTTGATTAAAAGCTTTCCAAATGATAAGGGAAAATTTCAAAACATTATAACGCAATGTACGGCATTAGCTGACGTAACGAATTGAAACCGCGAATAATCGAAAATATGTGCATTGTCTGGCCTACACTGAACAAAACTAAAACCTAAACTCGTTAAGAAACATTTTCTGATGTTCCCAGACTTGCTTAGAAAGATTTTTCTATACGGCCAATTATCATAGCCAGCTTCCAAACAGTTTTTATACATTTTTTTTTCAAATAAAAATAAATTTTAAATTATTGTAACAAGCCATTGTTGATTTTATCACCATTGGATTTATTTAGAAATTTGAGCAAGATGGTCAGCCCATGGTTGTGCGACTTTCACTCTAGTTTACGTTATGTTAGAGGCCAGTCGACGAAGATAGGTCGACGTAGCACCGTAGGTGCCGTTTTGCTACCCTAGCCATGTTACCATCTGACGCGAGATGGCAGACACTCTTCGGAAGATATGGTTTGCCGCCAACATTTTTATTAGATATTTTCTTTTTATTTTTAAATTTTCTATCACACAGGCTATTTTTCGAATCCGAAAAAATTTTGCGTTTTTAAAGCGAAAACACACACTTATGTGTTCTGTGAACCGAATTCGCATAATTTTACTCGCTATAAAATCTGGTATATAAGTCCGGTCGAAATTAAAGCGCATTAACTATCTTCCCAATAAATAACTGATGAAACATAAAAACAATTACCTATTTTTTCTTGAAGTCTTTCTTTTATTAAGGGTGGCGATGGCACGATGGATGGTAGTCTGCACGTTGAATACAAATCCAAAAACAGACCTGGATTCAACCCCAGTTTCAGATTAAAAAAAAAATTTTTAAATAAAAATAAACATCTCGCATTTTTCTGATGTGCATTAGTGTGCCTTTGTGTGTCAGTTGTTGTCGGAAGGTTTCAGTGACGAAGGCATAGTCACTGGTCCCTGAACAATACCGGCTAATAGCAATCCACAATCACGTGAGAACGCCCTCCTTTGTCGGTATTGTATAGCACCAACAAAGTAAAATGATAATAAAAATCCCTCTAAACCGAAGCTTAACACTGTAAAAGGCCAAAAACGTTATTTTCTTTCTTAATAAAAATAAAAGTCGTTCTTCAATGTTCAAAAGTATATCTATCAATCCCTTTATTTGACAATCTACCAAAAATAATTTTTATATTTTTCAGAGTGAAAATTTATAAAGCAATGGTAACTAGATAGTTTTTGTTGAACATAAAACAGGTATATTAAATATTTTAAAAAACATATAAATGAAGATTTCCAACAACTGCTTTAAACAAAGAACGTGCAAAAAAGCAGAGCTGTAAAATAATTAAATAAACTTAAACTCCTGTCGTTTCTCTAACTATCCCTTTCCTATAGTTCCAGCACAATGCATCGCATGTGTAGTCCTGGTCCCAGTTAAAAAAAAAATTTCTTTTAATACCGAAACGAAAGAGACATTTCCTTCCCATCACTGTTTTGGATACAAATGTTTGAGTATATTTTCTTGCTGGTAATTCAAAAGAGAAAACTTCATTGTACGATCATCGTACTCATTCTACCTGCTCATGTTTACCTTAAAAAAAAGAGGGTAAAACTTAGTAAAATAATAACTTATTTTTAGACTTCAGCGGCATAAACAAAATAAATAAAAACAGCATATCTATATGGTTCAAAGAGAAGAATGGATACAAAACAAATAACAAACAAAAACATTTACTGGCCAACATGTGTGTTAAAAACAATAGCAACAGCAACTACATACATACAGTTACGGATGCTAATTGGAATTTTCTAATTACATGATTCTCATTAAAATTGGAAGGTTCTACAAATAATTCTATATTTCAGACAATTAAAATTTTTGTTTGGAACAATTAAATTTATTTGAAATTTATTTTAAGAAAATTTTGTACTAAAAATTTTAAACAAAATGTATTTTAAACTAGCTTTGAATTTTTTGAATATGATTTCCATTTTCGAGAAATTTAGTTTCTCCATACAAATTTTAAACGTTTCATTTTACAAAATTTGCTCCTCAAAAAATTTTGTTCTTTTCTTAAAATTTTTTCGTACGAAATTAAGTTTTTCACAGAAAGTTTTACGTTATAACCCAGCAAAAAAAAGATATGTAACAGGATTAATTTTATCCTTATCCTGTATTAATGGGTCAAAAATTGCCTGTTTTTTAAATATTCATCGGATGTTTTTGAAACTTTGGTACAATTATTTTTTTAGCGAAGACTATTTAAATATAAATCATAATTATTGTAGATCTTTTCGCAAAGCGTGTGTAAAAAAACTACGCATCTTGAACACTTGCGTCAAAATTGCTCAATGCAATTAAATCATTGTGCGCATGTGATACGAGCTTAGTAACAAATTTTTATTTTGTCTTTACGACATCACAAATAGCAACCAAAACAAGGCACTTAGACGTATACATAGTAAAAACAGGAAGTGTAAGCCAGAGAAAGATCAGGGACGCCGCGTCGTCTTGGACCTAACCAAGGATTTGAAAGGGTATAATGTTATTTGCGACAATTTTTTCACTTTGCATGAACTGGGTATCGAGTTGAAAATATTACAATATTTGATACTGTAGGGAAAACGAAACTTTTTTGCCAGAAAAAATTTTGCAACTAAAAGATAAACCAGAGAATTTCTTCTGCGATAAGGAGAACAAAACAAACATTGTGGAATATGTTAAAAAAAAAACCGATCTGTGTTTTTGCTCAGCACATTACAACATCACAAAAACAAAAAGCCAGAAATTATACACTTTTATAATGAGACAAAATCCGCAGTCGATACTTCAGATCAATTTATAAGAACTTACTACAGCAAAAGGAGAAGTAACCGATGGCCACAAGCGCTATTTTACAATATTTTCGATATATCCGCATATAATGCTTATGTAATATTTCTTAAGACAAATTAAAACTGGAATGCAAATAAAAAGTATAAACGACGCATTTTCTTGGAAGACTTAGGTATGGAATTAATTAGCGGGGAAATATCTCGTAGATCAAACATGCCAAAAAGTAGTCATGCCTTCAAAGTCATTCAGCTGTAGTTTTACAAGCAAACAATTTGAAAAGGTGATATTGTTTCAAGTCGCTCCAACAGCTTGAAATATTCTAATAAATGTGGCAAATGTCAAAATTTATTTGCAAAACCCTTTCTGAAACATGTTTTTTTTATTATTTGTTTTTATAGCAGTGTCGTAGAGTCTCTGATGTCAACTAGACGTATTAAATTCTGTAGCTTCGTTTTTAGCAGCCATTATTTTACTACGCCGGTGCTATACAATACCGACGAAGACACACCCTTCTGATGTGTCTGTGGATTGGTTACAGCTGAAGCCGTTACTATTCAGTGGCCAGTGACTATGCCTTCGCCACTGAAACCTTCCGACAGCAACTGACACAAAGCCACACAAATGCACATCAGAAAAAATGCGAGATGCTTTTATGAGTCTGAAACTGGGGTTGAACCCAAGACAAATTTTTCGTTTAGTAGTCAACGCGCAGACTACTTCGACCATCGCCACCCATGTTGTTGTGTAAAAGAAACAACAAGACTGAATAAATATTTGAATAATTTTTATTGGGCAAAATTAACCAATGCGTTTATTAACATATGCGTTTTATTTTTGAAATACAGGATAAGCGTTAATGCATGAGTTCTATTGCAAATGAACTGGTTCAAATTAGCTGAAAAAGGCATGATTTTATCATAGGGAGAGTGTTACCACATGTAAAGATTTACCTTATTTTTTGAGATGTCAAGAATATTAAGAGTTTTTTTTAGCTTAAAAAAAGATTTTTAAAAATATGATATTTAGTACTGTTAGACTATTAATTGAAGTTCGTGTTCATTAAATCTACAAATATCACTAAAATGAACACAAAGAGAACTTATAGGATTCAAGTGGGCCGCACGCTATGATTTCTTACTGCTGCGGCGACCGGACAAACGCAACCTTCGTCGTTGATTTAACCTTAAAACAATACATATTTTAACGAACTTGTTGCCAATTAACTATCCAAAAGCGATATCAGACATCATTATTTTTAGTAGCACTAGTAGACAAAAAACAAACATTTTCATAAAAAGAAAATGACAATATCTTACACAATTCATTAACTTGAAGAAAAGTCGTATAATTTTTATACACTTCGCTTTAATTTATAATTAATGTAGTGTAGTGCTGCATTGTTCACTTGAAATAGCAAAAAAAGAAAATTCATTTCAATCTTAATTCGTTAGCACGATGTTAAACATAAATTTCATTTTAAGTGAATAAAGCGAAAAAAATTAAATTGTTTTAGGTTTGCAAAACATACATAAATCTTCTCCAGTTCATGGGGTTTCATGTTGCTGCTCAAGTTCAGCTGTTGCCCACTGTAGAAAAAAGTAAAATGATATCATTATCAGTAGAGTTTTATTGTTCTAATTGTCAAAACATGCATTCCAGCATCCATTGTACGTACATTTAAATAAGTGTTATGCAAAACAAAAACTAATCTGTATTTCTACACTGACGAGCATAAATGTGGCAGGTTAAAAATATATTTTAATTAAAAAAAATCCCCATGCTGTATAATGAAACTGAAAAAAGTGTTTAGTTGAATTATTATTGTTTTTTCTCATATGTTTAAAAAATAATGTGAAAGGTCTATAAATTAGAATAACTGACTGGCCCACGATGGTGAAAGAATTTTTTCATTCGTACAAATCCATTTAAAATTAAAAAAAATCCTCAAATATTGTTTTTGTTTTAAATGTAGAATAAAATATTCTTTCGATATTGTGGGCCTGGTGGTTATTTTTTGAAGTTTCTAAGCCCAATTGCCTTTTACGATGTTAATTGTGAGTCAGTCACACCTTAACGTCAAGTTTTTTTCCCAACTTAATTTGACATACATATTTTGGTTTTAGTATTTGAGCAGCGCGTTAAGATTGTTGAAACGTTTTACGAAAATGGACGTTCAAATCAAAATGCATTTCGTGCAGTATAATTGACCAAATTAGGGTCCATCAGAAAAAAGGCGAAATGTTTTTAAGAGTCTGAAACTGGAGTTGAACCCAGGAAATTTATGGTTTTTTACTCAACGTGCAGACTACTTCACCCATCGCTTGCTTTTAGCCCAACAAAACTGCTGCTGCAAGCGTTACCTCTAGGCCTTCCACTGGAGCTGTTAAAATGTACCATTTTTTTTTTTAATTTTTCTCGCACAGTCGATTTTGTGGAAGACAAATATTCGAAAGACTGCACAAGATCTTCAACTGGTTCTACAAAATCTTTAAAGTTTGTACTTTCACTAAAATTTGTTTGCATCATTCACACTATTTCTATTTTTATACAAAATTTATTGTTTTTTCGCAAGCCTTTTATAGTTTCTTTTGCTCATGGAATACATATATATAATTGCTGAAATATTTTAGTACTTTTTTACTTCACTCTATTACTACTTTTTTTTTTAATAAAAAAAAACTCTAATTTTGCGCTTACCACAAGTATTTTCAATAAAACAAAACGAAACAATTTAAAAAAAACCCGCAAAAAAAAGCATGACAGTATTTTCATCAGGCAAGTTTACTGGCGCAAGTCTATTGGAATTCCCTTAGGAACTTGCTTTTCCGTTCAGACACAGCAAGTTTACTTGCGCAAGTTTCGTTTTCTTTTGCTCATATATTCTTTAATTTTTTGACGTTTCTTATTCTTATTCGTTTTGAAAGTGATTAACAGGTCTGTTCCAGGTGCATAACAAAAGTGCCAAAACCGTTCCAGATAACAATTTTTGTGCAATTTTGAGAGAAAATGAGAGAGTAAAATTTTTAATTTCCTGAACTAAGAAGTTTCACGAACTTTTCGTTTGGGAAAGTTGAATTAAATTATCAGGTGTTTTTTTGTTATTTTTTATTTTGGGTAACTTTGACACATTCAGAGCGAAATTTTCTTTTTACTCTCAATAGTTCGGGTAGTTTTGTTATGCAGCTGGAACAGACCTAATATTTACAGATAAAAAAAAAAGCACAACGAAGCACAAATTTATTAGCAACCAACTTCAAGTATAAAAAAAACATTTCGAGTACAGGCAAGTGTGCAGTCTATTCCATTCCGCCCACTTTCGCTCTACTATAAAATTGAGACTTGCGCAATTAAACTTGCCTGGTGAAAATACAGTCCATATGTTTTCAGCTGTCAAAAGTTTCTCAACGCGCAAACGGCAAAGTAAAATGTATAGACGCTTTGTCCACAATGTCACCAAGTTATGCTACAAATGTGCTCACTAGGAGACACTTTAAGTTTGGCTTCCTACAGGGAAGGTAAAAAAAATTTCATTGATAATTTTCTATTCGTTTGATTTTAATATGTTTCGAAATGGAATGAAATAAAATGCTGAAATGCCCAAATCTCAATAAATTCCATACTCATGGAAGAATAGCGAAGTGATTATTTGATTTCGATTGCATAAGTTTCATTCCCAACTAAACTTTCTCACCTTTTCATTGTACTCTAGAATCAAAATTATTGTATTCTGTGTCTGCATAAAAAATCATGAACTTTGTGGATATAAAGAACTAATTAATATAAAACGCGATTTAAAATTGTTTTCCTCTTTTATTTTCTGCTGATAAGAACAGTAATTCAAAATGAATTACTTGAAATTGTTGCTGGGTTCTATTCATTTTTCATAATTTGAGTTTTGTTTCACTCTATAAAATCCCTATTTATTATTTAAAAGAATTTTTTTTTTAATTAAAAGATTTCCAGTACACTACATCCGTTGAGAATTGTTGTTGTTTTTACTTTGGATTCACAAAAAGATTTTTTCTTTTAATTATTATAAAAAAGTTGTGTTCCTTTCGAGATAAGAATTTAGGTCTAAATAATTATGTATTCACACACACGCACACAAACATACATGAGTATGTGCATGGGGAAATAATTTCAAATGAAGCGTTTATGGAGCATAAGGGCGGGCATAAGCTGTATGAATTACTTAGATGTATCAGAATTTATGCAGACAAAAATTCAATAATAAAACAAAAACTTTTTCAAGAACGTTTATGGAGGAGTATGACGAAAAATTTGATGTGAAATTCTATAAGCAGCACTGCAGTGGTCAACTCTGGTCATGAGCGTGGCTGACTCAATATTTTTTATGTAGTGTCCAAAACATACTAATAAATGGAACAAACAGATTTCAATAAAGACAGTAAATATTTGGTATTATTAGTTTTAAGAATAATTAGTTTTCCAACACCCTAAAAATTGTAAATAAATTGCATTTGAAAAAAACACTTTCTTGGAATTTTTATGCCATGAGACGATATGCAAAGCATATTGACGCTGCTCATTTTGCATTAGTTTTTTTGGGCATTAATTTTTTGGTGTTATTCCATGCTTATCATAAACCTGCTATCAGTAGAGCTGCCACAGGTGCCACCAGGACTGACTTTTAGAAATCCTCTTGCACGAAATGTGTACATGGCCTCTTGCATTTTATTCGAATGTCATATAAATTTATGTTATTTCGTGCCCTGCAGGAAATGACAATATTAAGACTGTATTTTCACCAGGCAAGTATTTACTTGCGAAAGTGGGAGGAATGGAATATAGTACACACTTGCCTGTACTCGGCAAGTCGAAAAGTTTTCTTAAGGTATGTACACACGATTGTCATATAGTACAATATTGATAGAAAAATTGTAATAAAATTTTCAACAACAGTGTTAACTCACAACTTTTGTGTGGCAACATTGTAACAAAATGTATTGTCCGTGCATTGTATGACAATAATATTGTCACAATTGTGAGAACACCCTTCATTTCCATTGACACATAATTGCCATACATTTTATAGTCATTTGTTATTGTCACATGTGTCTAATTTAGTGCACCATACAATAACACCAATGGCAGATAAATATTACGGATATAAATATATAAATATATCGGATCTGGCAACTTTTGCCATAAAATAATCAGAGAACCGTCTGAACAGACAATTTTTGTTGACAGATAAATTTATTGTTTGACAATAAAAAAGTACAGATTTCTTACACTTCGGTGACAATTTGTCATTGTGAGTGCATTGCCCCCATATTGCCATATCCTACAATATTGTAAAATCTGACAATTGTGTATACATAGCTTTGTACTTGAAGTTGATTTCAAACAAAATTTTGACATGCTTCCTTTTGCTCATTCTGTAAATACCAGGTCTGTTTCAGTGCCCAAAATTGAACATCTTGTAATACTAGTGCTGCTTACTTTCTCAAATAAATTTCATTTTAGTGATTTTAGACGGTTAAAATGCATAATAATTTAAAAGAAAAACATTTGCATCATTGCCAACAGCTGTAAAAAGTGAATGAAAATAAACTGGAAAAAAGTAAAAGCCATTTTTTATTATGTACTTACAACTTCAAGTTTAATGGAAAAATCCTCAGTTTTTTCAGATCCCAGGCTTCTTACAGGGTGCATTCCTAGTAGTGGTAGTTATCACAGGTTCATCTACAAAATGAGTTCGTGTCATTATTTTCTTTTTTTATTTTTGCTATTTACAAAATTAAATATTATCTATGCATATGTAAATAATTTAAAAAAATTAATAATGTTCGGCGGTTGGTCTCTATGAGCTGTGATGCCAGTTTAGCCTTTTAGGGGCTAGATTGAGGCTTTTTTTTGTCTTTTAGTCTCGAATTTTATGTTTTAGCTTCATGGCTGTTTTTTAGCTTTATTCTATTTTAAATTTAGCCTCAAAAAGGCTCATTTTTTTAAAATTTTTTGCTGAACTTAAAAATTGTCATATTGACAATGAAAATTTTATGTACACTGAAGACAAAATTACATATGTATATTGAAATCCATTGCCGAAAGCTTTAAGTTATAACTGGATAAATGTTGGGTCAACAGTTGAGTTTTGGGTGGAGATGCGACAATTTCAAAATGTGCTGCAAATAAACACATTTCTTAATTTGATTTCCTTTCAGTAACGCTCAGTTTGAAAGCCATTTTTTTACCATGAAAATAATTAACACAAAAACAAAGAAATCGTACTAGAATTAAATTGCGTAATTTTTTATTATACATTCGATGCTGCTTAAAAAGGTTACATAAATATTGGCATTAGTTTGTAATACCGATGATTTAATAAAATTACTAGAATCTCGCGATATTTATGCAAATGATAGTTCCGATTTTTCTGGCGATGAGGAAATTCTAAATTTATAGTAAATAAAACATTGAATTATGACTAAAAAATTTTTAGCCTCTCCTCTTGTTTTTTTTTTTTTGGCGATTTAGCTTTTTCTAGCCTTTTTACACAGCTGATTTAGCTTTTTTTAGCCTTTATAAAAAGCCGATTTTGTTTTTTTTTCTCCAGGTACTGGCAACAATATGTATTAACATAATGAAGTTAATGTAATTTTATTAACAATGAGAAAGCATCACGGCTATAACATCTAATTAATTAGCAGAAAAATTGTGAAGTATCAATATGCCAAATATACTAAAGTCACAAATTTCTTTGTTTTTTAAAATTCTTTTGGAAATAATAAGGTCTTTATTGATAAAGAAAAGAAATCTAAAATGGGTTTCAAGAAGTAAATCCTGGAATTTCATAATACTAAATCGGGATTTCTGTTGGCATCTCTATTCCCATCCACGTGCCTTTAGAAATGCGAATAAATTCATTGATTTAACAACAAGATGACCAAATACAGTGGACAAAACTCGAAGAACGCTAATGATGAAGGTGCATTCGTAGTCTAGTGCATGAGCATTAGTCCTATCAATATGGAAGTGTGGGTTCGCTGCCCGCCTAGACGCTGAGTGTTTCTACAGACAAGCTATAAGAGCTTCGTAGAGTTTGTGTTGTAAAAAAAAAAAAAATTATAAGCCTATTTAAAAATTAAAAATTTTAACTGAAAAGAAAACCAATTTATAAAATAAAAAAAAATATTAGTCTCACTTCTATTTTTATATTGACCTTTATTAAAATTTTTTAATTATATTTATTTTTGAGCGATGGTCTTTTTTATGAAAAGTTTTTCAATTATTATTTATTTCTCAAAATTTTTGTTAATACAAATTATTATTTCCTGACGATGCTACCTATTTGGTAGCGAAATATTGAGAAATAAATAATAATTGAAAAACTTTTCATAAAAAAGACCATCGCTCAAAAATAAATATAATTAAAAAATAAAAAAATATTTAATAAATTATGTAACTAGAATCGAGTGCTGCCATCAATCTAGAGGCAGTCATTTAAATGACATTGTATTTCATACATAATAGCAGGGTCTCAGCATTATAAAAAGTTTTATCGAAATCACAGCTTTATGTGAGTTTTGTTTAATTTTACATTTGAAACCGAAAAATGGATAACCCTTGCTGTTACAATATACTCGTTTGCTGAAAATATTACATTAAATAGAATATCTCGTTTTAACTTTCTCTCCTTCTCTCAATTGAAGGAAATTTTCTTTCTTAGTGAAAATGTGTTAAAATAAGTCTGAAAACAAGATTTCCTTCTTCGTTTTCTTGCGCCGTACAAACTGTTAATTGAAGTTAAAAGAATATACACACCTCTTTACGAAACATATATAGAGATAATTAAAAAGAGAACCACTAATAACATCTACAGAAAAGGCACCATAAGTACCGCCAAAGACAACACAACAACAATGCGATTCAGTAAGTGGAGCTTAAGCTCCACTCAACATTCTATACTCTCATGGTCTCTAATGGCTATATTGCTGCTTAATAATGGACTACAAATTTCATGCGGTCATGGTCCCACCACATTTATGCCAGCCTTGGAATGCTACGATAAATACAATAAGCCGCAGGTAAGTAAAACTAAAAGAGATATTTGGGGTATTCACGAGGTGTGCTATAAACTCATATTGTCATAATGTCTTAATAATTTAAAAAAGTTTAAACAAATTTTTGCTGTGCTTCGAAGAAAAAAGTCATAAAATAATTAGACTTTTTGAGCTTTGTTTTTTGGTTTGTCTTAAAATAATAGATGAAAACTAAGTCATTCGCTGAAACTTTTTAGTCGAGCCGGCGATTATATTTACAAGCCGCTGCTTATAAATGAAATAAAAATAAAAACAGTGCTTTAAAATCATTCACACTTTTTTAACCTTACAATAAAATAAATTTGTAAAACATAAAAGTAAGCAAGAGAGAAAAAATCACAACATCTAACGATATACAAGGGGCAAATTTTGTTTGCATAACTTATCTGGCTGACAGCCACTTAACGTTTATCCATTAGCCGCCCTCCAAAAAATTTTTCAATATTACTGGCAACAGCTGTTTTCGATTATATTTGTTTCAACAATTTTATTTGCCAAAAGAACAATTTTATAATTTTAAGTAAAAATTAAATTATTACACGACTTCCAAGTAATTTCTTATTTACTATATCAAAAAGTCGAATTTAGTTTCTTCACTTGTTTTTAGCATTTTGGTATCAGAAATTAAATGAGGGTGGCAATGGCACGATGGATGGTAGTCTGCACGTTGACTACAAAACAAAAAACAGACCTGGGTTCAACTCCAGTTTCAGACTAAAATTATAAAAAAAAAAAACATCTAGCATTTTTCTGATGTTCATTAGTGTGTCTTTGTGAGTCAGTTGTTGTCGGAAGGTTTCAGTGGCGAAGGCATAGTCACTGGTCACTGAACAATACCGGCTTCAGCTAATAGCAATTCACAATCACATCAGAACGCCCTCCTTCGTCGGTATTGTGTAGCACCGGCGAAGTAAAAGAATAATAAAAAATGGCTACTAAACCGAAGCTTCAGCACTGCTACGAGTATAAACAAAGAACGTGCAAAAGCAGAGCGGTAAAATAATTAATTAAGCTGCGCCTCCTGTCGTTTCTCCTACTATCCCTTTCCTATAGTTCCAGCACAATGCTTCGCATGTCTAGGAGTCATCTCATGAGTGATGGTCCCAGATAAAAAAAAAAGTGTTTTTTTCTTGACAGCTGAATGAATCGTAGCAGTGCATACATACAGATATACATCCATACACATATATGTATATGTAAATGTATATATATGGTGTATTTGACAAAACCGACAATAAGGAATTAAACCGATTTTTCTGTATTTGTTCTGAGTCACTTAATGGTCAGTACAAATCATCAGTCACAAAGAAGGCAGAATTAGGCGAGTGGGCGTGGTATTTCCCATAAAAACTAGAAAACTGTTAAAGAAAAATCTTCTAAAGTTGGTAATTAGAAATATCAGCAATCAAAACCTGGCAGGGATTGAACGAGTGGACGTGGTACCGCCCATACGAACTAAATATTGATTTCATTAAATCTTGAGAACGGGTTAAATTAAATTTTCTATATTTGGTTTGCGTAACTTAATGGTCAGTACAAATCATCAGTAAAGAAGTGGGCGAAATTAGACAAGTGGACGTGGTACCGCCCATACAAAGTAAATAATGATTTTTGTATATCTTGAGAACGGTTAAAGCTAAAATTTTTAAATTTGGTTTAAATGACTTGATAATCAATACAAATCATCGATCAAAGAGTAAGCAGAATCGTATAAGTGAGCATGGTACCTCTCATACAAAGTTAATATTGTTTTTTTTATATCTTGGGATCGGTTAAAGCTAAAGTTTCTCTTTTCGATTTGAATGAATTGATAGTAAATTTTTTTCTGGCACTTTCAATACACAGATACAGAGCTAAAATTCGGTATACGGGAGGATAAATAACGGGATAAATATGACTACTGGCAATTTTAATCAGGCGGACTGGGATGATCCTTTTTTGCATGTGGCACAACCATTTGATGCCAGAGACCTGAAATTGGGTATACGGGTAGGCGCTCGGAAGGTAGGGAGGGGCGGTAAAACATAAATAGGACCGGGTCTTGATGGTCACATAGACTATAGATTTTTCCAAAGATAAGACCACGACGCGTGGTAGGGGGCCACTTGCGCGTCTGCAAAAACTAACTAACCAATTTTAATAAAGAACACATAGGCATATATTTAATTTTTAAATAAAACTATGATAACAGCTGCAGCAACGCATGGCCGGATCGGCTAGTAACCATATAAAATTAATTTCATAAAAATTTTATAAACCAAAGATTTTTCGAAAATTAAATTAGCAATTAACTAATTTAACATGCATATTATTTCAGCTTTTAAGTGGTGTGCCCTTAAAATACCCGAAATTGACGTCATATTTATATGATTGTACATTGCAACATAAATTACTTAGAATGTTGCTAAAAATAGACAAACTCATGTGAAGAAAGAACTAACAAAAGGTCATACATATAATATATTTTACATATAATACGAGTATAATAATACATGCATATGTGTTGGTAAACATAATAATTAACAAGTTTTTATTTGATACATGATACATATCAGCTACTTTGAATTACTCGTACTAATTCTTCAGCAGATTCCAGACAATATTTTCATGCATATGTCATCAAATTTATTTAATAAATAAAAAAGTGACATCAACAGAATGTTTTAATCTTACTACAATATAATTGCAGACAAGTACAGTGGGAAGCAAAATGATTACTACACTGTTGTAGAAAAAAGAAAATTAATAAAAAAAAAAACAACGTTTCATTATTAAATTAGATTGAACCACGTCATCCCATGGAGACGACCGGAAAGATGATCATAGACAAAAAAAGGGGAGAGAATGTTGAATATAGTTTGAGAATTAACATAAAAAAACAAAAACTAATTCGTATCAAATTGAAACTTCCATACACGGACCCAAATTACGACATCAGATATCGAACGATATTAATAAGGTTAGGTTAAGTGGCGGACCCTCCCCATTATGATACCACAAGTAGAAACACACAGGGCTTACTTAAGCATAAGCGAAGCTACAAAATATCATACTTAGGTGCTGTTTCTCTATAACAAGTTGAACTTATCTGTACAAAACTTATAGCCAGTCAAAAAAAGTGCTTCCTAAGAAGTCAATAAGATTCTGAACTTGTGTTCCGGAAGTAGTACAAAATCGGCTTAGTTCTACTTCTTTTTTTTACATATGGCAACCGTCATTGCCGAAAGTTCTCTTTTTTGATGACGATTCACATTGGATTCGAAGTAATGCTCGCGATGTTAAGTAAATCTACTTTTTTAATGTTTCTTATAGGGATTTCGAATCACAAAAAGTGCAAAACACTTTACACTTTATTTGTTAAAAATCCTTGTACTTTAGTTATCGTTTAAAGTCCTTCAAAATAGTTCTAAAATGAAGCAATAAAGTGCAACTGTTTTGAATTAAAAGGGGAAAATGAGGCAAAAATTGCAGTGCACTGTTTGAAAAGAAATCGCCGTTAATCAAAGCATTGGAACTAATATTTTATTACTTCTACGGAGCTATAAAAATTTGCTTATTGCTTTGCTTTAATGCAGAAGCAGGTAATGATAAGTTCCAATTCTATAAAAATTATAATCTTACTTAATTTATTTATTGTAGAGTTCTCCGGTAGTCTAGTGAGTAGTGTGCTAGTTTATCAGTGGGGGATTATAGGTTCGATTCCTAGCAGAGAGACTCTGATCTGTATCACAGCACCACGTGAAAGTTTTTTCACAACAGGTATCACAATGGCACCATAATAAATTGGACCCAAGTGGGCTGGGACCTTTCTTTACCTTTACATCCAGCGACTTCTCAACCTAACCTTTAACCTAACATAATTTATTTTATCGAAATGCAATTGAATTGTAGTTTTTATTACTTCATTTGTTTTACGATTAAATAAATAATAAAGTCAAATGTTTATACGTGCATACATATGTAGAAATTTATAAATAAGTAAACATAAATGAATTTTGTTTAAATAATACCATTTCATACTGTATGTGAATAAAACCATTTTCATACTGTATGTTGTTCTTAATAACTTCCTGAGAAATCGCAAATATACATTTATTGATATTTCGGAAGTAGATCAAAAGTAATTCTTAAGGAATCATTTCTAATATTTTTCACTGGATATGAAAAGCACTCATTAGTGCAGTTGTTAGTGCTTTTCATATATATATTTTGCACAGGCAAGCATCACTTGTTATAGAGAAACAGCACACCAGAAACAGATTTGCTACGTGTTCGCTACAGACATATCGACCCCTGTGAGCGAAATTATCGTATGTTACACTTTTTTCGAAATCGACTTTTTTATGCAAAATGTTTCTAAATCCATTAATTCATCTGCAGATAAAGTATTATAGCGATAATTGTTACAGTTATGGAGATAACACTATGTACATTTTATCGTATGTGACAGTTACTGCGGTCAGGCAAATACAAAAAAAGTCGAATAAAAACGCTCTCCTGTGAAGTTTTGTTTTATGTAACATACGATAATTTCGCGCACAGGGGTCGATATGTTTAACTAAAGACTGTTTTCCAAAAGAGGTCTTGCAGTAACAGAAAATTATATGCTCCGCAGAATATTACTCAAAGAAATTGTGAAAACTGCATGTCTTCTTAAACAACATTTTTAAAAAATTAATTCTTTTGAATAGAAATTCACTTTTGACTAGTCAGGTTAATATTTTCCATTTGCCATTCTTTTACAGAAATGTATGCCGGAATTCATTAATGCTGCCTACCAGTTGCAAATCGAGGCCACAAATACTTGTGGGGAACAGGGTGAGAATCATTTTTGTGTCCAAACAATGAACTCAAATCACAAGAACTGTGAATTTTGCAGGTAAATAATTTAAATGGCTTCAAATCTCAAATAATTAGTGTTATTAATATAAAAAGAGGTCAAAAAACTAGAAAAATTATATTTTCTACATAAAAAAAATGTAGTCAAAATTTTCTGCAGTTTCTCTATAACGAATTTTCTCTATAACGTAGAAATTTGACGGTCCCCAACTGTTACGTTATAGAGAAGTTCGACTGTAGTGTCAAAGTATATTTATTAAGTAGCCGCATCTCTACAGCAGAAAAACAATACCAAAAACAACAGGCATTTTGTTTGTGTAGAACTAGCCGAATATGTCAAACTTGTTTTTTTACTGCTCTCACAAAAGTAACACACACACACACACACATAGAATTTACAATAGCAAGAAAAACATTAATTTCATTTATGTATGCCTTAATCGCCTTTTCAAACCTCTCTCAAAATAAAGATGTGAGGAAAACTGTTAATGGCGCATTCTCTCAAATTAAACACATGAGTAAAAATTATATTGGCGCGCATAAATGTAAACACATTTTGACATGTACGGCGTGTAAAACATAAACCATAAACAAAAAAAAAGTCACCTAATGAGTTTATTTTACTTGATCAATATGCTTTGTGTAGCGACATACGGGCTTAAGAAGGTTTTAAGAAGGTTTGACTTCGTGTTTGTTAGGAAATTATTAAAGAAAATTATAGAAATACACACACATTTACAAATGCATATAAACTAAATTTGTTTTTTTTTTGTTAATAGATGGGAAGATCACAATCCGTCATATTTAACTGATTTACATGATCCACAAAATCCGTCATGGTGGCAATCAGAAACCATGTATGAGGGCATACAACATCCCAATCATGTTAATTTAACATTAAATTTACGTAAGATTTTATTTCTTCATTTTGTACCCTTGAATGTGTAATTTATAAGCAAATTTTCTAAATTGAAATTACCAGGGAAAGCATTTGACATTACATACGTACGCCTATTATACCGTTCGCCCAGACCCGAATCATTTGCCATTTATAAGCGTACATGTGAGACATGCCCATGGATACCTTATCAATATTATAGTGCCACTTGTAGAGATACTTATGCTCTGCCCGACTCCAGGGCCATACGCAAAGGTGAAGGTGAAGCTCATGCTTTATGTACCAGTGAATACAGTGATATATCTCCCTTAAGAGATGGTGAAATTGCCTTCTCCACATTGGAGGGTCGTCCTAGTGGTATTAATTTTGAACGTAGTACTGAATTGCAGGTATGGATATTTGATTTAAATGCCAATGAGATTTAATTTATGTCTCCACAATTTAAGGAATGGGTA
This sequence comes from Dexiosoma caninum, assembly GCA_963924685.1. NCBI lineage: Eukaryota > Metazoa > Arthropoda > Insecta > Diptera > Tachinidae > Dexiosoma > Dexiosoma caninum. The sequence goes on from OZ004729.1 coordinate 32,015,405, forward strand.
ACAGCCACTGATATACGTATTACCTTGGATCGTCTTAACACTTTCGGTGATGAACTCTTTGGCGATGCTCAAGTGTTGAGATCATATTTTTATGCCATTTCGGATATTGCTGTTGGTGCACGCTGCAAGTGTAACGGTCATGCCAGTAAATGTGTAGCCAGTACTGGTATGAATGGTGAACGAAGACTGGTATGTGAATGTCGTCACAATACGGATGGTCCAGATTGTGACAAATGTCTGCCTTTGTACAATGACGTCAAATGGAAGAGGTCAACTTCTACAGAAGTCAACGAATGCAAAGGTGACTTTTGCTTTACTCTCATTTTCTTTTTAACATTGTATTTTGATATTTGATTTAATTGCCATTCGCTGTAAGAGTTTGTTTTTATGTATTTCTAAGATGTCTAGTCCGTAAATGGTTAAAACTAGTATGAAGTTCTCTTGTCCGTTTTCATGTTGTTGTTATTATGATAGTGAAAGAAGAATTTTGTGCCGTTAGTAAATAATGTAAACTTGTGGTACGTGTACACTTGGTTAGTTCTCTAGGAATTCTCTTGGTGTAAAGGATGATCATTTCTTATTTGTTAATACTTTTGTGCATTTGGGTGACGTGTACACATTGGGAATATTCCTTGGAAACTAACAAAATAAATCTTCATCCTGTCATATGGTATTTAGTAAATAGTAAGTTTATTTTTTACATACACATATTAACCACAAGTTAGAAATAATCAGGAATAAGGAGCTTAAGTGCAACTACATTTCTGTGGCTAATTTAACACAGAATTGCTTCATGAGCGTTTTGGGTAGCCAATGCATTGCAATGTGACTACGAACTCTTCCAATAAAGTTAACTTGAGTTGCAATTTTTTCAAAAGTGAATAAATTTGACATTGGCCCTTTTTGTCTTGGACCAGCACTTAAGGGATGACCATGACCAATGCGATTCATTGTACTGGAACTAGAAGAAGGAGATAGTTGTAGAGTTTACATATGGTGAAGTGATAGAAAGAGAGGAGAGGTTCTTTATTTTTATAACTTCGCTTTTCCTTGTTTCTTGTTTTATGGCAGTGTTGCAGCGCTTTTGGTGTCAGGAAGACTCATTAAGTTTTTGAAGCCGTGTTTAGTAGTCATTTTTATTAATTATTTTACTTCGCCTATGGTGCTGCACAATACCGTCGAAGAGGGGGCTCTGGTGTTACTTGCTGAAGCCGGTGCTGTTCAGTGACCAGTGGCACAAAGCTGCACTAATGAACATCAGAAAAAATTCAAAGAATACAAATGCAAGGAACACAATTGGGACGAACGACGAACGACGAACTTGGTCTTGTTCGTTCAACAAATTCGTTGCGTAAATTCGCAGCGTTGCACACAATAACGACGAAAAAATTGCAGCCGTCCTAATCAGCAAAGTTGTTTGCTGACTGTGTTACCGTATTAAAAAATATTACTTGAAAAAATTAAACATGAACTGAAAACAATTAGAAAGCAATTTTATGATAAATAATTGCGCACATTTAACTTATGGCCTATTTCTGAGCTAAGAAAGATAACTTAAGCGAACGAAAAGCACTCGCTCGAATTCGAATCAATTTGGATTTCTCATTGGCACTCACTTTCTTTCGCAGTAAGTTACGTATGTCAATTTTGGTATCTTACGTTTTAATAAGTAGAAGCAATGCCATATCATAAATTATTATATTTCTGTTAAAAGTATTAAAAAATACTACGAAGTTATTCTAAAGCTAATACAACTGCGTGTAAGTGTGATCAGCTGGTGGAAAGTATCAATAAATAAAAGGGTGAGAAAATTTAAAAAAATATTTGTAAATTTTGTGTTTTTTGTTTTAATTTTATAAAAGTGTTTCAGTTGCTGCATTGTTGACTTCTTTAAACTGAAAAAACAATTGTTAAATACAAACATTCATATGTATATTATATGCATAGTTTATACTTACCACTTGTTATCCATTTGTAAATACTTTTTTATTGTACTTAGATTTTTTAGTATTATTTTTTATTCTTCTTTTTTTATTTACAAGTATGTATACTCATATGTAAATTCTCTTACGAAAGCAAAACCAAAAGTGAGTGATTTTGACATTTCATTCTCAGTGTTGACAACACGTTCTTAACAGAGAAATCGGATTTTATATGAAAACACTTACGTTTTCATTCGAGTTCTAGATCGAGTCACTGTTCGCATAGAAAGTGTGTAGAGAAATCGAAATCAATGTTCTTTTTCATAGAATGCGAATGAAAGCGTTCTTTCTTAAATCAGAAATAAGCCCTTAAATGATTTATTTTAAAAATTAAAATAAAAATTAACTTTATTTACGAATATATTTGAAAATTAAAAGGAAAAACGGTAACTCTGAACTAATTTGTTCGTCGGCGTATGAAAGAAAAATAAATCTATCTCAGAGTACGTCACGCACGACGAATTTCGTCGACGGCGGTATTGTGTTAATTTTCATATGCCCAACAGCGGTTTTTTTCTGAAGACGAAAGTTCGCAACGAATAATTCATCGTTAGTTCCTATTGTGTTTCTAGGATTAGTCCGACACTGGCGTCGAACCCAGGACTTTTGGTTTAGTAGTCAATGTGCAGACTGCTGCAGTCCTCGCCACTCCAAATATAAAAATATTGGTTTTCATGCGCATATGAACAATTAAATCTCTTTCATATTTCAATTGTACAATAAACATAAATTTTGGAAGTGCCCCCCCCCCCCTACTACTTCGAGCACTTAATTCTTCAAGTCAAGTCGAAAGAAAAATATTTATAATAAAAAATATATTTGAATATTTTCGCAGCCTGTAATTGTAACGGTTATGCTGATAAATGCTTCTTCGATGCACATCTCTTCAATTTGACCGGTCATGGCGGCCACTGTCTGGATTGTCGGGACAATCGTGATGGTCCCAATTGTGAACGTTGTAAGGAGAATTTCTATATGCGTGAGGATAATTATTGTATACATTGTAGTTGTGACCCGATGGGTTCACGTTCGCTGCAGTGCAACAGTCAAGGTAGATGTCAATGTAAGCCAGGTGTAACGGGAGATAAATGTGATAGTTGTGAAGCGAATTACTATCAATTTGGACCGCATGGTTGTCAGCCTTGTGGTTGTGATCCACGTGGTTCATTTGGCAATATGCCCACCTGTGATCCAGGTACTGGCATATGCCATTGTAAGGACAATGTGGAGGGTAAACGTTGTAATGAGTAAGTTATTTATATAATGATTTTTTGCAAAAAGGAAAAGGTAAAAAGAATTTCAAATTTCATTATTTTCTTTTTGTTTTGTAGATGTAAGCCAGGTTTCTTTAATCTTGATTTGACAAATCGCTTTGGCTGCACACCCTGTTTCTGTTATGGACACACATCTGAATGTCAAACAGCTCCCGGTTATTCCGTTGTTTCCACCACATCCAATTTCAATAAGCACAAGGAACGCTGGAGTGCTACAGATTTGTATACCCATGACATAGACATTAAGTACAATCAATATAGTCACAGTATCGGCACGACTGCACATGGCAATGAGTATGTATACTTCCAGGCACCAGATCGTTTCTTGGGCGATCAGAGAGGCTCGTATAACCGTGATTTGAAATTCAAATTGCAATTGGTGGGCCAAATTGCGCCCAGTACCAGTGCGAGTGATATTATTTTGGAAGGTGCTGGCACCAAAATTTCTTTGCCCATATTTGCCCAAAATAACGGCATGCCTGATAATGACGTTAAAGAGTATACTTTCCGTTTGCATGAACATCGTGACTATCAATGGCAACCCAGCCAATCGGCCAGAGGTTTTCTCTCTATACTGTCCAATCTGACGGCCATAAAAATACGCGGCACATACTCTAAGCAAGGAGAAGCCATTTTAGATGATGTTGAGCTGCAAACCGCTCACAGAGGTGCGGCTGGTCACCCTGCCACTTGGATTGAACAATGTACTTGCCCTGAGGGATACTTGGGTCAATTTTGTGAATCTTGTGCACCTGGCTATCGCCATAGCCCCGCTAGAGGAGGCCCATTTATGCCCTGTATTCCCTGTGATTGCAATGGGCATGCGGAGATTTGTGATTCCGAAACAGGTAGTTGCATTTGTCAGCACAATACGACCGGTGATAATTGTGATCAATGCGCCAAGGGATACTATGGCAATGCTCTGGGTGGCACTCCTTACGATTGCAAGCGTTGTCCTTGTCCTAATGATGGTGCCTGTATGCAAATCAATGGCGATACTGTTATTTGCACAGAATGTCCTGTCGGCTATTTTGGAGCTCGTTGTGAACAGTGTTCAGATGGTTTCTACGGCGATCCAACTGGCTTATATGGAGAAGTGCAGACGTGTAAATCATGCGATTGTAACGGGAATGTGGATCCCAATGCTGTTGGTAATTGTAATCGCACTTCTGGCGAATGTTTGAAATGTATACACAACACTGCAGGCCAATATTGCGAAGAGTGTTTGCCAGGACATTTCGGTGATCCTCTAGCTTTACCCCATGGCCAATGTGACCGTTGCAGCTGTTATCCTCATGGTACGGAACAAAACAATGATGGCATATCACAATGTGACCAAGTAACAGGTCAGTGCCATTGCAAGCATAATGTTATTGGACGCGATTGTGGCGAATGTCAGCCAGGATATTTCAATATTGTATCCGGCAATGGTTGTGAGAATTGCATGTGTGATCCTGTTGGGTCTTATAATTCAACTTGTGATCGCTCCACAGGCCAGTGCTTCTGCAAACCTGGCGTTGTGGGCATACACTGCGATCAGTGTGATGTTTATTATTACGGTTTCTCTTCCGGGGGTTGCAATCCTTGCGAATGTGATGAAAGTGGCTCGAAAGGCTTCCAATGCGATCAAAATGGTCAATGTCCCTGTAATGACAACGTGGAAGGCAGACGTTGCGATCGCTGTAAAGAGAATAAATACGATCGTCATTTGGGCTGTATCGATTGTCCCGATTGCTACAATTTGATACAAGATGCCGCCGATGAACACAGAATTAAATTGAAGAATTTGAGCTCCACTCTGGATGAAATTGCTCGTACCCCTGTAACCAATGATGGTGAGTTCGAGGCAAAACTTAAGACTGTACAGGAGAAAGTTGACATTTTGCTAAACGATGCCAAATATGGAGCAGGCGATAGCGGCAAAACTTATGTTGAGGTGTTAAATGAACTACACAAACGTCTTGAAAGCATTAACAAGCATTTAGATAGCGCCGACACTCTTCAAGACTCAGCTAATGATGAAATTCAGAAGGCAAAGCATAATCACACTATTGCCCAAGATATAATACAGGCGGCGAAGACTGATCTTAAAAATGCTTTAGATTTGTTGCACGATGAAGGCGAACAAGCTTTGGAAAGAGCTCAAAACAAATCGATCGAATTTGGTGAACAGTCTGATCAAATTTCCGATATTTCCCGCGAAGCCAGAGCATTGGCCGATCGCTTGGAATCAGAAGCTCAATTTGATTTGAAAAATGCCAAGGATGCCAACGATGCTGTGGAAAAGGCTTACGAATTAGCAAAGAGTGCCATTAATTTACAACAGAAAGTCAGCGATGAGTTAAGAACAGAAGTGCGTTTGGAATTAGAAACAGTTAAACAAGGTCTGGGTACCGCTACCCAAACTACAAAAGAAGCATTGCGCAAAGCAAACGAAGTATACGATGCCGCCTTAAGTTTGTTGAACGACGTATCCGGTTTAACAGCCCCTGAAATTGATATTAAGAAATTCAAGGAAGAAGCCTTAGAAGCAAACAAGCAAGCCGATGAGCTTTTGCGACAAGTGAGCGATATTTCCAATAGTAATGGTGAACTCTTTGGAGACTTTGAAGAGGAACTTAGTTTAGCTGATGTCATGTTGCAAAGGTTTCACTATTTTTTTTTTCCTTTTTGTTCATTAAATTAATATAATTTTTATATATCATTTCTTAGAGCCAATCAGCAGAAGATGGATGATATTGACTTGTTGAAGAGGGCTGAAGATGCTTTTGATAAAGCCACAAAAGCTGTTGAACAAGGTGACAATACTTTGAAAGAGGCTAATAACACCTATCATACCTTGGCTGGTAAGTTTTGGAAAAAAGCCAACTTTTTATTATTATTATTATTATTATTATTATTTATTTATGTTTTTATAGGTTTTCAATCGGATGTACAAAAATCGTCTGAAAAAGCAAATTTGGCTTTACAAACTGTACCCAGTATAGAGCAAGAAATAGAAAAGGCTGAAAATTTAATAAGACAAGCTGGAGGAGCCTTAGAGGGTGCCAATAAAAATGCTAACGAAGCGAAAATAAATGCTCAGGAAGCCCAACAGAAATATGCCGAACAAGCGTCAAGGGTATGTTCAGGGGATTCTACAACAGTGCTTTCATTTTCATTTTAATTTTTTTTCTTTTAGGATGCAGAATTTATACGCAAACGTGCCAATGAGACTAAAGTCTATGCACGCAAATTAAGAGATGAAGCCGATCAACTAAATCATCGCGTTAAAGTTACCGAAATCGATATTAGCAAACTGGAAGAATCGTCCAGTAAAGATGATAATTTGGTAGACGATGCCAAACGAAAGGTAAAATACAAAACAACAAAACTATTATTGTCGATTTTGTTACACAGGGTGGGCCAAAAGTCACGCCTACGTGTAAAAATATGATGTTCGATGAATAAAATCAAAAAAAAAATAATAATAAACAAAAAAAAAAGGTCAATTAAGAATATAATAAAAATTAACAAAAAAGTTATTAAAATTTTAACACGCAGGCGTGATTTTGGCCCAGCCTATACTATGTTCAGACAGGCATTTGTAATTGAGATAATTTAAGCAATTTAATTTACTATTCACACGTATTGAAATTAGCGTTTATCAATTGGCATTTCTTAGCTGGAAAAAAGAAAACAACGTTTTGAGGTATAATTTGCTGGTCATCTCGTTTTCCCTTTTGCTTGTTTTTACTGTTTTGACATTTGGCTTGCCATAGTACAGAATTTTTTTCTCTTCACTGAACAGACTTCTCAGTAAAATAATTGTGAGAAGGGTTGCATTTCAAGTTTTACTCAATATTTGTAACAATTTCGTAATTAATTTAATTTTTTTGGAATATTGAGCTCAATATGGGCATTTATGGGAAAAATTTCTATAAAGCTGTATGTCTAAATTGCATGTTATTAAAAAAAAACATGTTCTCTTTTGACATCTAAGGTGGGACAAGCCAAAGCTGATACCGAAGAAGCTAAAAAACAAATCGATAAAGCTGTCAATGAACTGGACGACATCAAGGAAGAGTTAATTAATCTGAAGGATATTAATACAACAGATTTAGATAAACTGGGTATACAAGAATAAATATAAATATTTTACATTTCACTCTTTACTTATCTGTTTGTAATAAATTACAGAAAAACGTTTGGATGCAGTTGAACTGGATGTTACTAATGCCAATTTAACGGGACGCATTGAAAAATTCCGCGAAATGCGCAATATCCAAAAGAAAACTGTTGAAAAATATGAAAAGGAACTAATAGATTTGCAACAAGAAGTCCTTAATATACGTCTAATATCAGAATCTTTGCCTGCCAACTGCTTTTCTAGGAGTCGACTAGAACCTTAAAGATTTTTTTTGTTTGGTACAGCACAAACTGCTACTAATAAACCACCTATAAATTTTTAATAAATCCAAACATCAGAAGAATTTACGTGCGGTTTTTAAAAAAAGCCAGAATAAACTTTTTAATTTTAAGTTAAAGAAAACTAATTTTATTTAGTTTAAAATTTTTAAGCTTTATAAAGAAAATAGTAACTAGAAATAGAACTAGTGAAACAACAGTAAAGTAAGTGCCTTGCAAAAAAAAACTTGTTTTAACTTGTTCAACAACTTCAAACCAACTGCCTTCTATTTAAATTAGAACGTTGTTTATCATTTAATTATATTATTCAATATGTTATAGTAATGTAATTAAAAAAAAAAAACTATTTTACATTCGAATAGAAATTAATTTAAGCATAATTGCAAACATTTTTTCCTACTGGACGCGTACATTCATTATTTAAGTGTATCATTTTGTGTATCATTTTGTTTACTTCAGTAATGCTCTTATGTATGTATGTATGTATGTATATATGTATGTATGTATGTACATATATTTAAATATGTCCCAATATTTAAATTTTAAGAATTCGAATTTAACTTTTGCACGCTCTGTAAACTCGAAAAAAATTTATTGTTTAAGTATTGTGAAAATATTTACAATAAAATGTTTAATGTTTTTTTTTTTTTAATTTTCTTTTTGAAAAAAGAATCGTTCTTATTTTTTTCTAGCCACTAAATAAATATTTATTTATTTATCGCTCATTTCCTTAAGCAGTAGAAAAAAAGAAAAGCTACTTCGCAACATCTGAAAGAAAAGTGTAAATAGATTTAATTAGAAATTAATTGGAAAAAAGAAACGCAAACTCCTGATATTAACCTCCAAAAAAGTAACACGACACATGGTGGTGAAACCGCCTACTTGCAGAGCAAAAATACGATTAGTCCTCATAATCATCATGCGTATTATCAATTTAAATTCTCTACCTTCGTCATACCATTTAGTATTGTAGATGGCCACAGATAACATTTCGCACTATAATATGGGGAGTTTATTATAGAGAGACCAGCGAGAAGAATTACATACATATATGTACATATATTTAATCGCATATCGGGAAAAGAATGCACAAGAACTACGAGCACACACTAAATAAAACTTAACAATTTACAAGTGATAAAAGCTAATAAAACGTTGTACATAAATGTGCTTTCAGATTAGTAAAAAACTACAGCCACCAAACTTGTTAGGAATAAAAGTGCACAAGTGCTTCTTAATTTTATAAACTAACCAACATTTATCCGCGGCTTCGCTGACAACCAACTTTTCTTTCCCATCCTCAAAAATATTTCAAACAATATCCAGAACAAATTATGGAAATTGATTCAGCAGTTCTGCCGTGATGCGCGTAGCAAGTTATATAGTTTTATAATTTCGGTGAGTAATATATTTCCCCCTACATCTTCTTCTGGTCCTATTTTTTTATGTATATCTTATGAATTATTCTCGACTCTAATATTACCATGATTTAAATTGCATAAAAATCGTTCAGATAGCTTGGGAGAGTCAGATATTACCTATACGCCGCCTCATGGTACTATCTCTTAAAAAATGTATTACCTACGTGTTGTTTTAGACTCTGATCTACCTACGTTTTGAATTTTATGCAAATCGGTTTGATATTCAAAACAAACATTTAAGCAAATTTCCCGCACCTGGCAATACTTTTGTGCACTAAGTCTGAGTTCACACGACTCATGTTTTACTTACATGATTGCTACTTTATAGGCGAGAGTAACGAGGTGAAGGCAAACGAGTACTCATGTGCATGTACTGTCAGTCCGTTTTGTTTTCTCATTCTTAATTTGAATATACACACAAACTATATGTGCATGTCGCTAACATGACATGAATTGTGTGAACGCCAAAGAAAGTTCAAAGAAGAAAAAGCAAGAATCATGAATCAAGAATAATGGATTGTTATATAAACTAAAAATATTACTTCCAACACATTTCTATCTCATACTAAAATCATATCTTGATGACAGATGTTTCTATGTTAAAGTGAATGGAAACTTTTCGGAGATATATAGTATTAAAGCTGGTGTCCCTCAAGGTAGTGTATTAGGTCCTATTTTGTATACAATTTTCACATCGGATATGCCAGTTATAAATAATGTCTTGGTAGCAACATACGCTAATGACACTGCAATTATTGCAGCCAATACAAATCCGACTGCTGCTTCAATACTCCTTCAGGAAGAAATCAATGAAATTGGAAGTTGGTTAAATAAATGGAAAATTAAAGTAAACAGAGAAAAATCTACACATGTTGCCTTTACATTACGTCGCGGAAATTGTCCAACTGTTTTACTTAATAACAGCCACATGCCACAACATGACTCGGTCAAATATTTAGGACTACACATTGATCGTAGACTTACATGGAAAAATCATATAAAAAAAAAACTAAAAGACAACATTTGAATTTAAAAACTAAACACCTTTTTTGGTTACTGGGACAAAGATCAGAACTTAGTCTTGAATGTAAAATAATGATATATAAAGCAATTTTAAAACCAGTTTGGACCTGCGGTATACAACTCTGGGGCACAGCCAGTAACTCCAATATAGAAATATTACAAAGGTTTCAATCTAAAACATTGCGTTGTATCATTAATGCCCTTGGTTTATATCAAACACAGCCATTCATGATGACTTATCAATTTTGACGGTCAAAGACGAAATTCGGAATTTTAGCAGAAATTACTTGGAGTGGTTAAGTCATCACAGCAACGTATTGGCAATTACTTTGCTAGATGATACCAATGAAGTTCATAGACTGAGGAGAAATCACGTACTAGATTTGCTATTTCGGAAATGAATATATAATGTATATGGATATATGTATGTATGTACATATATAAGTGTACATAAATATATACTATGTACATAGTATATAGAATTTTTATTTTTTTTGTATCCTTTACAGTATTTATGAATATATTGTTGTTCTCAAAGGAGTTCAGCAGTAATTGTTAATATTAGCGACTTCATAAAATTTACTTATGATCTTAAATTGGTAGTTTGTAAATAAAGTTAAAAAAGATAAAAATCATATCATTAAAACATGAATCGTGTGAACTCAGACTAATTAAAAAAATGTTTGTATATCTAGATACGGGTTCCAATTTGTAAGCAAAAAAAATTTTTTGAGTTTTTTGAAATTACTGTCCACCCCTAGGTGCGGAAAAAATTTTTTGTTTAAGTTCCGTACATACTTAAGTACACGAAATTAACCCCATTTTTAGTGCAAATAGCAAAATATGCAAGAAATTAAAAATAAGCGTGCTTATTGATATGTAAGACGAATATTTGTTCTACTTTTGTTTCTTACCTCCGACGTTAAGCGCTGACCATTTATACAATAGACAAAAGCTTGGAAAAAAATTGCAGATAAATAAAGTATCATTTCCAGAACCATTTTAATGTTGGTACCCTTACGAAAGATATAAAGTTAAAATATAACAAAAGTAAAATACTGAATAACCAACCAGTCCTACACTGCCCTGAAATATTAGCAAACATATCACCACCACACTGATGAGGAAAAGTGGTGCACTTTGAAAATAATATAAACAATTGATCTCAGAATAAAATCTAAAAGCACATGAATTATTAAACGTCAATTCACATCACTCTCAAGTATCTCACTCATATATGCTTTGATAGAATCTTGTCCAGGCCAATATATATTTCACACGTTCTGGCCGCAATACATTTTCTGTTGTCGAATAGTCAATCAGCCGATGTAGGATCTTCAGCAATGCCAGCGCATGCAAAGTGTTCACAATGAATAAACAAGTTAAGGTTATAGCAGCTGCCAGAAAAATTCATAATTTATGTACGAGTATATAAATTATTGATATATAGTAAACGTATATTTTAATATACCAAATCCGCACGTGTGAGTCCCAAATCCACTAATCATGTAATGTACAATATAGTAGGGAAATCGAAAACCCTTGTCACGCCAAAAAGAAAAAGATGCTTGAAGGGCTTTAAGAAATAAGAAACATGTCACTTTTTATGGGAATTTTTTTAAAAAACATTTAAAAATTTACTTACGATATAAGACCTCAAACTCTTTGCGACGAATATATGTGTGGTAGAAATTTATAGCCAAACAACTAAAATAATACCAGCCCAAAACACTTAATACACTGACCATGAAAATATTTATCTGCCTCTTGATATCCAACCATGAATTATTCAGAATTAATTCAATGTCTTGTATTATTTGTTCTTTGTTCAAAATATCTAAAAAATTTAATGACATAAAAATTCTTTTACAAGTTATGAAATATCGACCCGTTAATGCCAGATTATTATAAATGGCAAAATGTTTTCCCAAAAGGACTAAATATCATTTAAAATTTACAGCTTTCAGTTCACAGTTGCCATTTGTAATGTCATATTTCTTAAGTATGTAATTCAATGAGAATTTTACAAATGATCATATTATTAAACATATTATTTATCTATGTCTGTTATATGGCTTATCAGGTCTACATGCAAATTCCATTTGGTGCTAATACCAATATCGTCAATAGACCTTTAACCAAATTCTTGAAAAAAAGCGAAAAAAAATTCATATGTTTATACAAGAACTCGCAAAAAACTTTTGAGAATTGCGAAATATACACAAACAAATGTAAGAAGTTATGTTCGAGCAATGAAAGCATATGTTTTCATAAACATAAAATATAAAAATATATATACATACGTACATATATACATACATAGTATATATGTATGTGTAAAAAGTAAACTCATGAATTGTTATGTTTGTTTAAAAATTGTTGGTTTTGCGTTCGGTATTCCACTTTAATTCTCGATTAGTTGGTTGAATTTTGTTCAAAAGCATCTTAAGTTTGCAAACAGAAATTAAAGTATGTAATAATACAAAGAAAAAAGTAAAATCAAAGTTTAATTAGCAAAAACGAAGATTCAATTAAAATAATAATTCGATTTCAACCTATCACGAAACACGCAGAATCAATTAACAGTTTTAATTGAAAACATTTTAATATTCGGCCGTTTTGGGTACACATTCTTGAGAGAACGCCAAAATCAATTAAAATAAACGTGGTTTCAATTAAATTATTAATTAAGAAAAAAAATTTTTCTGTGCAAAGATTCAATTGAGAGAAATTTTTTTATAATTTTTCTGTGTGTGGATTTCATGTCGACACAATTTTGAAATTAGAATCATATATGTATGTACAGGGTGGGCCAAAAGTCACGCTTGCGTGTAAAACTTGAATAACTTTTTTGTTTATTATTAAATTTTATTGTTTTTTTCTAGATTTTATTCATCGAACCGTGTTACACCACCATGCAAAATTTAACGACCGAGCAACGTACCAAAGTGGTAGAATCTTACTTTTTCTATTTTTGAAGACCTAATTATCTCAGGAAATTCAGATAGAAATTCAGCAGACTTAACTGCCCCTGATTATTTTCAATGGGGTTATTTCAAGGAACGAGTGTATGTTAACAAGCCCCAAACTATAGAGCAACTAAAGCACAACATTGAAGCTGAGATCTGGGCAATAGAGCATGTAACTTTGCGTGCAGTTATGCAAAGCCCTTTTTAAGAGCCCAATTGAGCATTGCTGAAAATGGTGGTCATCTCTCTGATATTATTTTTCATAATTAAAATTTAGATCGTACAAAGCTTATATTATATTAAAAAATAAATAAAAATAAAAATAATAATAAACAAAAAAGTTGTTAAATTTTTACACGCAGGCGTGACTTTTGGCCCACCCTGTATATAAAAAAACAAATAAATTTGAAATTAAAATGCCTACAGGGTTCTTGCACAGAAGAAATAATAATTAAATTTTTCCCAATTAAGTATTTGCTCAGTAGGATTTTTTTTTCTTAATTAATAATTTAGTTAAATCTACGTTTATTTTAATTGATTTTATTGTGCTGTCAAACCAATGCAATCAAAATACCATAAATTAGTCAAATAGAAAGAAATAGTGAAATTTTTTTCAATTAAAACTATTAATTAATGCTACAATTTCAGTGATATTTTGAAATCCAATTATTGTTTTTTTATTGAATCTTCGCTTTTTTTAGTTTAAACAATCAAAGGAAGTTCATAAGTAGTAACCAGTTGAGATAGACAATTTACAAACTCAAGAATAATTTGTAAAATACATATTTTAACAAGTTTTCCTTCAAATAAAAAGAAAACATATCAAATTTAAATTGTGCTCCATTTCATTTTCTCTTTTAAAATGCAATTTAAATAAAATAGTCCACAGAGTTTTATTATACATTAGCGGTTTGAAAGTGCCAAATTTTTAACGTTTTCCATTGTCATAAAACCTGCTTGGCGTTTTCCAATCGAAACGGCGATTTGTAAGCCACATGCGATTTTTCATAACATTGGCAATAATTTTTTGCCATCTACCACTTCTGAAACAATACATAACAAGATCATACTTAAATCCAATATCTCAAAATTTTGTAAAAGTTCGCAATTTTGTACTTTTTGCATCAATTGTTGAAACTTGTGCTGAGTTAGCAAGAAATTAATCATTATGCTTAATGAAAGCCAGATTTGACAACTGGTGCAAACGCCCTGAAATTAAAAAGTTTTTTAAGAACATTTTATAATTTTACTTTCAACTTACAGCAGCATATGTCGAAAATGATTGGAAACGATGATCCCAAATAAACTGATACTGCGTGCTCATAGTAAATATTGACAATATGAGCAAAGTAGAAGCAACTCTAGAAATGATAATTTGGTGTTTTTTGTAATTGGCATTAACTTTTAAGAAAATTTTCTAAGTAATATAATTGAAAATTTATTAAATGGATATCAACTTATATTAGTTTCAAAAACTGGCAAAGGAACTTTATTTGTAATCTGTTCAGGCAGTTCAATTCCATTCACAAGTAAAATTTTATTTAATCTCCGCATGATCATTAAATTCGTTACTTAGATTCTTTTTATTTCTGCTAATTGACCAGAATTTTTTTTTCATGTAAATAAAACAATTTTTAATTTACAGTTTTTCCCAACGTTTCGTAGATCTTTTGCCTACTTTTTCAAGGAATCGTAATTTTTGAAGTTATTCTACATTAAATTAAATTTGAAAATTCTATTTTTGAATTCTTTTCCCACCATAATTTTAAATTAAAATTAAAATAAAAAATTACTTCAATCACATTGTTGTTCAATCACTCTATTGAGTTAGAATCACTCTATGTTTTATTTACAAGAAAAAATTTTTGGTCAATTATCAGAAGTGAAAAGAATTTAAAATTTTATTATTTTTTAATTTTTAGCTGCTTTTTTAAGTCGGTTTAATATTTTTTGTTAAAAAACTTTGTATTTTACATTTTTCCGTGTCTCATTACCTTAATCTTTTCCAAGTTTTTATTCCATTATTTTTATTGTTATTACTGTCCTACGTTTTTTTTTTTCGAAATGTAAAGTGTAGAGAAGAGACACGTAGTCGAGGGATATAAGTGGTAGTTAACTCTTAGGTTAAGGAAAGCCGTTTTTGTCTTTCCGAAATAGCACATTCCCTATTAAAAAAAAAGTAAATTTTTGCCTAGAGGACCTGTATTCCCCCGATCCGGCCGCCATTTAAAATGGAACCACACCGTAAGCTCGAGATTTGCTATGAGAAAATAATCTTTCCAATCGGTCCACCCAGTAAAAAGTTCTGCCCAGTTGAATTCCCTCCATATGCCCGCCATTAATATGGAACCACATGGTACGCACGAGATTGCCAATGAAAAAAGAATTTTCAATATCGGTCCACCCATTGAAAAGGTTTGTCTAGGGGGAGTTGAATTCCCCCTTTATGCCCGCCATTAATATGGAACCACATGGTACGCACGAGCTTGCCAATGAAAAAAAAATCTTCAAAATCGGTCCATCTATTAAAAAGTTCTGTCTAAGGGGAGTTGTGTTCCCCCGACAAATTCGCCAGTAAAAAAGCACCAGCTCTCCCATAAAAGCAAAATCATCAATATCCGTCCATCCATCCAACCATCCGTCCGTCCATCTGATGTGATAAAACAAAAATATTTAAAAAACAAAAACAGTCGAATTGAGAACCCCCTACTTTTTTCGAGGCGGTTAAAAATATTCCCACCAATTTTCTCAACACTTCATCTCTTGTTACCTCTAAACGAAAGGTCAGGCGTTGTGAATAAATTATTCATATTCGATTTTCAATTCCTTCCTCGCACTCATAACTGTACTTCAGCCAAAAAAAAAAAAAAATTAGTAAATAAATTTAATGAAAATTTAAATTTTATTTATTAAAAATTGATGTATTTAACAGATGTGATAATTTTTTCATTTCATTTGTGTAGCGAAATGAATGCAGTGAAGAATTTTTGAAGATGATAATTTCACTCATACTCGTATTTGAATTAAATTAATTTTGTAGATAAAATTTAAATTTCTTGTCGTTTCGAATGCAAATAGAGTTTGAATTGCTGTTTTTAAGGGCAAGAGACGACAAGCGAATATTTTTTGTGTCTTTAGTGACGTTATTTGAATAATTTGAAAATTTTAAAAATTACCTGCACAAATTCTTAAGGATATATTTGGCATAAAGGGGAACTTACAACTTCATGAGATCTCGAAATCCCGTTTCGTACTTTATGTTGATGCCAACACCCATTGCTATCAAAATGACTGGTTTTAATATTTTTTTGTTCTTGAAACTCATTTCCTTCAGTATTCTATTCAGTTCGGTTGACATTTTGAGGACTTTAAACTTTCACTGGTTTCCTTTGAAGGAAATGCTTAAGTTTTTATATGAAAAATAATCTTGGGAAACACCGCAACGTGTTAAACACACACGCCCAATGAATTGCTTAATTGATTAAGTTTATAAAACACCAAGAATTTTAAATGAAATTATTAAGGGCGTTCCGGTCATTCAAATAATATATACAAGTACAATATAAGTGAAATGAAACTTAAACACTGATTTAAGCACAACTTGAATTAGCAAACGAAAAAACAAATCAATCAGGCATGTTCCACAAAAGTAGTGGAATGAAAGTAAAATACGTTTTGAAAAGTAAACTTTTCATTTTTGGTGTTCTGCAAAAGAAGTGGTTTGGTGTTACATTTTCTCATTTGAAATGAAGTTCGAAAACAGAAATAGTAACAGCTGATTTTAAAAATAAAATTTTACTTTATACATAATTAAATTATTGAATGTTTTTTCGCATAAAAGTTAAAGAATTCGTAAAAAAATATTCAGGATTAATTAATAATTAAACAATGAATGTGATATTAGTGTCCATGGTGCTTCAAAACAATGAATTCGCGGCAGCAAAAGTGCAGAGGAGGATTCTGCGAGACCACTCAAATCCTTTGGATATAAATGACGCCATGTAAAAGTACACATGCATACATGATGTGTATATTTTCAATGAAAATTTTAAATTATAATTATATATGTATTTAGGTTTTTACAGTATTACCGCATTAACAAGGCTGCTTTTCATCTTCTTTTAAATTCTATAAAATGTAGGCTGCCTGTTTCTTCCATGCCGGCACAAATACAGCTTGCTGCTACATTAAGATTTTTAGCAGAAGGCGGATTTCAACGAGGTGTTGGAAAAGACAGCTATGTGGCTTTAGCCCGAAGTACCACGTGCAAAATTTTAAATCGCGTGCTTATCATTTTAGAAAGGCACATTTTGTGCTAGATGGATCACATTGATCATGAGCGACGATGAGCTTAATTTGTCCAAGCGTCATTTTATGCAAAAGTTTGGTATATATATTAAGAAATGAAATTCATGACAATGATTGGAATGAATTAATAACTGATTCCGTAGCCACTTCAATAAGAGATGATATCGCCAACCGACTTTAGTTAATAAGATATACATCTTTGATTTTTTTATATGAATTTTATTATTTAATAAATCTTAAAGTATGTTTTTTATAAAAAAAAATAAAAATTTAAACTAAAAATATAGCGAGATCAATGAAAATTCAGTGCTGATATTAAAAAAGGAACCGTCTCAAAAAAATATTTTTAAACCACTTCTTTTCAAATTAAAGTAGTTTATAGAACATGGCAATTCACTACGAATTAATGTTCGAAAACAAAAAGTAAATGAAATGTCAAAAGTAGAATGTAGAACACTAAACATTCAAATTGAAGTGATTTCCAATTACTTTTACTTCAAAGTGATTTGCAGAACATACCCGAATGTGTAGGAATTCATTTTGCGTCGTACCATCGGCCAATGGCATTAAAATAAACAGGAAAGCAATGCCCAATGTACTGTACAGTTATGACACCAATGGATCATTTGAATGACCATAACGAATGTTTTAGGAGGAAACTTCGTTGTGTATTGAAAAAAAATACACTGCTATTTGTCTTTAGTTGTCCGTCCGGTGGAATCATTGGGCAATATTTCATCAAAAACGATGCCGGTCAGAATGCTACAGTTTTTAGTGACCGTATACTGCCATTAGCACTGACCTTTCTCCACCACAATTCGACGCACTTAGTCCCCGTCCACACTTGCAATCTTTATTGCAGCAACTGTTGAGTTTGTTGGCGAGGGAGGTGGGATACATCGTTTGCTTTGCAATTCTCAAGATTCAACTTGTAGTTTGGAAAAAAATTGCGTAAAAAATATAAAAATTGTAAAACTAGAATATCACAATTTCGAAGCAAAATTTATAAAAATTGCAATTGTGGACGGGGACTTGATGTTTATAACCTGCAGTTTCAATAAAACTGCGGAACATGCCTCAGCGCATGCCAGAATTAATTTATTGAAAGAAAAGTTGAGAAAGCAAATAATTTCATATAAAAAAATCTATTAATTGCTTTCCTAGGCTATACAACTCAGCACTATTTTTTAGAGTTGAGTAGGCTCAGACTGTTTTTCAATTTAAAGCCGACCCATCCGTCGAGGTCGGGAAAATAAATACAATGAAAATAAATAAAGAAATGTAGAGAATTAAAAATTGTAAATAATAATTGCATACATATTTCTGAATTAATATATGATTAGTTTTTTTTTTTTTTTTTTTTTTTTTTTAATAAAAAGTGTTGTTGCAAATGGTTTTATTCAAAACTCTTTAAAATTTCGTGTTGCCGGAAAGAGCAAAAACGTCACTAAAACATTTTTTTCATAAATTTTAGATGGGACACAAAGATTACAGTCCCCAACAAAAAAAAAAAAAAGATAAAGAAGTACTTAAGTAGTCATGAAAATACGCATTCATAGTGACTTTTTTTTTTGCTGAGTCTAACTAAGAGTATGCATTTGCAAATGCATTTTCTTTCCACACTTTGCAAACTCTGGCGACGTTTGGGAACGAACACTTCTTTGCTTTTACATACATTAGATTATTACATTAAAATAAAAATAGCTGAAAGAAAATCTTTTATCAAGCACCGAAGTAAAAGCATTTTCTTAAACCAAACGAAAATTATTTAATTTTTTTGTATAATGCACGTATGATCTCATAATAATACGTGTAAAAAGAAATTAAAAACGTAGAAATTTGGGGCTAAGCAATTGCTTTATTGTGGTAGAATGTTCTAAAATTAAAGCGAAACATTTTTGAAAACTACAGACAAATTCCTATGGAATGTGCAAATAAAAAGAAATTGTGCGAAGAGTTTTTGTGAACACAAATCAATATTTGTTTCTTAATATCACAGCCTGCATATTGCATATTCATATTTATCTGTCATTCATTTCATTTAATAGCAAGAAAAATGAAAAGCTCGTGCGCATTATCTGAAATTAGAAAATAGACAGCATAACTTTTGGTGAAGCACCATTTTCGGGGACTTACTCCCAAGAATGTTACACGCGACATCGTCGTGAAACCGGCTACTTCCATGGCAAAAATGCGATCGGTTCTCATAATCATCATGCGTGTTATTAATTTATAATCGTCATTTTCGTTGTACCATTCTGTATTATAAATATCCACAGCGATCTTTTCACTCTGCAATACATTGATGTTTTTTTAAAAACAAAAATCTCCAATTAAACAGATTTATTTAAAATTTTCAGTATAACATTTCTTAATAAATTTATTTCCTTTGTGGGCGAAGAGATTCCACGCAACTGCTTCGGCTATGAATGCCCCACGGCCAGGGCCCAGTCGATCTTCAAACACTCCCGAAACCATTTACGTGACAATCCGCAACTTTCAATACGGAAAAGAGCAGCCTCACTGGGATTTCCAAGAGCGATTATTCATGAAATTTTAAAAAAGGATCTGGATAACATACTCCTTAAAAAAAAAAATCCGCATTTCCATTCTATCGTTCAATACTCCTAATAAAACTTTGTGTCAATTATTACGTATTTTATTTTAACAATCTATTTTTTTAAGCTTTAAGGTTTTTTCTCTTTTTATTTATTCTCTCTTCGATATTTCTATAATATAATTATATATATAAATAATAAAAAAGGTTAAAAAAAAAAGTATTAAGAAAAATTACGTATTTTATTTAAGTTTGAAAATTTAAATCTGCTACCAGACACCCTGTATTATAACCGCTGTATTCATAAAGAAAATTTCTGATTTATAAAACATTTAATAGGCAATTTTCCAGACAAAATTCAATTATTATACGTTTTAGATAACCAAAAATTACAGTAAATCTTTTAATTCAAAAGAAAATTTCTGATATTCCAATCATATGGAATAATTTGCGCAGTCGACTTTTGATTTAATGACACTACATTTTTATGAAATCTTACCTCTGTTGTTAAACGTTGTCCATTAATACAGAACATAAAGACTTCAAAACCAGCTGCCGACAAGTAAAGAAGCATTTTAATAACAACAATTATATCACTGCCCTAAATAAAATAAAACATACAGAAAATTGTTCAAAACATATTCCATTCAGCTTGAACCCACCAACCCCACACTGCCCTGAAATATTAACAAACATATAACGAGTGTACTGACCAGAAATAGTGGAGCACTTTGTATATAATACAATGAATTTATTTCGTAATAATATCTGGAAAAAAGATAATGAAGCGCATCATGAATATATTCTACAGTTTCTTAACTCACTCATATATACGTTGATATAATCTCGTCCAGCCCAATATATATTTGACGCGATCCTCAGGCAGCACATTTCCTGTCGTCGAGTTTGCAATAAACAGGCGCAATATTTTTAACAAAGCCAAAACATGCAATAAGCTTATGATATATAAGCCGACAAAGGTTATAGCAGCTATCAGAAATAAATATTTGAGAGACACAATTTTCAAGACGCATACACCAAGATATATTTATACAGGGTGGCACAGAATGAGCTATATGGTTTGAATTCTTTATAACTTTTTTAATTATTATTTTTTCTTTGTATTTTTTCAGCATTTTGTGAAGAAGAAATGGGGAATGAATTATATATCATTATTACACAATCGAACACAGCACATACTGCAGGTCCATCATGATTTTAACTGGCCTCCACGTTCACCAGATTTAACAGCTCCTGACAGTTTTCTTTGGGGATATTTGAAAGAAAGAGTGTACGTTAACAAACCAAGTACCATAGTCCAACTAAAAACCAACATTCGATATGAAATCATAACCATTACAACCGAAATTTTGCAATTACACACGAAATTTAGCGACAAGTTATGGGAAATATGCGAAAAAGAGCACGTACATATGTGCGAAGCAGAAAATGGACATCACTTACAGGATATCATTTTTCAAAGCTAATTGCAAAAAGTTCGCCAATAATATACAGTCGAACTTCTCTATAGCGAACTTCTCTATAACGAAATCTTCTCTATAACAAATAAAATTCGTGAACACAACATTTTTGTGAGTATTTTCATACATTTTGATCTCCCTATAACGAACTTCCCTATAGCGAAGTTCTCTCTGTAACGTACAATAATTTAAGACCTAAATAGATTTTTTCACAGTAAATAATCTCTCTATTGCGACGTTTCTAGCAATCGATTTTTTGCATCAATTTAGTCACATACATATGAACGTATTAATAAAAAAAAAATTAATGTGTTCATGTAAAAACAATTTTTTTTGTCTTAATAAATATATTTTCTACATAAAAAAAATGTAGTCAAAACTTTCTGCAGTTTCTCTATAACGTAGAAATTTGACGGTCCCCAACTAAAGAAAAAAGTTTTAAACCATTTAAACCATATAGCTCATTCTGCGCTCGACTTTGTCAAAATCAATCGATCGTTATCAGCACACTTACAGTGAACTCGCGATAACGTAAACGCGAACACTTATTTACATTGAGTACTGTAAAGCACGAAGAAAGTCTAACAGTTCTAAGAATATTTGGTGTAAAAAAGAAATAATATCCATTGAAGGGAATTCAGTTGTCTTTTTAATTTGGTTATATGTACTACATGTACTTTGCTGAATTAATTCATTTTATTTTATTTTATATAGGAAATATATATAGGAAATTATAATTTTTTTTTTTTTTTTTTTTTTTTTTTTTTTTTATATAATTTTATAATTATATTTTCTATTATTATAATTTTTTATATTTTCTATTATTCCTGATGATGTTAACAAGCTGTTAACGAAATATCGAATAATAAAAAACAAAATAAAATAAAAAAAGACCTCAGGCTTAATAAATATATATCAAAAAAAATTATTCTCTTTATTTATTTTTAATAATCTTCATTCAGTTGGTAGGAATAACAGAATCAATATTGTTCCGTACTTATACAAGTGAAGAAATGTCCCCACATTTACTCCCTGGACGACAAAATTACAAAAAATTTTTAAAATTTTTAATATCTTTTCTTTTGATTTATAAGTTAATAAGTGGGTGTAAACAGTTGTGCGCTTTTTTCTCCATTTTTCACTTTCAAAAACATGAACAAATTTGAAACTGTGAACACCCGTAATTCATATTTTCGCGAGTTCACTGTATTTTCAATCAAGAAGTAGACCACAGTGAATATAAAGAAAGTTTGACAAAGTAAACTACAACGGCGAAAAACTCATCTGACCTGTCGAGATTAACTGGTGTGAATTTGGCTTGGCATATGTACATTAGGGTGGGTCAAATTGTTCGGGTGAGAATCAATTTTGATGCCTCTCGCCCGGAGCTAGGTTTTGATTTTAGACCCATACCTTCTGCTGGTAGTTTTCTTAGAATTTTGTACAGATTTCGCTTTTGCTATACGCCTGTTGAACAAAAAAAAATTTACCCACCCTAATGTGCATACTTGTACACGATCATACTTACAAAATCCAGATATATGAGTCTCGGCGGCACTAAATAAGTACAGTATAAAATAATAGGGAAACTGAAAACCCTTATCACGCCAAACAGGATAGGAAGCTTGAAAAGCTTTTTTAAGCCAAAACAATTTAAAAAAAAAAATTATTTACAGCAAACATTAACTGTTTAACTAAATATCGACCCTTGTGCGCGAAATTATCGTATGTTACACTTTTTTCGAATACGATTTTTTTTTATCGATTTTAATTGATTCTAAATTCAATAATTCATCTGCTGATAAAGTATTATGGCGATAATTTTTATAGTTATGGAGATAACAATATGTACATTTTATCGTATATGACAGCTAATGCTGCCAGCTTAATAAAAAAAAGGAATAAAAACGCTCTCCTGTAAATTTTAGTTTTTGTAACAAATGATAATTTCGCGCACAAGAGTCGATATGTACTAACAAAAACTTACGAAATAAAAGATCAAATTCTTTCGGTTCTGCATAAGTGTGGTAGTAATTTAAAGCCAACGAACTGAAATAATACCAACCAAGGATACTGCATACACATGTAATATAAATATATATTTGCCGTCTTATATCCAACCATGAGTAATCAATGATTTTGGAAATTTCATTGCTTAATTCTTTTTTGTTTAAAATGTCTATCAAAATATATTAACAGAATATTTAATTGTATAGTGAACAACAGCTGATCTGTACAAGAATTAAGACCCTACTCTACTCCTGCACCATCAGTATCTTCTCTACACAATACATTTCCAGAACAAAGGGAATACATAGTGGCATAATCGTTAGTAAGTCTGAGTTCACACGATTCGTGTTTTACTGACATGATTCTTACTTTTTCTTCTTTGAACTCTCTTTGATGTTCACACAATTCACGTCATGTTGACGACATGTACATATAGTTTGTGTGTATATTCAAATTAAGAATGAGAAAGCAAAACGGACTGACAGTACATACACAAGAGTACTCGTTTGCCTTCACCTCATTACTCTCTCCACTAAAGTAGCAATCATGTCAGTAAAACATGAATCGTGTGAACACAGTCTAAGCATGTGTACAATTTCTCTTTATCTTGGACCAGCACTCAGGGATGACCTGTACACATGCGATGCATTGTGCTGGAACTAGGAAATTAAGTTATGGGAAGGAGGATAGAGGGAGTAGTGTTTATGTACATTTGATTTGAATTTTCCCACGTCATAAGTGACAGGAGAGACCTCGGCAGGGAGTTTGTTCCACATACGCGATGTTCGTCCGAAAAATGAGTTCTACCTGTAATGCGTAGTGCGGTTCGCTGCCAAGTTGATCACAAATGGATGCGCTCTCAATGATGAACGCGTCTTGCGCGTGAATGACCGGGTTTCAGTAACAAGTTCCCTGATTTCATCAGAACACATCCCATTATAGTAACGATAGAACAACGAAACGCACTCCACGTTGCGACGATGCTCAAGAGAGTCAAGGCTACCCTACTGTCTCCTATGAGTCTCTTCGCTCTTTCCTATTCTCGTTCGAGTAACTGCAAAATAGTCTTTGAAGCACCGGCCCATACATGAGAGTTTTATTCCTTTTTCGATCGGATGTAGGCGGTATAAATAGTGAGGAGATCAGATTGGGCGAAGTATGTCTTGCACCGTTTAAAAAAACCGAGGCACTTGAAGCCTTCTTTTGTGACCTGAAAAATGTGCGCAGTCCTTCGAACATCGCACTGAATTTTTATGCCACGAACATCAAGAGCTTCTGATTCTTCGATGTTTATACCGCCCATAATTACAGATGACGTAGCGTCATCGGACATGCGTCGATGTGTAAGCATGCTTCATTGGGTCTTTTGAGCGTTGAAATCGACCCTGTTTGCTTGACCCCATTGCGATATAATCGTGAGGTCACAATTCAATGAATCACTCATATTCTGCCTAAGCGATCAAAGTCGATTTTGGCCTACGACTAAATGAATATGAGTGAGAAACGCCGCTGTCATCTGCGAAAGAGTGGGATAGGGTTGGAAATTCGACATAGGAGGTCATTAAGAAAACCTAGAAATAGGACCGAGAGAGAGAGAAAGACCGTTACGTTGCCTCAGAAGTTTGAGAGAAAATATTTAACAGGTTTCTGTGTATATCAGCGTTCGGGTCGATTTTCGAATACACGAGTTTTTTTTCTCTATGTCTCTAATGCAGCCTACGAACGGAAGAACATTGTCGTGCACATGTGTTTCTTTCAATGTGCCATTTTTCAATCCACCCGAGGGAACCAAAAAAAGGAACATCAGTTGTGTATTAACGATTGTTGATGATACGACTACTGTACGCGGAAAACACAAATTTTAAGAATGAGTGATTTGCAAAGTCAATTATTATAATTGATTCTTTATTTTTGTGTTTATGAACTTCAGATCTAATGTCCCATAAATCAGGTAAATTTTTATACAAATTTACCCAATTTTGACTATTTTCGATTGCAGCCATTTTTCTTATTTTTTATTAAATTAATTTCTTTAACCCCGCGACTTAAAAAACACTTAACGGCACGACTGCTCTCAACGACATAAAAAAGCAAAAACAGGAAACATCAATACAGACGAGGGAACATGAAAAATATCAAAAAAAATTTTATATTTTGAACACGAATTTCAATAAGAAACATCGCCACAAACTGAGGAACATTGGCAGCAACATGCCCATGTTCCAATGTTCAATGTTCCTCCATATGTAGGTTGCATAAATATCAGCTGTCTCGAACTATCTGTTCGTGGAACTCTCAGACAATTTTAGAGAAGATATTTTTTTAATATCTATTGTGACAGCTGTGTAAAAGTGAAATAGAAGTGGAAAGAAAATTCAATCTTTCGTTTAGGTTTTTTTTATAAAAACGAAAATAAAAGCAAAACAAGAACATGGAGGAACGTGTTATGAATGGCAATTGAAGCGCATTTGTGCAGGTCTCCATAAACTGCAATGAATTCACCAAAATACTGATTTAGTAAATTGGAATATCCAATTTCTTACTTCCGTTTTGGTCATTTGTTTTATCTTAGACCAGCACTCTGAAGATGACCTTCCAGTGATAGTGAAAGAAATGACAGGCGGTGATGCCTCACTATTTTACACCTCTGCTTTTGCACGTTTTTTGTATTACTATATTAGTGCTGCAGCGCCTCTGATGTCAAGGAGACGTATTCAATGTTGTAACTTTGTTTTAGTAGCCATTCTTAGTAATTATTTTGCTTCGCTAGTGCTACACAACACCGACGAAGGAGGGCGCTCTGATGAGCATGTGGATCGATATCAGCTAAAGCCGGTGACCAGTGACTATACCTTCGCCACTGACACAAAGCCACACCAATGCACATCACGAAAAAATGCACAAAGTTGCTATTTCTCTGTCTGAAACTGGGTTCGAGAAATATTTTGGTCCAAGATAACAAAAAAAGAACTTTGTATTTACTAAAATATCTCTTTTATAACTCTTTTATTCCGAAAGCAGTTGTCTGAGTTGTTTAAGTGAGGAATTTTTCTTTTTCACATTGATATCTTTCTTGACTTTACCTTGTGCAACTAGTCACAAAACCCTACATACGATTTAATTTCTTCAATACATTTAAATTGTTAAGAGTACTACAGCAAAATGTGCCGCGGTAGACTACTGCGTGAGCATGAGTCTATCAATCTAGAGGTTGCGGGTTTCTGCAGACAAGATTTTATTAAGAGCTTAGCAGACTGTGAAAACTTCTTTAAATATTTTAGGCATCGAAGAAACTTGATTTTTTGTTCTTTCTGTGGATTTATAGCTGATGTTCCCTTTAAAATCATTTTCAAGTGGAAAATGGACGAAAGTGGGTTTTAACTGCGTTCATAAATATTCCCTGTTAAATACTTGCGAGTAAAAATATTTAAAAAAAAAATTAATTAATGTATAAAATAATGATCAGATTAAATGAAATTTCGATATCGTATGTGAAGTATTGTGACTAAGTGTATGCGTTTTCATACTGAATTCAAACAACTCCAAATCTTTTAAAATTTCCGCATTTTTCGCCATGTACAATAATTTCTGAAACTTAAGTAGATTGAAAGCAAAATGAGACAATTTGCTAAATGAAATCAAGGTTTGCGAAGACGTGCAGACAGCCTGAAATAAAAAAAAATAGAAATTTTTATGAAAAAAAAAAAAAACAACAAATTGAAGGATCTGATCAAGTGAGTTTATAAATCGAATTTTGTAGGAAAATTTTAACAATTCTTCTAGTTTTTTTGACCTCTTTATATATTAATTACAATTTTCGAGAAGAAGCTACACAAAGGAGTAGCGAAATATCGAATAAAAATAAATATTACATATATATAAAAAGGACCTACAGCTTAAATAATTAGTGTAATTAATGGAAAATTTTAACTTTTAATGCCCTTTCGTTTTTCGAAAGTATTTAATCATGCGCCTAAAATATGTAACACCAATTGGAAAATAATTATTTGTGGATATCACTTCAGTCATATCAAACGTATTACATAGTAAACTTGTATTTTAATACTTACATCGGTGTAAATGAAAAATGATTTGGAACGATTCTCCCATATAGCATGATATTGGCCACACAAGCCGACAAAAGCTAACATTGACAGGAATAAACTGAGTCTATAACAAAAAATATGGCGAACAATTTATTAAAGTAGTGAGTGATTTGTGTCGAACAATATTTTGGTTATTAAAAAGCGAAATTAGGCCAGAGTTCGTAACGCTTTTAGTTTAGTTTCTAGGAAATAAATGTAAAAACCAACGTTCCGTTACATTAACCCAAGAACCATAATGTACGTAAATTTTACGTGCAGTTTTTTTTTCAAACACAGAAAGAACACGTGTTTGGCGATCACACTGTAAATTATTCATGCTATGCTTTTATTAAGTTTATTTCAATGCATAGATTTGCCAAAACAGAATATTTTTAGTATACAACATATAGTAAGCGAGTGCACGGAAGAAGCTTGTACGTAAAATTTACGTAGCGTTGGTACTAAGAATAAAAGTTTTGTACGTAATTTTTGCGTATCTTTGGTGTAAAAAGTATATATTTGTGTCGTAATTTCAAATAAGATCAACCGTGATATAAAATGGCAGAAGAAAAACCGTGTACTTCGAAGCGCAAACTCAATTGCGATGAAGTAGAAGCTATTTTGTACGCTAGTGACACAAAACAAAAAAAACAACAAAATTGTTCAGCTAAGAAATTAATATAAATTTCAAAATGCCACGGTCTCCAATACGACTTTGAAGGAATTGAAGGCTATGTTGGGGTTACTACTTTTGTCTGCAGTCTTGAAAAACAACCACCTTTCGATTAACCTCTTATTTGACTCTTCTTATTCGGGAGGTCGGTATAGAGCAACGATGAGTAAACACAGATTCGAGTTTCTAGTGAACGCGCTGCGATTTGACGACCAAGCGACAAGAGAGGAACGTAGGAAAAAACACATTTGCTCCAGTTTCGGAAATTTGGGAAATCTTTATCGATACCTGTGGAAAGCTTTTTAAGCCAAGATCATATGTACCATTGATGGATGGAACTCGTGGAAGGTGCCAATTTAAAATGTCTATACCGAATAAACCAAACAAATTTGGGATAAAAGTTGTCATGCTCTGTGATGTTGCTTCAAAATACGTAATAAATGCAGAACCTTAATTTGGTAAGTCTACTAGCACTGAAGGCAAGCCACTGGCCAGTTACTTTGTCGAGCGTCTGTCAAAGCATATTGCTGTGCTTGCAAATCGTCTGCAATTTGTGGCGAACATCAAATTAAAATCTGTCTAAATTGCATGAATAAAACTAATTAATTATATTTTAAAATTTTAATTTTGTTTAAAAGAAATTAGTTCAACTAAATAAACAAAAAAAATATTTCAGACTGAAAATTTTTTCATTTATTAAAGTGTATCCAAAGAAAAACATTAAGTACGTAAGATTTACATATCGTGAGTGTTAACGTTGTATAAATTAACGTTATGGTTCTAGGGTTAAACCAGCCCAGCAAAAAATATTTAAAATTTTGGTGGCAGCATTTACTTTTTCTACGGTCACATATGGCAAATATTTGCCATAGTTAACATTTCATGGGATATAAAACTGAAAATGTGTTCAAGTAATAATTTGTTGAAAACATGATAAAAACCTGTTTCAAATCAAAAGTATTTTTAAATTATTCGGCTCCTATCACTGCCAACAGCTGTTTTCGATTATATTTGTTTAACACAAATTTTCTCTACCAAAAGAACAATTTTATAATTATATATTATATTTTAAATTATATATATTAAAAAGTCGAATTTTTTTAGTTTCTTCACTTGTTTTTAGCATTTTGATATCAAAAATTCTTTAAAATAGCACACTCAATTATGACCGGCTGTTGATAACAGTCATAGTTTTTCATGTTATTATTTTAAAACATATGACTTTATGCTTACCTTGTGAATACCCCAATTGTATGTAATTGAAAGTACTATGGATCGGAAAAAAACGGCTTTTTTATCTTTTAGAGAAAAAGTAATATTTGCTTTAAATAGTGGGAATACCATACTTCTTATTTACTACTCGTGGATAAGACATGAGGGTGAATATATGTATATGACTATAGTCATGATGAACAATTATTAACTTGCAACATTTTAACTGATTTTAAAGATTTTTGCATGTAGATTTTTAAATTCAACTTACAACTTTACTGGATCTCTAGGTCCTGCTTTATATTTAATATTAACTCCAACACTCATAGCTATCCAAACTAACGGTTTTAACATTTTATTTATATTGTTAACTTTATTAGCCAATATTTCATTTAGTTCTGCTGACATTTTGAAAGCTTTAGCCTCACTGATAGAGATCAACACAAAGGGGGAGCTTTTAAGCAAAAATAATAAATAGCAAACATATAATTTGTGGTTAAACGAAATGCTACCCAAATAATTTTATAACAATTTGTTTTTTTTTAAATTAATTCAATGCCCAATTTACATAACAAAATATTTTCGTACAATAAATAAAATATAAGATACCAATATGTCCTGCAATTACCTAAAACTAAGACTGAGACAGCATACCCGTATGGTTTGGTTGCAAAATACAAAAAAGTAAAAAATATACCGTCATGCATCAGGTGTAACTGCAAGTAGACATGAGAAACTTTATTTTTAACCAATAGACCAATATGTTAGTTTTTGTCTTTTATTATTGAATACAATCAAGTGCGTCAGATATCCCGCATTTGTAAGCGAAATTTTTGCCAGTTTTATTTCTTTCTTGCCCGGCACTTTCTTCGATGGCATTCAAAAACTAACGCGGTGCGTTTCGCTACCCTACAGCAACTAATCTAATTTCGACCACTTTTGTATTGATATTGTTACGGTAACCAAGCCATTTGCAGCAAATTTGTACACCAGCCCCTTTAAAAAAAAAAAATTAAAAAAGGTACCTTGAGAATTAGTGATCTTTATTTGAACTACAATTATTACAAATGAATGAATGAATATTTAGTCGTGTTTAAATTCATAGTTAATGATAAAATTACTTTCTATTAGAATAAAGGAGAAAATAACAATAAATCTCCAACACCAGTTGAGTAGAACACGTATATACGAGTATTTATAACAAAAAGCAGTTTTTCCGAAAAGTACACAAAACAAAACAAAACAATGTCTATGTGTATGTCTATGTCTATGGCTATGTCTATTGTCAGATATTGACTTTGTCTGTCTCTGTTTTGTTTCTTGCCTTGGTTTGTTTTGTTTTCGTCGCATTATCGTATCACTTTATCGCTTAGTTCAGATCTAGTTCACTTATAGTTCAGTTATAGTTCAGATCTAGTTCACTTCTAGTTCAGATCTAGTTCACTTCTAGTTCAGTTGCAGTTCAGATCCAGTTCAGTTATAGTACAGTTATATTTCAGTTTTAGTTCAGATCTAGTTCACTTCTAGTTCAGATCTAGTTCACTTATAGTTCAGTTGCAGTTCAGATCCAGTTCAGTTATAGTACAGTTATAGTTCAGTTATAGTTCACATCTAGTTCACTTCTAGATCAGTTTTAAAACAAAAAAAGAGACAATGACTAAACGATGACTAAATGGTGACTAAACGATGGCTAAACGATTACTAAAAGATGACTAAACCATGACTAAAATATGACATCTTTTAGTCATCGTTTAGTCATTTTTTTAATCTGTCAAAGGATTAATGTACTTTTGCAATAAATTACACGTTTCCAATATATGCTGAGTTCTGCTTTTTGTTCTCTTCGGAGCAGCAGAAAATATTACAAATATTACAAAATAAGAACTGATAAATTGATTTAGTTCCTTTCCCTGTTTGTCAAATTGTACAATATTGTTGGATATGGCAGTATGGTGGCAATGTACTCTCAATGAAAAATTGTTACCATCTGGTAATTTGTCTGTTCACACTATTGAAAGAAAACCATACAATTTCATTGGCACACAGTTATGCGACAAAAAATGTTTCTGCCAATAATAATTTTTCTGTCAATATTGTAGTAAATGACAATCGTGTGTACATGCCTTTAGGCTAATAACAAAATTAGAAATTAAAATTAGAGATGTATGTGTATGGGCTTTTTTCACCTATTCACCATCTTCAATAATAATATAATACCACCAAAGGAGAAATAAGTTACTGATAGTGTTATTATAAGAAAACCCTAATGAGTGGAAAATAGGCCGATAAAAAATTACCGCTGCTTTTAAAATAAAAATGTGTATAGCCCCGCTGTGCATAAAGAAGGTGATGATATCAACACCATCTTAAAGCACTTTCAACACAGGCCAGAGCGAGAAAGAGTTTAGCAGCCCAGCAAAACAAAAAAATTTAAAACCAAATACTGACCATTACTTATCTAATGTGGCTGTTATTTAAAAAAAAACTACCTGCAATACGAGTATGAAGTGAAATCTTTTCACCCTTTGTTTTCTACAAAAAAAAAAAAAAAAAAGATAGAAAAAAGGATTAAGAAAAAAAAGCGCGCATGACTAAAAGATGACTAAACCATGACTAAAGGATGACTAAATGATGACTAAACGATGACTAAATGATGACTTAATGGTGACTAAACGATGACTAAATGGTGACTAAACGATGACTAAACGATGACTAAAAGTTTGTAAAAAATCACGCTTTAATAGATAGATAACCAATGAGCAAAATGCATTGCGCATCACAAACTATCAAAGAACACTTGTCTGTTAAAGTAGGCGATTGACCAAAATTTTTTACACCGTGTATGAAAGATAGATTTATAGAATAATGTGTTATGTCACGATTTGAAATAATTATACAGAAGGGATCAAATATCTCCGTTGACATTAAAAATATGTTAATTATTTTTCTTTTACGCTCGCCCACAACGATTATTTGTTAAGTGCATTTTCCTTCAATATTTTATTTGGCAAAATTATAACTTGCTAAATATTTTCATATTGACAAGCAGACAGACAGACACAAGAAAAAAAAAACGCCTAATTCTTGGTTTTCATTTCGAATTGCAAAAAATAATTACACGTACGTGAGAAATTGTCACTATTTGTTGACACCTGAGCAAATTGTATACTCGTTATTGTTAATGTTTCTAGCCTTTAATTACATATGAAATAGTTATTCAAATTTTGTCAATTTTTTTCACATAAAAACTAAAATCCACTTCTATAATTCGTCGAATTTAAGTTGAACGTTTGCAGTGAAAAATCGAATTTCTTCTCAAATGGCGCAAAAATTCAAAGACATGCTAAAATGTCAGGAAGTTCAGAACAGGCAAAACTTAAGTACTTTCTATAAAATTTCATTTATGACTGGAGTCAATCTAAAGTACAAAGCAAATTTTAATGATCCCATTAAATTGTAAGATGATGATGTCAAAAAATACCGCTAATACGTTGAGTTTTAATTTTTTTTTTTTTTATTATTTTATTGTCATCTTGAAAGGATTAATATTTTGTTGACATGTGTGTCATTAGTGGGCTTAAGCGCCCAATACTGTTTGGTGTGGCACAAACGTAACCAATCGATTATAGATTTGGCCGATGTGAGCGTTTAATAAAATTAAAGATTTTATGGCAGCATTAAATTCTCGCATTTCAGCCCATCTGCACGGCAAATCAAGTTTGGATATCGGTGCTGAAACAAATTTATTTATTATTGGTGCAACATAAGTGTTACAGTATACTGCACAGTGCTACAAATAATACTTTGCTGCATGGATTGGGTATATTTGATTTGAGTAAGAAATATGTGTCTCATATATGGAGATTATAATTTGTAATTTAACTTTTATTAGCTATGAGATGCGAACAGAAAATTTCATCGGAAATCAAAGAAATTCTAGATGGTTCTTGGTCACTTATAAAACGTCAATTAAACTTGTTTGCAATTCTTTGTTTGATGGTCTGTGGCAGTTATATGTTCTCGTGTATATTTGTAAATTATTATTTTACTCATATGCAGCCACAAAACTTTACTTTACAATTACGTAAGTTGTGGAAAACTTTGCCGCAAAGGCCACTAACTATTATTCACAAATTATCGCTGTTATTTTACTTTTCTATTGCATTTGTCAGCTATGCCTGCACTATTTCCCATGTGGCATGACTGCGGTATGACATTTCCATATTATCCCATACAATATGCAATTACTGGTATTGAAAATTATTTATGCGGAATGAGTGAGTACAATTGCTTACAAACGCAAACACCATTAACATTCTCGCTTTTATACAAGATTAAGATTTTTTCAGAAACTACTTTTCCAGCTGATAATTATTATTAAAACAAAAAACTTCTGATTTAAATAGCCGTAGGAAGTACAGGTTTTTAGTCTTATAAATGGGATATACGAGGGGGGTTCTTTGTTAGCTCCGTGACTATTTCAATTAAAAATTGTTTTTTTAGCAAATACGCATTTTATTTTTCTAAGATCAATACTAAAACTAAATGTTCAGCGTTTTTCCAAATAATAGATTTTCTCAAGACCCTCGAAATAGGCGTTTGTTTCGGTTATTCGACCAGGTTTTCAGGTTTGGTAGAAGAAAATAGTCCCTAAATCTGGACAATATGATGGATGCAGTAGCAGACCGTAGCCCAATTTATGGATTTTTGTGCACTAGTGAGTCCCAAAAAAAAAATTTTTTTATTTTCATGGGTGCTCCAGCATAATTTTAAAGCTTAAGTGGTCAAGTAAAGGGTGGGCAAATTTGAGGTCAGTAAGTAAATTAGCTTAAAAACATACTTTCATTTTGATAAGTTAACTGTTATTGATACCAATCTAAACAAGAAATATGGGAATTAATAATAGAATATGAAGTCCGGCAAATGCTCGCATCCAGCTCGTCGGCAAACGTCCGCTCGTTTGACAAAATTTGCAGCACATTTTTCAAAAAAGTTTCGCTTATCTCGTCAATGCAGCGCTGAATTTTTTCTTTCAGAGCATCAGTTGTTTGTGTTTCAAATGGCCCCCAGAGAAAATAATGCAGAGGCGTTAAATCAAAAGAACGAGGCTGCCAATTGACATTGCCAAGTCGAAAAATTTCCCGACCGGAGAATTTCTCATGCCATAACTGAATTGTTTGGCCGGCTGTGTAGCTTGTGGCGCCGTCTAGCTGAAACCAAGGGGCAAGGGGCCAACATTAGCCAATTGTGGCCACAAAAAATCGATTATCATGGTTTGGTAGCGCAGAGAATTCACAGTGACGGGCCCATGATGCCGCCTGACCATAAACCGCATCATGCGGTCACTTTCTTTAGATGTAATGGTTTTTCGAGAACTCTTTATGGATTTTTTGAGCCCCATATGCGACAATTTTATTTGTTTACATAACCGCCTATTGAAAATGGGCCTCATCACTAAAGATGATTTACTTGCAAAATGCGTTATTTTTGTTCAGTTTTTCAAACAGCCAATTCACAAAGGTTCGACGCAAACAATAGTCGGCCGGCCTTAATTCTTGAACGAGTTGAACTTTATACGCGTAAATATGAAGATCTTTAGGCAAAATGTTGGGGAAAGTGGGTCTGGTGAACGTCGACGAGTTTATGTTCCAGGCTCATTCTCAACACTTTGTTGTACAGTGGGCATACGACCGTATTGTTTTGGTTTATTGTCAGCAACAGTAGCGTGAGGCTCGAATTTAGCGATTAAATTACGCACAGCGGTCTGAGAAGGAGCCTGATTACAAAGCAAAGCTGCTCGAATTTTGCGAAGTGATACAGAAAATTTTCACCATTTTGATAGTAAATTTTCACAAGTAAAATTCTTTGTTCAATAGTGTAGCGTTCCATGGTTAGAATTTCCCAACTTTTACTAACTAAATGTCAATTCTTGACATTTCATCATTTGACAGCTTTCAGGCATTTTATTTCCTAACCTTTAATTTGTCCACCCTTTATTTTTGAGATTTTTGTAAAATTTTTCGGAAAATAAAAAAAAAATTTTTGGGATACACTAGTTTGCACTCGTGCATTGTCTTTGTGGAACAGCACCTTTTGTGCGCCAAATCTGGTTGCTTTTGCTTTAAATCAACATCGAATCTGTGTTAAAGCCGGTGATCATTCCACTTTCTCTACCCTGCTCCATGAATTTTATGGACATTTCTGGTGTGATGACCTCTTTTGGGCGACGTAAACGTACGGCTTCACTTCTGCTGGTACGACCACAGCGGAACTACGTAATTCACTTCTTAACAATTTATATAATGACGGTGCAGAGTTCCCATAGTATTTATCAAGTTTTTTCTTGGTTTCAGTGATGATTTTCTACGCAAAAAATAATTTTAATCAACACACGAAATTTACATTTTTCCCATTTTCGTTAAAATTCACGAAGTTGTCTGTTTTTTTTATGGCTGTCAAACACAAAAGAAATGACGCAGTTACTGAAAATTTGACAATAGTCTATTAATAGATGGTGGATGACGGCAGCAGTGCAGCGGTATATCGCTGCTCACATTAGACCGCAATTTAACGGAAAGTTTCAAGGAAAGTCGAAAGCCGACAGTTTCTATCATAGAATACCTAGAAGTGTCAGTTCGGGGTCTGACAAATTTTAAATCAATTTCTTAAAATAGGGGGAGAAAGAGACAAATATACAATTTTACGAAAGATGAAAAGTAAACAAAAGAAAAATGTAAACATAAGCCACATTTTGTGCATAAGAACAAATTTATAATTTCTTAAGGTTTTCTTTGTTTTAATTGTGTTTTGTGTTAATATTATAGTAAAAAAAACATAGTGCAGCTTGTTTTAATGGTGTTTTGTGGTTCTAATCGTGTTTTGTGTTAATATAGCAAAAAAAAAACATAGCGAAGCTAAAAAATTACCAATATGAAATTTGTTGTGCATAAGCCAATAAAATAACATTTTAGTGATCTTGTGATTTTTTGGTATCTATTTGTTTTAATAAATGAAATTAATTTTCATAGTACATAATTTTCATAACACAAAACACCACATTGTTGTGTTTTGTAACCACAGATTCCTATAACCTACGTTTGTAACATTGTCGTGCTAAAAATTGCGAAATTGTGAACATAAAGTAGATGAAAAAACACGTTTAATTATCACATCTAGAAAATAAAAATCAAAACAAAACACCAATATTGAGGAATTTAGAAGAAAAAGGAATCACCGAACAGAGTTAGGAGGTAAAAGAGACGGCAAATCTCTTGATTATGTCTCTTTCTCAGCTCGTTCGCTGCTTTGAACTGACGCCTCTGTATACTTTGTGGTTTCTATTTTTCTATCGTTCTTAAGCGCATGCTACATGCTTCAATAGTCAGCCTCAATATTTGTCTTTTTGTTAGTATTATAGTATATTGAAGCCTCTCATTTCTTATCAATATTATTTTTTTTTGGTTTTGTCAAGTGTAAACATATAGAAGTTACTGTCGCCAAAACATTTTTTGAAGTTACCTACCGCAAAATACATATCTATGTATTTCTTTCTTTATTTAAAAAAAAAGGGCCATTAATGATGTTTTTTTTTTTGTTTTTGTTTTTGTCACTATATTTTTTAATTTGCACGTCCCAAAAAGCCATTAATGAACAATATACTTCAATTAATTCCATTACAAAAATTTTTTACTCCATTTGTA
This sequence comes from Dexiosoma caninum, assembly GCA_963924685.1. Taxonomy (NCBI): domain Eukaryota; kingdom Metazoa; phylum Arthropoda; class Insecta; order Diptera; family Tachinidae; genus Dexiosoma; species Dexiosoma caninum. Next base: position 32,052,507 of record OZ004729.1, read on the forward strand.
ATGCGTTACAACTACAATGTGCACTCAAAGTTACAGAAATATAAATAAATATTGACAATAACACTGCCACACTACGTCAAACTGTTTCAATATTTTGATGAATATCAAAACCATTTTGATATTCGTCAATGTTACACAGAGCGTATATGTGTGACAATTTTTCGCACACAACGACAAATATTGAAGCTGAAAATTGATCGTGTAGCATCCACTTTATGTATTGAAATGTATGTATGACGTTTGTATGTATTGTTATTTCTATTTCAGCTGCTGTTTGCTTCGATGGCCTATTCATAATTACAGTTGTGCACTGTTCAGCTCTGTTTGAGATTCTTCATAAACTTTTAGAACATGCCACAAATGAGGAAATATCACACAGTGAACGAGTTCAATATTTGGTCTGTTGTGTTCGTTTTCAAGAGCAGATTTATCGGTATGTACAAATTCAAAAAACAGTAAACAAAGCAAAAGTTCCCAAAATCCATAATTTCTTATGCTGTAAGTAAGTAGTAAAGAGCTGTACAAAATGTATTGAAAGTTTTGCATTCTAAAGCACACTACTTCCAAGCCGTGTAATCCAGTGTAAACATTATCAACAAAACAAACATAACAAAACATGACTCTCATTGAAACAAAACAAGCACCATTTGAAAAGTTTCTCTCTATAGTTTTGTTTGTGCTTGTGAGTTCAAATGAAGCAGCACATCAAAACAAAAACATACAATGAAATAAAAAAACGGTAAATTACACCAAAAGCATCGAGTACACAAGAACAAACACAAAAAAGCGTAAAAAGCACGTATATAATTTTTTTCATAATTTCAACTTTCTGATTTTCGTGATTTTTCTAAATTTTAGTAATCTTAAATATATATTGAAATGGATGCATTAAATGTAGGTAAAATTATAAATTTTTAAAATTTTTTGCGAAATTTTAAATATTTTTCTTTAAAGAACCTTACAAACGAACCTCAAACCTAATATGAATTGTGATATTTTTATTTTATTTGTATACATTCGATTTTTTATGTTCATAAAAAATGCAAAAGTTTGTCTACGAGTTATTCAAACATGTTTTGAATGTTCCAAAATAGTTTTGATCTTCTACTTCATTTTTCTTCTACTTCAGCGTTGTTTTATTTTAACATTGTTTTGTTGTACTTGTGTTCTATTATTCAATGTTTTGATCGTGGAACAAAACAAATATTTTTGGAAGTATGTGTTTTGCAATGAGCAAGTAATACATACACACTGATTGCAATTTCATGAAATGCTTGTAAGATATTTTTGTGGTGTTTGTGCCACACTTTAGTAAGTAGACTCGCAAGTTCGAAAAATGTGACTGCATTGATGAAAAAGTTTGAGTGTATTGATTTTTTTCGGAGTTGCACCTGCATGTGTAAATGCCACGTATAACACAGGTCAACAAAATGAAATTTTTTTTGTGTGGTCTAAGGTTTCATAGACAATTCCGATTCAGTGCCTACAAATTACATTTTTTGAATTGACTCTGTTTCTCGAGATTTACCATTATATAGAAAAATGCGGATGTTGTAGCACCTAATTTGCAATAACTCGAGAAATAGCTCTTCAATATAACTAAGAAAAACACGGCAGGACAGAGAATAAAATAACCTTTAAATTATGTTATTACACATTTTTTACAAATGCTTATAATTTACGAGAATTTCAGAGTGTTTTGAAAAAAAAAACTCTTTTTTCAAGAAAATTTAAGAAAAATTTCTATTAAAAAGTTTATTTAAAAATTTAAAATAAACAAAATCTGAAATGTTGTTATTAATTTTGGTACTCGCATATGTTGCAAATAAAATGAGCCATATTTCATTAAAATGCAGTCAGAAATTCTGATTTTATTCACAATTAACCGGTAGGACTTATTTTACAGAAAAATTTTACTAGTTTCATTTTGTATATTTTTTCATTAAAAGTATTTTTTAATAAAAGCAAACTCAATAACTGAGAATGGAAAGCATATCCATATACTATTTCGTACTAATTCGCTAATGCTTACTTATCTCTATCAGTGGATTTTTCCTAATTTCTGACTACAAAATCAAGATTCGTATGTTCAAATTTCAACTAATCATTCGAGAATTGAAGTTGAATATCGAACACAAAACCAAAAATCTCTAAACTAAAACATAACAATACATGAGTTTACTTTTTTTTTTAATTACACATACATACATATTTCTATTTTTAGATTTGCTCTTTTCATCTACATTAGCCTTGCCGTTGGCCAGAATGCTAATGTATTTCGAAGCAAATGAAAAAATAAAACAAAAGAATATTAAAATCTAACACCATGCACATATATTACTGGATATTAACTGAATTTATTTTGGGAGTATTTATAGGCATTGAATCAGAGTACCATATGTATTCAAATTGACAATTGAGGGTGGCGATGGTCGACGTAGTCTGCACGTTGACTACAAAATGAAAAACTTTTCCGGGGTTCAACGCCAGTCTCAGACTCATAAAAACATCTCGCATGTTTCTGATATGCATTTGTGTGTCGTTGTGTCAGTTGTTGTCGGAAGGTTTCAGTGGCGAAGGCATAGTCAATGGTCACGGATTGGCTTCAGCTGTATCCAATCCACAGGCACATCAGAACGCCTTCCTTCGTCGGTATTGTGTAGCATCGGCAAAGCAAAATAATTACTAAAAATTACCACTAAAAACGAAACTTCGAAATTTAATACGTCTCCTTGACATCAGAGACGTTACAAAACAGCTATGAGTGCTGGTCCAAGATTAAAAAAAAAAAAAAAAAAAACTTGGACCAATAAATTTTTGTTGACCAGTAAATATTTTTAAAATGAATAAAGTGCAGAAAAAATTGAACCACAAAAGCATTTTTGAGGCTTTATTTTGTGATGGCACAAAGTGTTCATTATTTCAGGTACTGCCTGTACGACCATAAAATTTTTTGTATAGTTTAGAACTACTTTACAAATGTATATTATCACAATGGGCCTAAGCAACGCCTGGCAACGTCTTTATGCTGTATTTATAAAAATTTTTCGGATTTGTAGAAGGTATACTGATTGAATTTTGTATGGAGATTTGTCTAGTAAATCTTTTTTATAAACAAAAATAATTTTTGGTGAACACGGCAGTTTATTTATAAATTTTGATTAACTGATTTCAATATAAAATTAAAAAGTTTTTTTACTTTTAAACTAAACACCTGTTAAAATTTGAGTTAATGTTCAATTGTTGCAGAAGTGCGATATGTGAACACATGTATGTGAGATCATAAATTTTGTAAATACAGTCGAGACTCGATAATTTGAAACTCCATATGCAGATTTGGGTGCCTCCGTAGTCTAGTGCATGAGCATTAGTCTTATCAATATGGAGGTTCGATTCCCGCTTAGACCCTGGGTGTTTCTACAGACAAGCTGTAAGAGCTTCGTAGAGTTTGTATTGTCTTTAAAAAAAAAAGAAAAATATATGCAGATGAAGTGTTATGTTATTTTTTGATTGAAATATAAGAAAATGTATTTAAAATATACATCTTCTATTGTCCGATGATCAAAGCTGAAATGACGATTTCTTTTTTTATACTTTTAAATTTGTGAATTTCATATCGTACAGATATTTTGAGAACATCAATGCCTTGTATCGTAACCCCAGTTTGCTTCAAAGCTTTTTGAGCATGTTGATTTTATGTGTAGTCATGTTTATGGCAACTGTTGGTTTGGAAGAGAACTTAACACTGTTTTTGAAAAGTATAACTTTCTTCTTTGCTGCCAGTTTTCAAATTATCATATACTGTTATAATGGCCAGAAAATTATATCGCAGGTTGGTGGTTTCTTTTCTCAGTATAGCAAAACCACTTCCTATAAATATAGATAATTTACATTTACATTTTTCCACAGAGTGAAAAAACGCCCACAATTTGGTACAGTTGCTCCTGGTACAATGAATCTAAACAATTTAAATACATCATAGACATGATGGTTTTAAGAAGCAACCGCACTTTGTATTTACAAATATCGGATTTTGGAACGATGTCTCATATAACATTGCTATCGGTGATTTTGGTCAATTGTTCTTATGCTCGTACAATGGGTATTAAAATTTCTTTTATTTTTCTTATATTTCTTGCAGATTTTTCAGACAACGGTTTCCTACTACTTGCTGCTGAAGAATCTTAGTGGCATGGATTAATCCAAAAATCTCTATTTCTTCAAAAAAAAAAAAAAAAAACACACACATTCTGTAAAATAAAACTGTTGCACTGGTTAGTTTTCATTAAAAATCTTACCAAACAAAACACGTGATTGCTAAACAAAATTTAATAAAAAATAAAGTATTTTTAATCTTATATATAAAAATTACTTGTTTGTAAGTATATGTGTTTGCGCTTTATTGACAGCTAAACTGTGGGCTATATGACTTTCAAAACTTCCAACTGGACGTTACCACATCCGTACAAAGTAATTACTTATTTTTGTATATCTTGAGGACGGTTGAAGGTAAAGTTCCTGAATAAGATCCAAATAACTGTGTAGTTAAAACAAATCGCCAGTCAAAAATTGGGTGGAATTGGACAAGTGGGTGTGGTACCTCCCATACAAACTAAATATTGATTTCATTATATCTTGAGAACGGGTTACGTTAAAGTTTCTGTACTTGGTCTGAGGAACTTAATAGTCAGCACAAATCATCAGTCAAAAATTGGGCGTGGTACCTCCCATAAAAAGTAAATAATGATTTTTGTATATCTTGAGAACGGTTAAATCTAAAGTTTCTCATTTTCGTCTGAATGACTTGTTTTTGTTCCGGGCACTTTCAATACTTTTCAAAGATAAGACCACGACACGTGGTAGGGGGCAACTTCTGCGTCTCCGAAACCAACTAACCGATTTGAATTAAGAACACATAAGGCATATAATTTTTTTTAAATAAAACTATTATAACAGCTACAGCAAAGCATGACCGCTGACCTGGCCTAACACAATATAAAAATTAAATATGAAAAATATGAATATGGAAAATTAGGAGTCGCTGCAAAATATTCTAAAAAAAAGTAAAAAAATGTTTTTTCCGTGTCTTTTCGCAAGAAAGAAAAAATTTATTTTTTTTGCTAAAAAATTTTGACAAAATTTGTACTGTATTATTGTCACATATAATTATGCGGTTTCACCAAGCCTGAATTACTTATTGTCCAACACCTAACGACATATTGGCTCACTAATTTTCACAGTCCATGGAGGCCCATAAAAAGATTTATCACCAAAATCCTCAAACTGAGTATAGAGTTTTACTGCCCTTTGGTGGTAGAGTCAAAGCCGTATGTTTTTCGAAAATTGATGATTGACTTAAATATTGTGCAAAAAATCTTAACGGACTATTGATGATTTTTTCGCCAAATTTTCAGGGTACTATTTTCATTCAGGAATTTTTGCTTAATTCTTAGGGTCTCTTTCACCAAACATATTTAAAACACAGTTTAATTTAATTAATGATCTTTATTTAAAGTATGTTTAAAAAAATTTTATTTTCACCAACTGAAATAATGAAACACAATAACGCTCTGATATTCAATATGATAGCGTCAACTTACAGCTTTTGAAAAAGCTGTTTAAAAGCTGTTTTAAAGCTGTTTTAAAGCTGTTTCATGCTGTTGCAAAATCAATATTTAAATGCAGAGTGTTGGCTACTTAGACAGTATTTAAATATTCGATGAGTATATCTAGATGAAAATGAAAATCGACATTTAAATATGCATTGATATTTAAATAGAATTGATGAAATAGGCTCTTAGAATTTATTACTCAATTTCTGTATTTTACAATTATCTAATCATACCTTGATTTTACAAAATAAGCCCCTTGAACAGTTTCGCTCACCAAACGTTTATTAAAAAAAAATTTAAAAAGCCATTGATTGGGGCGTTTTTATTTGTAACGGATTTTCCAAAGAGCTTGTGTGGTGGGTAAGAATAAGAGCTTGTATGGTGAGTATTATTGTGCTGTTAAAGAAATAAACTCTAGATGGCAACATACAGAAAAATAGAAGTAAAATTACACACGCCCAAAACCCACAGTCACCCAACCACCTTTATACTTATTAATAACAACCAATGTGACCATATTTGCTCTTTTAGAGCTAAATTTAACTTCTTATTTTGTTTTAGCTTCAAATATCACATTTAGCACCTACATAGTAGTTACTGTCTATTGTATGTATGTTTGTATGCTTGTTTTTAAACAAAATTAATTAGCTTCTTGGTCCTCTTATATAATTACAATAGCGTGTTCAAAAGGTTCACAAGAAAAAATTTATTATTCTCACTTCTATATTTATTTTGATCTTTATTAAATTTTTTAATTATATCTATTTTTGAGCAAGACCATGAAAAGTTTTTTCCGATTATTTATTTTCAATATTTCGTTACCAATATAAATATAAATAATATAGAAATAAATTATAAAAGTTCAAAATATTCCCCCCTTTTAAATTAATTTTTTTTTTGTATATATGTCGTCAGGAAATTATAATTTGTATTAAGAAAAATATTTTTTAAAAACAAAAAATATTTTTTAAAGACCATCGCTCAAAAATAAATATAATTAAAGAAAACATTTATGTATATTTAACTACTTAGATTAAAAATATTATTAAAATGAAGTCGATTTAAGTATAGTGAAAAGTTGGCATTAACACCAATGAAATACAAGCTAGCGTTCCTCAAGAGCTCATCCACTTGTTGTCGACTTACCAGCGAATCGCATTACGCATTGTAAGGAGAATTCGTTTTTAGTCGAGCTGTTTCTATGTAGAATTCCGCTTGACCTGAGACTATTTTTAAGCGAAGAATCTCGATACAAAAATATTCACCATATTGTCGGACATTTTTAAAAATACGAACAGTCGCAAAAAAGTAGTATTAGTGATGATTTCTCGGAATTAAACATTCGGTAAATTGAAGAAAAGTTTGAAAATGCGAATGGTGCACAAAGAATGAATATTAACGTTCTTTTTTATTTCTATAAGAGTGCCTCCGTAGTATAGTGCGTGAGCAGTATACTATCAACCTGTAGGTTGCGGTTCCATTCCCGCCTGATGATATCCAGGGTGTTTTTTAAAGCAGTAAAATTCAAAGTAGAATTTAGTATGAGTAAAACAGAAAATCAAAAAATTAAACAGAACAAGTTATTTTCATTTTTAGCGAATATCGTTAACAATGTTCGTTTTTGAATAAATAATTATTCTTAGTCGCGGTATTTATTCGCCCAATTATAATAATAATATAAAATACCTGATCATCAGTGATGCCCATTTTTGAAATTTCATTGAGATCTCGTCAATTTTGTTATTTAAAGTTTGTTTTTTAATTTCTATTCTGCTGTAAAATTTTATAGCAAAATTCCATAGATATTTTTATAAACAAATTTCCAAATTATTTTTAGTTAAGCATTGTGCCGTGAAATTTATATGTACGTGAAACCAAACAGTATAAATTCTTATAAAATTATACTATAAATAACAACACCAGACAAATTGCTGGCCAATACCACAGATTTTTTTTTGTCCAACAAATAAATAAATTTTCACCTTCGTACTGACGTTAATATTCACAATTTCCAATTAATGATTGGCAAACGATTTATCAATATCATGCCGGCATATTGGGTTCAACGGGCAGCCCTCCCCTAATGAAGAAGTGTGAATAGGAATTTTTATGTGGTTACAAATATAGAGCAGTACCACCACTACACAGAAGGCTGCAATATCTTCTCATTGTGCTAATTTAGATCACCAACCTTCCTTTGATAACACAAGTATCAATGTATCAGTTTGGTATCGAGCCAAGCGGCTGTTATAAATTCATAGTTGTGTTCTGTTAGCGATGGCTTTGTTTGTAGCGTCTGCTCTAAAAATACACAAACATTTTATTGTTTAAAATAAAATACAGACAGACGGCCATTATGAGAAATTCAGCCAAACCTATTTTGTAAAAAGTGAATCCCTTAAAGAAACACCCAAAACAACTTGAAAATTTCAAATACTTGAACATTTTTGGAATGAAAACGAAAACAAAAACAATTGCATATATTCAGGGGTATTTATTTAAATTTTGCTGGGTGGGATGGTGAAAAAGTCATGCTGAGATGTAAATAAGCGTTTTTTTTGTTGTTATTAACAGATGATGCTTTTGTTTACAACGAACGGGCGGAAAGATATAATACACAGTGGAACTGAAGATTAGTGAAATGCAAAAACAAAACAATCAACATATCAAATATTATTATTATGCGTCTCCTACACGTTGCTACCGGTCGTACAAAATGAGTTGGATAAACCAGCTCATCGTTCCTCGCTCAGGCTACAATTTTTCAACCAATTTTTAGTTAAACTTCATTAAGAAATTATGTTTATAGAGTAAATCAACATGGCGTCGATAGCAGGTACGTATTTTTTAAGGCGTTCACGATGCCATCAGTTTTTAATTTGTTTTTTCTTCGTCCATTAATTTTTCATAACTTCTTCTTCGAATATTTTATTTATTTATCGCTTTTAATACACTACAATTCGGGCATGTTTTATATTTTTCAATAAAACTGCAACTTGGTCATGTTGCTTACAAAACGTCAGAAGGGAAATGAGAAACGAAAGTAAAAATCGCATTCACACGTACCAATTTGATTGTTAAGTTGAGCGCCAGTTTTTTTTTTTTTTTTAAGAGAAGTAACACTCAGGCAATGATTGCCTACCAGGTGTTAACTTCTGGGAAACGACTTGTGATAGAGATTACACGTGGTGAAGGGATAGAGAGAAGAAGTCTTCATTATTTTTCCAATACTACTTTTGCAGGTTTCTTTTTATAAAAGCAATGTTGCTGAGCCTCTGATATCAAGGAAACGCCTTAAATTTTTGAAGCTCTATTTGATACACTTTTTAATAATTATTTTACGTCGGCGATGATGCTACACAACACCAACGAAGTATGGCGCTCTGAAGTTACTTGTGGCTTGAGTTGAGTGAAAATCAATTTTTTTTTTATTTTTTTATTCAACGGATGACCAACCGTTGGTCAACCAGACCTCTAACGTAACAATTGTTTGTACAACTTCATCAAGTTTCTTTCTGCTACTGTAAGTCATTGATGAGACGGAAATTATATATACTTTCAATACAAAATTTGGAAGGGAGCGATAGGACTTATCGTACGGTCAGGACCTTCTACCATGAGCGGACTACTTGCGGGTTACTGGAGTTCAGAAAGGATCGATTTTGATTACTGGTGGCAGAGCAATGTATTATAGCGACTCATGCTCTGAGGTTGAGTCTGAATTGCAGAGATTTTACAGAAAATGTAATGATTTGCCAATGTCTTGCACTGTTTGATATTTTCAAAGGGAACAGGACTTGGATGGCGGTATTGGATGAAATATTAGGAGTCGAGCTGACCAAGATGTTTAGATTGTTAAGAAAAGCTGGATGCTTTTGTCTGCCAGCGTATCATGTTACAGGATCTACTCCGATTTCGGCTGCTGAAGGACCCAAAACAGTCACCTCGAAAGAGGTTAGGCGAACCTAACCTAACCTATCAAACATTTTTAGAACTCTATAAATACAAATATTTTTTAATTACTTGATTTAAAAACTTGTAAAATGCTAATCAGATAGCGTAAAAATTACTTTCTATTGAAACATTGATTCTCGTAAGTTGCAATAAATTTTGTTTCTTGCACCACTGGTCAGGGCATACGTATGCACTGCAGTGCACCGGTACTTTCCTTGATGTTTTTAAGATACAGGAGTACAATTTAATTTTTTTATTTTAGTGCGCCGATGTTTTTATGGCTCAAATACCGACGAATTACTAATTTTTCATCTGACGGGGGAATGAACCCAGGATCTTCTGGCTGCAGAGTAAACGCGGTAACTACTCAGCCAACAGCACTCCCCAATTCCCTATTGCCAAGGTGCGCTTTGCAAACTGGTACTGGATGGCACTCAACGTACCTGCAAAAACTTATTATGTATTTACAGCCCAATTGCTACACTGTACAATGGTTCCAGACATAAAAGACATTTATTAAAAATTCGTTGTATAGAAAATTTAACACTCTCGCATTATTTTCAGGTTAAAAATGTCCAACTTCCGTTTTGGTATTCATTTCTGCTCATTGACAACAAATGCGGTAACGATGAAAGTTGGAGTGAAAGTCTATAAAAATGTGGAAAATACGCATTAACAGGGCAGTGAGCTTGATGAGGGGGGTGGATTTCAATAGAAACATTATAAATCAGGTGCAGGCTGGGTGCGTGTATATTGCAAATGAACTCTTTCACTAACGTGTGTATGTACACTGGTATTCCTTTAGCCATTTCAAAAATCATACATCGAATGTGGTTGCATTGAAAGTATTTAATTTGAGGGTTGAAATTATGCGTGAGTTAGACTAATAACAAGTTAAAAAAAAAACAAGATATTTCGAACTGCGAACGAATGTACAATTTCAATGGTCGGCATGAGAAGAAAATTTATAGAAAGTAAATTCGGCTTGATTTACAAATTCTATTTAAAGGAAAAAAAAGGAATTGCTAGACTTGTTTTACAAGTTCGCTTATCTACGAATTTGCATGCACATGGCTGAAAACAATGAAATTGAAATATTTGCCGTGTAGTTGCTTAATTGAGTTATTTTTCATTAAAGCAGCTCTAGAGCTAAACAAATGGAATTATACGGAAGCCAAGCGATAGTGTCGAAATATTATTTTATTAGGAAAATACATATATATTTTTTCCTGGACCAGTGCTCAGAGCATGTTCCCTACATATGCAAAGCATAGCACCGCAACTATGTCAATTATGAAATGAAGGTTGTTTTCAAAAACTAACCCAATAGTTATTTCCCATCACCTAGCCCCTTAATTTTTTGTGAAGAAGACTTGGGGAATTAATTATGAAGCATTACACGATCGAACATTGTACAAAAATAATTGAATTTTATTTTTCAAAACAGTCTATTGTGTTGACACAGCGTGCATATCGTAGTCATTTTAATGTGCGCATTGCACCCACATCACATTTAACAGCTCCTGACAGATTTCTTTGGGGATATTTGAAAGAAAGAATGTACGTTAACAAACCAAGAACCATACTCCAACTAAAAACCAACATTCGAAATAAAATCATGGCCATTACAACCGAAATTTTGCGAAAAAATAAAATGCAAATGGAAATTATGCTAAAAAGGGTACGTATGTGCGAAGCAGAAAATGGACATCACTTACAGGGTATCATTTTTCAAAGCTAATTGCAAAAAATTCCCCAATAATATACTGTATTTAAAAAAAAATTATAATAATCGCATAATTAAAAAAGTTATAAACCATTTAAACCATATAGCTCATTCTGCGCCAGCCTGTATAAACATGTGCAATTTCTTAACTTTTTCTAAGAATTTGATGAAAGGTCTACTGAAGATTTTGTCAGTAACACCAAATGAAATGCCGCATATAGATCAGCTAAACTATATAACAAGCATAGATAAATAAAAATAATTATTATTATTATTTAACAGATATTTTTGTTACACGACTTAATAAAGAAGTTTTAGTAAAAATTAAACTCTTTAAAATGCGCTCGATTTTTTCATTGCAAAAAAACTTAGTGGATAAGTTTATAAAAGTTTGTATAATAGAATTTTTTTTGTCATATTGAAAATATTCACAAAAAAATTCTCAAAGCGTGCTTTCCTTTCCTTTTTACAAAATAAGACCCTTGGATAGTTTCGTTCACCAAATGTTTACTAAAAAACCCTTTAAAAAAAAGCCATTGATTGGCGCGTTTTTTGTGTAACAGATTTTCCCAAGAGCAAGAGTGGTGGGTAAGAATAAGAGCTTGTGTGTGGTGAGTATCATTGTGCCGTTAAATAAATAAACTCCAGATGGCAGATTTTATAGAAAAATAGAGGTAAAATTACACACGCCCAAAACCCACAGTCACCCAACCACCTTTATACTTATTAGTAACAACCAATGTGACCATATTTGCTCTTTTGGAGCTAAATTAAAATTCTTATTTTGTTTTAGCTTCTACATAGTAACTTTCTTTTCCTTGTTTTTAAACAAAATTAATTAGCTTCTTAGTCCTCTTATATAATTACAATAGCGTGTTCAAAAGGTTCACAAGACAAAATTTATTATTCTCACTTCTATTTTTATTTTGACCTTTATTAAATTTTTTAATTACATTTACTTTTGAGCAAGACCATGAAAAATTTTTTCCAATTATTTATTTTCAATATTTCGCTACCAAATAGGTAGCATCGTCAGGAAATAATAATTTGTATTAACAAAAATATTTTTTAAAAACAAAAAATATTTTTTAAAGACCATCGCTCAAAAATAAATATAATTAAAGAAAAAATTTATGTATATTTAACTACTTAAATTAAAAATATTATTAAAATGAAGTCGATTTAAGTATAGTGAAAAGTTGGTTCCTCGAGAACGCATCCACTTGTGGTTGACTTACCAGCGAATCGCACTACGCATTGTAAGGAGAATTCGTTTTTAGCCGAGCTGTTTCTATGTGGAATCCCGCTTGACCTGAGACTATTTATAAGCGAAGAATTCTCGATACAAAAATATTCACCATATTGTCTGGCATTTTTAAAAATAAGAACAGTCGCAAAAAAGAACTATTAGCGCTAATTTCTCGGAAATAAACATTCGTTAAATTGAGGAAATGTTTGAAAATGGGAATGGTACACAAAGAACAAATATTATTATTATTTCTATAAAAGTGTCTTCGTAGACTAGTGCGTGAGCATGAGATGCTGGCTGTTTTCTAAAGCAGAAAAAATAAGAAGAATCAAAATACAAAGAATAATTTATTATGAGAAAAACACAAAATCAAGAAACAAAAAATGAGAGAGAATCGAATATTTACCGCATATCATTAACAATGTTCGTTTTTGATATTGCTTACGATTCGCAATTAATTTATAATCAGAACATTTGCTGCCACAAACTGAGTCGCGGGTGAACTCTATGAGTTTTTTATCGTTTCAGTACCAATAGTCGTTCTCGAATGTTTTCTCCGAGAAAACTTTGACAATTGTTTGATAATGATATTAGTTTCGTCTGCTATGGTCAAGCCGGATGGACTTCGCGCATAAGAGTATTAGTAGAAAAGTGGGAGTTTGTTAACACTTGATCGCGTAAACCCCAAGTTAGTTCCCCATGATAATATGAAAAAACAGAGCGTCTCAAAAGTGATCAATATTCCATACAAAATGTAAATTAAGTTATTGCACAATAATTATGAAATTGTTATTAATATTGAGTTAAACTTGAAATGCCACCCACACAAGTATTTTTTCTGAAAAAAAACCAAGCCAAGTGTCAACATAGTAAATAAAAAAAAGTAAAAAGGAAAAAGCGATGACCAGCGAATTATAACTCAAAACGTTGTTCTTTTTCCAGTTATGAAATGCTAATAGTGTAAGCTAAATTGCCTAAATTAAATATGTGTGAACTTATTGCTTAAATTAGTATTACAAGTACTACCAAATTTAGCTTGATTCTCAGTCTTCAGGCTGAGTTTAGACGAGGAAACATTTAGTTTCGTAGCAAATTACGGAAGCATCGTTGTTGTGTTCGGTACTCGGCGACACGCTTTGTTTTTATTTTCGCTGCTTACAAAATTAACACTTCAACAATATTAATAATAAAAATGGAATGTCGGCGGCAACATTTACGTCTGTGTGTCCGCGAATTAAAAAACAAAAGAGAATTCCAGAAGTTTTTCTTCCAAATGTTTTCTCGTCAAATTGAATTTTTCAACTCCTTTTAAATTTTTTTTTCAACTCTATGTTATTTTCGAATCTGGTCACACTGGTTACAACACCAATAAAACCAAAAAAAAAAACAACAACTTAACTCATGCACACAGTGTGCTTGACAGTCGTACAAAAATTAATTCAGTTGGATTTTGAACGTGGCGTACGACGGCCGTGCGATTTGAATGAAAATTAAAACGAGCGATTAAAATTCATAATTCATATTTAAAAGAATTGAATAAAACGCGTATTGATTCTTACAACACAAGAATCTAAAGTAGAAAGGTGAATAGTGTTGAAATTTTATAATTTAAATATTTTATAAATCAATATTAATGAAATTATATGTAACAAGAGCGTGTTTGTATTATAAAAATTTTTAAAAAAAATATATAAAATAATAAAGAAAAACAGAAAACAAATAAAAGGAAATAAATGTCTATACTTTTAAGCATAAAATATAAAATAAATAGTTTAATTAATTTTTCATTTCACTGAAATAAAAAAATAAGAAAATATTAAATATATGTATGTATATGCAAGCATATGTATGTATGTTTGTACATCTGTATTAACATACATACTTATATACGTGCATATATAAAATTTTTAGTTTTCTGTTTCGTTATTTCATGAAAACTGAAAGTGGAATAAGAAAATTTGTTGCGGTGGCCTTCAAATTCTGAATTAAAGATTTCAGCAAAGCAACCACCATCATGAACGACTGCAATAACTGCAAACTTCAATTACAAAATTCCCAAGAAAAGAAGATTTTACTTTTGTAAAATAAAAACAAGTCAACAAACAACACAGGAAACGAACAACGAAAATACCAGGAAAAAACAAAAGTTTGTTGTAACACGATATCGTGTGCAGGCAGCAACACATGTTGCACGCCAAATAACAAAAAGATTTCTTTTCGAGTGGCACAATTTTGCACGAACAAACTGCAATACGAATATGTATGTATGTAGTTAAACAAATAATAGTTAGTAAATCAAATGCATGAACAAGAAGTGGGTTAATTATGCACTACGATATACATACATACATACAGTTTGTAAAAAATATGTTTACAAAACAAAAATTTTTTAAGAATTTAAGTTTAAATAAATATTTACAACAACAATATCATTATATTTGTAAATTTTTTTTTTATAACTGTTGTTTTGTATGTTGACGACAAGCAGGCGTCGAAACTTTGGAAAATTTATGAATATATTACAACAACAACGCTACAAAATAATTTTGTATACTTTCAACAGTGTAAAAAAAATGTTTACAAAAATGCAAAGTCAAGAAAGAACCGTTGGTTTTTTGCACATGTATTGCGTGTAAGAGTTTTATACGGACGCTAAGAGTAGCTGTTGTCTTTTATTCTTAAATTGAGCTCATAGAACAAACAAGCGATTATCCAATTATATATAAACTATGCCAGGAAAGCGACTGAACAAAGACATTACCCAACTGGTGTATTTTAATTACTATAAAGGAAAATCTCACAGAGAAATTGCTAAAATGTTCTCTCTTAACCTAAGGACGGTATATAATGTTATTAACCGTGCTGAAAAAGAAGGAAGACTGGAACCAAAAGAAACACCAGGCAGACCAAAAAAAGTAACTCGGCGAATTGAAAAGAAAATTTTGAAAATGATTGATTAGAATCCACTAGAGGAATTGCACTTGACATCAGTAATGAATGTGGAGTAAGTATCGCTCTCAGACTGTTAGAAATGTGCTACAAAACCATAAATACTCTTCAAGAGTTGCGAGGAAAAAACCTTTGCTATCAGCGGCAAACATAGAAAAAAGGTATAAGTTTGCCATTGAACACATTTCTTTTCCTCCGGAGCACTGGGATGATGTTATTTTTTGTGACGAAACGAAAGTGATGCTTTACTACCATGATGGACCTCAAAAAGTTTGGCGAAAACCCCTGACGGCTTTAGAAAATAAAAATATAATACCCACTGTAAAGTTCGGTAAACTATCCGTTATGGTGTGGGGTTGTATTTCGAGCAAGGGTGTTGGCGAAATAAGAATATTAGAGGATATAATGACCAAGGAAGTCTATCTAAACATTTTGAAAAAGGAATTGAGTGCAAGTCCTCGGAAATTCGGTTTTGTTGACCCAGAAAAGCTCAAGTATAAATTTTAGCAGGATAATGACCCGAAGCATAAGGTATATATTTGTAGATCCTGGTTGTTATATAATTGTACAAAAGTGATCGATAGCCCAGCACAAAGCCCAGACTTAACCCCTATAGAAAATTCATGGGTCCACCCAAAGAAAAAAGTCGGAAAAAGGTCACCAAAAAACAAATAACATTTATTAAAGAAGAATGGGAAGAAATACCTGAAAATTATGATATACCAAAGCTTATCCATTCAATGTCTAGACGTTTAGAAGCTGTAATTAAAGCTAAAGGAGGGCACACCAAGTATTAGCACCCTCAAATCTTTTTTTTTACCATTTAGAATATATTTAATTCAATTTAACACAATTTTGTAAACATTTATTTTACAGCGTAGAAACTGGAAGTATTTTTTAAGTTACGATTATTATTTTGTTATTTAATTTAATTTGGTTTTTTTTGTGCAAAGTGTTTATAAACATCTTCAATTGAATACATGAAGAAAAAAATTTAATAAAAGTTATATAATTTACTTGCAAATAAGAGTTTCCCTTAAACTTTTTAATTTTTCTAAGCTTTGTAAACATATTTTTTACAAACTGTACATACCTATGGGACATTTATTTAAAATAAAAAAATTCAATTGAAATTAAATGTTTCTTTTGAATTGGGGGAATGCAATAATTTTTATAAGCACAAACTGTGCCAAAATGAGTCAGTCATCATCGTTCGATTTGAAAACACTAAAAGAACAAGATTTTTCGTTTCTTTTGCATTTGTGTGTTAATGCTGCATATGAAACACTCTCACTTTATTGCATGCATGTTGTCATCGAAATTTTAATTTAAAAATAAGTTTTTAAGCAAAACAAAAAATTAAAAAATAAACTGAGAAATAACAACAACAACAACAGCAATAAAAGAGGACAAAACGCAGCGTCTATAAGTCTTGAGCAAAGGACACTGTTCGTCTTGCATACGAAATGAAGTCATGCATTTCATTTGCACATTTTCTTTTCTTAAATCTGTTGCATATTTATTTTTATTGCATCATTTATTTCCGCAGCAGTATTATTCTTTTGTACACTTTTGACAGGCACAAGAACAACTTCCTTTAAACTTAAATAAATGAGTTAATTTTTTTGCATGTGTGTGTGTGTGTGTCTTTTGCTTTAAAAAAAAAAAAAAAAACAAAAAAAAAGGGTGAGATCATAAGAAAATAAAAATTGATGAAATCATAACTGGGTTAGACTGAACAAGAACAATATGAACGAGGGGAGAAATGTAATTAAATTTGCTACTTTGTTAGCGATTTCACTTGAGCAAAAAAGAAAAACAAAATTTAATTGTCATCTGCGTAGTCAAATTTAAAATTTCATGATTTAATTTTAAACTATTGAAACTAATAGTGTTTTCACACAAACTTGGTTTTAAAGCAAAAGTTTTTATTAAAACCTGGTTGTACCATTTAAGAAATATTTTCTTAAAACTTTTCTGGTTTTGATTTTAAGTAAATTTAATGAAATGCAACTTTGATTTTCATGTACTAAAAGCAGTGCTACCAAGTTAAAAAATTGAAAAACAGCTGGCAATTTAAATGGCGCTCAATGAAATGAAAAAAAAAGAATAAAGGAAAATTTGGTAAATAAAGTCAATACAATAATTTAAAACAATGGTCGTAGCAGCAATAACAATAAAAATATGCAAAGGAAAAAGAAGCTATTGGGTAGAGCATAATGAAAATGCTTTCATCGCGTTGTGCGAGAAGAAAATAAATGAAATTTTATTGCACAAACTGTGCTTTAATACCTAATTTAATAAAACTTGTAGTGAGAACGCAAAATCAGATAATTGTGGTTTTAACCTTTCGGTGTTAAAACACTATAAAGCTCTACGTT
Source organism: Dexiosoma caninum (assembly GCA_963924685.1). Lineage (NCBI taxonomy): Eukaryota > Metazoa > Arthropoda > Insecta > Diptera > Tachinidae > Dexiosoma > Dexiosoma caninum. Next base: position 32,070,378 of record OZ004729.1, read on the forward strand.
TAGACTTGGCAAAAAAACCCCTGTTTTCGGCAAAAATAAGAATAATTAGAATCGCCGAACTTCCATTATCTTTGTATTTATGTGCGTACATACATATTTATGTCTCAGATAGGCTTAAAAATAAGAAAATCATGTTTATGGCACGGATAATACAGGTATAAAATGATATACGGATAATAGAGGTAAAAGCATGGATAATAGAGATTCTAAAGCAAAACGAGCAGCCGATTAATATGTGTAATCGGTATTGTGTAGCATCATCGGCGAAGTAAAAAGTAATTAATAAAATGTCTACCAAATACAGCTTCAAAAATGTAATGCGTTTCCTTAATATCAGAGGCGGTGCAAGAAACGTGAACAAACCGGAATTGTAAACATAGTGAAGCCTTCTTCTCTCTATCCCTTCACCACCTGTAATCTCTATCACTACTCGTTTTCTAGAAGTTAACACCTGGTAGGCCATCATTGCCTGAGTGTTACTTCTCTTTAAAAAAAAAAAAAAAAAAAAAAAATCGGTCAATAGTGGCCCGGATAACCGTGGTTCAACTGTATAAAATTAAGCAACCAGATAACTATTAAAATAAAAATAAACCGTCATTTTGTGTATTTAATAGTAGAAAAAAAATTATTTATTTAAATCTTGAGACGAAAAATTAATTAAAAATTTAATAAAATTGATTAAACTTTTAATTAAAAAATTATATTGTTCTAATTAAAAATCTTAATAGAAAAAAAGTAAAATTTTTTCCATATAAGCAATTATTAGTAACAGTCAGCGGTGATTCCTGCGCTTATTTCCCTGCTTAAATTTAACATAAAAGTGTCAAAGGTTGTTTAATCGTTGTGCTCTCGCTTACAAAGGAAAGCTTGTTGTCAACAAGTGTCATTGCAATTGCCTTTCCATCGAAAGTGAAATTGTAAACGAGCTTGCTAAAACGCCTAAAGGATAAGCAAATTAAAATGTAATGCGTGTAGATTACAAACCTGTTAGCATACGTAAGGACACATATCTTAAAGGTACGGTCACATATGGCAAGTATTTGTGCAAAAAAGAGTAAACACTAAATTTATGTCTATACAATGAACTGGTTCAACTTAGCTGAAGAACGCCTGATTTTAATACCGGGTTATCATTGGGCAGCATGTGTTCACACTTAGCAAAACAACTCGTCTGTTAATACAGCACTTATGTTCCATAGTTTGGTTACGTTTTAGCATGGGTTAGTGAGTTTTTGTAACGCATTTATAAACTTCTTCATATGAACTAATCGGCAGACTTGAATGCGTTTTCCATGAGTTCGGAAGTGATAATCTTGTTAACATTTAAAGTGTCATTCAAAATTAATTTAGATAAAGTAGTGCTTAAGACGTCATGAATATACAAATTCATAGTAAACGTATTCAATTTTTTTTTTTTGCTGTAGCGTTTTTACATATTAACGCTGGAATATGGCTGTGGGGGTATTTTTATTAATTTTTTTAGTGTCATGATTTTTTTTCTAATTTTTCTTAATATTCAATAAGTATTCGAAACCATTAAGTTCCCAGCACAATGCGTCGCATGTGTAGGAGTCATCTCCTGAGTGCTGGTCCTAGATAAAAAAAAGTTCGTTATTTACGTTCATAAAATACTTGATTTAATTATTGCGAGCAGGCCTGCGCTTTGCAACTGTCTGAACTGGTTTCATTAAGCGGGGGCGTACTGTAGTTAAAAAAAAGCAATACTCTACATTTAGCAGTCATTATTTATTTATTTATTTTGCATAAAGCAACATTTAATTTGATTTTCGATCAATTTTAGAAGTTTTTTTTTTTCTTTTGTTTTGTTCAATAACGAAAATCATTTCACAGCGTTGAAATGTTCATGCGACTACATCTACAGAAATCGTTCGACAAACACTAAAATAAAATTCCCAATTAAACAATTAAAAAAAAAGAATTCTAATTTATACAAAAATTCATTAAATTGCCGGCAGGAAGGTTTACATGAATTTGAACCCATCAAACATTTTATCTAAATTATGATTTTTGTAATAAATGCAAACAGGAAAAATAGTACTTATTCATATGCGTGCACGTGTGAGTGTTTGTGGTTAATTTACTAAACCAACAAGAACAACAGCAACAAGAGCACCAGCAGCAGCAGCCACTCAACACAACCACTCCTCTTCATAAACACAAAACAAAAATGCACACGCTCGTGCCCAAAGTTAACTACCAGAAGCACTTAAAATTAAATTTTTATAATTTTCCCCCTCTTCAAAAAAAAAAGAGAAAATAAATTACAAAAACTAAAAATTATAAATTAAAAAGAAAAACAAAAACAAAAACAAAAACAAAAACACAATTCATTTTCGAAAAGAAAAGTGGCCAAATGTGAAGAATTTTAAATTTTAAAAGTAAATCAACAAACATTGGAATGTAAACATTCTAATTAAATGTTTGAAATAATTAGATGAAAGGAAACTTTGTGTTTAACAAACTGTTAATGTTTATTTTGACTCGTTGTCCAACAGACATGCATCATCATACTGCATTGAAAGAATCTACATACATACATATGTATGTATTGGTAAAGCACGCAGTCAAGCTGACACTTCTTGTAACATTTTAATTAAATGCTTTTGAAATGTGAGAGATTTTAAAAACACACATAATGGAGAGATTAAGGAATTTGTAATAAATTTTATTTCGAAATGTCAAAAAATCTACTTGGTATTTCCTGAGATGGTTTAAAAATAGACAAGTTTTGTCAACATTTACAAAAACATAGTTTTTTAATGGTAATTTATCTATACATACATACATACATATGTATGTATGTTTACAGTATATATATGTATTTTTCTTTATAAGGAATTTAAATTTGGAAATAGATAACAAAGAATCATTGCTTTCGGCTAAGCTTATTCGAACACAACTAAAAATAAAGGCGAAATAATAAAATCGATCGTGCAGGCGGCCGCAAATCGACTAAAATAAATAATTTGTTCAGACGATACAATAAATTAATTTAATCAAATTAGAACTTGTCATGCTTCTTATATACAGTACGTTGTGATTCTACAACCAAAAGATCCTCGGTTCAAGACCAAAAATTTTTCTACTGTGTTTGTACTAACAGCGCTCTCCTTCCTTCGTATTTTAGAAACAAAACCCTCTGCGAAGTATATAATAATAAATAAAATGATTATCCTTTAGCTTCGAAATGAATGCGTCCACATAATACCAGTGAAATAGCTGCTCTGCTTTACAAATTCTCGAAATTTTAAACAAAAAAAAAAAAACTTGAATTAGATTTGAGCAAACGATTTCTATATGCATTGCGTATATAAGTGGAAAATGCGGGATGGCGATGGCTAAAATAATCTACACATTGACTACAAAACCAGTAATTTCCTTTTGATTGACTTTGACTTTTTAAGGTGGAGATGTGAATATTTTTTGTATTTTGTTTACGTTTTCCAGCATAAGTAATACTCAAGACGTAAATTTTACTTGTAAAGTTTTAATATCAGGTTTTATATTGCGAAACGTTGTTAACACCCTTTTGTTTTATTAAAAATCGTTTCGGTTGCAACAAAAAATTCAAGACTGCTGCAGCAGAAACGAAAATAAAAGAACACAGTATTTAAATTCACCGGCGAAATAAAATAATAATAAAAATGTATACTGAACCGAAGCTTGAGCACTGCTACGAGTATAAAAACAAAAGAACGTGCGAAAGCAGAGCTGCACAATGCTTCGCATTGCTGGTCCTGGAAAATAAAAAAATTAAAAGAGATAGGAAATGTTAATTATATTATTAATTGACCTTTTTTATTATATTTTTTGAAATTTATTTATTAAGCTTGAGGTCTTTTTTTATTTTATTTTGTTTTATTATTCGATATTTCGTTAACAGCTTGTTAACATCATCAGGAAATAAAATAAATATCGAAATATCGAATAATAAAACAAAATAAAATAAAAAAAGACCTCAAGCTTAATAGATAGGAAATTATTTGCACAGATTTGTTTGTCTTAAATTGAAATGGTGTCTGTACATAATGTTTTTATATAATTTTTGTTTTAAATTTCTGACTAGTATAAAAGTATATTTTTTACTTTTTAACGTGCTAACGCTGGCTATGAGTTGATATCCGTCAACAAAATACTCATTGTGCCAATCTCATACATCGATACGTTAATTTCATTTGAAAAAGTCAAAGTATGACGGATGACGGATTCTATGTGCCCTGGCCTTTATTGTGTCTTTGTGCCAGTTTTTGTCGGAAGGTTTCAGTGGCGAAGCCATAGTCACTGGTGACTGAACAGTAACGGGGCTTCAGCTATATCGTCGCTATTGTTTAAGCACCAGCGAAATAAAATAATTATTAAAACGAAGATTAAAAAAATTTAATAAGTCTCCTTGACATCAAAGGCGCTGCAACACTGCTATAAAACAAAGAACGTGCAAAAGCAGAGTTGTATGTCGGTGCAGCTTCATCGGCTATCTATCCTTTATCTATCTTTCCTTTAGTTCCAGGGCAATGCATTGCATGTGTAGTGGTCATCTCCTGAGTGCTGGTCAAAGATAAAAAAAAAATTTTACTTTCAAGCTGTAAAAATTAACTCCAATTTGGTATTTTTAAAATAAATAAAATCTTAAGCTCCTTCTAATCGTTGTAGTACCGCTCAAAGGTATCTTTTTCAAAAAGTTAATTTTTCAAAAGCAATAATTTCACATTAGCGGAACTCACTCTTTGGTGCAAATCATTTGCAATCATTGCAAACAGTGCAAATCTAATATAAAATGCTATACCACAAAAACAAATACATGTAACCGCTTTGCACCAAAAAAATTCATTGCAAAAAACACAAAAATATGCTAGGCCAAAATATGCTAAAGCAAAACAGCTGAACATAAATAAAAATAAACAATTAGATAACTGAGTTCGTAAATTATAGTAATTAGACAACACAAAAAATAAAATTTAATAAAAATATGAATATTGAAGAACCAAAAAAGAAAATAAAACAAATACGGCAAAAACCAAATAACAAAAAGTGGACGGACGATGAATTGAAAAAGATTTTCGATTTCTTAATTTTTACAATTTCTTTATTTACTTTTTGTTAAAAATGCAAGCAGTCAGCTGTTATCAAAAATTTGATATGCTTATAAAACAGACACTCACGCTTCGTTGCAAAAAACTGTAGCATATTTGCATTTTTTGTAAGTATGCACCAAAGAGTGAGTTCCGCTTTTAAAAAAGTTGCGTTACAATTCTTTTTCAATTGTATTTAAAATAACTTTTATTCGCTTAATAGCAGTAGAACACGCTTAGTAGGCAACACAGCCTTATTGGTTGTATTCCGTTCTAATATTATTTCTTTCTTGGGCCGGCACTCAGGGGATGACCCCTACACATGCGTTGCATTGTGCAGGAACTAGGCAATAATATGATGATGAGAGAAAGGATAGAGAGAGTAGTGTTTATCGACATTCGATTTGAATCTGCTCACGCCAAAAGTGACGGGAAAGACCTCTGCCGCCAGTTCATTTCACATACGTGCTGTTCGGCCAAAAAACCAATTTTCTCTGCAGTACGTAGTGCGATTCGCTGCCAAGTCAACTGCAAATGTATGCGCTCTTATTGATGAACGCGTTGTGCGCGTGAATGACCGGGTTTTGGAAACAAGTTCCCTGATTTCACCAGACCACACGTTTAAAATTTGAACGAAAATAAATGCTCTGAAAAAATATTCAAATTTAAAAGTGACAAGAATTTGAAAGCAACTTTAAAAGAAAAATCGCGGCGTTTATTGCAAGGTGTAAATACGGACTTATACATCCAAAAGCAATTTAAATGAAAGGAAAATCAAATAAGAAATTGTGTGTGCGGGGTCTAAGTGGCACCACAGAGCCCTCAAAATATTTAAAGGGTTAATTTTTAATCAACCCCGATTCTTGGAAGCAAATTAATATTTCCTTATTCTAAGGGATCTCATGGAAACATTCTGTGGAAATTTCATTGGACTTGGGTACCGCCATAAAGAAATCACATCACCAAGCAACCACTATCTAAACACACGCACACGTCCACGCACACAAATTCCACTTAAACAAACACCTGCAAATTCTAAATGCGCCATGCACTGACATAATAAATTCTTTATGTCTTCTATTTACAAAATATATATGTATGTATGTATTTATACGAGTGTGTAGGCCAGCTCTGCATATGCTGTTCGCCACTCTATGAAACTGTCACTGCTTTACGTGCCTGAATTTTAAAATTTTCCGTTTTTAATTTCTTTTTTCTTCTTTTTTTTTTTTGCGTGATTCTTTTTTAATGTGTCTTCATATTTTAATTTGCATGTGTAAACAAACAAATAACATGAACAACGAGCAGCCAACACAAATAATTGTTTACTTTTCAACATCGTTTTTATTGTTGTTGGTTGGTTTTATGTTGGCCATTAAAAGGAATGGCAATTGTAACTTTAAAATTAACGCTAGAGAACACACCCGCATGACCTAATCAGTGATTAAATTAACGCAATGAGAAATTAAAAATAAAGAAGACAATTATTTTCGTCGCTGTTTGACCCCCAGCGATTTCTCTACGTTTGAAAATAAGAAAAACTGCAGTTTAAAATTAAGAGAAATTAAAACGCACTAAGAGCTGGCGAAAGTGATATTCAAAATGCTACAACTCTTTTGTGTTGTCATAGATGATGGACATTTCCAAAATTATTGAAATAGATATACGTATTTCATTTACGTATATATTTCCCTAAAATTATTAACTGCAGAGAATTTTGTGTGACAGCTGCCAACCACTCCATACATAGTATGTCTTCCCAAAATAGCGAATTTTTAACTCAAATTCCCTGATTGTTGCAGTGTAAATTTTGCAATTTCTACACACTTATAAGCGACCAGGAGAAATTTAATCTCCCATTTTATAGATAAACGCCACATGCTACCGTATGTATAAATTTAAATACTCACGCTTACAGTACAGCCATATGCTCAAAGTTTTCGTTAAAGTTTCTCACACAAACTGCTTGTCAAAATTCTTTTAAATTGACGGTTGTGACGTAGTGTGCACGCAACTTATAAGCAAAGCGAATTCTTACCATGTGGCCGCATTAGCAAAAATTCATCATCAGCTGATTTGTTTTCAACACAAAGCAATTTAATACGTAAACTGTTTTGATAAAATTGTTACCTTTGTAAACAAAAAACAAAACGGCTGTTGTTGTAGGGCAGAGATTACCTGCTATGAATTCGCCTTGCTATTATAAAAAATTTCAAAGCACTTTTATTCTTCAAAATGTCAAGAACACACCAACAATTTTGAGTGTAAATTGAAACAAAATCTTGAGGCAGAGTTTTAAACCAAGTTCGTGTTAATTTTTAAAAATCATGAATCATGGTAATAAAAAAGTGAGAGTGTCTTAAAACTTGATAGACAAAAGTTGATCGCGTAACTCCCAACTTACATATGAATATGACGACATCCATTACGGCTAACCGGCTAGTCAAGCAACCTCATCGCCAAATTTCTATTTTTTTTAGCGATACACAGCAGAGCCAGTGTGGCCAATATAGTAAGATATGTGCAATAAAGGAGAGTTTAAAAATATTTCATTTTTTTTTTAAATATATTTATTAAGCTTGAGGTCTTTTTTTAATTTATTTGGTTTTATTATTCGATATTTCGTTAACAGGAATCCTGATGATGTTAACAAGCTGTTAACGAAATATCGAATAATAAAACCAAATAAAATAAAAAAAGACCTCAAGCTTAATAAATATATTTCAAAAAATATAATAAAAAAGGTCAATTAAAAATATAATTAAAATATTTCATTTTATTAATCCAAAAAAAAAATGTAAAAACATTAAGAATCAGGATTAAACAAGCAATTAAAATGCTTGTCTAGTTATTTATTAATTTTCTTTTAATGGTCCTGTCGGGGTTGTATAATAAAGAAGACACACAGAAGAACACATGACTTCTGGCTACAAAGTAACAGGGAACAGCATAATTAGTTCTTGAAATTTTTACGTTTGCTCTATGCAACATAATCAAGAATACTGCCTTTAAGAGCAAACGACAAACACAAGCCTGGCCGCACAAAAAAATAATTACGCTGATGCGAGAGCTGTTGCCCTATAGCCCACACTTGCTTTATAAATTATACGACTAATATATTTCAATAATTAAGTAGGCCTTTCCCATCCTGGGAAAGTGTTCAAAACCAATGGATCATAATCTGAAAATTCTAACCCACAATATTGCAGCGAAGTTTTATTAATACAAGGTTGTCGCAAGGCCAATTCGTCAATTCGCTTTGCAGCCAAACGTCAAATTTTTTGTATAGTTGTCTAGTTGTAAAGCCCCAGGCACATATTTAGAAACCGTTATACGTTATACATCGCCTTCTTCAACTGCAAACAAAGTTGAAATACATGTTTTCTTACGAGGCTTGTCACATTCAATACGTCTCCGTCAACGCAAATTAGTAAAAGTGGCCGACTTTTAACGTACGTACGCTTTGACCGGTATGAGATGGCTTTTTGTCTTGTTTTAATATACATAGATTTTTGTGTTGCGTGGCAACAAAAATACAAAAGGAAATATAAAATAAACAAATAACTAAACTAAAGTTAAATTAATAAAATGAAGAACAAATTGATTGAAGCTTTCAAATGTTTCCATGCGATAACACAACAGCTGCTTTAATATCAGTCGGTGAAGTACTCATTACGTCAACCTCATCCGTCGCTACGTTGCTTTCAGTTGAGAAATGAGACGTACATATGTGTATGTATCTCTGTCGAACAGAGTTGCAGCGAAGAACTTGTTTTGGTTGGTGCTGTTGGCTCTGCAAGCAGAAAATCCTGTGTTTAATATCCTATCATTCCTTCATCGGGTATTTGAGCAATAAGTAAAAATAAGCGAATTTAAATAATAAATAAAATGGCTCTCCTTAAGTTTCAAAATACATGAAAAGTGAAAGAATTAAGCTCTGTCTTTCTGTAGTGCGATTCAGTAATTCTTTTTATCTTGAAGCAGCACGTGCGATGAAGGAACTAGAGGAAAGACAGGGTGGCAGAGATGACGGGTGGTTAGGCTTCACTGTCATACAACTCTGTTTTTCCAAGTTTCTTTGTGTATAGCAGTGTTGCAGCGCCTCTAGTGTCAAGGAGACGTATTAAATTTTGTAGCTTTTAGTAGTAATTTTTAGCAATTATTTTACTTCGCTGATGCTACACAATACCGACGAAGGAGGGCAATCTGCAGCGCCTGTGGAGTAGTTACAGCTGACGCCGGTACTAACTATTCAGTGACCAGTGACGATGCCTTCGGCACTAAAATCTTCCGACAGCAAATGTCACAAAGATACACTAATGCCAACTAGAAGAAATGCGAGATGTTTTAGTCTGAAACTGGGTTCGAACCCAGGACTTTTAGCTTCAGTAGTCAACGTGCAGACTAATTCAGCCATCGCCACCCTCAAATTTATTAGACATTATTTTCTCCAGTATTATTATTGATACCTTCCAGGAATCCAAACAATATCATAAACTCGACCCTCCTTTTTCTTTTTGATCTCTTTAAAATTGAAAGTTGAATAAACTTTTCCAAATAAAATAATTTCATGTTTGTGCTTTAAACTCGTGAAAGCTTTAACTTGAATAGAGTTTCTTTAAGGTATTCGAAGATATTTCTTGGGGACATGTGCACATTAAATGCCGGCAGTTTATGGCTTTCTTGCCAGCAGTTATGCAACCACTAAACAGTAACGGCTAAAAACAACCCCTGATAAAATTTAAATGCAAATACTTGATAAAGGAGCGCCTGTAACGTACGTTATGTTATGTTGATGAAGAAACTGTAAACAGAAACAACCCCTGTGAAAGAAACAATTTAATTTTGTGCTACTTTTGTCTGTTCAGTTGTTTAGGAAAAACTTTAAAATGGAAAATTTTACAAAAAGAAAGTGAAAAGAAAGTAATAAGAAGCAGTAAAAGAAAAACCTTTAAGAACTTTAATAACATTAAGAGCAGCGTAACGTAAAATCACCTTCTTTTCACCTTCAAACCAAATTACCAAAATTAAGTTTTTTCTTCGAGAAATTAAAAAAAAAAATTTAGTTTTTAATTACACAAAAAAAAAGAAGAGAAACAAAAAGCCAATTTATGTAGTTGCGGAAACTAAACCAATGTATGGCCGTCTCGCTGCTGATGACATCATACGCATCATCAGCCAACTATTCTGACACCTCCAACATTATTACGACAAAAAAAAACACCAACGAACCAACCAACCAAGCAACCGAACGCTCAGCCAGCCAACCGACATTTATTGTTATTAATTTCATATATTCTTGACAATAACAAGTTTATATTCGACCCAAGCGAACAAACAGCACAGCATTAACTATCAGACAATAATAAAAAATATATAAAAAACAAAAACAACATACAACAATAACAACCATAAAAGAAAACCACATCAAAGATACAAAGGTTGGCGCTCGCAGTCTTCATGCTAAATGACTCATGACAGCGTGATAACGACCATTCAGTCTGAAATGCTACTCCTTTCATAATCTCGATAATTTATTTTTATACGAACTTTTTTTTAAATCAAAAACATTTTTATGAAAACCAGAGTAAACTAAATCAGCACGTAAAGCGTTTTCTGTCTGCCAAAAGTTTGTATGTTCTTTCAAAATGTATGAGGCAAAACCCAAATAGCGCGACAAACGGGTTGACAAAAAAAAAATTGATAAGCGCATGATACACGATCAATGTTCAGCTTCAATATTTATCATTGTGTGCGAAAAATAGTCACACATATACGCTCTGCGTAATATTGACGAATATCAAAATGGTTTTGATATTCATCAAAATATTGAAGCAGTTTGACGTAATGTGGCAGTGTTGTTGTCAATATTAATTTTATTTTTAGTAACTTTGATTGCACATCGTAGTTGTGACGCATTACAAATAAAATAAAAAAATTTTTGTAATCAAATTAATTGAAGTATATCGCTCATTAATGGCTTTTTTAGACGTGCAAATTAAAAAATATAATGACAAAAACAAAAAAAGATATCATCAGTGCTTTTGTTTTTAATAAATAAAGGAATAAATAGATATGTATTTTGCCGACGGTAACTTCCAAAAATGTTTCGCCGACGGTGACTTCTATATGTTTGCACTTGAAAAACCCCAAAAAAATATATATTGATGAGAAATATTGACGTAGTGTGTCAGAGGCTTCAATATATATACTAACAAATACTAACAAAGACAAATATTGAAGCTGAATACTGAGGCGTGCATCGCGCGCTTTAATCATTTTCAGGTCAATGTACCGATTTGTCTCTACTTTCCATTTCCATTAAACACTAGCTTTCGCCCACGTCTTCACTTACGTCCAAACTTTTCTTAATTATATATCAATTATTATTGGGGGTGCTGATGGCGAGTAGTCAGCGTGTTGGCTCTGCAACCAGAAAGACCCAGGTTCGATTCCCAGCCGGGTCAAATCAGAAAAAAATTTTTTCTGAGTTTTCTGTGCTACAGCACCCTCCTTCGTCGGTATTTGAGCAATAAAACGTCAGCGAAGTAAAATAATAAATAAAATAGCTCCATTAGCTTAAAAATAATGCGTCAAAAACATCAGAGACGCCGCAACTTTGCTTTATAATTTACACGCAACTGCAGAGTTGTGCAAGAATTAAGCTCTATCTTCCTACCACTTTCACCACCTGTCTATTTCTTCCCTATCCTTCTCTCTAGTTCCAGTGCAATCCATTGCATATGTAGGGCATAGCCCCTGAGCACTGGTCCAAGATAAAAAAAATAAAAAAATAAAAAAAAAAATAAAAAATATGATAACATTAGTGCGAATAGATTTGTCATTATTTGAAGTTTATATATAAATGTCACTCTTTTATTTTTCTTTCCGGCCTTTTGATTTTTTGACTTGATCTTTGGTGGTGATTTTTTACGGGAGCACACATTTTTTTAAAGTAAATTAATAAATATTTAACTACAGGATGGGCCAAAAGTAATCAACCGGGGCATAAGTAATCACCCGATGTTCTTTTGCTATAATTTGTTTTTTAAGACAAAATTTAGCACTGCTTATGATATGGGTGGGCTAAGTGACCGCCGCCAAAGTTGATGACCATACATGCAGATCCAAAGGTTTTTATTAAATAAAATTACAGCAAACAGACATCGGGTGATTACTTATGCCCCGCATGATTACTTTTTAAAGAAAAAAAAAAAAAATAAAGATTAAAAAAAATATTAATTCTTCTTTTTATTTAAACTTCTATTTTTATTGTATGTAATAATATTAATTATAAAGTTTATAAATTTATTTATTTTTTCGATATTTCGCTAACTCTTCGTTCGCATCTTCAGGAAAAATTAAATTTTTTTAGAATAAAATTTTTTGAGTTACTTTTGTAATAAAATGCTTTATGATATTTTTCATACTGTATGAGAATATCATAAAGTATGTAATAATAAATTTGACATATAGTTTATAAGGGAAAAAGCACAATTAGAATCGTATATATTAGAATAAAATTATTTAACAAACATAAAATCAAAATATTTTATATTATTTAAAAAGGAAAATTTTTTTCTCAGTTATTTAAAAGTATTTTGAAAAAAATGTTTCTTTTCTTTTTTATAAAAATTCAAAATAACTCAAACTTAAAAAAAAATTTTAAGATTCCATCAGTTTTAAGTGCACACCAAAAACTACTGCATCACTGGTTTGTAAGGGAATATTGAGGTAGCATACGCTTCCAAACTTGCTTACCTATGCCATGATATTTGTTCGCAATGTGCCACTTGGAGCTTTTTCTTTTAAATGCTTTTTTAGCGCATGGAATATGTTGTGAAACAATAGCATATAAAAGCATTCATTCGAATTTCTTTCGTTGGTTCATTATGTTCATAGCACTTCGTAAAATTGATCATTGTATCATTGCCTTATAAGAGTGCTTTTTAGTAAGCACTAAAGTAAGGGATGGTAGTGAACACTAAAATATTTGCTTTTTCTTCTTCTTGTATTGTTAAAGAAGCCCAAAACAAATATGTATTTTCCACTATTCTTCATTATTGCTCTTGTTAAGGCAACACATAAGTGCTTCTTGTAAATCACGTTCAAATGGCAGAACAACAATTAATACTGCTTCCAAAATTTAAATAATTTTTTTTTTTGCTGGGTGCTAACACTTCGTGTGCCGACCACTGTATTCTGTATGAGATCATGAAAAAAATCAAATAATAAAAAAAAAACTTAAATAAATTAAATAAAACTGGCAAAACTGCCAACACAAAAACGTACAAAATAAACATCTCTTTAGAACCGTCACTGTGTTTTTGTGCCAGTAGTTCGATCGTTAGCTGCCAACAGACAGCCAGCCAAATATTAACAAAGTAATTTGAAGTTTTTGTTTTTTATTTGAACACTAAAACGATTGTACAGATAAAAAAATATTTCAAGAAATGTCATTAACTGAAGAGGAGAAAAATAAAATAAAATAAAAACATATATCCATACCATACTTTGCAGAAAACTAAACCAGCTGGGCCCAGATTATGTATGGCATGCAATTCGAATCGAAATTTCAAATAAAATTCTATTAAAATGTACGGGAATTTCGTTCGATATCGAATGCCGTAGTTTGGCTCCAGGTATTTAAGATTGGGGTTAAGAAAAAAATTAAAGAAATTAAAATAAACAAAGACAATTAATTTGAATTTTTAAGCTCTCAAGTCAAGGTTCAAGAGTAGCGATGACTATGGTGGTTAGCACGTTGACTCCATAACCCAGTTCAGACTATTGCAGGATAACCCGACAATAAATTTAACTGCTAACAAAAATTGTCAGTTCACACGGTTGTCAGATTATTGTAGGGCAAAATTTTGCCAGATTGAGATTTTAAACATTAACCTTATATTTATGGGCAGCGTTGCCAATACAAATATTTATCTGTCAATGTTGTTATTGTACGGTGCACTAAATTAAGCACATCTGACATTAACGTATGACCGTACAGTCTCTGGAAATTACCTGTTAATGGAAATGGTGGGTGTTCTTGCGATTGTTAGATGCCTGACAATATAATTGTTGTATAATAGGTCTGTTCCTAGTGCATAACGAAACAGTTCGAACTCGCACAAATTAGTACAAAAGCGTTTCAGATAACAATTTTGTGCAATTTTGACAGAAATTCAGAGAGTAAAATTTTCCATTTCCTGTACAAAGTTGTACGAACTTTTTCGCTGGGTAAGTTCGGATTAGAGTTAAATTTTTAGCTGTTTTTTTTTAGATTTCAAAATCAAAAAAATTTTAAATAAAAGAAGAAAGTTTTTATTTAAAATTTATTAAAAAGCTAAGTGGTAGATTTTTCAAATAAACTTGAAGTTGTAAGTACATTTTATGACAATATTGTAATGTTTCTCATTTTTCTGATGTGCATTCGTGTGCCTTTTTGTCAGTTGGTGTCCGAAAGTTTCAGTGGTGAAGGAAAGGCATAGTCACTGGTCACCGCACAGTACCGGCTTCAGCTGATACTAATCCACAAGGAGGAGCGCTCTCCTTCATCAGTATTGTGTGGCGGCATCATCGGCAAAGTAAAATAATTAATAAAAAATAGCTATGAAACACAGCTTTAAAAGATTTTAATGCGTCTCCTCGACAGCAGAGGCGCTGCAACACTGCTATAAAAAAAACTTGCAATAACAGAGTTGTCCTTCCCTTTATGTTAAATCTTTGATTGGAGAAATTATTTTTGGGTTACAAGCATTTTTGCATGAAAGTCCTCTCATCTGTTCAAATAAGCTGTGCAATTTCATTAATCGATTATGGTATCAGTGGAATTGCCAGTTACCCGAATGAGAATTGTAAATTTCAATTGTGTTTTAGTGCTATTCTGGCAACCACAAATTTTTGCTCGACGGCTGGCAATCGAAACTTCAGTTGCATTTACGCTTTGGCTACACGTTCAATTTCTCAAATTGTTCTCAATTGTGTGTAGAATATTCATAAGTAGAATATTCATAAGTAGAATAGTAGAATTAATAATTGAAATGAAATGAAAATTTTTTACACACGCAGCTCTCAAAAATTCTTGTATATTGATAGCTGTGACGTAGGGCGTACACAAGTTTTGAGCAATTTAAAAGCAAATTCATTTATCAAGATGGTTTCGCTGTTCATAGGAACAGGTATCAGCTGTTTCGTTGCCCATAATTTGAAACAAAACTTTCCCAAAGAATTTGAAAGCAAATTCTCATCAAATTATTAAAAATGAGAGAGTTTTTTAAAATTAAAATTAAAATAAAAGGCAAACATTTATCGTGTAACGCCCAAGTTTTTTTTTTTTTTTTTTTTTTTTTATCTAGGACCAGCACTCAGGAGATGACTCCTACACATGCGAAGCATTGTGCTGGAACTATAGGAAAGGGATAGTAGGAGAAACGACAGGAGGTGAAGCTTAATTAATTATTTTTGCAGCTCTGCTTTCGCACGTTCTTTGTTTATACTCGTAGCAGTGCTGAAGCTTCTTTAGTAGCCATTTTTATTATTATTTTACTTCGCCGGTGGTACACAATACCGACGAAGGAGGGCGTTCTGATGTGATTGTGGATTGCTATCAGCCGAAGCCGGTATTGTTCAGTGACCAGTGACTATGCCTTCGCCACTGAAACCTTCCGACAACAACTGACACACAAAGACACACTAATGCAACATCAGAAAAATGCGAGATGTTTTATTTTTATTTTAAAATTTTTGGTCTGAAACTGGGGTTGAACCCTGGTCTGTTTTTCGATTCGTAGTTAACGTGCAGACTACCATCCATCGTGCCATCGCCACCCTCACCCTCACCACCCCTCGCAGGAACAGTTAGTCTGCCTAAAACCATTTAATCCAAACAGTTTTTTATTAATACGTTTTCGTTTTATTTAACTCGTGTTCATTTGAACATAAATTAGGACCCCATTAAATTCACTTTATAATTTTTACTTCAAGTTTTAGTTGCTCAACAGCATTTCAACTCCCAAATATTAAAACGAAATTTATATGAAATTTAAAGCATTAGATTTCGTATGTATGTAATTTCATATATTATATACATACACATACATACATACATACATACATATCGAGAATATTATCGATTTGGCGAATTGCGAATTGAGGGATAATTGGACGTGAGTTCAGCAAAAATAAAACGCAATAACTCTTATTTAATTTTATTTAGTTTTGTTGTTTAGCACCATTGAATAATTTTTTTTCCCATTCCCATTAAGAGTCTGATATCAATTACTAATATTTACAAACTTGGGAGTTTGTCTTCGTCTTGCTTTCTTATATGGATTTGTATCCATGTACAACTTGCATTTCCCTAATAAAATTTATCCTTCAACTCTACTACGCAGTATTCTTTAAACACTTACTTGCAACCACACCAACATATTTTCCTCTTTCCATAAAAAATCATGCCATTTCCACCTCCTCTTTTAGTTTGTTTTTATTTTTACTGTGCCAGTCAGCGTTGCCAGAAGCTTTGGAAAATAATCATATTTTGAGGAACAGATTATCATCACAAATATTTTCAAAATTCAAAATTTTATTTCGAATATGTATTGCAATAGCTCCACTAAAATTCATTTGATTGCTAAAGCACGGGTTTGATGCTCTTGAACCCATATAAAAGGCTATTGAGAAATATTGTATAACTATTAACAAAGTTAGGCATGGTTAAAATAAAAAAAATTTCGAACAAATATTATCGAATATATACTAAAATCATTTTTATGGCAACGCTGGTGCCAGAGAAGTATTCGGCTAAAACGCACACATATAAAAGAATAATAAAAAAAAATACTATATGAAGGATAAAAGTTATTGAAAGTAGGACAAATAAACGTGCTTACGAGTACAGAAGTACATTCTGGGACGAGAAACAGTGTTTTTTTTTTTTATATTCAAATACACAACTGCTGAACTTCAACAAACAAACGAACGAACGAGTGATTACACATTTTTATGGAATGCCTTAAAAATAAAAATAAATAACACGAAGTATTAAAGCTTATTTGGTAGAAGTACGACCATAGAATATTTATTATGTATGTAGGTCACCAGGAAGCCTAGAATATTCAAGACGTAATAAATTTTAGTTTCATTGGAAGTTATTGGCAGGATTTCCAGACGTACGTATTGTATATGTATGTATGTGTGTATGCATTCCGACGTACGTATTGTGTATGTGTACGTGTGTATATATTGAAGTAAGTCGTATATAAACACATGCATATATGTGTGTAAGTTTGTGAAGAAAAAACTTTTTTAAGGAACATAATTATTTCTTGAAGGTTAAATGAGAAATATTGTTCACTGTACAAACATACCCAAATCGGCGTACATACGCAATACAGATGTAATGAATTCAGGAAAAAGTACTTCATGCTGGAACACAATTGGGACGAACGACGAACTTCGTTATGCTCAACGAATTTGTCCGTAAAAGTTCGTTGCGTAAATTTGCAGTGTGGCACACAATAACGACGCAAAAATTTCAGCGCTCATAATCATTTAATATATTATATAAATATATATAAATAACACAGGCCAACACTCAATTTGCTTCTTTGAATTTATCAACTGATTCTAGTTAATTTGGGTGCGCTGAATTCAAATCTGTAATCAGTTTTTCTCTATCAGCTCTAGTTTTCATCATATATTATAATTTAAAAAAATCAAAAAAAAACATCAGAAACTTTTACTTAAGTATATGGGAAAAAGTTTTTGAAGAGAAATTAGACACCAATTAAAAATATGAACAATCTAGCAAAAGTGAATTGGATTAAGCGTGAAACACATTCGCCACAACAGGCTACCAGCTACAAAATTAAAATACAAACGTTTATATAGAAACGATTATTTTGACGACATCACTGCTACACGGCTACACTACAACTTTTGTAGCTGCCGCCAACTTAGGATAATTTATATTTTGACAAGCGACAATATGCAATTATAGTGCTGCCAATGTAATTAGAAATTATTAATATGTATGAGCTTAAAAATACTTACTTTTATTTGAAAAGAAAAGAACAGATTGCGGTCTAATTATTCCCCAGAATATGGTTTATGCATCCCAGAATTGCATTGTGTATCTCTCTAAACCAGTTTATCCAAAAATCAAGGCTAATATTTACAATGAACCAACCATTATTTCTCACAAATCTTTTCTCTGAAGTTAATTCAAAAACTATTCTATCGAATAATAATATAATAGCCTAGCGTCAGTCTTCCATCCTCCTTGCACATGCACCATCCAATCCCTGCTTCACTAGATTTAAGTTCTAATTTTAAGGAAGTTTCCAATCAATGTGTTGGAAAAAGTCAAAGCATACTGTGATAGTAACACTTTTGTGATACCTGCTGTAGGCTTATAAATGAAACAGCAGCCCCTAAAAGTTAGATAGATCTAAGACAGTGGAGAATTTAATACTGAATACAATAGAGAACTTATGGAGAAGTTTCGCTGTAGCCTTCTGTATATATTATATAGCACTCATAAGTTAGATATATGTTAGTATTTGCACTAATGAGAATTAAGACTGATGCAATTGAACCTATGCAATTGAACATGTTAAGTCACTTTTAGCTTGGGAAGATTTAAATCAAATGTCAGTGAACACTACTTCCTCTATCCTCCTTCCCATAACCTAATCTCCTAGTTCCAGCACAATGCATCGCACGTGTAGGGGTCATCCCCTGAGTGCCGGTCCAAGACAAAAAAAAAAAAAAAAAAAAATTAATATATTATATTTTAGTTTCACTTCTATTTTTATTTTGACCTTTATTAAAATTTTTTAATTATATTTATTTTTGAGCGATGGCCTTTTTTATGAAAAGTTTTTCAATTATTATTTATTTCTCATTATTTCGCTAGCAAATATTTCCTGACGATGCTACCTATTTGGTAGCGAAATATTGAGAAATAAATAATAATTGAAAAACTTTTCATAAAAAAGGCCATCGCTCAAAAATAAATATAATTAAAAAAAAAAAAATATTATATTATTAACTCATAGATTAACAACAAAGAAGTTTTGCTAAGATAAGTTGGCCTGTTTATAAATATTTAAGTGGAATGAGGATATTTGGAACAAGTGTTTTTTTTTTATGAAACTGAAATGTTTTAAAGTGGCACCACTGAAATACACATTTCTGTGGTGAGCAGTTATTCAGAATTTAAAACTTTTAATTAAATATACCATATTTGTTATATGAACTATTTTATTAATAATTTTTCTTAATACTTTTTTTAACCTTTTTTATTATTTTAACAATCAATTTTTTTTTTTTTTTTTTTTTTTATAGATTGTTAAAATATTTTATTAATAGATTTTATAAATTTCACAGAATTTTCTTCAGCCATTGTTTTAAAAACTTTTAGTTTTTATTAAATTTTCAATCACATTTCAGTCAAACTTCAGCAGCAGCTGCTTACTATGTAGCTGCCGTCTTCAAAATAATTAAGTAGCCGTCTACAAGGGAACGAATGCAGCCAATTACATTTGTAGTCTCTGTAGCGCGTAGCCTGCTGTGCCCAATGTGTTTCATACTTTAGTTTTAATTAGTTCTGAAACAATCTTATTTCGAAGATTGTAAGGGAATTTTATCATTAAAAAAAACAATAAAATTTATTTACTGAAAAAACACTTAATTGGTTTTTTAAAATTTAAGCAGTGAGCGAGCACTAGTCTGGAACTTACAAAAATATGTTCCAAAGATGTTCACTGATTAAATCACAAATGCCAATTGAATTAGTCATGCAAATGTCTCTTCTTTTATAGCAATTTCAAGTGTTTACATTTTAGTAGTTGTATTAAAGAGTGGTAAAAATAGGTATGTAATACGTATACGTATAAATGTGACTATTTTTTTTTACAAAATAATGCACACAATGACAAATATTGAAGCTGAACATTGATCGTATACCATTCGCTTTAGAACTTTCTGTCATGCGTCTAAAAAACATATCGTCATATGATTTCAAAAAACCCCTAAGTTACAAAAAAAAATAGAAATCGAGTTTTTGATTGATAATGAGAAATAGTATCAAAATACATGTGCATGCAAAATTTTACACGCCTGCAATTAGAAATATTGTTCTTATAAAAAAATTTCATAAATGCCTAAGTGCAAGCGTAGAAGTGAGTTTGAAAGTATTTTGCTTCTCCAGTAAAATTTGTTGAATGTAACTTAGGGCTTTTATGAATTCATATGACGATATGTATGTACATATGTAAGAATAATGCTTTGGGTCTTACAGGCGTTAAAATTTACACATGATCCCATTTCGAGATCGTTACAAGATCTCCATTGAAAGTGTCATTCGTATTCTGCCTCGTGCCCCCAATAATCCACCACGATGGCTGCAGTAGTCTGCACGTTAACTACAAAACAAAAACAAAGCTGGGTTCAATCCCAGTTTCAGACTAAAAATTATAAAAAAAAAACATTTCGCATCTTTGTGTGCAGCTGTTGTTGTTGTAAGGTTTCAGTGGCGTAGGCATAGTCACTGGTCACTGAACAATACCGGCTTCAGCTGATAGCAATACACAATCACATCATAACGCACTCCTTCGTCGGTATTGTGTAGCACCGGCGAAGTAAAATAATAATAAAAAATGGCAACTAAAACGAAGCTTCAGAATTTAATACATCTCCTTGACATCAGAGACGATACAACACTGGTATAAAAACAAATAACGTGTGTAAAGCAGTGTTGTACGTCATGTACTATCATTTCTTCTACTATCCCTTTCCTCTAGTTCCAGCACAATGCATCGTATATGTAGGGGTCATCTCCTGAGTGCTGGTCCAAGATAAAAAAAAAAGTTAGATCTGCTATCGAAAGAATATGAATGACAAATACTGCTGTCATCCTGTAATTTTATATTCCTAATTCCCTCTCGACTATGAAGAATTTAAGACACACTAAACAAAAGCTTCTGGAACCACAATAACAATTGTTTTGCTTCTTTTCTTCTAAACAATGATGTCATGCATGAGAGGCCAATATTTGACAACTCAAAATACAATCCTCCCAAAAAAAATAAATAAAGAAAAGCAAAGAAAATGATAATACGGAAATAATCAAGAATGACACCACAATAATCCGGTTCTGTTGCCATTTGCACAACAGCAACCACAAGTTCCTCTCACAGTATCTGCCATGGCTCCGAATTCAGCTAAAATTCATTTAATGCCAAAAACAGTCAGCCTTTGGCCTTTGTCAAGCCTTATTTGTGGCCTGTTTTTGTCGTTTAGACGTTAATCTTGTTACTCTGCTGTGTTTTTTATCTTCTTTTGTTTTTTTGCCTTCTGACAATTTTTTTTTATGTTTTTTTCTATTGCATATTCAAGTTTAAGTTCAAAACCACTGCGGCGGACTAACAACAAAAACAGTACCAACTAAACAAACCGAAATAAAGTGATAAAAAAAAAACCACAACAGCAGCAGAAAAACTTTTATTTGTTTAATTCTGGTCTCATAAACTTTCAAACATAGAAAAATATAACAGAGAAACAGATGGGCGGACAGACAGATAGACAGACAGATCAATTGCTAAATCCATTTTTATTAAATGTGTAGAAAAAGGCCTTCAATTCCGCTCGTTTGTCAAATACCAGGCAGAAACAATAAGACCAGCATCATCACATCAAATCGCTCAATGGTCTTAAAAACCGGTTAAATCTAAAATAGACATTTAAGGAAATATTCCTCGTACTTATTCAATGTTGTTCTTTTATTTTATTTTATTTTATTTTATTTTGGGTTATGAAAGAGATGATGCGCAGCATTTTGTAAAATAAAACTGTGTATATATGGCTCATTTACTCATTTACAATGTATTAAGTCAAAAAAAAGCATTCAAAAATTTCAATTCCACTAAATGAAAGAATAAAATCATATTTTATTTTTTTGTAAGAATTTTCGACAACTTCTGCAGGGAACACAATTGCAACGAACGACGAATTCGTCGGTAAAACTTCGTTGCGTAAATTAGCACTGTGGCGCACAATTACGAAAAAATTGTTTGTTGCCTGTGTTACCGCATAAAAAAAAAATTACTTGAAAAAATTAAACATTAACAACAACCAATTAAAGAGAAATTTTATGGTAAACAAATGCGTATATTTAACTTAAATAATGCATATTAAAAATTTAACAATTTTTAAAATAAAAATTTAACAATTTTTAAAATAAAAATTTATTTTCTTTACTAATATATTAATATTGAAAAATATTATTAAAAACTAAAATGAAAAACGGTAACTGCGCAAAGTTGCTCGTCGCCGTATGAAATAGAAATAAATCTATCGAATTATTCGTTGCGAACTTTCGTTCTCAGAAATAAAACACATTTGTGCATATGAAAATTAACACAGCACCGCCGACGACGACGACGAAATTCCCCATGCGTGAGGAACTCCGCGATATATTTATTTCATAGGCCGACGAACGACGAAGAAATTAGTACAGAGTTGCCGTTTTTCATTTTAGTTTTCAAATATATTAGTAAATAAAGTTAATTTTTAATTTTAATTAAAAATTATTAATAATTATTTTAAGCCTAAGGTCTTTTTATATATTTTATATTTATTTCAATATTTCGCTACTCCTTTGTGTAGCTTCTTCAGGAAAATTGGTTTTTGTTTATAATAAAAAAATTTTTTTAAAAATTCACAATATAGGAAAAGTTCTTGTCAATGATAATTTAAAATAAAAAAATATTAACAGCCATATTCATAAAAATATTAAAAGTCATATTCATAAAAATATATTCTGGATTTGAAATAGGTATAAATATTCGATTTTGTATTGAAATTTTTGTTTTTGAACCAAATCCAAAATACATTTTTACGAATATGTTACATATAATAAAATATTCAAAACAATAATTACAATAATAATAATGATAATAATAATAATAATAAAAATCTTTCGTCTATATCTTTTTTAATAATAACCTATATGTTTATAGTTCTAAAAATTTTTGTTCTGTCTCTAAATGTAATTCTATGTATAAAAAAAAAAACTACAAATACAATTATAATATGTATATTTAATCTCTTATTAACTAAATGTCTATAATTTTGAGCAACATTTGCTGTATCTGCCTTAAAATTAATTCTGTTGGTAATTGGTGTATTAATTATATGTAACATTTCTAACATATATCTACGTTTATAATTATTTTCCGTGTCTAATACTGATACATTCTCAAAGTTTGGATAGTGATTCAATCTAGAACAGTGCGAAGATAATGCTGTTTTTTGAGAATTTATATCCCTATATTTTTGATCAGACCTGTGTCCTGCAATCCTAGTCTTTAATTTATTTTTAGTTGTACCTATATATATCTTATTACAATCTTCATTGTCATTCCCACCACAAGGTATGTTATAAATTAAATTAGACATATCTAATTTCTGTATTCTATCTTTAGTCTTACTAAACAATCTGTTTAATGTGTTAAATGTCTTATAAGCAATTGTATATTTCCTTGAATCATATATTTCCGATTTTCTTAAACGTTCAGCTATTCCAGGTACATAAGTAAGTGATTTGTATGTCTTTGCATCATCCGTATTGTTAATATTATTCATACTTCTAAATCTGTGTTGATTAATTAATCTATGAATTAGCCAAACTGGAAAATCATTGTCCCTAAGTATATTCACAATCTTACTCTTATTCTTAAAATGAAATTGTCTGTCACTAATATTTAATACCTTTTCTATCAAATTCTTGGCAGTGTTGATAATAATGCTCTTGTTATGTTTAGAGTAGTAATTAATAATCCTACCTGATTATTATTTACCATTAAATTGCTTTCTAATTATTTTCTGTTAATGTTTAATTTTTTCTAATAATTTATTTTTATACGGTAACCAACTTTGCTGATTATGACAGTTGCAATTTTTTCGTCGTAATTGTGCGCCACACTGCGAATTTACGCAACGAACTTTTACCGACGAAGTTCGTAGTTCGTTCCAATTACGTTCCTAGCATTCATCATGCACAACGAATTTCGTCGACGGCATTGTTGTGTTAATTTTCATATGCACAAATGTATTTTATTTCTGATGACAAACGTTTGCAACAAATAATTCGTTGTTCGTCTCAATTGTGTTCCCAGCATTATGCTCCTTTAATAATTTTACAATTTTTTAATTTTTGTGTTATGATATTGTTTGACTAAATGAGCAATATGTAGCGCAAACAGATGTATA
Organism: Dexiosoma caninum; assembly: GCA_963924685.1. NCBI lineage: Eukaryota > Metazoa > Arthropoda > Insecta > Diptera > Tachinidae > Dexiosoma > Dexiosoma caninum. The sequence continues at coordinate 32,094,743 of OZ004729.1, forward strand.
TTTAAGTTTTTTTGCCATTGTTTTCTATAGAAAACTTTGTTCGCATTTAGAAGAGCAGGTGATAATTCAGTGTTTTGTCTTAAGCACCATATGTGCTTCAAATTTATTGTGCCGTTACCGTTCACTGACCAGTGAGCATGCCGTCGCCACCGAAACCTTCCGACTACAACTGACACAAAAACACACCAATACACAACAGCAAAACTGTCATCGATTCGAGGACTTTTTTCCGTTTTGTAGTCAACGTACGGACTACTTCAACCATCGCCAACCTCATTGCAGAATATTTCAAATCAAATAATTTTTTCGCAATTTTTCGACATCGATATGTCTCGAACTATTTTACAGATTTTGGTGAAATTTGCGACATCGTAAACATTTTTGAAGTCTACAAAAATCTAATTGATGAATTGACTTTTGGTCTTAATACGAGTAGAAATAAACCAATTTTTTCAAAATTTTTCTTACACGATATCTCTCGATTTTCGCTTTGATTCTTCTATTGTCTTTTTTTCATATTTTATTGATTTATTGATTATTTTCAATCCACTTAAAATATAGTGCAATTTAAAAAAATTTCGAGTTAATACACTCTTGTTGATCAAGTGCGATATGTAGCTTTAGTTCGTTATACAGTGATGATATAATCAATAATTTCCCTAAAAAATATAAATTTAAAGATTTATTGAAACAAATAAAAATATAAAAAAAAAAATGTACATTTTCCATTTCTATTGAATTTGAGGAAAAATAGCTCCCAACATTTTGTAGCCACCGGTCCAACACTATTGTTTGAAAAAGTCGAAAAGCAAAACATCACGTTTTTAGAAAATATTTCTTTCATTTTGCTAAACATGAGAACAACCATCTCACTCACCAACACCACCACAACTTTAACAGATGACAAGAACATTTTAAAAGTTTCTGATGTGTGATTAGAGAAATAAAATAAGCAAAAGATAGAAAAGCACGGAAGAGAGAATAAAACAATTGTACTTTTTCCGCTCCCCTTGGCAATAGTTATTGAATGGACAATGTTGTCTTGGGATTTATTAATGGGCTGCCAGTCCCATTTATAAAAAAGCAAAAGAAAAAAAAAACACAAAACTTCAATATTTTAGTGCGTTGTTCTGTTGTTTTTTCTTGAAACTTGTTCATTGCCCGTCATACTGGTTGTATAATTGAGGAAGAAGACATTTTTGTATTTCCAAGGAATAAAATATTTCTGTTCTGTTTAATAGGCTCTGGGAAATACAGGCATCGACAAATAGTTTATTGCTGGCTATAGACAATGCACCGAATTTATGCAACACTTTTATCATTCATATAGTTTATTTTGACACAAACATTGCAACAAACAAGTATACCATAAACGCACCATCAATTCCGAATATCGCGGGAGAAACACGAGTAAAAAATATTACTTTACAGCCTGCTTGTTCCCTTTGAAATGAAAAAGTATTAACACTAAACTAAGATTGACACTATGCAACCAACATCAAGGCAACCAGAAAATATCAAAATATTTTGATGTGATGGAAAGCTCGAATGCAACACGAACTGAAAGCATAAACATGACTACAGACTATGCAACCAACAACATAATTTGCCTGGTTGGTTGCATAAACATGTTGCCTCGTCTGTAGCCACCATTAGAGTGCTACCAACTTCATGCTACTGTAGCAATTGAGCGGTAGATTTTTTTTACAATTGTCGTTCTGTTACAATTAGGTCAGCTCCATGGTGTATCAAACAAGGTGGGGTTGTTAAAACAGGTGGTAATTTTTGCCTGTATCTACGTTTGTGCAACAAACGTCAAAAGCACTTTGGTTTTGTATTACTTGCATTAGTTGTTTTTTGGACATAAACTACTACAAACAACTACTACATTGACCACCACCTAGTTAAGACGCCGTGTTCAGCTCATGCTAGGAACACAATTGTGACGAGCGACGAATTATTCGTTGCGAACTTTCGTCCTCGGTATTGTGTAACACCGGCTAAGTAAAATAATTACAAAAAATGGCTACTAAAACGAAGCTTTTAAATTTAATACGGCTTCTTGACATCAGAGACGTTACAACACTGCTATAAAACACAAATGACGTGCAAAACCAGTACTGTAAGAGAGTGAAGCTTCACCTCCTATAATCTCCTGAGCTCTGGTCCAAGATAATGAAAAAAAAAGTTGATTTTTTATTCGAACCGAAAATGCATTGCACTGCTTGCTTATTTTTGACCCTCTCATTTGAAAATTTTGCACTTTATTGTTCCGCTATAAAGCGATTTGGCAGCACTTTAAAAGAGTACAAGAAACCGCAAATATTTGAAATCATTAAAGTGAAAAGTGCAATGCACGTTTTGCGCATCGAAATCAATGTTAGACCAGTGAAACGTTGTGCGAAAGCAAGTGCTGGCATACGTGATGGTTTTTTTTTTCTTGTAATATTGTGATGATTTAGTCTGAAACTGTCGTCGTTGAACCCTGGAAATGTTTGGTTTTGTGCAGACTACTTCAGTCATCGCCACCCTTTGAGACGCCCAATCTCGTTTTTATTAAAACAAGGTATACCAGTAAATGAAAGAATCGTCTGAGGAAAGATTTTAAATAATCGGGTAAGTGATGAAAATCGTTTTCGGCGTTAAAACGTTTTGAAATCGACAAATAGTGTGATGAATTTGTATGTGATGATTTGTTGCGACGATTTCATATTTCATCTTGTTTCCTTGAAAAAAAGACGTTTTTAACATGTGACGCATTTTGATAATTTCAGTTCAAATTCGTTTTCAAATCGTTCAATTTTACTTGAACAAAATGTAAGGAAATATACAAAAAAAAAAAGTACAAAAATAAATAAAAAATGATTATAAATCCGTCCTTATTTAAATGAAAATATTCAACAAATCTATTTAAATAAATACTAGTCAATATAGAAGTGAAATTCAAAAATGTAAATACCCACATTTCATCTGGCAAATTTAAGGGATCCGATTTATCTCTTAAACGTTTTCTTAGAATATTTTCGCTATTCATCCTATTATTTTCTTCCAAGAGAATTGTCGCAACCGCAGCAAAAAAAAAGGCATTTTATAAATAAAAATGATAAAATATGTTGATACAAATTTTATTTTGTTATTTTGTTTAAATATTTTACAAACGTCACTCACATACACATACATATGTTTACATATTTTACAGTTGTATTATTAGATTTTATACAGTTGTATTTAGAGAAGATATGTGGAAACGAAACAAATATGGAATATGAAATCGATCGAAATTCATCACACTACTGTCGATTTCAAAAGACAATTTACTTTTTAAATCGATCGATTTCCATCACATACCTGAATGCTTTGTTACCTTTGACCACATAAGCAATACGAGACTTTCCAACCACAGTGAATACAATCCTACAAATGTTTGAAATCTAAGAGTTTTCTCGACTTCATTTGTTCACAACAATGTATGTAAACCGTTCTGGAGGCCAAAGTATCAAGAAATTGCTCTCAAGCCGCCTACTAAAAATATGAAGCCGGTTCTGACTTGCCATAAAATGAAATATAAATTTTAACATAAACGTTGGCTAAATATGTATGTACGAATATAAAACAAAAGAAACGATTTACATCACACATGTGATAAAACAATAATGAAATTGCAAACACAAATAAAAACCAAACCATGCAGTCTTTTTAATCTTTCACAAGCAATTCGTGTTAATTTTTACATTTTAAATAGAAAAAAATTCGCAAATACAGAAAGATATAAATGAAATAAAATGAATAAGTTTTAAAATGAGCAATATTTGTCTGTAAAACCTCGACAGCAGCTAATTTATGGTGTCCAAATACATGAACAAGTGCAACAGCAATTGCAATTGCTGCAAAAGGGAACGTCTGTTTGCACCCAACAGAAAATTACTGGCATGTGTTTCTCATAAAATTATGGCTGTTTAGGCAGTTGTTACCCTGAAGACAAATACGAAATTGTTGCACTTAAAATATGAAATCAGGTAACTTGTTCACAAAACCCGAATATTACAACGCATAACGCGTTCATCATTAAGAGCGCATTTATTTGTGATCGATATGGCAACGAATCACCACACTACGAACTGCAGAGAAAACTAATTTTTTCTTTTATCTGGGACCAGCACTCAGGAGACGACTCCTACACATGCGAAGCATTGACTGGAACTATAGGAAAGCGATAGTAGGAGAAACGACAGGAGGTGAAGCTTAATTAATTATTTTGCAACTCTGCTTTCGCACGTTCTTTGTTTATACTCGTAGCAGTGCTGAAGCTTCGGTTTAGTAGCCATTTTTATTATTGTTTTACTTCGCCGGTGCTACACAATACCGACGAAGGAGGTCGTTCTGATGCGATTGTGGATTGCTATCAGCTGAAGCCAGTATTGTTCAGTGACCAGTGACCAGTGACTATGCCTTCGCCACTGAAACCTTCCGACAACAACTGACACACAAAGACACACTAATGCACATCAGAAAATTGCCAGATGTTTATTTTTATTTTAAAATTTTAGTCTGAAACTGGGGTTGAACCCAGGTCTGTTTTTGGATTAGTAGTCAACGTGCAGACTACCATCCATCGTGCCATCGCCACCGAACAGCACGTATGTGAAATAAACTCCCTGCAGAAGTCTTTCCTACTATCACTTTTTACTTTGGGAAGATGCAAATCGAATATCCATAAACACTACTCCCTCTCTCATTCCGCTCAAAACATCATTTCCTAATTCTAGCACTAGCTCTATGTGTAGGGCTCACACCCTGAGTGTCGGTCCAAGAGAAAAAAATACGTTATAACGAATAGCAACTCAAAATTTAAAGCTTGACTTGCTAAGAGTGCTTTTCCAGCAACAACAAATTTCTGTTTGTCGGGTTGTAACGCAACTGAAGTTCAGTTGCCTTCCATAATCGAGCCATTATTCTCTACTGTTTATTTTTTATTTTCAAAAACTCTAATTTCAAAATGATTAAATAATTAATTTTGAAACAAATAATTCATTTAAAACAAGCCTATTCAATATTGAAGCAACATTTCGTTAATTTTGGGGCAGTGTATTTTGTTTAAAGAGAAGTAACAGCCGAGCAATTAATGGATCGATTATGAATTGCAACCGAACTTTAGTTGAGTTGCCAGGCGGGCAAGCCTGTGCTAAAAAAAAACACTGGCAATTTGGCGACTGGAGTTAATGCAGTTTCGTTCTGCATTACCATTTTTAGCAACTGACAACAGTACAGTACCGTTGCAATCCATAATCGAGCCATCAGTTGCTTACCAACAATTATGATATGACATTTTCTGTTTTTTTTAAGTGCTCTATACTTGCGCAGCGGAACTAGTGGGATAGAAAAGGAATGTGTAGAGAAAGGACAGATGTTGCGCAACAGAAATTGTTGCCTAGAGGAGATTGAACACACGATCATTCCGATTGTAAAGTCAACCTGAAAAATTTAAGAATTTTTTCGTTACTCGTTATTGTTAAATTTATTCTACGAGTATAAATCATGGAAATTCCTGTGGCCATAATTCCATTCATGGCGAGTTTCTCAGCCCCAATTTATCTCATGTAAAGGCATTTGTCCCCTACTAACAGGTACTGCAGCAGCTTTTGCGCCTCATTAAATGAAAGTAGGCTCACCGTCAAACACAACAATGGCAACATTTTTATTGCATTTTTTTGGGCAGGGATTGTCTAGAGAAGAAACAATTTGTGCAGTTATAGTGAAGGGATTAATTTTTATGTAACGTTTATACAGCCCTGAAGAAGATATTTTCAAACTCATGATTCACACACATCAAGTTTGACTCGTCAAGTCTTGAGTATTTGGAAGAGCGGGGCAGAGAGAATGGAAAGGGGCACAGACTTGACGGTACCGTCAAGTTTGTTTCTTTCTCTCTTCTTTTATGTTTCTTTCTCGCTTCATTTCTTACCCTGTAGTATTGTAAAACAAGCAAAATTTGACGCAAAAATGTTTTCGTGCATGAACGCAAACGCAGGTTCAAAAGAAAATTAAGCAAAAACTGTGGGAATCAGCTCTAACCTGTCCTCTCTAAAATAAGAAAATTTATCCCCTATCATTTCTATTTTTATTTTTAATAATATATAATTTTATACACTTTTTTTTTAAACAACTGAAAAACGATTCACTGTCTATTTAACTTCTAATTTTTTAAAAGATAAAATTTAATTGTTTTAATTTCCAATTTCATTAAAAAAAGAGCTCTTAATTAATTGAGACAAATTTCAGACAATTATCTTAGAAGACTTCATTATGTTTAGCCAAGATTAGATTTTATTCAAGTAATTTAATGACGATTATGATGATGATGATGGTGATAGGCGTGGTGATCATATTCTAACACACTTCTTAGTACAGTCATTCCTCGCTTTACGTAGTGGTTAATGGAAACGACGTACATATATCGAATTAAAAATTGCTCATACTTTTTTTGAATGTCATTTTTATGAACAGAGAATTTAATTTTTTTAATGTTGCAATTGCACTTATGCCAAATGGCAAGTGGTCAACAAATATTTCTTAACTCGAACGAACGAAAAATTTCGCACAGAACTACGAATTTGTCGACAAGAATACCTTGCGTAAATTCGTCAAATAATACCCAATTCACACACTGCGCTATGAGGCAGCAACACGAGTCATTCGTCACGAGTTTATAACCGAAAGGTGAAGAGAAGCTACAGAGGTAAACAGAGAGTCATGAAACAAGATTTGAGAGGGCAATTTTGACATTTCTCTTTTGTTTCTTTCTTTTCCCCTCATTATTCTCATGTTATTCATAAACGGTGTTGCAGAGTTTGATTACTTTTTTATCCTTTTCTTTATATAAATTTAACATTTTTAAGTTTTTCTTTGGTATTTATTTTTCAGTTGAACATATAAAACTTTCAGCCCTGTTACCAGTTTAATTAATATTTTTACAAATTGCAAATAACAGAGTAATCAAATATATACATATATGGCAACACCAATTAAACATCAAAAAGTCCCTTGATTGTTGCAGCAAAAAGCGCAACTCATTAGGGGTTACGAAGGCACACCAAAAGAAACTACAAAGATTGTTGCAGGGACAAAGCGCAACGTCTGAATTGTCTCTAAGAAACAATAAAATTATAATTTTCAAAGTTATTTTTAGGTCCATATAATTTTATGGATCTCCACTGTGGCATGTATGCTGTCGCAACCTGTCATAAAAAGAGACTTCAAACAAATCAAAATAAACTGCTAAAAATGATTTATGACTTACCCTGGTATTTTTCTACCTAACGGCTGCACTCTATTAATAGTATCGAATTGGCTGAACTAAGAATTTCGTTACTCATACACAACTATGATCTCAGATGTCTCAACTGTCTGAACATGCACACATCAACGAATTGACGGTTAACACATTGTTCTAAGTTTTATCTTAATTTAAAATAGTTCTTTTTTTCACATCGGTTTGGTCTCTAACACTTAAAAATTAAAACTTTATAAACTTGCCGTACAAATAACAAAAATTACCTGCCTACAAGTCTAGGGTCTAAATTACCGTACAACAACGTAATTACCGTAAGGTTAACATCACTGCTCACATATGAAAACACAAAAAAAAAACACTCCATAGGACGGCTGGGATTTCCCGTTTTTTTGTTTCTAAATAACTGCGCGCTTGAAAGAAATAAAAAATTCTACGGTTAAATTACAATGCCGTAAATCGAGGACTTACTGTAATCTAAGCAATTTGTGTTTTTGTAACTCAGTAATGTGCAATATTTGTAAGTAAATTGTTCGTCGTAAATATTTCAAAAAAATTTTGTTTAACAATTAAATGCGAGAGTACGAGTAACAAATAGATGGAAATTGAGCAATTAATAAAATTACAATTAACAAACCATTGTTAATACTTAAATAAGTAAGTATGTAAGTACGTACAGACATATTTCTTTTTTTTTTTTTAATTTTTATTCATACATTTTATTCGTTGTTATTGTGCTTCTCGTGACGCAGTTTTTCACAGTTTCCCAAAATGGTTAAACTATTGAATGCGTTGTTTAACGAGACTTTTTAGTGTTTTTAAGGAATGTGCTGAAATATTTATTGAAATTGTTATCGTTTTTATTATCTTTTTTAATTTCAATTATATTCTGTGCCGGCCATGAATATTAATGCGAAATTTTGAAATTGAACCTTTTTCGTTCCGAGCACGAAATGAAAGTACAGCCCAACATGAAAAATGTTAATTTAAGGCGGCTAAAAATCTTTGATTTGCGTTATTTTTTTAATGTAAAAACTAATGGCCAAACAACTATGAATAAGGCATTGTAGCCAAAAAAAAAATTGCCAAAAGCCAAACATATTCACAGTTATGAACTCGCCTGGGTTAAAAGCATTTTGGGCTCTTTTGAAACCAATAAAAGCAAAATTTATAATTTTTTTTTTATATGATTTTTTGGCCTTTAGTTGTCTGTCTTTAAGGGCAATTTTGTGTCGATTTCTTTAAAATATTTCGCACTCTTAAAGGGAGTTACGTTGTTTTGAAATAAACTCATCATTATGTACAAAAAAGGCAAAACAATTGAACTTTACACTCTGGGGGCCGGATGGCACAACGAAGAAATTTTTATTAGTAAAATTCATTCATAGACACAGTGTCCACTTTTCATTAAAAAGCGATGTCGCAAGAGGACATGAATTTTATTGTGTTGAACGTGTTGAATGGTCGGCTGAATTGCCCAATTCAATAATTGTTGAATTACAGTTTTAATAAAAAAACCACTATTCTCTAAATTATTTAATTATAAATTCGTGAACTAAAAAGTGTTCGTAATATGGATTATATTGTATAGCGTTAGTTGAAATGCAAAATCACGTAACTAACAAATATAGCCAATTCGATTTTTTCCTCCTCACAAATTTTTAGATTTGTATAATGAAATGTTGCTATTTTATAAGTGAAAATCAAAGAATGTAACTCCAAAAATTTTCATTATTTTAAACAGTTTTTATTCCTCCTGTAGAAAAGTAAAAAAAAAAATGGAGGGTGGCGATGTTCGAAGTAGTCTGCACGTTGACTACAAAACGAAACATTTTTCGTGGGTTCAACGTCAGTTTTTTCTGATGTGCATTTGTGTGTCTTCGTGTCAGTTGTTGTCGCAAGGTTTCAGTGGCGAAGGCATAGTCACTGGTGGTCACTGAACAGTAACGGCTTCAGCGGTATCCAATCCATCGTGTAGCAGCAACGAAGCAAAATTATTACTAAAAATGACATCGTTTTAAAACAAATTTAATACGTCTCCTTGACATCAGAGACGCTACAACACTGCTGTAAAAACAAATAACGTGCAAAAAGCAGTGTTGTAAGATAGTGAAGCTTCACCTGCTATCATTTCTCCTACAAACCCTTTCATCTAGTTCCAGCATAATATACCGCATGTGTAGGCGTCATCTCCTGAGTGCTGGTCCAAGATAAAAAAAAATGTTAGTTACGTGGTTTCGCATTTCACCTAACGATATGTATTTTACATATCGTATTGGTTCCTCTAAAGAGAGTCAACTCAAAATAGACGCAAAAATTGTTTTTTTTTTATTTGCAATTATGTCATTGTAATGAAATAGGATCAAGAAGTATACAACCGTACAAGGCGAATTCATACCAGGTAATCTCGTCCCCACAACAACAGCATTTTTTGTTTTCAAATACAACTCGCAATGCAGACTTTTATTCGAGTTGTGAAAACAGTTTACGTATTAACATGCTTTGACACAACTTTGACACTTGAGCACAAATCAGCTGCTGAGAATTTTAGCTAATGCGGCCACCTGTTATGAATTCGCTTTGCTTATAAGTTGCGTGCACACTACGTCACAGCCGTTCTTTTTAGAGAATTTGGACAAGCAGTTTGTGTGAAAAACTTGATCAAACTTTTGAGTGTGGCTGCACTGTAAGAGTGAGTATTTAAATCTATACACAGGGATCGCGCTATAAGAGTTGTTATAGACGAGGTCTCATCTAACGATTTCTTATCTTCCTTAATGACCTTCTATGTCAAACTTCCAAACCTATATATTATTTTGCAGATGACAGCGGCATCTGTCACTCACCTTCATTTGGTCGTAGTTGGTTACATACCCACGCATGCCCGATCATGCTGCTGCACCTGTAACTATGAGTGGTTTAATTATTGAGGAATAAGAACCTATTGATGTTCTCCGCATAAAGTTCAGTGTGATGTTCGATGGATTGAGCTCATCTTTCAGATCTCAAAAGAACCATTTAAGTGCTTCGGTTTTTTAAGACGCTGCAGACATACTTCAACCCAACTGACCTTCCTACTATTTATACCGCCTACGTCCGACCGAAAATGGAATACAACTCTTATGTATGGCGCGGTGCTTCTATTATGAAGTTAGTCGACCGTGTAGAGGAGAGGACCAAAAAACCGGAGAAGGGTGATGTTGGGAACGGTAGCATAGCCAACTCTATTGACTCTCTTGAGCATCGTTGCAATGTGTGTGGGTGTGTTTCGTTGTTCTATCGCTACTATAATGAAATGTGTTGTAATGAAATCAGGGAACTTCTTCCCGGATACCTGTTGATTTCTGCGCATTTGTGTTGGCAGAGAATATCATTACGTATTACAGAGAGAACTCTTTTTTTCGGCCGACCAGCGCGAATGTGGAACAAACTCCCTGCAGAGCTCTTTTCGGTCACTTTTTACGTGGAAAGTTTCAAATCAAAATCTAAAAAAATTTTCACATCTCCGGCAGAGCTCGAAAACTATCAGCTGCGGGGTGTGAATAACTGATGTGAATTATCCTTGAGCTTGAAGAATTTGTATATTTCCATTGAATCATACATGCATACATATACACACACACACACACATACATAGTACATAATTAAATGCTTTCAAATCTTCACATATTTTCCGTGACTCAAAAACATTTCTTTAATTTTTCAAGTGACAGGGAAAAATTTCCCCTTTTAAATTCATTTTCCTAAAAATGTGTTTATAATTTCTATAAAATCCGGTGCATTAAATATTATAGATTTATATTCCCTGGAAATTGATTGCTAAATACAATTTTAATTTTAAAAGATCTACAGAATGGTGCACATTATTGCGCGTATGTCAAAACTAAAAGTTTTATTTTAAACAAATTGAAAGAAAGAAAAATTGGAAACAACCGCTGGCGATCACTATTGGCGACCCAAATCCATATGTATGGATATGTGTGTGTGTGTGTGTGTGTGTGAGTGAGTATTTATGTGTTTGGCAATCATGCCGAAAATAAGTCTCCAATCATAATTTTTATTAGAATCGTTTTTGGACCATTCGAAATAAAAATTCATTGTTTTTTTTTTTAAATAATTTTAGAATTTTGTATGAAAGTGAGTGGAAATGTTTTTGTTTTTAGGGGTATAAAAATAGTTTTTTCTTCTAAATGAAATTATCAAATATATTTAAATGTCATATTTAAAATATGGCTATGGATCTACACACACACACACTCACATGAATGCTTACACATTTATGGATATTGGAAAACTTCCAAAGAAATGTAATGAAAATGTGAAACCATATTTTTTAAAGCAGGTCTCTAAGCAGCAGAAAATTGTGTTCAAAAATTTTTTCCCGCATAAAAATTTAAAATTTTTAATTCTTTTGCTACAAAAATACATAACTGCATTAAATTATGACATTTGGGAAAAACCACCAAGTGCCCCCTGTAACATTGCAAAATTTATACTTTTTAAAAATTATTTTTCAAACAAAGTACTTTTTAAAAAAGTACGTTTTAAAAGTACCATTGATTTAAAAAAAAAAAAATAAGGATTAGAAAGGAAAGTTTAGATAAGTACGAAAAATATGCCTTTAAAAAAGTACATTTTAAAGAAGTACTTTTTGTGAAAGTCCATGCCTTTTAAAAAAGTACCTTTTCTGAAACGTGCTTCTTTAAAAGCCACATTTTTATACTTTGCTAAACTTCCAAGAAGTTTTTTAGGCACATTTTTGGTACTTTTGTAAACTTCCCTTTCTAAGCGTTAGTTTTTAAAAAAGCAACGGTACTTTTGAAATGTCCTTTTTCAAAAAGTACTTTTTTTGAAAAAATCTTTTTGAAGAAGTATCTTTTAGAAAAGGTCTCCTTAGAAAAGAACGTTTTTTTTCTTTTTTAAGAGAGTAGCTGTTAGAAAATACCTTGTAGAACAGAAATTTTTTAAAAAGTACTTTTAGAAAAATTTATTTTGAAAAAAGTACCTTTTAGAAAAAATTATTTTGAAAAAAGTACCTTTTAAGGAGTATGTGCTTTTTGAGAAAGTGGCTGTTAAAAAAATATCTTGTAGTACAGAACTTTTTAAAAAAGTACTTTTAGAAAAATTTATTTTGAAAAAAAGTGCGTTTTAAAAAGTATGTGCTTTTTGAGAGAGTAGCTGTTAGAAAATACCTTGTACAACAAAGCTTTTCTAAAAAGTACTATGATAAGAAAAAAATTTTTTTCAAAAAAGTACCTTTTAAGAAGTATGTGCTTTTTATGAAATATACCTTTTATATTTTTGGTAAGTAACTCCTAAAAAAAGAACGTTTAAAAATAATATCTTTGGTAAAAGTACCTTTTGGTAACCATTTCTTAAAAAAGTACCTCTTGGAAGATCAGTTTTTGGAAGAATAAAATATATAAATAAAAATATATAAAAATATAAATATATATAAAAATAAAATATATATAAGGATCCACCCTCAAGTGCATTTGCAGTCTTAATTGTTCTAGTTTTTCACAATTTGTTCATATTTTACTAAATATTTTAAAAGTGAGTCATCAACAGCTACAACAACTGTTTGTTTTTTTATAATCTTGCAAGTGACTTCATGTTATATTAATCGTGTTTTAATATTTAAATTTTATTTGTTAACTGCAAAAAATGTCAAGTGCATAAAAACAACTACAAAAATTTATTGCTTTGTGATTCTGTTGCATTTTCTCAAACCATGATGCCATTTATACACGTTTTTTTTTCATATAAAAAATATATCATTAACAAAAATCTAAATCTAAAAAAAAAACTATAAAATATTTAATGAGAAAAATTATTGAAATAATAAATATCGATAACAAATCACGTACAATTTGACAATGTGTAATTGGCAATCATGTGTGGAGGAGCAAATAACTTTTTGGGGGATTTGTTTTAAAAATCCCAGAAACATTTAAAAGAGTGCATTGCTGAATTCTCAAATATATAAAGAGAATGAATTTTTAAATTTTGTTTTTTTTTTTTTGTAAATTTTGAGGAGCAGTTATTTTTGAGCCTCGCCGGAAAATAAGTTTTCGGTCACCAATGAGTTGAGCGTGTTTAAGGCATCCTTTTAAGCTTCTGCTTAGAATTGTTTAATACATAAACAACGAGGGAGAACTATTGCAAGGAAAATATTTAAATTTAAAAATGTTGAACAATTGTTTGCATTTGTATAGGGACAATATATATTTTTTTTTTATTGATTTCTTGACATTAAATTGTGAAATGTTCACATCACATTTATGTATTTTAATTTATAAGAAAAAATTTATGATAAATTTGTTTATTCAAACCTGCTGCATAAGATCGTTCTTCCGATTGCGAAAAGCGCACAATACTCCCACAACATCAAATGTAAGTGGGGAGAAGTGGCAGCTAATAAATGTTCTTGATGGCTTAAATGCACACCCAGGTTAGGTTAGAGAGCAGTCAACAAAGCGGGTCGACTCAAGTAGCAGTGTAGGTGCCGTTTTGACAACTTGGTCCCGTAGAAACCTCAAAAGTCCCACACATCCAAACAGACCTAAGTTATCCAAGAAAGGTGCCCTAAGGAATCTCAGCCTCGACCTAGCCAGACCGTCGCAGTCACTCAGAAAGTGCACAACAGTTTCCCCCTCCGAATCTTCCCAGGAAGAAAAACAATTTTTTTCTAATTTGTTGCATAGTGTAAATTAAGAATTAAAAATTTAATATTTCATTTTTAATACAGATTATAATTGAAGATAAATAATTCCGACGTGATCGTTGACCTTTAACTATTCATCTTTTTAAAACTTCATTGTGGATTTTGCAGATCCCAGATAAATGTTTCTATCGTGTCGATGTACAAACTAACACTCAAGGCAAAGTCTCAAATGCGGATACACACGCGTGATGAGATCATAAAATGAATTATTTTCCATTTATCAAAAAAACATCATAAAAGTCGCGTTTCACATGCTTCAAGTTTTCTATAAATATTTTTCAGACGAGTTGAGCGGAAATAAAATTTCTAATAAATTGAAAAATCATGTTAGATTTTTAATAAAATTATTTCATTTCAAATTCTTGTTGTTCCTTGAAACATTTGCAGGGACTACTGCAATTTTCTTGGCAATTTTTCTCCAGGAAAAATAGAAAAAACAATTCTAAAAACGAAGAAAATTTTTGAAATTTTTTTTTTCAATTTCTTGCCAAATAATTAATAATTTGGCTGATGCAAAATATTTTCTAAACATATTAACATAACAAATTGTTAATTAAGACACATCGATTCCCTTCAAATTCATGCATTTGATTTTCTATGAATTTGAAACCGAAGTTGTCGCATCATTGACAACCAACAACCAACCGTTCGAATTCAATAAATAAAAATAAATGAATATTGAATGACAGCAATTGTGCACAGAAACATTGACCCGATTTCTTTGCACCGATTAATTAACAAAGTTCATTAGATCACCGCCATCCTGCAGTTTGTTGAAAAATAAGCCTGTTTGTTTTTGTTTGTATGCAACATTATGCAACACGAACAAGCTGCTGCTTTGTAGTCAATTAATTTACTGTTGCAGTAGAATGTGAGTGAGTACTTTTGTTTTCTTTCGTGACGGCGCTCAACATCAAAGAAATGCCAGCAATAATCACACGAGTGAGTCGTCTTCCCAGCAAATTAATACATGAGTGGAATATGCGTGTCATTTGTGTAATTAAGGCATGACACCAGCAACATTAAAGTCTAAGCGTAATTAGAAATATGCTACAGTGGCACAATCAAGAAAGCAGCGATCTCCAAATAATAAAGAATGCAAGATTTTCTCTTAAGACAATTTTTAGGCATTAAGAACTGCTTGCCGATTGTGGTTGGGTAACGCTGCCAATACAAACTGTCTATAATGACATGCTGGTATTAGGTGTGTTCATTAACTTGCCCAGTAAGAACTAATAAAATAAAAGCTAAAAAATAGTACATTGTACTTGCAACAAATTGCTGGTGAATTTTATGTTGACATTAGCATCATGATCTCGCACTCTTTCAAGCGAGAACTTTTCTAAAACAAAACGAAATGACTTGAATGGAGAGCAAAATGTAACTCAATGACGTTTTAGAACTCAAGCAATTTTTTTTGTCGAAAATTCAATTGTGTACTTACATGTCATCTCCTGAGTTAAGGTCCAAGTTAAAAAAAGCATATCGTCACCTGAAATGCAAAAGGGCGTAACAACCAAAAAAACTCAAAATTTAATTTTTAACGGATATTGGTACAACGCATCAAGGCACACGTCTTCGCAAATTTTTAGCTTCCTATTTTTAAAAATAACGATTTTATTGCAGAAATTCAAAAATCAATTTTTTTTCACCTTTCAAAATCAATGTATTTTTTGCAGTTGAGAAATAATGCAACAATGGAAAAATGCTACCAGCTTACTCTTTTTTTTTGGATATAATTTTTAACGTTGTAAATAATCTCATCATTTTGTTTGGCTGATATTACGAAAATATTTGTGAGCGCAACACTTTTCATTTTATTAAGTTTTTTGTCTCTCCTGTAAAATGTTTAAAAGTAAAGATAGGCATTTTAGGTGACGATATGTTTTTCTTTTGTCGTAGACTAGGCCTCAGGGGATGACGCCTACATGCATTGGCACTGGTACTAGAGGAAAGGGATAGTAGGAGAAATGACAGGAGGTGAAGTTTCACTTTATTACAGCTCTGCTTTTGCGCGTTCTGTGTTTTATAGCAGTGTTGTAACGCCTCTGATGTCAATAAGACATATTAACTTTTGAAGTTTCGTTTTAGTAGCCATTTTTCAGTAATTATTTTACTTCGCCGAAGCATGAACAATACCGACGAAGGAGGGCGTTTTATTGTGCCTGTGGATTGCCGGGACTGCCTTCGGCACTGAAACCTTCCGACAACAACTCACACACACAAAGACACACTAATGCACATCAGAAAAAATACGAAATATTTTTATGACCGTCTAAAACTGTGCTCCAACCCAGAACTTTTTGGTTTTGTAGTCAACGTGCAGACTAATTCAGCCATCGCCACCCACTACTCCATAAATATTTGTTAACTTGGAAAACGGTCTCATTCGAGGACTCTTCCAATGGACCCACCGTTTAGATACTAATTCATAATTTTACAAGTTCAAATAGATTATGGAACTGATTCTCAGAATTATTAAAGATAAATTCGTATTTTCCTTCATAAATATTTTGTATACGATTCTTTAAAAAAAAAATTTTTTTTTCCCTAAAAATGTAAAAATTTTATTTTGAAAAAATTTTGTCTTTCAGTGATCACTATCTGTTAAAATGTATGCGAATTGGTAGAAACCTTTAACCCTTTGTCGACAGCTGCTTGATATGTCACCCACTTGAACGCCGCAAAGAAACACTCTGAAAACTTTTCTGCAAATAACCAGCAAAGTGTTGAAGAACACACCTTTTGTTTTAATATACCACATGTTGTGAGTTGTGAACTTAATTAATGTAACGACCAAAATCCATTTTGCTTTAAAGTGTGTCAAATGATTAGCAAAGTGTTAAGAGACAATCGTACTACTTTGCAGTTTTAAATTTAGAAATGTGGTAGAAAACAAAAAAAATTTTCAAGATTTTTTTATTCCGCATATTTTCGATCACAAAAAAAGAGAAATAAAATTTTGTTCAGTTTTTATTTTTTGTTTTTAATTTAGCAATAAACATTATCACTACAATTAAATCACATTAATTGAAAGCAACAATAAAAGCCACACAAACCCAACTTGGGAAATGGCAATAAATTAAAATCTAATTAATAAAAAAAAAAACAAGGCTGTTGTTTATAGCCCTGCCACAATGGTGATGGAACAAATGAGAGTGAATCGGACCCAAAAAATTTTAAATTTAATAAAAATTCAATTGTTTCGCACGTTTGATTCGAATAGAAGTGTACAAGGTTGGCTGTCACGGTTGAATAGCAGTTAAGGCCGGGGCACATAGAATCCGTCATCCGTCAGACTTTGACTTTTTCAAATGACTTTAACGTCCGACGGATGAGATTGGCACAATGCGTACTTTGTTGACAGATATCAACTCATAGCGCCAGCGTTACCACGTTGAAAAGTTAGAAAATACAAAAATTATCTGCATATGTTTTACTTTATAAAAAAAAGTCTTCAACTTCTTTTATAGTAGTTATAAATTTAAAAAAAAATTACATAAAAACATTATGTACAGGGTGGCACAAAAGGAGCTATATGGTTTAAATGGTTTATAACTTTTTTATTTATGCGATTATTATAACCTTTTTTTTTTTAAAATACAGTATATTATTGGGGAATTTTTTGCAATTAGCTTTGAAAAATGATATCGTGTGAGTGATGTCCATTTTCTGCTTCGCACATACGTGCTCTTTTTAGCATATTTTCCATAACTTTTCGCAAAATTTCGGTTGTAATGGCCATGACTTCATTTCGCATGTTTCATAATTAATTCCCCAAGTCTTCTTCACAAAATGCTGAAAAAAAAAACAAAGAAAAAATAATAATTAAAAAAGTTATAAAGAATTCAGCCATATAACTCCTTTTGTGCCACCCTGTACATACACCACTTAAATTTAAAACAAACAAACAAACAAACGCGTGCAAATAATTTCCTATCTATTTTGAATTTAAATACTGTGATCTTTTATTTTTATTTCTGCTGCAGCAGTCTTGAATTTTTGTTACAACAGAAACGATTTTTAATAAAACAAAAGTGTGTTGTTAATAACGTTTCGCAATATAAAACCCGATTTTACAAGTAAAATTTACGTCTGGAGTATTACTTAGGCTGGAAAACAAAATACAAAAAATATTCACATCTCCACCTTAAAAAAAAAAATTAACGCAATTTTCATAGCGTACGTTAAAAGTTGGTAAATTTTCGTACTTTTCTTTGACGGAGACGTACTGAATGTGATACAGCGCATAAGAAAACGTGTATTTCAACTTACTTGTCAGTTAAAAAAGCCTGTCACTTATGACGTGGGAAAATTCAAATCAAATGTCCATTCACACTACTCCCTCTATCCTCCTTCCCATAACATGATTTCCTAGTTCCAGCACAATGCATCGCATGGGAAGGGTCATCCCCTGAGTGCTGGTCCAAGATAAAAAAAAAAAAAAAAAGTATGACGGATGACGGATTCTATGTGCCCCGGCCTTTAGTGACTGGTGCGTTCAAATATTCAAACTCCTACCGAACAGTGCTGCAGACAACTCAACATGATTTCACAGTATATTTGTAAATAAAAATTCTGCACCATGAAAATGCATATGCAAAGTCACTAAACAGCATTCCTCGTTCCACATATTGAAATTCCCTTAGGAATTAGCCAACACACATA
Organism: Dexiosoma caninum; assembly: GCA_963924685.1. NCBI lineage: Eukaryota > Metazoa > Arthropoda > Insecta > Diptera > Tachinidae > Dexiosoma > Dexiosoma caninum. The sequence goes on from OZ004729.1 coordinate 32,113,426, forward strand.
AACATATTTCCATATATCGAGCCTTTGGTGCAATACCGTAGTAATTCAAAATTTTAATTTTTTGAGCTTGGTATGCAGAAATGATCTTTGGGGAAATATATATCTAAAGAAAAAAGATTATGGTAGTCTATCTCTAACTGTTCAGATTCTACAGCTACAAATGTCTTCATTGCCTCCAGCTATTTCCAACAATATTTATTTGCAATTATGAAATATTTCCTTTATGGCAAGAAATTTACAAACAGAAAACATTACAAAACATGCCGCTTTATTTAAAAACTTCTAAAAAAAATAACTTTAGTAAACGAAAATAATATCAAAAAGATGGCTCAAAACTTCAAATGCATTTTTCTCAGTTCACGATTTTTTGAATTACTACGGTGTTGCACCAAAGGCTCGATATATACCGCATAGAGTACGTAATTATCTCAATTATTTTGTTATTAATTTAGTTTTATTTTTATTTCAATTCAACTTCTTATTTATTAATCAAACATGTGCGCTATGTTGCCTAAATTTAGCAACAGGTGTTGAACATCATGTTCAAACAATTGAAATATTTATTAAAAAAAAAAAGAAAATAATAATTAAAAGGTGAGAAACGATTTGTTAAACAAAATAATTTAAATTGCAATTTAATTGTTTATTTGACAACTGATTCAATAAAAATTTAATTCACACAAAATAAACGTAATAAAAGAATGATTTCGTATAAGTTGTAATTGCAATTCAGCTTTTCACATGAAATTGCACAAATTTTCTAAACACACTCAAATCACCAACTGATTAAAATATGCTTTTAGTTTTTTTTAATAATCTGGTATCCCTTACACAAACAGCAATAAAATTGGATTTAAATTTGTTTCGTTTATTTATTGGCAAACGAAAACAGCTCATTAAACTGTCTTTAAATTGCACTTTGTTCTAATTTCGTTACGACTTTTTTCATACATATACCATTCGTTTAGATTAAAATTAAACTAGACATTAATTATAATCAAATACATATGTATGTATGTATGTATGTATGTATGTATGTATGTGCCAGCACTATTTGCAACAGTTACCCAATTCACCAAAGCGTTACGTGGGTTGAGCAAGGCATGGTTGGTTATTTGTGTTAAATTTTTTTTTACTTACTTACAGAAAGTAGTATTTTTTTTATGAATAAATATGCGACTGATAAATAAATAGGAGATCCTTTAAGAATTATAAGGCCAAATCTGGTTAAGCTGATTGGGCTGCAGTATCCGGTTCTGCATCTGTGTCTACTAGAAATGCACCAGACGTGCAGCGGCAATGGATTTAATCAGTGCAAAATTTTGAGGGTTATACCGCCCATTTTCGCACGTCACAGCCTCGTTTGTATGAAACAGTTCACACTAAGCCTGGTCGGATAGAGGGTGAGGTTGTCTTTTGGAAAAGGTAGGCTATGTATTCGCCTCATTTTCCCTTCAAACCCTGTCAGCAACCAGTATGAAAAGTAAAAATTAGAATTGCAGTTTTTTTTAGTACAATTTACGGAAGGGCGGGCATTCACCTATTTCGGCAGATTCTTTTTACTTTTAAAAAATACCAAAGAAATGTAGAAAGCATAGCTGTGAAAAAGATCTTATTTTTTTAATGCACTCGTGAACGTGTGGAAATAGAAGGTGGGGCAAAAGTAAACAGCCTATTGGAAAATGCTATAACTTTTGCAAATTGCAGCAAATATCAATTAAGCAAACAAACGCAGAATGCAAATCGAAAAGCCATGAATTGGTTTACGACTCCAGAACGCGGAATAATTGTTTCCAGTTTTTTGCGCAACAGTTCGAAGGTTGTGTTGGCACAGCCGTCCGATACCAACTGGACAAACAGTGCGGCGTTTGGGCACTCGCCTTGAAGAAACTGGGACAAGACGAGATGTTGTCAAGGCTGACCGGCCCCGAAGCAGCGACTCTGCTGAGAATATCGCTGTTGCCCAATATGTCGAAGAGAAGCCTGGAACTTCGGCCAGAATTGAGCTTTAGCCAGCGGCTCCTACGCAGAATTTTGGTGAAAGATTTGAAGGTGTTCCCTTACAAAGTGCGAAAAAATTACAGCAAAATTTCTAATGACTTTTGCCACACCTTCTACTTCTGTTTATTTACTGCCTTTTAGAAAGGCAAATCTCCGTACAAAATTTCATTTCTAAACATTTTGCAAAGCAAAAATATTTTCATGATTACGGTATAAAGTTTACATTCTAAATCAATGTCTTATGTACATATGTACATACATATGTATTTAAATATGTATAAAGAGCATGTTGATGGGTAAATTGACTCAATTAGCATATGAATTTGAAATGTTGTTGAATAAAAATAAAACAAAAACAAATTAACCGGTTCCCGTATTCGAAATCAAATCAATGTGAAAATAAATGACATCACTAATGATGTCATACATCATAAAAATAACAATTATAATGTATTCATAATTCAGGTACGGAAAACAAGAACTTTAAAGTGCCAGCGGAATACAGATTGTGTTTTCGGTTTTACATCACCACCTGCCATTGTGGACTAATCCGATGGTATTCCAAAACAAGGGTATGCAAAGGCAACGTCACATATGAATTTTGAGAAGCAGTATGTGTAAGAAATTGTAATACAAAAAAAAACAACAAAATTGCATTTAGAAAGTATTTAAAGAATTACATTAGTACTAAATTATCCATTCCTGCCTTAAATATGAACTCTGCAAGAAAAATAGTCTGTGTTTTTGTTGTAATAATTGAAACTAAACAGAGCAGATCATCTGAAAGAGAACAAAAAATAAAAAGGCAATTACGCATAAAAACGCGCTTTAAAAAAAACAAGCGAAACTGAAATTCGAAAAAAATGAATAACAAAAACGCCCATTTAATACAACAACCGGCAAAATTCATACACTTTATTACGAGTACTCGTACTCACAAGATGTATGGATGTAAATAAATTATGATTATTCTATGTACTTAAAAATCTAGATAAAAAGATAAAGATTAAAAAGACCTACACACATACATATGTAAGTAGTATGTATGTATTTATAATGTATGTTCTACAATACAAATATTTGCGTTCTTGAACATAATTTTATTAAGTTCAATAATATGATTTTTATTACCGAAGAATAACGAGAAATAGTAGTTGGAAATTTAAAACGGAATTAGTGGAATTGAGATACAATTCTGTATGAAATTGAAAGTGGTACTTACGGTCAATAATTTCATTTACAAAAACTATTTTAAATACGTTTCAGCCTTGAATTGTTTCGTAGAAATCGGGCAAAATTTAAATAAGTATATCGCAGAGGTCATAGTCAAATTCGCAGCGGGATTAAATTGATCTGTTGATGCTTTGTTAGTGATCACACCTCCACTTCACATTAAAATACAAAAAAATGTTTAAAGGTATTTAAAAAAAAATGAAAAGTGCTTTTTTTATTTAAACTACTTTTCAATAAACAGTACGATTTTAGTAAAATGTAGATACGTTTTTAATAAAGAGTAGTTTTTTTTCAATAAGAAATATATTTTTAATAAAAATTACATTTTCAATAAAAAGAATCGTTTAAAGAAAAATTACGTTTTTAAAAACAAAGTTAATTTTTAATAAAAATATAAAAAAATTTTAATAACAATCACTTTATTGAATAAAAATAACCGTTTCACTAACAAGAACTTTTAATAAAAATTACTTTTTATGGAAAAAGAACCAGTTTAATATAATTAACCCTTTATTTCAAAAAACAATTTTTAGGTTAGGTTGGCAGAAAAAGTGCCTTCATAATAAAAAAAATTTAATGAACATTTCCTTTTTAATAAAAAATATCTTTTTCATGCAAAGTGGTTTTTTCAAATAAAGCAACATTTATATAAAAATAATTTTTTTTTGTCAAAAAGTATTTTTTTTATAAAAAAAAAATATTTCGTTTAATTTACTTTTTCGATAACAGTTTCCTTATTATTTAATAATTTATTTCAAAATCACTTTTTTAATAAAAGGTACTCTTTTTAATAAAAAAAAACACTTTAATAATAAGTTCAATAAAAAGTTTCTTTTAATAAGAAGGGCCCTTTAATAAAAAGTACTCTTTGATGGAGCAGTTTCTAATAAAAACCACTGTTTAATAAAAAGTTCTTAAAAGAAAAAAACACTTTTTTAATAAAAAAACCGCTTTTTTAATAAAAAAAAACGATTTTTTTAAAAGAAAACGCTTTTCAATAAAAAAAGTTTAGTTTTAATAAAAAGTACGCCCTTAATAAAAATTACCCATTTAATAAAAAGGAACCTTTCAGTACAGAGCAGATTTTTAATATAAATACCATTTTAAAAAATCACCCTTATAACAAAAAGCACTTTTTAATATAAAATTCCCTTTTAATAAGAATTACCTTTGGATAAAAATTACTTTTTAATAAGACAAACACTTTTCTAATAAAAAGTTTAGTTTGAATAAAAAGTAGCCTTTTAATAAAAATTACCATTTTAATAAAAATTAACTTTTCAATAAAAAGTACCCCGTTAATATTATGTACCCTTTCAATAAAAAGTATCCTTTTAATAAAGAGAACCCTTTTAATAAATAGTACCATTTTCATAAAAAATACCCTTTCAATAAAAACTACCTTTTTAATAAAAATTACACTTTTAATAAAAATTACCCTTGTAATATAAAGTACCCTTTTAATAAAAACTGCATTTAAATAAAAATTAGTTTTTCATAAAAGATATCATTGCATGAAAAGTATTTAAAAAAAAAAAAAACACTTTTTATGAGAAGTACCTTTCTGATGAATATTTTTTTATAAAAAGCAAAATTTTTCCTTCCAAGTTACTTTTTTCAAAATCAGAGCCTTTTTAATTTATAAATACCTTTTTAGAATACACTAAAATAATAAATGAAATAAAATAAATTTACTAATATTTAATTAAAAAATGCAAAAAAAAAAATAACGTAGCTCTGTTCGAAGAAGGAGCGCCGTACAGTTCGAAAACTTATGTAACACATTGTGGCTACAAAAATAAAACAGAAAGATAGAAAGAAAGAAAGAAAGAACAGCATTATAACAGATTAATTGCATTGAATTAGTTGGGATAATAAATTTGATTAAATCGTGCAATGTCAGCGGCCAAAGAATTGCAATTGTGCACCCTGCGCTGAATTTCAAAGCAACAGTTGTTAAAGCAGAAGTTAAACCTGTTTCCAATTAAAATAAAAACAAGTAAAAAAATGTTAAAGCAAATTTATAATATTAAATTTTCAGTTCAGAAAATATTTTTTCAACATGATATATTTCATTTAGAAAAATAACCAGCATTTTAAAAATATGCCTCCAACGCATGATGTAGGGTATTTGTGCATAAATTTGACTGTCTGTGTTTCAAGTTGTTTATCTGTGATTTTATTAAGGGCTCCATTATAAATTTGCAATTGCAGTAAAGCAAAGTGTGGGCAGCAATTTATTGCAACAATAACAGACACAATAATTTCTTAATGTACTTATCTTTTGCAATTGTTGAAATTTATGCTGAACAGAGCAGCTGCTGCATTAGAGTAGGTGTCAATTTAGTTGTCTGCTTTTTAAATAAAGATTATATTGTCAATTAGTCGTGCAATAATTGTAACCTAAAGGTTTTCAAAAAGGCGAATTTCAAATAAAAAAAAAAGTAACATTTTACTATAAAGTATTTTTTGAACAAAAAGTACCTATTTACTAAACGGTGTTTTTTTTCTTCTGAGGCAAGTGCTCAGGACATTTCCCCTACGTATGCAATGCATTTCACAGGAACTACTTGGAAAATAGAGAAGAGGCAGGTGGTGAAGTGATAAAGGGACAAAGATCTTAATGCTTGCACAACTCTCTGGAGTTGCAAAGTTTATGAATTTGTAAAGTACTTCGCCAACGTTTTTTTGTTTTTTTTACCAACGAAGAATGACGCTGTTAGCATAGACACATCAGGAAAAGTTTTTTGTCTTAACAAGGGTACCTTGGCACCCGAAAGCACCTTTTCACCACAAAGTACCATTTCACCAAAAATTAAATTTTCATCGGAAAGTACCATTTCACCAAAATGTACACCAAAACATACCTTTTCACCAGAAAATACTACTTCAAAATTAAATACATTTTCACCAGAAAGTAGCTTTTCACCAGAAAGGACAATTTCAACAAAAAGTATATTTTCATCACAATTCACACAAAAAGTACCTTTTCACCAAAAATTAATTTTTCACCAAAATTTACATTTTCACCAAAATCTACCTTTTCACCAGAAACGACCATTTCAATAAAAATTTAATTTTCACTCGAAAGTACATTTTCACCAAAGAGTACCTTTCCACTAAAAATCATGTATAAGTAACATTTCAACAAAAAGTAACTTGTTGTCAGAGAGTAACATTCTTCCCAAAAAGTGTGTTTTCACAAAAAACATATTAGCTGTATATCTATGGATTTAAGAAAAATAACATTTTTACTAAAAAGTAAATTTTTTCAAAAAATAATTTTTTATTAGCAAGTACCTTTTTACTAACAACTATCATCTCTTTATTAACAATTACCTTCCTACAAAAAGTATATTTTTAATAAAATGTTAACTATATTAACTATGAAATATCTATTTACCGAAATAAAAATTTTTACTAAAAAGTACGTTGTTTCAAAAGCTATGGTACTTTTTATTAAAAAGTATATATACTGGAAAACATTGCTTCTTAACAAATAGAATATTTTTATCAAAAAAGAAAACTTTTTCGAAAAATGATATTTTCAACAAAAACGAAAAATACTTCGCTAATAAAAAGTAGATATTGACTGCGCGAACGATATTGAGTACAATAAAAAGTACTTTTTCTTACAAACGTACATTTTTAATAAAAAAAAATTAACTATATCAACCATGAAATATCCATTTACTAAGATGAAAATTTTTACTAAAAAGTGCCTTTTTTTAAACTACTGTAATTTTTATTAAAAAGTATCTTTTCTTGAAAATATACATTCTTATCAAAAAATACATTAAAAAAAACTTTGAAAATGTATGTTTTTAACAAAATGTATCTTTTTATCAGAAAGTACTTCTTTAATAAAAAGTAGAATGGACTGCTCGAACGATATTGAATACAATGAATATTTTTTATTAAAAAGTACTCTTTCTTTAAAATGTACCTTTTCACCAAAAAGTCACTCTTCACTGAAATGGCTGAAATAGTCGGCATGTTGACTACACAAACCCAAAAAAAAGTCCTGTGTTCGACCCCAGTTTTACAATAAATTATAAAAATATCTCGCATTTTTGCTGATGTGAATTTGGGTCAGTTGTTGTCGGAAGGTTTAAGTGGCGAAGACATAGTCACTGGTCACTGAACAGTACCGGCTGCAGCCGAACGCTCCTCGTCGGTATTGTGTAGCACTAGCGAAGTAGAATAATTAATTGAATTGGCTACTAAAAAAGAAGCTTCAAAATTTAATACGTCTGCTTGGCATCAGAGGCGCTACAACACTGCTATAAAACAATGAACGTGTAAAAGCAGCGTTATTTCCATTTCTCTGACTATCCCTTTCCTCTAGTTCCAGCACAATGCATCGCATGTGTATGGGTCGTCGCCTGAGTGCTGGTCCAATACAAAAAAAGGTAGAATACTTTCTTTAGTATCTCCCACAGAAGTAGTTAAAGTTCTTATTGGAAAACCCTTTCTATATGTATGTATGTCCGTATGTACATATGTACGACTCTAACATGAGCTGCCGAGCGACAATGTTAAATCCCATTAACATTAAAAAAAAAATAATAAAAATTTAAATACGCACAACATTTCGTATTCAAGGTGTGCAAGTTTTGTTTATTTTCCAAAGTGAATTCAAATAGAGGAGTCTGGTTATGTGGTCGCTTCGCATGCAAACACCCATTGAACACGTTGGTGTAACGTTTCTAACGTTGGAAATGTTGATCTTGTGAATGATTTGAATGCACGCACGCACGTAAGTTTTGCATTTGGAAAAGGTTTTTTCTCGTTTTGAGTTTGATTTTGTAAATAAAATTGTACATGAATGAAATTCTAAGCCTCCAACCATGTGTTGATTATATTTATTAACAAAAAAAAAAAAAACAACAACAAAATGCTACTATTTTGTTTTTCAAATTGTTAAGCATGCGTAACGTTTTTCAATATCTTAAAGTTTTTCTAATGAGTTGTAGAAGAAATCAAATCAACATTTCACACTGTCTGCCATATCAGGTTTATCGTTGTTGTGCCGTTTAAATGGAAAACATTTTTACAACAAGATTTTGAAAAAAAAAAAAACACATTTTAATAACGTTTCATTATTGAAAATCATAAAGTGGAACTTTAAGTGAATCGAAACATGAAAAATTGTCGTGGGAGTTTGTTGTCAACTTTTACTTCTTTCCGTTTTCTGACATACGAAGTTTACAAATTTTAAAAACATTTAATTAGTTTCACTTCTATTTTTATTTTGACCTTTATTAAATTTTTTAATTATATTTATTTTTTGAGCGATGGTACTTTTTATGAAAAGTTTTTTCAATTATTTATTTTCAATATTTTGTTAACATCGTCAGGAAATAATAATTTGTATTCTCAAAAAATAAATATAATTAAAAAAACATTTAATAAAAAAAAAAAATTTACATAAATTTATATTTTGTAATGCATATGTTTAATAAACAGAAAAAAATTGTTATTGATATTGCTTATTTAATTTTTTGTTTTTACAATTTATTTGTTTAAAGGTCAAAAATTACTGCGGACTGTAATAAATCAAGTATCCAAGTATATGTGACGCGCAAAATAGAAAGGGACCTAAGGGTAAAAACCGGTTTTGTTCAGGAGAGCCATTTTGAAGATTTAAATACGTGTATCTTTGGTGTACCATCACTTTCATAAAACGCGCATATCTCTGGGAGGGAACACTTTTGGGGCATGGGATCGGTCTCATTCGATGCTCAGATGTTGTCCACATCAAAAAAAAAAGTGAAAATTGCTTTTTTTTATCCTTAGGTCTCTTTCTCTATGCGCTGTCACATATTCAGGGTGAAACGTTCAAGTATGCGTTGGCTTTATCAACAAATATCGCTTTTATTGTTCAAATCTAGACAGAAATTTAAACTTCAATTCAAAAATTAAGTTTCGTGTAAAGTTTTTATTATCCAAAATTTGTAGTGTTTTTCATATAAATTTACGCGTCCTTGACTGCAACAAAAAAAACGTGCAAAAGCAGAGTTGTATGACAGTTAAGCTTCCACTTCTGTCATTTTTCTAAAGCCCGTATGACACTACAGTTATTTTCCATTAATTAATATAAAATTAATAGAAAGGGACAGCAACAGCCAGAGAGTAACAAATACAATACACATTTTTACATTTTTTAAATGCTGCCTCCTTATTTTAATTTAAAAAAAAAACGCTAAAAATGTTGAAAAAAAAATGCTGGTTCAAAATAAAAAAAAATGTTATACTTTATATCATTTCAATCGTCTTTACTAACTTCCCCGACTATAAAGAATTCTGCTGAGTAACCAATTCCAAACAACAAACACAAGTGCGCACAGGAATTTCGTGCAATATCGAATGCCGCAATGTGAACCCTGGTCTGAAGATCGAAAACGAACAATTATGACAAGAAGTGATTTCTCAATATTGTATGCAAGTGACTGCCAATTATCACTTTTAAATATCTCCAGAAAATTGCTGCGAAATATTTCCTGGTACTCATTTTATAGCTTAGCTTGCCAACATGTTCTTAGCGGACTATCTTGAAAATATGGCCTGTCAATCGCTTCTAGCAGGTGACTTCTAAGTATCATCAGGCAATCGATTCCAATTGCTGTATACCCAACAGTTTTCCAGGCAGAAATAATGATGACATTGGAACATGTGTGGTTGAGTGCCTCCGTAGGAACATAAGGATAGCGTACATATATATATATACTGTCAGATAGTCAAGCACCTCTTGGGGTCCTTCAGTCGACCATAATAACCTCGACAGTGGTATGCGAACTTTAAAGCCGTTACATTGGGCTGGGTTCCTTGACAAAACGAATACAAATTTGCCCCTGAGCCATTCCGTGGACTTCCAGGAATGAAATTCTTAGCAAGTGGGAAGAAAGGGAATTCGCTGCTCGCTGGCATAATGCTGCCGGTCATTTCGCTGCTTACGCTGAATAGAGCGGACTTAAACCTTTTAATGGGGTACTTTACAGGCCTTTGTGGCCTGAGGTACCACCTTAAAAAATTTGGTCTCACCGACCAATGTCTGTCGATTTTGTGAATTGTGATACTGAAAGATATGAACACGTTCTTTGCTGCTGCCCTACACTCGGCAGACAGAGCTTTTACCATGAGGGTGGAATTGAGGTGCCTGCACTCAAGCTGTGGAACACTAGACCCCTAATAATGCTTGGTTTCTTGAGAAGCCTTAAGAAGAGGATCTAATATGAGCGACTTTGCCCAATAGATCTACTTGGTCGCGGTGCTTTCTCGCCGAATAATAATAATAATCATGTGGAAGTCACTTTCAAGAAGCCAGTAAATCGCCAACTTAGCGGACTCTACTGAAGCACAACTGGCGCTCACTAAGAAATTGCTGAATTCCGTATATCGCTCCTTTATTGCAACGTAGGCATATCGAAAGAAATCCAAGTTGGCAAAAAGGCCACTAAAGTTTTCGAAATGTACGCTGTATGATGCAGTTCATATCGACACCTTCGGCTATAACGTCGGTTTAGCTTGAGCAATAATGCCGATCTGTGTTTAACACACACAGAAGGTATGAAGGAGCGTCGATTTGTTTAAGGAACTTAAAAATTTTAATTTTTTCAATCATGACTACGTAGCAATAAATCAGCAATCAATAGATGATGGGCCATATTTCATCATCCGCAACATGTTGCTGCAACATGTGTCACGTGTGTCCTTTAACCTATAAAGCATTCTCGTAAAATGTAATCCCGTATTGGAGTATTTTTTTTTAAATATTAAACAAATTACGTATCATTGACTCTCACTGGCGTATTCAATTTATTCAAGAAAATAATTTATTTTTTTTTTAAAGCGTGACCGAATATCGCGCAATACGAAAGACAACCAACACATGGTGCGGTAAATTAGGAAAAAAAAGCAATTGTTACAATTTAACCCTGAATTTATTTAAATATGTTTTTGCTCTCTATTTTTTTTATATTTTTGTTAAGTACAAATAGTATTTGTATGTACGTTAGTTTAATTAAAATAATCTGATATCAATGGAGTAGTTTTTGTATAGAAAACTCTGCCATGACATCATGAATAAAATATGAATTTTTCATTAAACGCAACATGAATATTAAAAGTTTGTAAAACAAAAATATTATTTTTTTTAATAATTTACTTGCAGATTTTTCAAGCAGCTTTAGTTTTTTAATCGACGACACCCAACGAGATTTCTAATCGTATTGTGTGAAGCACCCACCTGCCAGAGCTTTCAAAGCTCTTCACGAATTATATTATATTTAAGCTGCAACAATTTAAAAAGAAAATATTTTTATAAGTGAGGAAACCATACGCTCAACTACTACGAGATGGGGGCATTTTCCAGAAAGCCCAGAGTTAATAAGACTCTAATATCACTGAAAGTGGTCGCCTTCTTTGTACTAAGTGGTAAGTAAAGTTGTCACAGATGCAGGAGAATAAAAAAAATGTCTGCAAGTCAGCTTCGTACTCTTCTGATTTCGTTTGTCTTTTAAAACATAAAAGTTTGCTTTAGAAAGGAAATTTCATTTTAATATCGAACCATAGCATAGCATCGTCGAAATGTGAAGTGTGTTTCGTTGATCTATCGTTACTACACTGGAATGTACTCCAATGAAATTAGGGAACTTGATCCCGAAACCCGTTAATTATTGGCCACAACACATCCATCATTACGGGCGCATCCATTTGAGGTCAATTTGGCAGCGAATGGCACTACGTATCATCGCAAGTGTAGAGTTCATCCCCTGAGTCCTAGTCCAAGATAAAAAAAAAAAAAAAAATTGCCGCCATTATCGATTTTGTTTTTTTTTTTTTTTTTCTTTTATAAAAATCGATAGTTGTCGATCAGTCGCTGCATGTCATAAAATATCACTACTGTGAAATGTATGATTTTACAGCGAAAACAATACCATGGAGTAAATATTCCCGTATGTTATTAACTAAAAATAATACATAAAAAAGCTAGTAATTTACCACACACAATGGGCAAAAACATAAAGAACGCTGCAGATGAAGGTCTAGCAGCCTTCGAAAACAGCATGCCCGGTTGCTCCGTTCTGCTAGTGTTCGTCAGTGTTATTAGAATTTTTATCTTTGATTTAGTGTATTTTTGTAGGATGTCCTGGGCGCGGTACATCTCCGGGGCGACCGCGGTACTGAGGGGTTGCCGAGGGGTCGACTGATGGTGGCGGTGCAGACGGGTCAGGAGATTAAATATTCCGTACGACGCGTTTTGAAGGAGTTGTCGGGAAGAGAAGAAGGAGGAGGAGACAATTGAACACTTGCTATGTCACTGTCCAGCTCTTGCCGTGAAGCGGTCGTCTGCGGTTGTCCTCGACCTTCCCCTCTAAAACATGGGCGACTCCTCGATATAATGGGGCTCCTTAACAAACATACGTAGCGGACATCACTTTAGCACTGGCCTAACACAAAAAGAAAACAATTTAAATGACTAGGCGATTTTGAATTCTTGGTATAAACATTGAATTTTGCCATGGTAGCGATGGTCGAAGTAGTCTGCACGTTGACTACAAAACGAAAATTTTCCTGGGTTCAACCACAGTTTCAGACTCATAAAAACATCTCGCATTTTTCTTTTGTGCATTTGTGTGTCTTTGCGTCAGTTGTTGTCGGAAGGTTTCAGTGGCGAAGGCATAGTCACTGGTCACTGAACAGTAAAGGTTTTAGCTGTATCCAATCCACAGGCAGGCACATTAAAACAACGCCCTGCTTCATTGGTATTGTGTATCACCGACGAAGTAAAATAATTACTAAAAATGGCTGCTAAAACCGAAGCTTCAAAATTTAATACGTCTCCTTGACATCAGAGACGCTACAACTCTGCTATAAAAACAAAGAACGTGCAAAAAACAGGGTTGTGAAGTTTCATCTTCTTTCATTTCTACTACAGTCCCTGTCATCTAGTTCCAGCACAATGCATCGGATGTGTAGGGGTCATCCCCTGAGTGCCGGTCCAAGAAAAAAAAAACAATTATGTTTAAGTGGTACCTCAGACCACAATGCCCTGTGAAGTACCTCGGCAAAAGACTTAAGGCCGCCCTATTCAACGAAAGGAGACTGTTTGAGATTCGGCACCATTGTGCCAGCGAGCAGCGAATTCCCTTTCCTACCATTTAATAAGAATTTCACTCCTGTAGCTTTTCGTAAGTCCACAGAATGGTTTGGGGCCATTTAGGGGCAATTTTTTGTCATTTCACTGCCCTCATCACCCACATGTCAAGGAACCCAGCCCAATGTAACGGCTTTAAAGTTCCCCAATTCGTTGAGAAGGTCCAGACATTCGCATACCATACTCGAGGTTATCATGGGTCCTAAAGGCTCCTAGGAGCCATTTGACTATCTGATAGTATATAGATATGGGACCCTCATGCTCCTAGGGAGACACTTGCCCACACATAATCCGATAGCAAGAACTTCTGCCTGAAAAACTGTTGGGTATACACACATTGGAATTGATTTCCTGAATCGAACCGCGTTTGTGCTACTATTCTCCAGCTTGGACTCATCAGTATACCATACCTGACATCTCGCGGAAGTTCCTGAAAGGAACCATTTTCGATGACGCCATATCATCAGTCCGGAGAATTGGCGTATTTAGATAGTGTCACAATACCCTCTAACGTCCCCTGATGTACCCACTCATAAATAACCTACAATCTCAAAACACCGGAAAGAGCCTCCCTCTCGATCATATCCAAAGTGGTGGGATGCCCAAAATCGCGAAGATTAACTGAAACATCTTGTCTTCTAATTCCTTCATCTTGTAAGCACATACCCACCACTTCCATATTAAGGAATTTGACATAAAATAAATTGCAACTACTTTGGTCTTTAGCGATCTCAATCTCAAGATGTTCGTTGGCGATAAGAAATACTGGGTTCATCGCCAAAACAGTTTTAGTTGAAGAATAATTAGCGTTGCTTTTCAGCCCGTCCCATCGCTCAGTAAATATGCTGAACATCTAATGAATGGGTCATCTTCGATTTAGCACATTGATTGAAAAATGGATGCTGCGTAAAAAAGTAGAAATAAATGAAAACGCAATGCAGCCACACAGAGATGAACGTTACAAAATTGGCTCAGTGTTAAGTTCATCGTGTGATCAGACCGAAATGGCAGGTACCTGTATTAATATTAGACACAATGTGTCAACGGCGATGTCGGAAAATACAAGTTCAATGAAGCGACGATACACACTCTTTGTGAAATTTATATTTTAGGCAGTCGCTTTTTTAACGCCAGTAATTAATTTAACAATATTAATTGGAACCATTTACTTTACTTTCAGGCATTTCCGCCCTACACATTCTCAACAATCGATTGCCCTTGGTGTTGGGCATCAATTTCAGTGAATATCGCAACATCACAATTATTGCGACGTTCGCATCGATATTGGGACCATTGATAGTCGGTCCGCTTGCTGATCGTTTTGCTGCAAAAAATCCCAATAACTATGGCAAAAGTTTACGAATCCTAACCGCCGTATTGCTACTAATCACAGCCATACTTTATGCCTGCCTATTTGCGGTGCCTGCAGTGAAACGTGGTGAGCCTCATCAGCCGTTGGTTAGTTTTGGTTGTGATGCCAATGGAGCTGTAATTTTCCAACAACGGTGTTCCGAGGATAATCAATGTCATCACTGGAGGTCCAAGGTGGGCAGCGTTAATTTAACCAGATGTACTTACACCTGTCAGGATCCCACACAATACGAAAACATGTACACGCCCTGGTTGGAGAGCATACCCACACCAGCGCCCTCAACTGAGCACAGTTCTGAGTTTGATTACGAGGACGAATCGGCAGCAGGTGTTACGGAGAGTTTAAGATCACGTAGGAATGTGCCAGCAGTGGAGCAGTCTTCAGAACTCGGTGCAGCCGAAGTCTTAAGTTCCGAGGTGAAGTTAAGGCAAAAGAGAGCTCTCAAATCGGCTCCGCAAAAGGTGTATGTAGAGCCACCACACTTGTGTATGACGGGAAAGAATGAAAATGGCGACACTGTGGTGAAGCAGTGTCATGTTTATACCGACGATACCTCGAGCATTCTCGTGCACACCGTCATGAAGGCTGCCACAAATTTGGAAAATGACACGCACTCAGCGGAATGGTGCAATTATCCTTTGGGTAAGTTTCTTCATTTGTCAAGTACGGTTCGGCCCAATGAGACACGCAATTCAACGACAGAAATTTTTAACAAATTTTTTTGGGTGAATTGAATGTCTGCATGGCGGATTGAGACGCGTCGAAGAGTTTGATAAAATATTCATTGATCTTTTTTATATGTTCTCTAGAGGGTTTCCAATGCCAAATTCCCCTGCAACAAGCCAACTACATGATCCAGTTGAAGAACAACACCGAATGCAAACCCATGATTGAATGCCAGGTTATTGATCCGTATGACGGCAAAGGCAGCGTTTTGGCTGACAGCGAATGTGTCAAGATTGAAGGAGATTTGGACGCCACTCTGGCTGGTTACACCACAATACGCATTTTGGGTGACATATTCGCATTAGCCTGCTTGACTCTCTTGAATACGGCCATTGTGATCGCCGTACGTGAAACTTCCGAAGGCAGAGGAGAAATTTGCCGCCAATATGCTTGCGGTGCTGTGGGTTATGTCGTACTGTTCTGTTCGCTCGATCTGTTTTTCTTCGATGAGAAAGAGGGCCCAGAAGCCATGACCGTAGCCATGATATTAGTAATCGTCTGCTTTATTTTAGGCGCTTTAGTTTTATTGTTTGCCACACAAATGCCGTTGAGCCCACCGGAGTGGTGGTGGCATACCAAGACGGGCATGTTGGTGTATCCCATGTCCGCTATAAGAAAATATAATCTCGAAATAGTTTTTCTAACCTTTATGACCATTCTATTTGGCACCTACTGGGGCAGCATACACAGTTATTTGTACTGGAGCTATTGGGGTGAATATGCTGCCTACTTTGCGGGTTTGCTATTGATTTTGGTCATGTTCCTTAACGTTGATAAATTCATTGAATTTTGCGGCCATTCGAATATTTTCATTACGTGCTGTGCCATCTTCATTATGCGTTTCACTGCTTTGAGCCACAAGGAAACCGAATGGTTGACCAATGTTATGGAAATATTAGAACCGATTCATTTAGGCGTGATCTGGATAACGATTATTTTGTATATGCGTCATGTCATGCCCCGTAAATTTACCGCCTCCGGACAAGCTCTGGCAGTTATTGCCTTTTTCGGATTGGGCAAGGGTTTTGGTGCTTTAATCGGGCTGGTGCATGACGGCAAGAAGGGTGTACGCAGTGAGTGTGAATATGTTAAATTTGATTGGCTGGCGATTACTGCCTGCATTATTTCCGTCAGTTATTTCTTAATCTATAATGTAATATTGGCGCCACGCTGTGCCGCCAAGCCTGCCCATTTAACTGATGTAATGTCTGGTACAGGGTCTCAGAACTTTCCCAATGGTACTGGAGGAACTGCTGGCGCTGGCGGTAATGGCAGCGCAGGCACTGCCCATAACGGTGCCGCTGCTGCCAACGGCAATGGCAACAGCTATTCACCCTTAAGAATATATCACAATGAGAGGGGAAAGAAGGGCCAATTTAGGTATTAAATTTTTGTTTTTCAATTAATTTTTTTTTCTCAAACGCTAAACGAACGATTGCACTTTAACAATTCTTTTGCTTAATATATGTATGTATGAATGTAAATCAGAATAATAATACAACTTTATTATTGTTAAGCCTAATCAAAGGACAAAATTAAATAAACATTTTTTTAATACGGACGACAAGTTAGAACGCACTGCTTCATAAATGATTTAAATAGTTTTTATATGCTTCACTTGTTGTGATTTTTTCGAAAGTACTTTTTGGATGGTACTTTTTTAAAATGCAAAATTTCTTAAAGAAAATTAAATAAGTTTCTTAAAGAAACTTTTTCTAAAAATTAACTTTTTTTAATAGATACTTTAAGACAACTAAGTTTTTTTAAATTACTTTTTTAAAGGGTACTTTCTTCAAAAAAAAACGCCTTCACTAAAGGTACTTTTTTTCCAAAGACACTTTCAGTGAAAAATACTTTTTTTAAAAGTACTCCTTCTAAAGGTGCTGTTATTTTTTAAACTAATTTTATTTTAATTACTCTTTTAAACAGAACATTTTTTCAAAAGACACTTCATGTTACATTAAATTAATTAAAGTTACTTTAATTAGAAGATACTTTTTATAAAGGTACTTTTTCTAAAGGTACGTTTTCTGAAGGAACTTTTTATAAAGGTACTTATTATAAAGGTACTTTTTATAAAGGTACTATTTCTAAAATTACTTTTTCTAAAGATACTTTTTTAAAGTTTTTGTTTTGAAAAGCTAATTTTTTAACTGTATTTTTTTTTAAAGATACTTTTGTTAAAAGTTATTTTTTTAAGTTACTTTTTAAAATTAAATTTATTTCTAAAGACACTTATTCTAAAAATTAATGCTTTTTTAAAGGTGCTTTATGAATAGTAGTTTTCTTTAATTACCTTTTTAAAGGGTACTTTTCTGAAAAGACACTTTCATTAAAAAGTACTTTTTTTAAAGGTGATTTTTTCAAAAAAATTATTTTATTTAAATTACTTTTATGAACGATACTTTTTCAAAAGACACTTTCATTAAAAGCTACTTTTTTAAAGGTGCTTTTTCCACATGTACATTTTCTCAAAAAAATTATTTTATTAAAATTACTTTTATAAGCGGTACTTTTTCCAAAGAACACTTTAAGTAAACGTTACTTTCTTCACAAGAAATTTTATTAAAAGGTACTTTTTTAAAAGACACTGCGTAAAATTTACGTTCTTTTAAAGTAATTTCTGTTAAGTTAAGTTTTCAAAAAGCTGGATTTTTTAAGTGTTACTTTTTTTAAAAAATTAT
This sequence comes from Dexiosoma caninum, assembly GCA_963924685.1. NCBI lineage: Eukaryota > Metazoa > Arthropoda > Insecta > Diptera > Tachinidae > Dexiosoma > Dexiosoma caninum. The sequence continues at coordinate 32,131,601 of OZ004729.1, forward strand.
TTTTAAATTGCACTTTTTTAAAAGGTACTTTTTCTAAGGGTTTTTTTTCGGAAACCTATTTTTAAATTAAGAAATATTTATAACACTAATAATTAATAATTAGTGTTATTAATATAAAAAGAGGTGAAAAAACTAGAAAAATTATTAAGAAATATTTTTTATAAATAGGTTTTTTTGAAAAGTTAACGCTTTAAAAGTAATTTTTTATAAGTACTTTTATCACAGGGTACTTTCTTAAAACTCACTTCTCCTAAAAATAAATTTTTCAAAAGCAAATTTTTTTAAGTGGTACTTGTTCAAAAGGTACTTTTTTCGCCAAAAGGTATTTTTTTAAGGAAGGTATTTTTGGAAATTTTTTGTAATTTTTTTGCAATGTACTTTTATAAAAAGTATTTATTAGAAGGAAATTTTTTTTTCAAAGTCCTTGTTTGGAATATGTTTTTCAAAAGGTACGATGTTCTTTCAGCAAGGATACTTTTTTAGAAGTTACTAATTTAAAATGAAGTTTTTTCCATTGCTGTCTTAACATTAAATTCCAAAAAAAGACGTTTAAAAGAGCCATTTTCTGCGACTCTTTTTTTAAGGAAGTTATTGTGAAGAAAGCATATTGTTATTGAGTGACTCACGTATAAACCGCTGATATGTGGTTATAAAAGGTTTGCGCTTAAGCTTGTACAAGACCCCATTTACAAGACAAATTTTTATTATTCTCAAGCCGACTTTAATTGAAAGAACTTTTCGGAAACTATAATTTTTATTTTTTTTTTTTTTGCAACCTAAAATATATATTGTTTGTACTCTTATTATTATTTATAAATATTTTGTATTGTTATTTTTTATACACATATAAACTTAATTTTATTACAACAAAATGAAAAGTATTTAATTAAAAAAAAAAAAAAAGTAAAGCACATGCTAAAAGCCGAAAACAGAAATGAAAAAAAAAATTTTTCTAACTAAAAATTATTATTACAGTTTTTCGTGTTAATTATTGTAATAATTTACAAATTAATTTCGACATTAGTTTTGGCGTAGGTAGAAAAGCCACACACACCCTCCCTCATGTGGAATTTCAAACACTATTCCTTCTTTTTTCTTGTAATAAAAGAAAGCTGGGGCAAAAGTGTTCCTTCCATCTCTTTGTGTTCGAATAGTCTGCCATTTTGATTTATTGTTCTCTTTTGTTTTTAATTTATTTTTCCTTTTTCAATAAATTTTAAGGCAAACAAAGTAAGATACATATAAGAAAATAAATTTTAAGAAATAATTCTGACAACTATTTTTGTAAGCAAATTTAACCATTCAAATAACAAATCAATAAAAAAAAACAAAACTAAAAAATAAAGTAAAAAAAACGAATATATATATTTTGAAAATTTGCAACTAAAAATCAAAACAACCTGCTATATGTGTGTTTCATAAATTAAAAATAAAAAAAATATATATTGTATATACAAGCATATACTACATAAATAAATAAATATATATATATTAACTATACTATAAATATATATATATATATATACAAAGAAACTTAATTGTTAAGCTCATTTTAAATTGCAATAAATTTTAAAAATAAATCTTAAAACAAAAATGTACGGTGGGCTGGAGCTTTTAATAAATGTCCAGATGCAGTTCATACAGCGCACCAGGCTGCATTTCTAATAAAATGTGTTTATATTTTTGGCCTTCGATGACAAACATTGAAATGTAATTTAACTGACTGTTCATAGAAGCCGAATGAAAATAATCGTTTGCCATTTATATTGAAAACAACAATAAAAAAACGCAAATTGTTTTCAATATAAATTGAACACGACAAAATTTCTTTAATATTTAATAATAAATCTTTAAAATTCTAGAAAAAAAATAAAAAAAAAACTATTACAAATTAGTTACTTTTTTAACTGGAAATACAAAAATCGAAAAATTTTCCGTTACTGAATAAACAACGTTGAAAAACGTAGCTACGATCGTAATGCAGAAGACATACAATCGAAATAGAAATCGAAATGCCACAGGGAACGGAACACAGAATCCAAAAGTTGCAAAACGAACGGAGTTAATTTCGATTCGAATGGAAATGCAGAATAGGACTGAATGTTCAAAGAAAAAGTATTGATCTCATATCGATTACCATGAAACGTCGTCAGGATTCCAAAACGGTGTAGCAATATCATTCGAGATATCATTGATACAAATAACAAAAGAGAATCCGGTCTAAAGCCGTGTGTCCGCTAGCAAGTCACTTGCGGAAGAACTTCTGCAAGTATTTGCTGAAGTGTTTCCACTCAAACCGAAACTTGCGGAAGTCTGCTTCCAGCAGTAGTTTGTAGTAGTTCTCACGACGAACTTGCTGCAAGAAATTGCAGACGTGTTTCCACACAATGTGAGTACAGCGTGATGCAGTAGTTTGCTTTTTTTACGAATGACAGTATAAAAATGTCAATGTGTCAAAATAAGATTGGCAGCTGCCATCGCAGCATATTTAATTAAAAAGAAACAAATTAAAAAAAAAAAACAAAAAGAAGTGTTTGGGTGAGAAATTGGGTGCTGCGGCGCGTAGATTTAAGTTTACAAAATACATTACTTGAAGAATTGCGGACCGAAGACTCCATGCAGCTGAAAAATTTCCTGAGAATGTCTAATGATGATTTTGAATACATTTTATCTTTAACCTTTGACCTCTTCTTCGGGTGCGTCTATATCATTGGCTATTGCCTTTAAAGCATTTTGTTTTTTTAATTTTATTCTTATAGTCTTTTGAGGACGTGTCCCATAATTCAGGATAAATTTCTTGTTTTTCAATTACCAAATGTGTTTTTTCACTACTCCAAACGAATTTATTTTTGTCCATTTTTATAAATTTTGAAAAGAACTCAAAAAAAAAAACACAAAACAAAACTGAAAACAGAAGAGAATACCACAAACCGTTTACTCACGTATACCCGACTTCTTCAGCAAGTCTTCAAAACACTTGTAGTTCACAGCAAGTCGTTCAAGTTACATACTTCCAGCAAGCAACAAACACGTGTTTCCACATAATTGCTGCAAGTAACTTCTGTAAGTCACCGTCCATATTGTGAAGCATATGCTGCAAAAGTTTTTTGAATTCTCTTTTGAAACTGCAGCCGTGTCCATACATGAATCTTTTGCTTCATGTTTAGTATTTTTTATTCCTCCCTTCTATCTTTTTTTAATTTTTTTTGACATTTCTCAATACCGAATGTAAATATAAAATAACTACCCTGTGATAGAAGGTGTGAATATTTTTTTTGGATAGACATTTGAAGCACAAGGTATAATTTGAAGCAAAATGGACGCTAAGAAGAAAAATTTTATAATAATTTTTATATAATTTTATATTTTTTTTTAAATTTTTGATTATATTTCACAAAAAATTAACAATAAAAACAGGGTAGCTATTATTATGATAGATGTTAACAGTATACCAAACGAAAAGAAATAAAATTAAACGTCAAATACACCTCATGTCAAAAGATGCAAATAAGAAATACAGCAAAAACTGCATGTATGTACATGAAACAGAGTACCTAGTTCCACTCCTCTTCCCCTTCTCATCAACAAACTCAAAAGTTTTGCAGCATATGCTTCACAGTATGGACGGGGACTAAGCCGTGACTTCTGGAAGTCGACTTCTAATACGTGTTTACACGACAAAAACTTCTGGAAGTCACTTCTGGAAGCAACTTCCGCAAGAAAACTTGGTAGTAGAGACACGGCTTAAGACAGAGCTTTTAAGAACACCAGATATAAGAGGAAGTAATTTTTGTAAATTAATGTAAAGTAAAATTGAAAGCGATCAGATAAATAGAAGCAGATTAACTTGCAAACAGTTCCCGGAAAATTATTCAAGAGTTGTAACATCATCACTGAGATCAATTAATAGGGAAGTAGTGTTATGGCCACGACTGTCTATTTGTATTTTAAAAATTTATTATTTTTAACAATTTCCTTATTAAACTGTTTCGTCATCTTGTAACTCTATTACGAATAAGTATGTCCGGAAGTCTGCAATTGTTCTTTTGCATTTTAATGACTTTTACAACAATTCTTTTTACAGGCAATTAAATCAAATTTGGGCAAATACTTATTAACAAATTAATATTTAAATTTCCAATCATTAACCCAATGCGCATTTATTTAATCGAATCCCTGTATGGCGATGTAACAAGAAAAGCAAACGAAAGAACAAAAAAATAGTACGTGCCAATAATGAACTCCTTTGCCCTCTTGTCCCATAAATATATTTTAAAATACCAAGTAAATAGAAATATGAACAGAAAAAAAAGAAATAACGTTGAGCAAATGCAAATGCAAATCGGAAATTGGAAATAATCGCGACGTGTTTAATTTTTATTACATCAATTTTAATTTCGTATAAAAAGTTTTGTAATTGATCGACTGTTTAAATGAGTTGCTTGATTAGTTTTCCAAGTGCCAAACTATCAAATATGACACAAAATAAGTGATATGCATGAATAGTGAAAAGTCATTTACGTGACTACAATTTTATTAAAATTTAGAGGCCTTGCTATGCGGAATGCGCTATTAGACGATTTTTTGATGCATTGGGGGGATTCAATTCCTGCTGAAAACTTTATTATAACTTTTTCATACAACACAGCTATTGTTTTTCCTTCTGAGCATTACGTTGCTTTGTGGCATTACCCTCGAGTTGTTTCTAGTTAAAAAACATGCTACACACATATCGTCACCTGATATGCAAAAGGGCGTAAAAAAAAAAAAAATTGTTTTTAACGGATATTGGCACACGTCCTCAAAAATTTCTTAACTTTTTATTTTCAAAACTAACGTCTATTAAAGAAATTCAAAAGCTCGTAACAGCAGTTGATTGTTTCTCACAATCGAAAAATGTACCAAAGATTAGAAAAAAAATTAAGTATGCAGTACTTTTCTGTGTGTGGAAAAATAAAATCATTTTTTTATTTGGATGATTTTGCGAAAATATCATGCTTGTAATCACAATACTTTTCATTTTATTAAGTTTTTTGTCACTCCAATAAAATGTTTAAAAGTAAGATAGGCGCTTTTGCATTTTAGGTGACGATATACAGATATATTGGGTTACATTATGCAGGCTGCAGACTATGCAACAAGTTTGTCATTCATGTTGCATATTTTGACGCAAACACTACAACAAATAAACCATAAATGCAACTTCACTTCTTAAATTGAATATCGCTGCAGAAACACGGTTAAAAAATATACAACTTTACAGCTTGTGGTGGTGTTTCCACTGAAATGAATCAGTAAAAAATACTAAAGAACAATTCACAGTGTACAACCAGAAAATATCAAAATATTTTCATGTTTCTGAAACCTCGAATGGAACACAATTTGAAATCAAGAACATGACGACAGACAATGCAAGCTTCGTTGCATAACCATGTTGCCTCTGCCTGTAACCACCATAACGCTTTTAAATAATTCGTGACTACAACATGTTTTTCATCATATACAAATGAAATAATATAACTTCAGTCTATTGCCGATAATTCGAAATTTAAGGGCCCAGAGAAAAAGTTCAAATAATCAAGAGTTTATATTAATAAGTTTTATTGAAAGCAAAGCGCATTGTAATGGCATTGCTAGACTAAAGTAAACAATGTAATTATTCACTTGTATTAAAAGCACGTTGGCAATCAAAATACAAGTTCATATAATAGAACGCCCGCGAGCAAAATGAAACCCCCAGGCATAGAGCAATGAATATACGTAAAATAAACTCTTATATACTTTGCTTTTCATATTATAGAACATATTGCTAGTCGCAATACTAGACCCTGTATTCGGTTCGAGTTTCACTTCATAATATTGTCAGACAAAATTCAGCATTTTAGTGGTCTTTTTTTTTAATTGAGGATACTACTGGCTCAAGAAACGTACGCACTCGCCTTGGAAAAATAGTCTCAGTTTCATTACCATACGAAAAAAACTATGCATTTAAAAAAAAATTAAAATAAAAAAATTTGGAAATTTTTAAATACAAAAAGTAAATACATACATACATACATATGTATTCACATATATATTCTAAACTAAAATTAAACAAGAGCCTATTAATATATTAAAATAAAGCTAATAGTTCTTCCCGAAGTGAGATAGCAAATCAAACTTCATCTTCGTTTAACAGCATATTTGGTATGCCATCAGTAATTGGGAATAGGCGGCCAGTTTCAGGACATTCTAATTGACCTTCCAAAATATCAATTTCTAACAATAAATGATGTAGTTTTTGCAAAAGTTCTTCATTATCACCAACATTGGCAGGTTGTTCAGGCGGTATAACATCTGCCATTTCAACCTTCAAAAATTTTAAAAATACATTTATATTTAAAAAACAAAATATTAGTCCTATAAATTTACCATTTGCGCAGCAGAATGCACCGCAGACCAATCTAGTTTAGGCAAAAGTCTTTCTATAAAGTTAGGATTAAATTCAGCTTCCACTACATCCTTTTTGGCAATCTTTTGGGCGAAAGTATGAAGTTACTGTTTGAATAATGTGGCTTTGTTTTTGCACTTACCGTTAGTTTTAATGGATATCCTACTTTGACACCTTTAATAGCTTTAGATGTTAGAAAATTATAGGTACTTAATTTCATTTTTATTTAATAAAATCCAAAAATCCTACAAACAATAAAAATATAACTTTTCTCAAGCACGTTGTTGTGTAGAAGAAAAAATAAACAATTGCACGGTTGCCAATATATAGTACCAATAAATTTATTTGCGGTGTAGCAACGGCCTGAAATAATGTAGAAAGTACTGTATAACCAATGTACATTTAATAAGTAAATCTACAACAAAACAACAATACCAAAAATAACGGTCATTTTGTTGGTGTAAAACGCAATGAAAATGTCAATAACAGTGACTACAAAAGCACAAAAAAAATTTTTGTTTACGTATGGATTAATTTCTTTTGCACTGCTGTCTCAAAGGTAATACCTAGTATAGCAAGAAAAACATAAATTTGTTTTATGTATGCCTTAATTGCTTTTCCACCGCTATCTCAAAATAAAAAAATGTGTAAAATTGTTATTTGCGCGCTCATTATATTAAACAAATGAGTAAAAATTATATTACTGGGGATAAAATGTGAACAAATGACGAGGAAGAGGAGAGTGTCGCTGTCATTTCTTCTGCGAGCGGCCTGCAGCCGGGTACTAGTTCCTTCTTCTTCTGCATCACAGGGACCATGAATTGAACCCAAGTGGGCTGGGCTCTTTATTTTCAGCGGCAATCTGCCTACCTAACCTAAATGTATACAAATTTTGACATTCATGTTGTAAAAACATAACCCAACAAAAAAATAACCTAACATACTATGTGTATAATTAAATATTCATTACAGAACAGAAAAAAAATGTTAACCCTATGTTCGCCTTCTTCGACAATCCCTTGCTATAATAGTATTTTATGTTTAACCCTCTAGTGCGCCGTGATGCAAATTTGAATCATACCGAAAATCTCTGCGTAGTTTCAAAATTTTAAAACAGTTTTGTGCAAATGTTCGTTATATGTTGTCTCTATTTAATAGACGTCGTTTTCTCTGCTTTTGAAGTACCGTTATAGCAGCATTGAATTATTGTGCAATTTTGAAGTGTCTGCTTGGTAAAATTTCATAAAAAATGAACGTAATTAAAATGTTATCTTTTTTTTTTTTAATGTAAAATTTCATAAACAATAAATAAATAATACGTGCTAAATGCGCAATGATGCAAATTTGCATCAAAGTATTTTACGCCTCCTGCGCCCTTATAAACGAAAATTATTCGAACTGCTAGAAGAAAAGTTTGTTTTTTAACCATTTCCTTTCGTTTAAGTAGTATTTTATTTAATTTGGTTTCCTTGCGCACTAGAGGGTTAAATACTTTGGGTTTGGCTTGTGTTACATAAAAACTATAAAAGAAATAAACGCCCTCCTTCGTCGGTATTGTGTACCACCGGCGAAGTAAAATAATAATAAAAATGGCTACTAAAGAAGCTTCAGCACTGCTACGAGTATAAACAAAGAACGTGCGAAAGCAGAGCTGCAAAAATAATTAATTAAGCTTGACCTCCTGTCGTTTCTCCTACTATCCCTTTCCTATAGTTCCAGCACAATGCTTCGCATGTGTAGGAGTCATCTCCTGAGTGCTGGTCCTAGATAAAAAAAAAAAAAAAAAAAAAAAAAAAAAAAATATAAGGCTGTGAAAGTGGTATTTTTTTCAAAAAAAAAATTCGTTTACGTATATTACCTTTTGTAAATTTGTCTACAAAAAGAATTTTGTTTTCATTGTTTACAGCGTTTTTCTTTGATACGAAAGTCAGCAACACTGCTTGGTAAAATTCTTTCTGATTGACTAGCCATCTGACGTTTTAATTTATTTATTTTTTGTGTAGTGTTTAATTTATGTATTGAAATCTTGATTTTTTAAACAATCTGTTCGTAATTTATATAAAACAATTGCACAAAATTCTTCGAGTTTTAAAATAATAAGAATTATAGAATTGTTTAGATTATAATTTCCCGTAAGAAGTGATTTCATTTAAAATTGTTTAGCGAAAATGGAAGATATATTCCATTGGTGCCGTGAAGGCAATTCCATACAAGTTCGTTTATGGTTGGATGAAGTGGAGCATGATATGAATTTGGGGTAAATTTATTGACGAAAAGACTTTAAAATCGCAATAATAGTTTATTAAAGCTGTTAAACTAACTTTGCAGTAAATGTATGCAGTATGCAATGCAAATTTTGTGTGAATGTACTATATGACGTCATGGTGTATTTTTAAGAAAATTTTATTAATGAAAGCAACAGAAAAATTATATTTGAATACAATACAAAATAACACCTACATTTTTTGTATTTACAAGACAAATCTTGTGTATGTTTAAGCAACAGAGAGTGAGAGATGGTATTAAAACAATTGAAGAGAGAAATGTAAACAAAACAAAAGTGTTGTCGAGAGTTTTCAGAGACACTGTTTTTATATTTTGCTATTCCTCTATAGACATTTTAACTATATATAAAAGGTGGGGCTAGCAGATCTCTTTTTTTGAACCGATTTTATATGTGAATGTTTCAGATTGACACCTACTCCGCTTTTTTTATTTACAAGACTAATCAAAGAGTTATATCTAGTACTAAAATTTGGCATGTTTTGTAGAAATCGTCTTTCCACGATGGGTACACTGAGGTTGATAATTTCAAGCACAAAAGGGACAGTTAATTCTTTGCCTGTGATAGAAACCCCTCCTCTGAATGCCATACAATTAAAAAAAGGAGTGCTTCCCTTTTTAAATACTTTAGCTCGGAATTTTTTAGCGTACCTCCGTAGCCCACTGAGTGAGCTTTAAACTATCAATCTGGAGGTTGCGTGTTCCATTCCAGCCTACACTTTTTTTAAGTGTTTTCTGCAAAAAAGCAAAGAAGCTTCGCAGATTGTGTATGTTAAAAAAAATATATTGAATTTTATTTAAATTTTTAGTGATGATCACGGCTTCAGCCCTTTGCACTGGTGTGCCAAAGAAGGACATGCAAAATTAGTCGAAACATTGTTACAAAGAGGAGCTCGAGTTAATGCCACCAATATGGGTGATGACATCCCTTTACATTTGGCAGCAGCTCATGGACATCGTGATGTAGTTCAAATGGTATTTATTAAATTTTGTTAAGCATATTTTTTTTTGTAATTAAACTTTTTTAATCTCTTCTTTTTCTTTCCAGCTACTTAAGGAACGTTCTGATGTTAATGCTGTTAATGAGCATGGTAATACCCCATTGCATTACGCCTGCTTTTGGGGTTACGATATGATTTGTGAGGATTTAGTTAATGCTGGTGCATGTGTCACGATAGCCAATAAAGACGACGATACACCGTTGGATAAGGCCAAGCCAGGTTTGGGCAAACGTTTACAAGATTTGGCAGAACGCAATGGCCAAGAAATGAAAAAGATTAGTTTCAAAGAACAGAGTTGGTTGGGCTTTAAGACACGTTCTCGAGATGCTACTTTGTCCCGATTTAAAGGCATTAGTATGGGCGATTTGGATTTGCATACCAAATTGGCGGTAACACCGTCGGGTGAGACCTGGCGCGGTAGATGGCAAAAGAATGATGTCATAGCAAAAATTTTGGCCGTCAGACAGTGTACATCGAGAATATCGAGAGATTTCAATGAGGAATTTCCCAAATTGCGAATCTTTTCACATCCAAATATATTGCCCATAATCGGGGCAAGCAACTCGCCGCCAAATTTGGTGGTTATAAGTCAGGTGGGCGGAAAGTCTTCATTTAAAAAATCTAATGTAAACATATTTGCAATATGTTGTTTTTAATTTCAGTTTATGCCTAGAGGTTCTTTATTCAATTTACTACACGGCGCTACTGGGGTGGTTGTGGATACTTCGCAGGCTGTTCGATTTGCTTTGGATATTGCTAGAGGTATGGCTTATTTACACTCTTTGGAAAGAATAATACCTACGTATCATTTAAACAGCCATCATGTCATGGTAATTTACTCGATTACTTTTGTTGTGGTGTAGCAAATTAATATTCGTTTTATTTTATAGATCGATGAAGATCTAACGGCACGCATTAATATGGGCGATGCCAAGTTCTCTTTTCAAGAAAAGGGACGCATTTATCAACCTGCCTGGATGTCGCCAGAGTCCTTGCAACGTAAACCCAGCGATCTTAATTGGGAGGCCAGTGATATGTGGAGTTTTGCAGTTCTACTGTGGGAATTGACGACACGCGAAATTCCCTTTGCCGAATGGTCACCCATGGAGTGTGGCATGAAAATAGCTTTAGAAGGCTTAAGAGTAAAAATTCCGCCCGGCACTTCACCCCATATGGTGAAATTAATAAATATTTGCATGAACGAAGATCCCGGTAAAAGGCCCAAATTTGACATGGTCGTGCCTATATTGGAGAAAATGAAACGTTGATTAAATTGAATAATTTTTTTCTTAAATATTTTTAATATTCTCTCGTTAAAAGAAAATCGCCTTTTTCATGTGTCGGAAAATCTGCCAAAATAATTGTAGTTTTTAAGCCTAAAAAGTGCCTTAACAGCCTTTTATTGATTTTAAATTTAATTAAATGTTTGTATGTACTTGTTATTCAAGGAATTTGAAACTAAAAATAAAAAAAAAAAACTAACTTTAGTTTATTCTAAGTTGCTCGTTTAATATTTTCTGCCTACTAATGTAAACAAAAAACTAGACAATTTTTGTTTTCTAATACTGCTAATAAGTGTATTTTTTTTAAATTCTATTTAATTTATATAATTTAATTTATACCGTACAATTTGTAGAAAAATTTTGAAAAACTTTTTATTGAATAAAAAACGAATTTTATATGCAAAATATACATAATTATTTTCAAACCGTATAATCGCAGTGTGCTGTTTTAACTATACCCGAATCACGTGACTATATTTGCTTTCTTTTTTTTAACGTATGCATAGGGACTCCCCTATGACTAGGCAAAGACACTTCCGGTATGCAATTCTTTTGTTTTTATTTTAAAGGAATCTCCCCCTTTTTTTTTTGTGTGTATGTCTGCATTTGCTTATGGCTTCTCTTTCTGTGCTGTTTCCATTTATATTTCGTGTTTAAACGAACGAGTGTGGGAATTTGTGTTAAGGGTGTTTCTTCTATTAAGTTTGCGTATGTGCTGCTTTTGTTGAAAAATGAGCACAATGCCCCTGACCTACTTTGTTCCAATGAGAGTCGGGGTAGCTGAAGACTCCTAATAAAAAACGCACTATAAAAACAATACAATTTTGTTGTCCTAAGAGTGTGAACAAAAGAGACTCCGATTGGCAATTTTAAAGAGAGTGGATTTGTTTGAAAAAAGTTTTGCGGGAAATCTTTAAGAGTAACATAGTGGCATATTTATGTATAAGACAGAAGAAAAACTAAAATGAAAAATTTTGTGTTTGATACAAAAATTAATTTTACCCACTGATTTCTGAAAACTTTTCATTTGGTAAATTATTAAATTAAATGAGGGCATACAAATTTGAAATAATATTTTATTTATTTTTTTTATTTATTTAGTTCAATAAATTCATTCAGCCCAAGGGGCCTTATATGATTAATACAGATGGAAAATGTATTATAATATAACAGTAGTAATTATTAATAATAATTAAAAAATTAATAATTAATTCTTTAAAGAACAGTGGAAGATGGGAGGGAACATATAAAGGGTGATTTTTTTAGCAACTATCTTTTTGGCGGCTCAGGTGTTTTCGTGTAGCATGCTCAGTTTGGTATACTAATATTAAACCATTAACCAAACGAACAACACTTGCAATTTATTGAATTTTAGTATCAAAATTCATGCTCAGTTAATAAAGTGCATCGTGCACTTTTTCCATTTTATTTTCAGTTTGAGCAACCTTCTGAGGCGGTTATTCGGAATCTTGTGACTAAATTTCGCACCAAATTTACATTATTGAACATTAAACTACCAACACGCACACGTAGAGTGCATGGCATAGCCGGTTGGCGGATTCACTGCTGCAAGCGTGATAGGGAGGATGCTTGATTGCGAGGGCAATTGTAAAGCTGTGGCGCAATACGTAGGGTATGTTTCACGGAGAAAAAAAGAGTCACCTCTGATGGGTACCAGGGAGTACAGGCTGGTGCCGTGGTGTCGGCTACAAACTTGGCGAATCCAAACGTGGGTGAGTAAGGGGCGGTCCTGATTGCGACACCGCTCTTTGCCCTTCCGAAGTAATGTGGAAAGCTGTCCCGGAAAGGAATCTCCCCAGCAAAGGAGCAAGGAATGTTTTAATGGTAACGCCACCCGACGCAGATGACGACGATCTCTGTAACTGCGAAGGCATTTTCAAAACTACTTCACACGCAAAAAAAAAATACTTAGATTGCGCACAGAGGAAAATATAGCAGCTGTATCCACCAGTGTTGTTGATGTCCGTGACTTATCGATTCGGCACCGTTCGCAGCAATTGGTGCTCTGTTACTCCACTACGTGGAAAATTTTGCAAAGGATTTTGGTATAAAACTAAATGCCAGACAACACGCGAAACAATGGTCCAATTGGGAGACGAGTTCGGTGAACAGTTTTTTTCACGTTTGGGAACGGCCAATTGGCAGCATAGATCAGGAGATTTAACGACTTTAGACTATTTTTGGTGAGGCTATGTTAAGGCTTATGTCTATAGGCACAATGCCGCAGCGCTTGCCGCACTGGAAGCCAAAATTGAAGAATTTATTCGTGAAACATTTTGGAGAGTGTATGTCAACATTTATAAGAAGTCGTCTTTAAACATTGAATTACATAGATCGTACTATCGGCTGAAATAAAGATTTCATACATTTCAATACAATTGAAATCGGATAAATTGGCAAGACGGTGATTGTGTACATATAATTTCATGTAGGGTGACAATTTAGAAAAAAGCATTTGAGGAAGTTAAGGCAATAATTGGAAACATAGCAAATATTTTAAGACTGAAATAATATCTGACAATTTGTTTACATATTAAATCGACACGCCTCAAGTTGAAGGCAGAAGTACCACTAAATATGCTCAGGCAGTAGCGAATATGTGACATACATATGTACACGACGTCGCACAGCGACAGTTAAGACATAATTTGCAGTGTATAGCCACAGATTCCTATTAGCCTATGGTATAGCCCTCTAAAGGGACAGTTTTTTTTTTATAGCAACATCATTAATGTGACATTCAAATTACAGTTTACTACCAATAATATAATATAATATTTTAAAAATTATTTCGAATTTAAACTTACTTGAATAATATATTCCAGCGTCCAGTACCTCCCGACTCTACGGTATTGAACATTGCAACCAATTACAATAATTTACATACATATATTTTTATAATAATTTTCAACACAAAAATTTTTTTCACATCACTTTTTTTTTTAAATAATAAACAACCAGGTCATTGTGTAATAAATAGACTTTACATATTTACATATTTAAGGAACACAAAATGAAAAAATTACACTAACAGATTCTTGCTGTATTTTTTACTACTCAATAAGAGTTACCAATCATGATGCAATTAATAAGGAGGCAGCACTAAAGCTTTAACAGACGTTTACGTGTTTGTGCATGTTGACATAAAATTTCAGAAAAATATTTTCATTCCCAATATTTAAGCGAAAATAACTGGGGTATTCACGGCGTAGTCAGAAAATCATTTAAAATAATACCATCAAAAAACTCATTCAGCTGTTAAGAAAAAAAAACACTTCTTAATGTTTGATATCAAAATCCTAAAGACAAGTGACGAAACTATAATAATAGTGAATAAGAACTTAAATGTAAATTTTGTAACGATTACTTTTCCAATGAAAATTATAAAATTGTTCTTATGGCAGACGAAATTTATGGAAACATACATTACATATTTTGGGGTTTTCTTTCTTTCTTTTTAGAAAAATGTAATTTAATGTAAAAGTATAAAAGTGTGAACAAATTTTAAAACAATTGTTTATTCTTTACCCCACACTACCTTCAGGGAAGTATTGCGAATTTTAAGAAAAGTACTTGCATGTGTAAATGCAGTGCTAAATAACGCAACTGTGTAAATGGGAGTATACAGATGTATATGGATGTATGTACATTCATATGCACTTCCACAATATCAGTTTAAGGCAAAAAAAAAAAACAATTAAAAACAAGAAGAAGTTTAACTGCATACGAAATGAGTTTGTTAAACAACCAAACCAATTGATTTCCCATACAAAAGATCTACATAAACGCTTCCCTTCATAAAACAAGACAATCAACACCAACACAAATCTCAACATGGCATCATAAAAATGTTACTAAATAGAACAATTTGCACAAAAGCAGAAAATAAGAGAGAACGTTCTTAATGTATCGAAATTCATCAAAACATGCTGGGATAGCATCGCGAGGCAGAAACGCCTATGAAATACATAACCTACATGCCGTCTTAGATGCTGATCCATCTATATTTTTGCGAGGCCGAAATCCCTTCTCAACTCCCGTTTCGCCTAATTTTAAAACTATTAAAACCTATCGGTCTTTCCATATACAGATCTTTCTATCTATTTCATCATTTTCTAGTCCATATGTCCGTTGGAATGCTTAATCGTGCATTTTTCCATTAGAAGTTTAAAAATCGAATGTATGGTCGCGGGCATTAGCTCTTACAACATGCCAGCAAAACCCATTCATAACATTAGTAGAAAATTTTTCTTAATACTTTTTTTAACCTTTTTTATTATTTGAACACTGTATTTCTTTAAGCTTTAAGGTTTTTTCTCTTTATATTTTTATTCATAAAAATTTCCTGAAGATGTTAACTGAAGGTTAGCGAAATATCGAGAATATATATAGAAATATTAAATATAAAGAGAAAAAACATTAAAGCTTAAAAAATAGATTGTTCAAATTAGTAGAAAATTGCACACAGTGGCCAACTGAAGAAAATGGAAAAATCTAACGGCCACAATAAAATTCCATTACAGAAAGTCTTGCCGTAATACGAGCAGATACAAACAAATACCCAGAAGTTCAATTTGAAAACAAAAATTGTCAAACAACATAAAACACACAATGTGTGAAAACTTTAACAAGGTGACATCATAGAACGCCATTCTTTACAAAAACAATAACAAAAGTACCAAAAACGCATTCATGAAAGAGTTCTTTCACTGCAGTTGTGCTTAAACGAAAACAGCTGTGCTTAAGCTACCATCAACTTAAATGCACCCTCCTTGAAATACAACTCTTGTCGAAATGGCGGGAAATGGATAACGAAACAAGAAAAAAATTTAGAAAAACCTTCGTCAAGTTGGAATTTTTCGCACAATTTTTTTTAGGCTAAATACTCACTGTTTTACAACAATTTCTGTTAATTAAGTAAATCAATTCAATTATTTATCACTTATTGAACGCGTTTAACACACTTTAACGTTTGTTTCTAATAGATTTACCGTTTTTATTTGAAACCGAAATAACGAGCCACCAGCGCACATCCAACTGCCACAAACTCTCCCAATAAACTAACTCAACCAGTGATGGTATTCTGAAGTTTTGATTTCATGCCAAGTTTGCATCGAAAACGGGCCGAAATGGCTTAAATGGTGCCAAAATTTTATTTTACACAGAAAAGTTATCAGTTTCGTATTTACCCAATTTATATTATACTTTATTTTATGATAATACTTTAATTTTATTATAATACTTAGAAAAACGCAAAAAGCAGGTTTTTTATTTTTATTTAATATGCGAATTGCGCATTTTTAAAGTGCAGTAATATAACATATCTCTTTCTAGGCTACGGAGGCACCGAATATTGCAAGTTCATGTGTTCTGTCTATTACAATTTGTCGGAACAAATTAGCGTTTTGGGGAACTTTTACAAAATCTTGTCGCTAACATTTATTTATCTCTTTTTAAAGGTAATCGATTTTCTTCGGTAAATATACGGACGGGTCTTGGCGGCCAAATTACCATTGGTTCTCATTTCTGCCACTAAATTTTTAACCAGTATTTCCAAATTATAAAGACGCAAATACGAAAAGACCACAATATTAGTGAAAAGAATTTAAAGTACTGAAAAAGGGTCAAGAAGTCGAAAAGGGTACCATGGTGCCATATAATATGAAGTAGTGTCAAAAATGGTACAATTGTGCCACATTTACCATCACTGCACGAAACTAAGTAAAAGCTTTATTCAAAATGCAACCTTTCTTAACGAAAGACAAAGGGAGTTGCCGCTGCCGTCAACTTTTTGAGGTACCTGCCGAGGGGCAACTAGTGCGTTTTGTGCTAGTTTATCAGTTTAGGTGTTCTAGGTTGCATTCCTAGCAGAGACTCTGTTCGGTAGAACACATAAACGTTTTTTTTTTTAACAGGTATCACAAAGGAACCATAATAAATTGTAACCAAGTGGGATGGCTTATTTACCTTCCCATCCAGGAACATGCCAAACTAACCTACAGAGGAGTTCCAAATCAATCACCGAAATATACACCGGAACAAGTTCAATAGGAGTCAGAAGGTGTGTACTGTTCAAAATGTACGCAGTTTCATATGAATCTTAGAAGTATTTGAGTGATGGTAAATTATCAGAGGCCTGTCAATACGATGGATACCAATAATCACCTTTTGTTTTTGAGAGTAAACGATGTTGTACAATAAAAATGAACATGATAAATTACAATAGAATAGAGAAGATCTTTCATCTTTTGAATTCGGTTCAACATCGGCCATCAGTGTATATACAGTGCCAGCTCGCTAATCCGAAGGTGTGTATTCCGAATTATCCAGTAATCCGAATTGAATTTATAACGTATTACGTACTCTACAGTCCGCATTGGTTGCAAGCTCGCTAAACCGATTTGTTACTTTTTTTTATTCTCTGCTTTTTTTATTATTGTGTATGTTTTTTTAAAACTAAAGGGACATCATTGACATGCAGAGCCTTCTATGATTGATAATGTACATACATATATAATATTCATAAGTACATAAGTGTGTATGTTTTATGTCTTGTTGCAAATAGTTTAGTTATTGAATGGTATTAGTTGCATATTCATTCACAGAGGTGGGCTTCAGAGGATAACATCCCACTAACATTGTTACAACAAGAATTGCCTGAGAATGATTGTGTTGGAGAAACAGGAGAATTTCGCACAATAACCAACTTATTTCACCGCAATAATGACGTGCGAATTACTGAAGATGAGATTCTTAGCTGGGTTATTAACTGTGATAATACTTCGTGTCGTAGTTGAGAAACAGACACAGAAAATGTAGAATCAGAGCCTATAATTATGAAACACGTTAAAAATCGTGAAGTTGTGCAGGCCTTAAATACTTCAAAGATTAGGCAAAGGAACAGATTACATATTGATGCTAAAGGAATTGCGAAATAAAGCTTGGAAAGTATGTGCACTGAAAGAGCAGCAAACCTACATCACAAATTATGTTTAAAAAAACTTAATATTTAAAAAAGCTTTAGTTTTTTCATTCTTGTTTAATAAAAATAAAATAAATTTGTTTGACATTCTGGCTTGTGTTTTATTTGCGAATATAGTGAATTATATTACATAATAACAGCACATACAGTAATCCGAATCAAGGTCTGCAATCATTAATTCGGATTAGCGAGCTGGCACTGTACCATTATTGGGGTTTGTATTCTTAGAATCGAATAGAATTAGAAACTATAAAAAATTAGGATAATGCAACCCAATGATATATTAGATCCCCTGCGAGATATCAGAGCACCTCATACAGACCTGGCCGCCTGAGGAATGTCAGGATTTCTATCGGTTACAGCATTGACAGTTTCCAATCCTCAAATAGATGAATGCCCAATTGATCGTTTCTTCCGTGGCCGAAAGTTTCACAGTCCCCCAGAATGTGTTGCGGTGTCTAAATATTTGTATTCTTAGATACTGATATTATGAAACCTTTCTTAATTGGCTTCATCCTAGGCGACAGCGGCAACTCCCTTTGTCTTTCGTTAAGAAAGGTTGCATTTTGAATAAAGCTTTTACTTAGTTTCGTGCAGTGATGGTAAATGTGGCACAATTGAACCATTTTTGGCAGTAATTCATATTATGTGGTACCATGGCACCCCCTTCCATTTGTTGGCCCTTTTTTAGTACAATAAATTCTTTTTAATAAAATTGATATATTTTCGGAACTGCTTCATGTACAATTTAGAAAAACTGGTTGCAAATTTAGTGGCAGAACACAATTTGCCATCTTAAATAAAAGACCGTCTTAGCATGTTGCTCTAAAATGGCATTACTGACTCCAACATCGTAAAGAAAAATTCTATAAACGGCAAAAGTGTTACAATAATGGTTGAAAATTGAACTGGTTCTTCAAATATGCAGCAAGTTGCTAACTAATGCAACAAACAGTAATTTTCCATTTTCATTCGTGAAAGTACAACATCGTAAAATTTAGCCAAAATTTGTGGGGAACGAGTTGATCATTTTTATTGAATGTATGAGCACCAATGGTAATTTGGCTCCAGAAGACCCGTTCGTATATTTACCGAAGAAAATCGATTACCTTTAAAAAGAGATAAATAAATGTCAGCGACAAGATTTTGTAAAAGTTCAAGTAGTTCTAATGTATTCCCCAAAAAGCTAATTTTCCCGACAAATTGTAATAGACAGAACACATGAACTTGCAATATTGGGTGCCTCCGTAGCCTAGAAGAAGATATGTTATATTACTTCACCTTAAAAGTATCTAGGGATGCACATTGATAGACGGCTAACATGGAAACAGCACATCGATGCAAAATTAACTCAAATGAAATTAAAAGCAACTCAACTAAATTGGCTTATTGGTCGAAATTCTGTGCTAAAACTGGACTGTAAGCTTTTGCTTTACAAAGCAATTTTAAAACCAATATGGAGCTATGGTATCCAGCTATGGGGCACTGCCTCAGCTTCCAATATAGAAAAAATTCAAAGGTGTCAAAACAAAATACTGAGAATGATAACAGATGCGCCGTGGTATATAAAAAATTCTAACATACACAAGGATTTAAATATTCCGACAGTCAAACAAGAGATAACAACATACGCAACGTCATACCTAACCAAACTCCAAGATCATCCAAATATACTAGCCCGAAATATTTTAAGCGAAAGAGGGTTCATTCGACTGAAAAGAAGGGATACTCTTTCCCTAGCCCGAACGTAGTAGACGCGGAAATAAAACTATACGAGCAATAAATAATTTTGTACAGCTAGGCTGTACTTAATAATAATTAGCAATTAGTTCTTAAGATTTGAATACTTATTGTTAGTTCAATTGATTTTGAAGATTCAATAAATAATATATATTGTGTAAAAAAAAAAAAAAAAAACCTTAAAAATGCACAATTCGCATATTAATGAAAAATAAAAAACGTGCTTTTTGCGTTTTTCTAAGTATTATATAAAATTTAAAGTATAATTTAAAATATAAATTGGGTAAATACGAAACTGATAACTTTTCTGTGTAATATAAGTTTTTGTACCATTTAAGCAATTTTGGCCCGTTTTCGATGCAAACTTGGCATGAAATCAAAACTTCAGAATCCCATCACTGGTTGAGTTAGTTTTTTGGGAGAGTTTGTGGCAGTTGGATGTGCGCTGGTGGCTCGTTATTTCGGTTTCGAATAAAAACGGTAATTCTATTACAAACAAACGGTAAAGTGTGTTAAACGCGTTCAATAAGTGATAAATAATTGAATTAATTTACTTAATTAATAGAAATTGTTGTAAAACAGTGGGTATTTGGCTTAAAAGAAATTGTGCAAAAAATTCCAACTTGACGAAGGTTTTTCTAAATTTTTTTCTTGTTTCGTTATCCATTTCCCGCCATGTCGACCAGAGATGTATTTCAAAGAGGGTGCCTTTAACCTGGTGGTAGGTTCAGCACAGCTGTTTTCGTTTAAGTACAACTGCAGTGAAAGAACACATACATGAATTCGTTTTTCGAACTTTTGTTATTGTTTTTGTATAGAATGGAGTTGTTTGCTGTAACCTCGTTAAAGCTTCACACATTGTGTGTTTTAAGCTGTTTGATAATTTTTGTTTTCAAATAGAACTTATGAGTAATTTTTTGTGCGTATTACGGCAAGACTTTCTGTAGTGGGACTTTTTTGTGCCCGTCAGGTTTTTCCATTCTCCTCAGTTGGGCATTGTGTGCAATTTTCTACTAATGTTATGAAGTGGTAATAATTGCATGTTTGTATGTTTGTAGGCGGTAATCTCTGCAACTATACATTCGACTTTTTTAAACTTATTTTGGATAAATGTTCGATTAAGCATTCCAACGGATATGTGCTACATAGAATAAAAAATGATGAAATAGATAAGTAGATCTGTATCTGGAAATTATTATGGAAATTTGGACCAAACGCGAGTTGAGTACGGGTATCTGCCTCGCGAAAACATAAATAGATGAGCATGTAGGAGGACTTGTAGACTATGTATTTCATCGAAACGATGACCAATAGGAGAACTGGACCGCTTTTATGCCTCGCAATAATATCCAATATAATTTTATGAAAATGAAAAGATTGATAGATCAGCAGCATCGAGGAGGACATGTAGGTTATGTATTTCGTAGACGTTTCTGCCTCGCAATACTATCCCAGCATATTTTGAAGAAATTTAAAAAATAAATAGATTTGCTAGAATTGCTGTATTGAATTAACTAAAATTGTTGGAAAGTTTTGAGTTTTTGATATAAAACGAATTTTGCAAAAAGCTTTTTTTTAATTTTGCTTTTGATTGGTTATCCGTTTCCCGCATTTCGTTAACTTGTAAAAAGCTTTTGCATGAAGCTTTCTATCATTGAGAGCTTTTATTTTACGTGAGAGCTATTTGTGCTGATTTGGATCTGTATTTGCCTCTAAAACTCTTTTTACGTTTCCATGTTGATATTCGTTTTGTCATGTTGATGTGTTTTATAAAAAATTTTGTGTGTTTGTGTTGAACATGGCAAATGTGTTCTTGGCAATTGTACTCTTTGGTTGGTGTGTTTTTGTTTTTGTTTTTAGGGGGTTGCTTTTGTATTCTGCTCAAATGTGTGTTGTTAAGTGGGTGGGTGTGCGCAATTTACTTTAACCGAATTTAGTGAATGCAATTACTTTGGTAATGAATACTGGTATTTACAACAATAGATTTAAATATTTAATAAAAGTAAATCAAAGAAAAAAATCAAATCGGTCGTAAGATGGCGTCGCTTTTTCGTTGATCCTTCGTGCGTTAAATAATTTCTAATGCTTGAAATGTGTGTGTGTGTGTGTGTGTTGTCTTCTTCTTGTAATAAAATGATTAAAAAATGATTAAGAAAAAAAAAAAAAATCTAAAATATATTTTGCATTTTAATAAAGTGTAATTTTTTACACCATGGCCTGTTTAAAAAAAGTGATGTTATAAAATTGTGTGTTTTAAATTAAAAAATCATAATAATAAATTAATTATTTGTAAAACAAAGCTGAGAGAATTTCATATTGCAAAATATCACAGTAAGTTTAAATTATTAATTTCCTTTTTATATCGGGTGTTTTTTTTTAGCTGCATGAGAACTAAAAAACAGAGAATTATTGTTCGAATGAAATTTTTTATTTATTATAATCTGGTATTTATTTTTTAAATAAGATTTCCAGCATCTTTGATGTTAATAAGAAAACTCGTTTCATTTTAGCTACAGAAAAAATATTAAAGTTAATTTTTGTAGACCACATCAGCCGTAACAAAACGGTATTTATAAGCTAAAAACATAAATTGACATCTTTAGAGGACCAAAGAAAAAAATATGGATAAAACTGAGTGGTCAAAATAAAAAGTACATTTTGAATGTATTTTTTTTTTAATTATTATATATATAAGCAGTTTTTATTATACTTTTGAAATTACATTCCCTTAAATTATTAATTATTTTGTATGTTCTGAGTTAAAAATTTAAATATTTTATGAAATTAACTAGTTTTCTCCTAAACATATTCATATTCAATACATTTTTAATTTCATTTAGTATCATGTTAGAAAGGTTTAATTCTTTGAAAAAAGCGATCTCTGCTTTGCATTGGTGTCTGCACGCTGCGGTCTAAAATCTATGGCATTCCTAAGGTTGTATGGTTGTACTTTTCTAACATACCTTATCTGTTGAGTTAAGTAGTCAGGTGCTCTTCCCGTTTTCATTCTCTGCAAGAAATAAATTGTATTTAGTTTTAACTTGCTGTATATTTAGCCATTTCAATGTGTCTAACATATATCTTATTGATGTGAAACGGTTGCACTTCAAAATAGATCGCATGGCTTTATTTTGTAGTTTCTGAAGTCGTGTTATTTGTTGATCCAAACAGGATGTATACAGTATTGTCGATCGATATTCAAAATGTGGTATTATCATTGTATTGTAGATATTTTTGGCGGTTAATATTGTCGCTTTGTTTCTCAAGCGTTTAAAAATGCCGATTATTTTGCCTATTTTTTTACATATATATTCAATATGTTTTTTAAACGATAAGTCTTTGCGTATTAAAATATCCATATATTTTATATTGTTGACTTTTTCTATTATATTATTTATTCTGAATGTTAAATGTGTATTCATATTAATTTCCATTAATTTTGTTTTGTTTTCATTAAGCTTTAATTTATTAATTTTTAAGCAGGTGTTCACGTTATCCTTAACAGTTTTTAAGTTTTCATAACATATTTCTACTGTTGTTGCTTCAGTAAATATTAGTGTATCATCTGATAAAATAAGTTAAATAGAAAAAATGCACACGTGTAAAAAATGATTTTAAAAAATGGAAAAGCAAAATTTATATTTCCTCGGTGTTTGTAAATTTAAAATTTTGGAACAGAAAAAAGTATTCTTGTTGTGAAATCAGAAGCTCTAGAAAAAACTTTTCAACATGTGTATATCTAAATATTTTTATAGACCAATATTTCCAAGCTGGAACAATTTGTTACTGATCAAAATTCAGCCATTTCCTTTCAGTATATTCTAATGTTTCTTCTATATTCTGTCGTTATAGTTTTTTTCGCAAGACGAATTCATACCATGTGGCCACATTAGCTAAAATTCACATCAGCTGATTTCTGTTCAGTTGTCAAAGTTGGGTTCAACTCAAAGCATGTTAATACGTGAACTGTTTTGATAACTTGAATAAAATTGTTGTATTTGTAAACCAAAAAAGCTGTTGTTGTAGGAACGAGAACACCTGGTATGAATTCACCTTGATTTTTCGTAAACAAACACAAACAATATTGCCATACTTTTTGCCGAATTATTTTGTCAAGTAATTGAAGGATGGTGAAACTTAAAACATTAACCGTCGATTAACTAGTGACTGTTAAGCAAAACGCCAATTAGTAATTTTCCTTTAAAAGTAAAATACTGAGACATTGTGAAAATGACCGGCCAACGATTTATTTTTGTCTAAAATGATGTAGCATGACTGTTAAAGCCAAGGACTTCTGGCGAAATTTCATAAATTTTGTTTTAAAAATATCCTTTGAAAATACATTTGTATATGTAATAAAATTTGTATGAATGTAATAAAATTTAGCATTTAAATTAACGGTTCCAGCACTCCTAAAGTTATTTTGTAATTAAACTCTCTTTAATAAAAATAATTCTCACACAAATAAATTCTCTGTTTACAATTTGCGCTGCATTTTCGGCCGACACAGGTTTGTTTGAGTGCATCATCAGTGGTTGTTTGCTAGAAACATACCTGCACACATACTGTTACCGTTACCTACGAGTACAAGTACTCGTATTTTGATGTTTAAATTGTCCTTCTCTTTTTCTCACAATATCTCAATTGTTGTTGGTAAAAGTTGCAGTAGTGCAGCAGTGCTGCTATTTTTGTTACTGTTATTGTTGTTGTTATTAAATAACGGTTTGGAAACGATATTTTAAATCTTTTCTATTTTCTTCGGCTATTAGTGTCCCAATAAAAAGTAAAACAACAACGACAAACACTCATGCAAAGCAAAATTTAGTTGTCGGAAATTGTGTAAAAATGCACATTTTCATAAAATAAAGCGGACCGTAATAATAGTGGAAAAAAAAATATAAACTAATAAATAATAAGAAAATAATTACTTTAAATATATATACTGCAAATATAATAATAAACAAATAGTATATATGTATGACATATATATATTTATCAAAATAAATCAGTTTGGTGCCCAAAACTAAAAGGCATGAGGAAATAAAAGTGTTTTATAGACATTTTGCATGTGAAATGCAGAATATTTGAAATAAATAAAATATATTTAAATTAACTATTTATATATATTAAAAATACATATGTATGTATATTGTGTGTTTATGTGTTATATGTACATACATACATATGTATGTACATGTTTATACTGTTTTACAAAAAATGCGGCTTTGTTAAAAATTTTGTGGAAATATCGATAGTTTTTAGTGAATAAAAAACCTCAAAAAATCCTTAAAATGTTAATTTTTCTTTCATGTTTTCTTCTTTTTTGTTGCTTCTCATTTTAACCCAATAAAAAATGCTGCATTCTGATGCTTTTTTACTCATCCCTTCGAAAGTTGCCTTCTCTATCTTCTTGTTGGTACGAAAACTAAATAGAAATTAAGAAAGACCCGGCTATACAGCAGCAAACATGCAAAAACAACAAATGTATGCAATCCACTCACTAACACACGTACATGCATTCATACACACCCAGATGAATAAACAATATACATAAATAATATGTGTGTACAGAGCTGCCAGATTAAGAGATTTTTAATATTTATTTACCATTCAATATGTAAGCGATATTATGCTTGGGGCCTAATTATGGCAGTCGTATACCATCTATTTACTTTCCATATTTTCCTAGTCGTTATCGAATAACGTGTAACGAAATTTCTAATGACAGCAGTCGAAAGCGAGCGACCATTTGAACGCCACCTTGCGAGTTTTTAGTCGTAAACAAAAGAGCCATCGAGTAATGTATTTTTTTTGTGAACAAAAGAATAAAAATAGGAAATGTAAATTAAACATTTTTAAAAACCAAAGAAAAAAATAATAATTTCAGCATTTTTCACCATCAAAATTATCGAAGATTAATTACAACAAAAAAAAAATATGTAAAACTTTATCGGTACCCAGACAGATTTAAAAAAGAGTGCATTGCCTCAGGTATTATGTTCCCGCATTAATTTTTAATCTAAAAGAGAGCGTTTTATTTGTTATTTAATTTTGCAGACATTTTATTGCTTAAACACAGAGGAACAGCTCGCTCCTTGTTAGCGGACACAATTTACCAATTTTACCAATAATTTCTTAAAAAGCAGACGCAATTTGGCAACTTTTGGTGTTGGTTTTGAGTTTTTGTCTGCAATTCCTTAAACTCAATTAAAAATTTCTTAACACCGCAAAAGATACAGATGTGATCAAGATTATCGTGGGTACCTGCGCATTGAACCCAAACGCACGGTGCTCTTAGCACTGAGTGAATTAAGACGTTCACAACCGCCCCCATGGGCATAAGGAAAGACAACTTGTGACTTAGCACACAAAGGTTGCAAGCCATAATCATAGTTATTTCCAGCCTATGATAATGCACCTGCTGAGGTGTTTCGGGCTGTGTAAAACGGAGATAAACTCTCCGGTGTGTACTGTAGAGTGGCAACAGCAGCTATTTTAGTAAAAATTGTATCAGGGCACATTTCTAAAAAATTACGATATATAACGACCAGACTAATAACTACTCTGTCCGCGTAATTTGGGGTATTATCCACATACACCACGAAGCCAAGCCGCAATAAACCGGAAAACGACTGCAACCTGTGTGGGGGGTGGAAACGAAGTACCTTCCGACAAAGTAATAAACTAGAAAATCCAGATATATTGTCATCAGGATTTAAAACCCTTGCGGTAGCAATGAAAACTTGGCCCACAAGCGAGCTCAGTGGTGGTACACCAGTCATTAAACCAGTACTTTGCAGAAGCTAAGTGGGCAACCGGTTTCCAGTGGAACCAGACTAGACAAGGGTTGGGGTTAAGCAGCCAAAGACCGTAAATCAATCATGTCTGAAGTGATACCTGCCTCTTCTGTCTTATTCAAGTTCGAGAAAAACTCAAGGCAATGCATCACCTTCCCCATTAATTCTTCTGCAGACCAAAGGCCCTGAGGGAGTACGAAATTATCCTAAGACCATAACGTATGTACATTTATAAAAAAGTTAAATAATAATAATAGGGAAATTTCTTCAAGTAGTTAGCGAGGTACCACGGGCTTGCTAAAGACCTGTAGGTTATGGAACTCAGTTCCAAAACTTCCTTGCGGGTACTGCAAAATATACAATGGATTCCCGTTAATGCGAAATCGAAGGAACCAGCTATTTTTTTTACGAATTACAAGAGTTTTCGAAATAAAGGAAATTCGATCAAGCGCGGTTAAAATAAAAAACCAACGATTTACGGTCGTTTGGACGGTCGACACTGCGTAAACCTTAAAATAAGGCATTTCTCTAATTCTCAATATTCAGCTGCCTTTTGTCGTTTTTCTTTCCTACCTGAACACGTTTCCACTATGAATTTCCTCTTTTTTTTAGTTTATGAAAACGTTGAAGGAGCGACACCAAAATTTTTGAACAATTTCAATTCTCTTTTGTTCATTATCAATTTTTAAAATTATGTTATTTTTTAACAATAATGCTAATGTTCTATGCGTGTGATTTTTGTAATATTTTCAGTAAATCTGCAAATAATCGAATCTAAAGAAACTGGGAATATTCCATCAGAAAAACTAAGGGATATTGTTGGAAATGCTTTTGAAAAATATTACTTTTCTATACATATTTTTGTATATATATTTTTTTTTAAACATTGGGTTTTATTACAAATTATAAGAGGTTTTTAACAATTAAATACAATTTACTAAGGTTTCCTCAGACTTTGAACTACAAAAAAAAAAACAAATACGAATTAACGAGGTAACCAAAATGTAGGGAATTCTTATGAATTAAAGAATTTTAGTCAAGAGAGCAGGCATTTATTTCGAATTGTTGAGGTTATGCGAATTAACGCGCTTTCACTGTATTTTGATTCGTTCAATATCGACTGACATAATTAGAAATAGGAGCACTATCGACATTTCTTTCGAATCGAAAGCAATTTCTATCACGTCTGCCAGAAGTAGCCCCGTGTATTCCGCAGCCGTCGTGATAATTTCCGTTACCTTAATATGTTAGTACATGCATATGTATGTAGTCAAAATTAAGCATCGTGTTGTTCGTTAATTTGCTGCCATTTTGAAGATAATTACGTTTTGCCTTTCTCATAGAACCTCGTCTTAATTTTTTTATTGTTTTTTTATTTTTATAAAAAAAATGACTGCAATGACTGCTTACCACACCATGAGACAATCAATTTGCCAGACCAAACTAGAAAACGCTCTAAGGGTACTGATGGCTGAGTAATTAGCGTGTTGGCTATCCACTCAGAAGAACTTGCGTTCGATTTCAACCCAGGCCCCCGCAATCCAAAAACCTTTCTCTGTGCTACAGCACTCCCCGTCATCGGTAGTTGAGCAATAAAACGTCGGCGAAGTAGAATAATAAAAAAATGGCTCCCCTTAGCCTTAAAATAAAGCTTAAAAATTAATAACAGAGACGCCGCATCTTTGATTTATAATGAACACGCAACTGCAGAGTTGTGCGAGAATTAAGTTCTATCTTTCAACCACCCTCACCAGCTGTCTATTCTCGACACCGTCCCTATCTCTATCTAATTCCAGTGCAATGTATTGCATATGTAGGGGATTTTCCCTAAGCACTGGTCCAAGATAGCAAAAAAAAAAGAAAATTAAAAGTTTGTCATCTCGCTTTGTCGTCTGACTTTTCCAGAAGCAATATTTTAAAAGTATTGCACGACTTGTAGGCTTTTTGCGGTGAACAGTTTCTCAAATCAGATGTAAAAAATATATCGTCTAATGGGATTGTTCCTGCAACATCTGGCCACTGAACGTTCCATTTTCACTTGCAGCAGGCTGTTTCATTTAAAATACACGACAACATCGACCGGCCAACAAAACACTGAGTAGAGTAGGCCAAACGCAATTCAAACTTAAAACGAAGAAGAACAACAACAGCAACAACATCGTACAAATACCAACTTTAACGCAAAAAAAAACTTAACACACACTCAAACTGAAACTCACACTATTTAGAGCAGAGATACAGAGCAGAAATATTTCAGGAAAAGCATACAAAAAAAAATAGGAAAACTATAACTGAGTAGTAGCATCTGAAAAGGAAGAAGGAGCAGGAGAAAAAACAAAAGCAAAAAGTAGTACGTGTATGAGAAAAAAGAGCTTTTCGTGTGCAATTCCTCCATTTCCATGTACAGGGTAAAACACTAACAAAATGCGGTCATATTAAAGTTTTCTTCAAAACAAAAAAAAATAAAGCAGAAAAGTTAAAGTAAAATGCAAAAAAATAAAACCGGGTGGACATACAGAAAACAATTTTCACTCAATAAAAATTTCCAAAGTGTAAAATATTAAAAAAAAAAAATTGCCAAAATACAGAATTGTTTAGTTAAACAAACAGTCAAGCCGGAAACGGAAAAGTGTGTGTGTGTGTGTGTGTGTGTGTGCGTAAGTTGTGTCGATTTGTACCAAACTATTTATTCGAATTGATTTGACAATTTCTATCAAGTGATTCTAGAAAATTAAAAGTGTTTAAATGCATTTAAGGCGTTTTAATGTTTTAGTGCCAGCCCCAGTGAGGGCCGGCGACCCATGGAGTATCCAACATCTTCAACCTTATTAAGCGACCAATATCAAA
The DNA here is from genome assembly GCA_963924685.1 of Dexiosoma caninum. NCBI lineage: Eukaryota > Metazoa > Arthropoda > Insecta > Diptera > Tachinidae > Dexiosoma > Dexiosoma caninum. The sequence goes on from OZ004729.1 coordinate 32,160,985, forward strand.
ACAGTCAAAGGTAACATTTGTTTTTACTCAGTTTTTATATTAAAGTCCATCATATTTATGCCAATCTTTTTTTTTTTTGTGGATGCTCTTGCGATTTGTAACACTTTGAGTGCGTCTTTTCATGCTTGACAGGAAAGATGTAACAGTGGCGAAACAGTTAAATTGGTGATTTTTTTTTTATAATTCCAATAGAACAATACATTTTGACTGTCCGCCATTTAGGCCAATTGAAAAAATTTTCTAATGAAATTGTATTAAAATATGTTGACATACAGATCGATACGGAAAGCAATAGTGTGACCCCGATGTTGATTTGTTAATCAACACAGTGCATGCTTACGCATGTCGATGAGTATTTCTTAAATGATTCCCATTTTAATTAATTGCAAATGTAAAAGATTCTTGATGTTGATGTTGAAGAGACATTTCGCCATAATAGTACTTTTCTTTTGACAATTTCACTCTGAATATTGTCTTTGAATATACTTTCGCTAAAATCGGTTTCTCGCTCCGTCTATATTTCTGAGATACAGAATATTGTCCACACACCTCAAAAATTGTTCTTCTCGGCAATTTTGTCTGCAACAAACTAATTTTTAACTCAGCATGTCGCATGATTATGTTGAAACGATATGCCATCAATATCATACAATTAAAAAAAAATTCTAATGATTGCAGATCTATTACCTTAAGGACCAGGAAGCAGCGCGACCAACAAGATCTATTGTGAAAAGCCCATCTTATTAGACCCCTTATCCTAAAGCTTCTACGAAATCCCAGCACTAGTTGGGGTCTGCTGTTCCATAGATTGTGTGGGGCAGCACAGTTTCACACGGGTGGAGAGACAATGGTCACTTTCACAAAATCGACTGACGTTGCTCTTGAAAATAGTTTCGATTTGGAGTTGTGCTGCTAGGGCGTTGTCGCTTCATAGCAAGCTTTCTTGCTTCCTCAATCTCATGTCCTTTACCCAGAATGTATTTTAGACGCTTTTTAGTGACTCTATAGAGTCAAACCTTCTCCTCCTCAATTGCTGAGGCATGAACAGGAGAGGCGAGGAGTTTATCTTCCTCTTCTGCGGTCATGTTAGAGGTTTCTTCGGGCCCTAGGTCCAGAGCGATTTCCATTTCAGATCACTTGCTGGAATGTTTTCTTTTCAGCACATTCCGCCACCTGACTAGCGACCTAGGTTTTTGTATGCCAATGCTGCCTCTTTTATTGTTTTTACGTCGTTTTGCTTTCCATAACGGAAGTAAGGGGGTGGGATTGGTCGAGCCGCAACAGTGCCCCGGTGTCACGGAAGGGCTAATTACAACCATAGGGGACTCAGTATCTGGAGTTCACCGTTAGAAGCCACACTAACGTAGTGTCATTCATCCCATAGGAACGTTACGAATGACTCTTGGCATTATGGGTTTTATCGAGTTCTCCTCTCCAGATCCGGCATTTTCAGTCGAAAGAAGGGGCACCTCGTGCAGGAGTGGCAAATAAACACAATGGAAACTTAGGAAATTGGCGCTTATCGCCGCATGTTTCTATATCTGCTGCCTTTACGTGGGATTCACTACGATTGCAGATAAGACCAATTTAATGTTTTTTTCAGAGAATTCTGCAAGTGCCCCCCGGTAATGTAGCAGTAGTACACGGTGGTCACCCGATGTCTTTTTGCTGTAATTTTATTTAATAAAAACCTTTAGATCTGCATGTATGGTCATCAACTCTGGCGACGGGCCCATATCATAAGCAGTGCCAAAATTTGTCTTAAAAAAAAATTAAAAAAAAAAATTATTAAAAAAATTACAGCAAAAGAACATCTGGTGATTACTTATGTCCCGGGTGATTACTTTTGGCCCACCCTGTAGTATATCAGTTTGGGGGCTCTAGATACGATTCCTAGCAGAGACTCTAGTCTGTTGCACTACGGGTGCCTCCGTAGTCTAGTGCATGAGCATTAGTCTTATCAATATGGAGGTGCGGGTTCGATTCCCGCCTAGACCCTGAGTGTTTCTGCAGACAAGCTATAAGAGCTTCGTAGATTTTGTGTTGTTTTTATAAAAAAAAAAAACAAAAAAAACAAGTGAAAAGTTTTTCACTACAGCTATTACTGTGGGACCATATTGAATTGAATCCAAGTGGGCAGGGATCTTTCCCTTTCCATCATTGCGTTCGATACACTTGTGTTCCCAAAGTAAACTCGTTTGCAAAAATTATGCAACTTTGGAAATTGCATTTAGCACGAGCCACGAAGTAGAATAACTTTTTTTGTTTAATAATAAATATTGTTGGTTAATTTATATATTTTTAATTCACAGCAAATCCGTGGTGTTGATTTTTATATTCATTTTTTATACGAATTTCTGTTTAACTCGTAACTGCTTTTTATGTTGTTCTTAATCTTGAATGTTAATTAAAATTCCTTTGTTATTTGTATTCTGCATTTCAACAACTTTTTCTGGTTACATTTTCAGAGGACATACTTCTGCTTCCTATTCGACGGCAAAATATTTCAATTTTGATTTCCAACCACAACAAGAACAATTGTGTGATTTTACAACATCATTGACAACAACACCAGCAACAACACCCACGTCTACGACTTCAACAATTTTCACAACAATAGCAGCTGCAGCAGCTTTAAGTGCCGCTGCCGCTACAGCAAACAGAATATCATCACCATCATTGTCGTCCCCATCATCATCATCATCTTCGACATCATCGTCATCATCATCGGCATCACCATCATTAACGTCACCCACACCCATAAGTCCTGCCTTCGAAACATCACACAGTCCAGATGGGCATGCCTCAATAAGTTCAACAGCATCATCCAGTGATAATACAACATCAGGTAAGTAGTGGAAGTTAGAAAGAAATACAATTGAAAACTTCAGATTGCAAACGATACGATGGGAAACGCAATTTCTGTAGAAATTAAACATTTGTTTCGTGTGTTTCCCTCTCAAATAGATCATGACCCAGGAAATTTTTTAATTGTATGATTTTCTTGTTACATTATTGGGCAAGACAGGCAGGCAGGCGGGCAGGCAGGCAGGCATGCAGGCATGTTGTATGTCATTGTCTTGTGCAAAATGCGTTTAGCAGCACATTTTTTTTTAGTATGCCATTGATGTTTTTGGGAGCAGTAAGTAAGTTGTGCTGTTCTAAAGTTGTTGCAATGCGAGGGTTATGTGCGTACAGAATTACCGCCAGATATTTTAACCAACTTTAAAATTATATGCTTCCCGAGCAGTCATTTGCAGTTTTATTTTAAGAAAAAAATTCGGATTTTTCTCATATAGTTCGGTTCAAAGATAATCGACCACAATGGGCTGACTTAAGTAGCACCGTAGGTGCCGTTGCGTTACCTTAGCCACGTAGAAACCAAAGTAAGCCTGCTTCAAGAAGTCCAACTTAGAGCACAGCCCCAAATTGCCCGGAAAAGGCGTTCCCATAAAAATCAGCCTTGACATGGCCGGGTATTCACAGAGAAAGTGCGCAACAATCTACTTCTCCGAGACGTTATCACAGCTTCTACAGCGGACCTTGAACCGAATGCCTAATTCCCCAGCTTTTTTTTTATCTTGGACCAGTGCTCAGGTGGCTATCCTCTACATATGCAATGCATTGCACTGGAACTAGAGAGAGAAATAGCGTAGAGAATAGACAATAGATAGATAGTGACCAATGACAATGCCTTCGCCACTGAAACCTCACGACAACAACTGACACAAATGCGCATCAGAAAAAAGGCGAAATGACTTAGTCTGAAACTGCGGTCGAACCCAGGATTTTTTTTTTGGTTTTATGGTCAGCAGACTACTTTGCGTGTAAATATACGTACATACTTACATTCCTATATTCATGAAAACGAAACACTTCATGTATATACATACGTATATACGTATATATAAGCACATGCATTGAAAGTTCCCATACGCGGATATTCACAAGAATTATTTTCCCTTAGGTGGGAATGTCAAAAAGAAAGAATGAAATTAAATTAATTTGCATGGAAATTTCAAACCACGGTGAGAAATTTTAGCTGTGGAGTGTTTAAGATTGTAAACATACATACATATATTTCTTTTCAATGTGTATCAATATTCAAAAATGTTATTATATCAAAGAGGACGTCCCCTACGTGTGCAACAAATTGCAGCGGACCTATTTGGAAAGGGATAGTGTAGGGGAGAGACAGGTGGTGAAGTGTTTGCGAAGTATAGAGAGCTTGCACAACTCTGCTTTTAATAGAATTATATTTTTGAAATCAAATTTCAAATCACGTGGTTTTGGCAACATGACTTTTTACCTCTCTCTGCCGTCAAGAATTGAGCAGCTAAAAGTGTCGTGTGTGGACAGAGCATTGATTAAACGACTCCTAAAAGTATGCTAACAACAATTACAAATTTTGCTTTATAAAATTTAAATTTTATATCTTAATTTACTTAATTTAATTATACGACCATAAAACATTATTTGCCTTTAAATTGTTTTGTGTATTTAAACAAATTAAATTTGAATTAAAAGTGAAAAATATTAGGTATTTCTTTGCTTAAACAAAAACAATTTTCTTTTCTAAGATTTTTCAAAACGATTACAGAAGAGAGAAGGAAGCCCTCTTAGATGATTTTCCATAATTTCCAATTATTCTATTACGGCGACGACAACAATGTGTCGTTCATATTGTTAAGGCATTTTTAAATACGTGTACGTTGCTATTATTATTGTTATTGTTGTTGTTGATATAAAATATAATTGTTTACAATACATTTCACTATCAACACTATGTCTATGTCAAGAAAATGTTTTTTTTTTTTCTAACATTTTATTTGCCAATACGCTCGAGCTAAAGCAAGAGAATTTTGCATTGAAATTTGTGGAAGAATATTTTGTGTGTGTGTGTGTATGAGTGTATGTGTGTATGTGCACATGCCATATAAACTTATTTAAGTTGTTTGCCCATGACGTTACTGAGAAACGAGTCATTGAACTTAAAAAATATTTCATTTTTTCTTCTTCAACTTTTGAAGAAACTAGGCGAGAATCTTAAAAGAGACGAGTACGTTCATTGGCACTTAATGTAACGGTGATGGGGGTTTCTTCTTCTGGCAGGCGAAAGGGGAAGAGTTTGCATTGATCTTTTAAAAAATGTGCTGAATGCTTTTGGGAAGAACAGGGACGCACATTTCGGACTGATAAAAAGTACTTTTGCCATCGTTGCAAATTGTATTTTATGGTTTGTAAAATCACACATGTTTTTCAATTTAAAAATTTACCAAGACAATTCCTTTATTTATGCATGAGGGTGTAGTCCGTAGTCTAGTGCATGGGCATTAGTCGCGTCAATATGGAGGTGCGGGTTCGATTCCCGACTAGACGACCCTGGGTGTTTCTACAGACAAGCTATAAGAGCTTCGTAGGGTTTGTGTTGAAAAAAAAAAAAGTAATATTTCCTCATGATTTATCTGGTGGTACATCTGTTGTAGAGGCTGAAGTTATGCTTTACGTGCAGACTACAGCCATCGGGCAGTCTCATTGGGATTCATGAAACGCTGATCTAAATAACTTCAGGATCCATATATTAGAGAACTTTTATTTACTAACCAACCTAACTTTTATTTACTTCACTTGTTCCACCAATTCTTCAGTATGGATCCACTATATGCGATCCTTGCTATTCTATTCATAGCAATAGCATTGAATCAGTTCAAAAACAATTTTTAATTTTTTGTCTCTGCGGTCTTGGATAGAATTTCTATATTTTACCGCCGTATCATAGCTGGCTTGCTTTGATTAAACTGCCTACTCTAAAAACTCAACGATCAATTCTTAGTGTTCTATTTGATTTGGGCTTAATACGTGGGAATGTAAATATTTATGAGCAACGCTGCCAATAGAAATATTTGTCTGACAATGGTGATATTGTACGGTGCACTAAATTAATAACAATAACAATATCTCGCAATTACCTGTCTCACGATTGTTAAAAATGCGACAATGCTCGGACGATACATTTTGTGACAATATTGCCACACAAAAATTGTGAGTTCTCTCACAGTTGTTAAATATTTTCTTACAATTTTTCTGTCAATATTGTAAGATACATATGACAATCGTGTGTCGATAGCTTTAGGATTGAATTACTAGCGATCTGTTGATTTGGGACTCAATTTTGAGAATTGCACGTGAAAGTAGCCCCAAAAATGAGAACTTCTGCATCATTCGTTTTCGAGTTCTAAAATTATGCAGTTTGAATTTGAAAGCACCGAAGATGAAGATGACAGTGAAATTGGTGGACACACTGATGTCCATTGAATATTATGTATGTCTAACTCGGATGATGATGCAGACTCAGAACATGAACAGAAACAGAAACAACCTATAAAGAAAACAAGATCCTCAGAACCACAAGCGTCAACTTCAACGATGATGGATATTGCCAATAAATGAAAATTTCTAAATTTTGTTTCCATGCATAGATAACAAATAACAATCTCCTTTTTTCTGTGTAACAATAGTCGTAATATGAATCGGAATTTTTATTTTCATGCAAAATAAAGTTTCTAAAGAAAAAAAAAGTCAGCATATTTGTGGATTTGTAATCCAGTTATTGAGCAAAACAGGTGAAAAACTGGCATATTTGCGATTTTTAAGGCACTGGATACTACTTTTTTCGCTTAGTTTGTTCCGCTTTTTTTTCATTCAATATCTCCAAGTTTGCTTCAGACACAAACAAAAATATTCCGTACGGTATACCGAGATATAACCGTGTTAAAATATAGAAAAAGTGATAAAAATCCACCTTGAGCAACAAGATTCGTATGACCATTAAATTATGAATTAATGCAGCCAACTTGACAAAACGTTTGAAGCAGAAGTTCTTATTTTTGTGGCTATTTTCACGAGCGATTCTCAGAATTGTGTCCCGGAATGAGCCGGAAAGTGTTGTACTGTGTTGTACATGTGTCGCGCATTTGATATCTTCAATAAATGCGACCATATCATGGACTTGTTCGAGACCAATAAAATTCTAAGGAGGAATTTAACTTACAGTCAAAGAAAAAAGTCTAAATACACCCCCCATATTTTAGATTTTTAGGAAATTTGTAAAGAATTTTATGGAAAATTTTATTGTAACATTTGAAGGCACCAATAAATAGTTTTGTTTTTAAATTAAAAATGTAATTCAAAAGTATTATAAAAACAAAAACAACAAAAACATTTAAAATTCACAGGAAAAAAGTCTACATACAGCAACAAAATTAAACATTAAGTTAACGTTTTTAATATAAAAACAAAGGCTCAGGTCCACCCCGGGCATCAATTACTGCTTGAAGACGACGGCGCATCGAATTAACCAAATTTGCTGTTATATCTGGTGTGATTTCAGCCCATGCGCGTACAAGAGCAGTTTTCAGACTTTGGCGACTGCTTATGTCATGTTTTCGCACCATTTTTTCGAGAACTTCCCATACGTGCTCATATACGTACATATATTTAAGTAGCTGCATTACTTATATTTTAAATAATACTCTGTTTTTGTAGTAATTATTTAGTTAGTACGGATATAAAAATATATTGAGGTTGTCAAATAAATAAATAAAATAAATTCAATTGAAAAAAAGCTTTTTAAAATGACAATTTTAATAAGCAACCGCTTCGACATGATCGTTCTGTAATACGTAAAATACCGCCTAAATTGGTAACACAGCCAGTTAGCGATTGCCTGCTCTCTGTCCATTTCATATTCTGTTTTAAGATGACATTCGAATTTGTTTAGCTCTAAAAATAATAAGAAATATTTGCACCTTTTTGTTTGCCTGTCAGTGAATATGTAATAGAAATTATATAAGAAAAAAGGAAAACAAAAAAAATATATAAATCGAAATCAATTTTCTTTTCACCAACAAGTGACATTTTCCAATAACCACAAAAAATTCCCTGGAAGCTTAAAAGCGACAGTTACAAAAAAAATCCCCCTGATCGTTTGTTTGTTCATTTTGCAACAACTTTATTTATGCACTACTACGATTACTCTGGGCTATAGCAACAACAACAACCACATACGATCACTATTACACAATCTGAATTGCTCCGGCCTCCACAAAATGAATGCAAGGAAAATATCACAGCAATAATAATAACAACAACAGCGGCACCAGCACCAGCACCAGCTAAAGAGCAAATCAACAACAAATGTAAGCGAGCAGTAAGCAGCACACAACAACAAAAACGCTGAGGAAAAATAGAAAAGAAAAAACTGCAAATAAACCAATGCACTCTACTTGAACAGTTTTCTTCCTGGTTCAAAGATAGTTGTACGTCGTCGTTGTTGTTATTGTTGTTGTTGTTGTTGTTTTGTTGATGTTGCTTGCTATATTTGTTATTATTGTTTGTTTTCATACCACAGCGACAATAAACGCAAAAAAAAGCAAAGAAAAAAAGAAAGGAGAAATAAAAAAGCGAGTCAACTGATAGATGCCACACGTTGCTAGTTGCTGTTTTATTTGTTATTGTTGTTGTTGTGTTGTACTAATATTACCCACAGACAGACAAACAGACATGCATTTGAAAATTTATCATTGCAGAAAAGACATTTTGCCAGCCAGTCAGCCAGGCAGCTTGGCAAAAAAAAAAAAAGAAAGAAATGGAAAAAAGCGACACTCCGCCAGGCAATCAGTTACCGATTGTAGAGTCTTCTGTTTGAAAAAGACGACAATGATAATGATGTTGGAGCGCAAGTAGGTGGAGGAGAGTTTGGGCAGTAATGAGTCGCAGTTGATAGTTTTTTAATCGTAGTAGGCGAAATGTGGTTTGAATTTTCTTATTTTCCATGCTTCTTTCGCTTTCATAGTCTAATTGTCAGAGTTTTGAAAAGCGAATTGATTTTTAAGGAAACTTTAAGGAAGTAAATCATTAATTTTTTTTTAAGGAGATGCTTCCTCGCGAGTCTATCCACTACAACGTTCTCTCCAGCCCAATCAGTACCGGGCTACACCTATTGAGTTTCAACACAAACTCCAGCACCAATCGAGAGTACACAGACATATTGTCAAGGGAAATGAGAATCTGGTTCGCCTCCAACTGAGCCTCTATTAAGTGATCCAATGCACACATCAAACTCTGGTAGACGTAGGCTGCAAAAGTGCGAGTGACATCTCAGTGAAAATACTGATGTCATATTCCATGCTCCTGATATCGATGTCACTGTGTCACAATCCGATGTGACCTCTTCTTCACTTGCGTTCTGGTCATGCATCCCAAGGGCATATGACACTAACCTCGCTAACCCCCCAATTAAATTTTATGTTCGTTTCTTCTTCGTCATTATTAAAAAAATTAATCAAGGGTATCTTAAATTTTCTGGCACAATTTAGATATGTGACGTTGGGTGGAGAATCGCTCCAAATGTGGCGAGATAGATTTCACCCGGACCAACCAACTGACAAGGCCAGTTGTACAATTAATTTCTACATACAACGAATCAATTCCTTTAACACTCCTAATGATAATAGATGTTGCTGTAGTATTTTATTATTATGTCTATCTATTTATCTATTGCGTTGCTGTTGTTGTTGCCTTGTTTTTCTTGCTGCCTTCAAGATTTATTGAGTGTGTAATGTTTTGTTGCAATTTCCTTCTTTCGAAACATAAAAAAAAAAATAAAAAATTAAAGCAAAGAAAAATTGCATGGCTTTTCTTTTCATTTGCCATGATCATTGACTTTTGCTAAATTATTATTTATTTTTATTTTTTTTTAATAGTTACAACTATTCATGATAAACTTTAGTAAATATATATTTGTATTAAGCAAATAATGGACGCCTATAAAGGAAATCCATTCAAATTTGTCTGCAGACATGTCGCTCACTAATTGCAACATGGTCATATCGCTGAAGAATCGAACTTGGCAAAATGCATTTAGAGGTTTAAAAATTTCGGCATTTATGTGGTGGAAAATGGAGTTACTTTAATCTGAAACGGTAAAATTGTTTCCCGACATTTTTCAGAGTCGTATTTTTCTTTCGACGGCAACTGTTTGTATGTGGAACGATTTTCTCTCAACTCAGGTCAATTTTGGTTGATAACATCATGAATGTTTAGTCTTGAAGCTCTCCTTGCTGAGTAAATTTAAAATTTTGGAATTTTTGACTTAAGACTATGTGGCAATAAAAGGGCGATATGTATGTATATGCATCAGTCTCCATCGATACAGTCGTTTCTTGATAATTTGAAATTCATTAATTTGAATGAAGAGATAATGTTCACTGCTCAAATCTGTCTCCTCAAATCTGTCTGTCAATCTGTCAATCTGTCAGGAAAATTCCAAGTCGGTTTTCACCAAGAGATGGTGCTCATCAAATTTATGTAGAAAAAGTGTGAGGAATAGATGGCGCGCATATATAATTTATGTAAAAAAGTGTTGAAACTAAATAAAAATTGCAGAATTTTGGTCCGTTTTTCGTCAAGAAATGGTACGCAAAAAATTTGTTGTAGAAAAAAAGTGATGAAAATAAACAAAAATTGCAGAATTTTGAGAGAATATTGGGTGGTTTATGATGAATAAATGGCACGCACAAAATTTATGTATGCAAGTGGTAAAAATAAACAAATTTTGACAGATTGTTTAGAAACAGATGGTAATCATCTGCGCTAATAAGGCCACCTGGTACTCAAGTCGCTTTGTTGAAAAACATTCAAGAAATTGAAAAAATACCCCTGTAATTTGGTGCCCTTCCCCAAATGAAAAAATTTTAATAGAATTTTTCTTTTAATTAAACTCTTGTTAATATGAACTCTCGATTATTTGAACTCTTTCTCTGGTCCCTTGATTTTGAAATTATCGAGAGTCGACTGTATATTAAATATTTTTTTGTTTTATTATTTTTTGTTGTTGTTGTTTTTATGTTTTTATTTTGTCTTAATATTGTAAATCAAGTCTTTTAAAAGCACTCAAAAAGTAGACTTTCCACGGTTTTTTTTCGATCTTGATCTTTTAAATACTTTTGCATACAGTTGATATTTATTTTACTTGAGCTTTTAATTATTTCTGTTTGTTTTGCTTTCATTATTATTACTTTGACATTATCTAGCAAATGTCAAAATACTTTTTTTTTTTGTTGTAATTTTATTTACTAAAGGAAACTCTTCCTGTTGTGTTTTTAATCGCTCTTTTTTTTGTTTTTGTTTTCAGTTCAGTTGGTTGTTGTTGTCAGTGTTACTAATGCGGTGCTTTCTAATTATTATTATTTTTCATATTATTAATAAGTGCAATATCTTTCCGACTATGCGAGTATTGTTGATAAGGTTCTTACTGCTGACGAATCTATGTATGTATATTTTTGTGTTACAAATGAGGTAGCAATACGTTTTGAGTGTACTAGTCTCTTTTCCTCTCGTGCTTTTCCCCTATATAGTAGCAATCTTATCGACAAGACTTGCTTTATCTGAGCACACACACTTCTGGTGGTTAGGAGAGATACGCGCGGTTGCGCGTTTTTTGAGAGTTTATAATGCAGTGTTATGTTGAGGCATTAACTTTTAGCTAATTGACACCAATTTTTCTTAATTATTTTACATCGCCGACGTACCCACCTCTTCAGAGTTTTAAAATGCTGTTTTTCTGAACAATTTATGTAGCCGCCACTGCATATATTATTTACTAAAACTTGATGTTCTAACTCATACTATAAAATCTCTACATTTTGTTTTTTTGGAACTATAGGAAAGTGATAGTTAGAGAAACGGCAGGAGGTGAAGCTTAATTAATTATTTTACAGTTCTGCTTTTGCACGTTCTTTGTTTATACTCGTAGCAGTGTTGAAGCTACGGTTTAGTAGCCATTTTTTATTATTATTTTACTTCGTCGGTGCTACACAATACCGACGAAGGAGGACGTTCTGATGTGATTGTGGAGTGCTATCTGCTGAAGGCGCTATTGTTCAGTGATCAGTGACTATGACTTCGCCACTGAAACCTTCCGACAACAACTGACCGACAAAGCCACACTAATGCACATCAGAAAAATGCGACATGTTTTTTTTTTGTATAATTTTAGTCTGAAACTGGGGTTGAACCCAGGTCTGTTTTGGTTTTGCAGTCAACGTGCAGACTACTTCAGCCATCGCCACCCTCTGCATTAAACGTATGTCCATATATGCGTTTAAATGTTTTTCATTTATACATACAAATCTAATTGCAATTCAGATACATATTCCTATAAACATATGCATATTAAATACATATTCTTTTATATATGTACATATTTAAAAATAACTGTAGATGTAAAATAATGTTGAAGAAATACGATTGCCAAAAATAATTTCACTTAGAGTCAAATTGATCAAGCTGATGAAAGCTAACTGAAAGGCTAAGTTAAATTAAAAAATAAAGTTTAAGATTTTGCTTTAAAAAGTTTGTTTTTTTTTCGAAGGACAATTCAAATTCATTAATTGCGATTGAACGCAACAACTGAAATTTTTTTTTATTACCACCTATAGGTTTTTTTCCCTGTTAGCTTTGAAGTTTTTAAATCAAATGGCTTTGAAGGGTATATCAAGTTTAACTAAGAACTGAAAAAGCAAGCATAAATAGTTTTCTAGTAATTCTCGACTTTCCAAGGTGCTGGATTCACATTTTGAATGTATTTGTTTTGAGTACGGGCGAAACTTCATACGAAGGAGCAAAATTTTTTTTTTCATTTTCTTCTGTTCTCTCATTCGTTTTCAAATAACACGTATCGAAATTTCCAATAAATTAGCCTCCAGTTTCTCTTTTTCTGCTTTTTTAACGAACTGTTCTCAAAACAACTAAACAGCCGAAAACGTTAGACCGCTGCAAAAATCATTAGTTTAAAGGCGATAAAAGATTATCTGGTTATTTTGCTGACTAAAAGCCGAGTCAGATAAAACTTTGTCGCTTTGCGTGACGTTTTGAACTTTGATAAAAAACTGTAAAAACTTTGACAACTCTCGCACACTTTTTATTTACCCAAAAAAAAAAAGTGGTTTATAATTTTGCTATTTATTTTTTTATTATAAAAATAAAAGACAATAATGTTATTTGACGATATATTTTACAATGTTATTCTGTTTTAAAAGGAAAAGAATAGAATGGAAGACACAAGTAAAGGAAATTATTGTAGCTGCTTGTCAAAGCACGCAAAAAGTTGAGAGTTGACGTACTTTTCGCTTCTAACTGCGTTAAAAGTCTTTTATGTGGTATGTTTCGTATAAGTATGTACATTTTATCTTAAATGTCAAAGCGAATCTGTAACGCAACGCGAAGCTAAAGTTTTATCTGACATGGCCCTAATAGTTTGTGCGATATTGGAGAAAGAAATCAATCAAGACACAGAAGCAAAGTCACCAATCATGAGTTGCCAACGAAATTCCAGAGACCTGTAGTGGAAAGCTCAAAGTTTTCGTAGCAATTCGACTGAAAAGGCCTATTGCGAAATTCACTAGTTACAAAGATGTACTCATTTGTGCTCCCCACTGTATAAAGTTAAATACATATATATCGACTGCTAAGCATATACGTTGGACGCAACTTATGATGATGACGCTACAGTGGTCTTCGAAATACATTTGTGATTAACTATTCTCCTTAATCGTACGATTATGTTAAAAAGAAATCTGATAGAATTCGGTTTCACTTCAATAAATTAAAACGACAGTGTGCAGTCACTTCCATACTGTAACACATGTTTGTCATCAACGTAAAAATGCAACTCTAATCGCATGGAAGATTGAAATTATTAATAAAATTATGAAATCGGACAGATCTGTGGAAATAAGTGCTACACATTCTCGCTTTTTAGCCAGATATAACTAAATCTGGTAGGGAGTCATGGCTTTCAATTATCATCTCATGCAATTTGGTTTCGTAGAACTTTTAGAAATTTAGCATAACTACACTTTTAATTAATTTTCTCAAGTTAAATAAAATAAAGTATCAAGTGCCCCCTTCAACATTTCAATAGAAGCGCTTTCGCTTCGAAACTCTGCGGTTTCTAGTTCTGTTTTTAATTCTTGTGTCACTTTTTTGAACTGTTGATGGTGTCTCTGTTGTTCCAAAAGTTGGCATCACTAATTGTTATCAAATTATCAATTCATGCGTGCGTGTATGTTTGTGTGTGTGTGTGTGTGTGTTTGGGTGAGTTAGTATTCATGCTTATTCTCAAGAAATTGTTTACTCAAATTGTGTTTTATTACAGCACGATTCCTAGGCCTTCCCTTTATAACCCACTGCTAGTAACGGTTCTCACACATACTACAATATTGTATGTAGAAAAGAGTACTTCTTTACTTTATACTACTCGTAATAAATAATTTGTGTATGGGATATTCCATTATGTATGTCATTTATTAAAACAAATTTGTTAATAGTGTTTTCACACTCACTGGTTGTAAAGCAAAAGTCGGTTTTACGCTAAAACCTGGTTTTACCATATGAAAATATTTCCCTAAAACATTGTTTTAATGAAATTCAACCCTGCTTTTCATATACTACAGGCAGTGCTACCAAGTTACAAAAAAAGAAAACGGCTGGCAATTTAAATGCTGCTTAATGAAGAAAAAAAAATAAAGGAAAATTTGCTTAATAATAATTCAAAAATTGAAAACAATGGACGCAGCAGCAACAACAATTGAAAAAGTACAAAAGAAAAAGAATATATTGGGTAGAGCGTAATGAAAATGCTTTTATCGAGTTGTGGGAGGAGAAAATAAATGAAATTTTATTACACAAACTGTGCCTTAAATCTGATTTAATTAAATTTATAGTGGGAACGCAAAATATGCTATGCGAATCTGTTTGTGGCTTTAACAACAAGATAAACATATTCAATTGCAATGTGAAATGAGCAATGCTGTATGCAAACTATATTTATCAAGCAGAATCACCTAATCATGTTTTCCTCGGAATTAAATTTAATTACGTTAAAACCCTGATTTAATTAAATTTATAGTGAGAACGAAAAATCAGCTGTTCGTGGTTTTAATGTTAAAAGCAGGTTTTAACTTTTGGGTGTGAAATCACTATAAGACTTCATAGAAACAAAACAATAATCGTGAGTGGTGGAGAATGTCAGAATATACAAACATTTTTCTATGACATCTCTGTCATTTTTAATAGGCTCATGCATACAGGCAGCTGATTGTAATCTTAAGGTACAAGAACCCTCGCATAACAAGGTAGATACGTTACACAAATATGGCGTGCTAAGCGAATACATGTTGTACAAGTCAAGGAACTGTTACAAAATAAGGCGTTTAATTGAACAAATAAAACCACTTCGTTATACGTTATACGACATATATAAGACTGGTGCAAAAAGTGAGGTTAGATTAAAAAAAAACTGTGTCGTACGAAGCAAAGAACTCCATATTGTACGAAGCAAAGAACTGATTTTTAGTAATGCCGACGAAGCAAGGCGATCTGATTTGCTTTTGGATTGGTATCAGCTGAAGACGGTGCTGTTCAGTGACCAGTGACTATGCCTGCGCCACGCAAACACTCCGAAAACAACTGACAGAAAGACACACTAAAGGCCCATTTACATTGTAATGCTGAGTAATACGGCATGTCAAAAACTTAAATCGAATAAGAAAGTATAATTAGTGTAAAAACAATATGGTATGAATTTGACCAAAATACGGATGGGAATTTGACAGTCGTATGGCTCTCACTATTTTTTAAAAATGTTCAAAAACCTTACAATTTGCATTTTATCAGTGATGTATTTATGTGTAGTCAACCAAAGAAAATAACCAAACAACAAAAAAGTTGTTTGCTTCTAAACCGGTTTTCTTCTTACCACTTATATTTTTCATTTTATTTCAAGTGTGATAGTGTGAAAGCAAAAAAATATATTACTTTAAATTTTTTGGCAATCGCACCAAATCTCATTAGATTTCTTTCTCACAAAGTCTTATGAAAGTCGTAAGACTTGTATTATAGTGTAGAATGGCCTTAATGCAAATGTGAAATGTTTTTATGACCGAAACTGGATTCGAATCCAGAAGCTTTTGGTTTTGTTTTCAATGTGCATACTTCTACTTCAACCATTCAATATGCCTTTTGCATATTTTTGTTCATTTTTTATGGCCTTATCGTTCGAATTTGAAAAAAATCCCTTCTTAAATGAGCTGTTTATCGAAAGAGGTATACGCGCATCGAATTTCAAGTCTCTAGCTTTTGGCGTTTTGGCTGTGCGTCGATGAGTTCAGCATGATTGAGTCAGGACTTGTATTTATATATCTATTTAAATTGAGATTAGAAACTTGACAACTTTTTTTGCAGCTTGTCATAACAGTCATGGAAATGTTACAGGGTTCTATAAAATATCCACCTTGTAGCTATTTCACTCACTTTTGCCTTTCTTTTTTAGCTTTCATAACACTTGAGGCTTTTGGAGGGAAGTACCCATATCGTTGTTATTTAGTTCTGTGCCGTTGATCTTGTAACTTGAAGATAGTTTTTTGCTTATTTTGTAAAAGTTCTTGTTATGGTTTCTCCTACTTGAAAAGAAATTGAAAATATTGTAGTTACTTACAACAGCATTTAGTAGGCAGGCACACACAAGCACTCGTACATGTTGCACACAAGTACAAATAACAATGACACATGAGCTCCATTCGATTCTTAAAATAATAATAATAATAAATTAACAAAAACTTTTCAAAGAAAAGCAGATTACACACACACAAACACACACACACACACACACATCCAATGAAAAGTTCTTCAAACAAGAATCGTTTTGGTTTGTCTTGCTGTTTTTTTGCAAACGCAAGTTGTGTGTGTGTGTGTGTGTGCATTTGTGTTTTTCTTGCTTCTAAATAATTTTCACAACCATATTTTCTCTTCTTTATACAGCGTCTACATACACACATTAGAAGTGAGTTTTCTTTTCAACAATATCGCTGTAGTTCTTATTGTTTTTGTTGTTGTTTTCGCTGATATTTTCCTTTTGGTATCGTTTGAAAATTTTAGTCGTTTTCAGTGTTTTTTATTTTATTTTATTTTATTTTTTTATTTCCAACATTCTCGACTTGAGGTTTTACTTTCGTGTAAAAAAGTAAGAAGAATTCCAAATGCATTAGAAAAATATTATATGGGAACGGCATAAACAACAACTACAACAACAAAAATTGCTGTAGCAACAAGAAGTATTGCAACTACAATTCTGATAGAATAGAATCTGTTGCCCGTGACCACAACTTGCATTTACACCATTTCCTATGAGAACATCAACAAAGAAACTCGCAAAATTGAACTTTGCCCTTCCCTTTGCACCCAAGTGGGAGTGCATTCAATAGAAGTTCGTTATTAACTGAGTGTGAGGGAGTTAAGAAGTTCTCGCTGAAGTTGCAATTTCAGAAAATTTATTCATTTACAGTGCACTCGCGACAACATGAACGCTCCAAAATATGAACACGACAAAATATGAACTATTTTTTCCTTTCATTGACTACTTTAAAATATATACTGGTGCAAAAGCTTTAAAATATGAACACCTTATGTTTGCATTCTTTTAAGAGTTTTCATCTAGACAGTCTTGGTGGTTAAATTCTGATTCAACTGCATAACAATTTGGGATTTCCTATTTAAATTTCCTTCAGCTGTCAAAAAAAATTTCTTACATTCACACAAAAGAAACAGCAATAGAAAATCACTGAATTTGAAAGAATTAATTTTTTTTTCAATCAAATAAACAATTAACAAAAACAAAACATAAGAAACTTTTCCTATTATGGGAAAAATGTTTTTTAATCGAAATTAGGCATCATTCGCAAATATGAACAATCTCGCAAAAGTGAGCTGGCTTAGTTTTAATTAGTTTATATTATCACAAGTTCACTGTATAGTGATTTGGATTCTCGAAAAGTGAATTGCATTTTTCACTTTATTTATTCAAAGTTTTGGCACCTTATTGTTCTTTTTTTACGTGGTGTAAAATGAGGAGTTACCCGAAAAAATTTAATTGGTGTATATCAGCAAACAAACTAGAGGTTGACATTTTCCGGACATTTTATTTAATTGTTAATTTGTTTAAGGAAAATTTATTTAATAGAAAAGTGTAACGTATGGTCACGAATGATTAAAGAAAGCAACACATTTTGGAATAACGTAAATATTGTGTAAACACAGTGAGTGAATAATCGAAGATTTTCGCATCAAATAATTGTTACGTTAAGTGATACGTCACTCGTAACTTAGATACTTCTTGAATTGCGTCATAAAGCCGGTTACCCTTTTAATTGCATGAAGTTCATAGATTCCACAACCAGCGAACCAATCTTGCTGAAAATTTCACATACTGGTGGTCGGGAAGGAAGGAACCACAGTCCATATGCTTACTCAATATTTCTATTGGGCGTGGCATTTAAAAGATGTTTTTTTTTAACAACACACAATCTGTTAAACTCTCAGCTTGTCTATATAAATACCCAGGATCTAAGTGGGAATCGAACCTGCGCTAGAAAACTGAGCCAGCCGTGTTTGTAATAGACTAAAATGAACTAAACAGTTGGCCGATCTTCCCGATCTTCTTTTAAGGATGTGTTTACGGGCTCAATATTTTAGGAGGTTGTGGTACCTCTCATACAAGGACAAAGTAAATTTTTATGTTTCTGGAGAATGATAACAGTAAAAGTAACCAAATTTCGTCCGGATGTGTCCATATTTTACGCCGGTACCTGTCCATAGGGTCTACACCGACGGTGTTCTACACACCGAGTGAAGAAAATGCGCCTACTAAAACATGAGTAACAATTCGAGACCATGTGATTGGACATGGCCTCCCCCTTGGTGAGGAGCGGAGCGTGTCGAAAACTCATTCCGATCTATGGTTCACGGCACCCGGTTGGAATACAACTCCACACCGATCGATTCCGCGATTTGGGTTTAAACCACAGCCACCACGTTGCTCCAACAAGGGTGCCTCACCAATTATCAGGCAAGAACCATTGTTCTTGGAGCTCCTGAAACCCGTGGTACCAGATTTAATAAACAATAAATTTAGGCGCAAGCAAAAGTCTATGCAATCAACCACATTGCAACAATAAATTGCTATTGGCCGAACAAAAATTTCACCCACCCCCAGATAAATTGCACGTAAGTCTCGGGTCAGACCCCAAACGGTTCAGGACTGGTGGCCTTTGGACCAAATTTGATACAAGCGGCAATATACATTCATATGTCGAATAGTGGGCGGGGTGGGCGTGTCGCCGTAATATAAAATAAAAAAAGTGGTAATTTTTCAATTTCGGTGGTAAATGGTGTAATAGATATTGTTGTCTATGTGTTGGCGTCGTGTTTTTAGAATTACATTCGAAAGTAGCAGCAGCGGCAGCAGCAACAGTAAAAGCAGGCAGTAATACTCTACGAGCAACAAAAACTACAACAACAATAACAATTTAAAAGACAACAACAACAGCAGCGAAAAGATAGAATGAAAGGAAAAAAGCCATCCCAGAATAGGCCTCAACTCGCTTTTTAGTTTGCTCTTGTACTTTTGAAAAACATTTGCGAGTTCTAATAGAGTTAGAGCCATTGGTTGGTTGGCAGGGAGTTGGGAGTACCTTCTTCTTCTTCTTCTTCATTTGCTGCTTCTTGTACTTGTTCTTCTTCTTCCTCGTCATCGTCTTTTTTCAACATACATACTGGCACAGCGAAATGTTCTTCTTATACACGCTTCAAAGGTTCTTTTGGCAAACGATCGGGATATTTACGTGAATATTGACTATGAAGCGCTTTACGTGAAATTCAGTGACATTTCTTTTGCTTTAAAGCGGCATGAGCGAAACGAAAACAAAAAAAAAAAACAAAAGAAAAACATAATAAACAACAATAATTATAAGCATAATTATAATTATAAAAACATTTTTTGAAAAGAAAAATTAAAAAAAAAAATACAGAAAGAAATTCTTTCACTTTTTATGGCAGAAAAAAGAAATTAATTAATTTTTTTCTTCCCCGTGAAATCGAACTGTAGTTTATGTGTTACTAATTACAAAATTAATTGATGGAAACAAATTAAACATCAATGAACATCCTCATAAACGTCCAAACTCTGCTGCGTCCCCGTTCAATGTGCGGTTGTGCGTTTCTTCCCGAAAACATTGGTGGTGGTGTTGTGATTTTGGTGTCACATTTTATTAATGAAAAATGCTTAAAACGCAAACAAAAAAAAGAATAAAATAAAATTATTACGGAAGTGAATTTATTGATATAATAAAAATTAGTTTTAAATTTAAATATTCCAAATAAAAAAAGAGATGTATCATAATTATAGCGAATAAAGTTTGAATATGTTAAAACAGAAAAAACCCTCGCAAACCGGACACTCCCTCTAATGCTTTTTCTTATTTCCCACCTCCCATCACTCGGTTTAACACAAAAGGAAAGTGATCAGCAATATGGCGGTTTTAATAATTAAATCAAAATTCAAAATTAAATCTTTTTTGCTAAAATGTCAATTTAATTAATTATAAAAATTCAAAACAGATTGAAATTAAAAAGTTTAAATAAAATTAAATTTTATTAAATTAAATTTAATACATAATCGAAAACAACTTCTTCCAATTATCACTTGATGTATAAAAATTTAAAAACCTGAAGGCTTAAAATGTTTCATTTTAAAAGGACACAGAAATTATTGCAAGAAAATGGCGGATTATGACAATTATCCACTTGTTCAAAGTTACGTATATTTTCATCTGCAAGACTTTTCTAAACATTGAAAGATAATTCTTAAAGGAATATACTTTCTATACAAATTTAGTTATTCATTTATATTGAAGCTTTCGATTCGCCGAGCTTTAGGACTTTCTCTTTTTTTTAAACGAAAGTAACACTCAAGCAGTTCGTATACCCAGCATAGTGTAGTGATGAAGAAAAAATTTAAACTATTTTCAATGAACTTTATTTAAAAAGCTTTGCAGTTTTCTCGAAATAAAGTTTTTATTAAAAACAACTTCCTTAATTTTCCAATAAATGTAAGGAAAATGAAGATGTTGTTTTTTTTAATGAGATTTCTAAAAACCTGTTCACTTAGAAAAAGAATGCATAAAACGTCATACACATATTAACAAAAAAAAAAACAATAGAAAAAATAATTCATTTAGAAAAATAAATAATTAATTCGCATATTATGAATTAATTACCGTGTATTATATTCAAAAATATTTAGATGCGAATATTTTTTTAGTTATTAAATTTGGCTGCACTCTTACTTTCAGCTGAAATAAGCAATGAAATTCCCCTGTTTTTATTGTGGTGAGTTTTTCATACCACACGATTTGCAGTGCTGCCAAATATGTATTTAATAATAAAAGCCTCCAAATAAATATACGGTTTTCAAATAAAAATACACAATTTTTAGACCGCATTCAATCAGCTCAAATTGTGTAAAAGCAAAATGAAATATTTTTTGGGAATCGCATTAAATCAAATTCGCGTACAAAACTTCGTAATTAGGTGTACAAAAGCAAAATCGCTTTTTTTTATATTTTAAATCAATAAACAAAAATATATGTATATACAATATTTATTTTTGAGCGATGGTCTTTTTTATGAAAAGTTTTTCAATAATTATTTATTTCTCAATATTTCGCTACCAAATAGGTAGCATCGTCGGGAAATAATAATTTGTAATTAAAAAATTTTAATAAAGGTCAAAATAAAAATAGAAGTGAGACTAATATATATACAATATATATATTTTTTTTCAATTTATAGTTTTTTGGTATTTCATTAAAATTGTTATTCCTGAATAAATAAATAAATAAACAAAACTTTCAAGTTTTAATTCAGTAAATTCTTTCAAAAAAAAAAAACTGGTCGAAAAATATTTAAAAAACTTTAATTTAGTTTCTTCTTAAAATTCTCAAGTATATTTTTCATTACTTTTGAGCAAGCTGTAAAGAAAAGCTTTTTACAAAAAGCCTAACAATACTAAAGCTTTTGGGAAAACTGTTTATGCCTACAAAGCCTGTGTTAATTCTATTATTATAATTTTACTTCTTTAAAAATCTGTTATATTTTACAACTTTCTCTGCGATATTTATCGCTTGTGTCATCCCGTACGGTCGAAGTCAAGGCGTCTTTAACTACTTGGTGATGAAGAGCGTTGTTGTACAACAATCCAGGTTTTTTGTCAAAAACAACTGATGCAAATATTTCAAAGAAAATGTGTTTTACTTATAAACAAAAAGTGCGTGTAAGATTTTTAATTTTTTAAAATCATTTGATATTAAACACAAAGTTTGTTCGCACTATAACCAGAATTTTTAAACAAGTTTTTGACGTTTTGAAGCACAAAAATTGGTACAGCAAAAAATTGCCACCTGTTTTAATAACCCCAACTAGTTGGTTATGCTTTGGTAGAAGTACATAACAAGCGTTACTGCGCCCGCGTGCAGCTGTCAAAAAGAAGTTAAAATATCGCTGGGTATTTTTGACAACTAATCAGTTCTTATGATGACAACTTCAGAGGCCCATAACTCGGAAATTTTTTTTATTTAATTTTATATTTTTAAATTTTCTATCACTTGTGCTATTTTTGGTTTTTTTTTTGCTTCTGGAACTGATACAATAAACTGCAATTCTTCCGAAGAGGCTTTCATAATGGGTGTTTAGTAACTTGCAGTTTTTCACGCGATAAACTTTTTAAACGAATGACGAATGAACGTGTGTTACATTGACAATATACAGCTCAAGAATCCCACTAGATGTTTACCGCTCGGCTCTGACGAAGTGAGTGCTCACTTTTTTTATGATTTTAGCTGAGTGAAGAGTGCTTTTAAATATTTACGTGTTTCTGTTTTTTGGTTTCAGTAGGATGCCAGACGTAACGATTTCACTTCATTGGCGATTTAACGCAAACATTGTTACGTATTTTCTTAAAGACATTTCTGTTCTGTATTTTATTGTTTAATAGATTTGACTGGCTTCCCGATAAAGTTAGTGTACAGCAAACTTTATTAAAATTGACCGCAAAGAATTTTAATTGAAAAAAATTAAATGCCAACAAAACTGACACATAATTTTTTCTTTGATTGACTCTGTAACATTGACTGAGTAACAACATCAACGGAGCTATAAAATCAGTTGAGCTACAAAAGTCAACTGATACTACTGAGCTACTGAACGAACTAATTGAATTAGCTCACCAAAAACATCTGAGCTCGAAAGAGCGCCCAACTCAGTGCGGTGGAAAATACAAGTCTAATGCTCAGTCTGAAAAAAAGAACTATTCGTGTTTCCGTGTGACATTTTGTCGAGTTTCGTTACCGTGATCTATGTACATACAGGGTGGCCCAAAATGACCGAAGGGGTTTGATTTCAAAGAGCCATTGTGTCCCTCGCAGCGTGCGCTGTGTTTCGATCCTGTTGGAGCCATACTAGCGGATGGTTTTCCACGGCTGGCCTTGAAAAGTTTTCTACACCAGTGATGGAAACGGTGACACGGTGTTTATTTTGAAAAAAATATGAGCCAATTATTTTTTCTTACGAAACACCGCATCAAACGATACATTTAAGTGGATGTAATTCTCGCTGTTGAACTAACACTTGGAGTTTCCGTAGCGCTTTTGGGTCTATTAACAAACCCATTCAATTGGAAATAGGCTTCGTCGCTCATAATTGAATTACGAATAAAATCATGAGTTCTTCTGAAATAAAGTTCAACGATTTTGGCACCTTCTTCAGTTGTGTGCTGTTCCATTTTAAAATCAACAAATCTTCTTTACAAAATACTGATAACAAAACAAAAAAATTGTAATAAAAAAGTTATAATAATAATACTAATTATTTAAGCTTAAGGTCTTTTCAATATATTTAATAATTATATCAATTCGATATTTCGCTACTCCTTTGTGTAGCTTCTTCAGGAAAATTGGGTTTTGTTTAAAAAAAAAAAAAAAAAAAAAAAAATATTTTTTCATTATAAACAAAAACCAATTTTCCTGAAGAAGCTACACAAAGGAGTAGCGAAATATCGAATTGAAATAAATATTAAATATATTGAAAAGACCTTAAGCTTAAATAATTAGTGTTATTAATATAAAAATAGGTAAAAAAATTAGAAAAATAATAAAAAAGTTATAAGGAATTCAAACACCTTCGCTCCTTTTGGGCCACCCTTGAATGAATTGCCAAGCTAATAAAATCAAGTTTTAAATAATTTAAGCTCTAAACTGCCTCAAAGTTTATTGCAATACCACCAAATCCTATTGCTGATCACTCTCCTCGGAAACAAATACTTACTCCAGGATATTTGTTACTTTACTTATATTTAAACTACACTTTTTACATGTGCATTTTTCCCGCATATCATCATCCCCTTTCCATTCAACATAAAGCCCCTTAAATAGGGTGTCACATATTTAAACGATTAGGTTTATTTTATAACATCAAGTACTGCAGTGATTAAGATACTGGTATCCGAACTAAAACGAACTTTGAGAAAGACAAAATTCGCCACATCCATGATTCAAGGCAAACAATTTTTACAACAAAAACAACAACAACAAAAACAGAAAATTCATCTGAGGTCGACTAGTGTAAAAGTTATAAAAAACCAAACATGTCTGCCCCAAAGACGATGGATCGGGAGTTGATTGAACCATGGATGTATTCAAATTAGATTTGGATCAAGCTCATATCGGTTCCAGTCTAGTGGAAAGTACTAGTGCCAATAATACAATACAACGTAGTTTACATACAGCAGCCGGCTCAGCCGGTAACGCTAGCAACAACAATAATTT
This sequence comes from Dexiosoma caninum, assembly GCA_963924685.1. Lineage (NCBI taxonomy): Eukaryota > Metazoa > Arthropoda > Insecta > Diptera > Tachinidae > Dexiosoma > Dexiosoma caninum. Next base: position 32,185,761 of record OZ004729.1, read on the forward strand.
ACATGCTGTCGATGAAGACGACGACGAAGTCTTGCCCGAAGTTAGTTTTGATGCAAATTCTGATTTTAATTTACATTTTTTCGATACGCCCGAAGATTCCTCAACTCAGGGTGGCTTTAGTGATCCCGGTTCGGTAGAATCTGAAACTGAGGCTTTTCTAGATGCCACACCAAGCCTGCATAATCAAATAACACAGCAAAGGCAACAATCGCATGCACTGACCAGTGATTGTCAAAAATTCTATCAAACTTCTACGGCGATTAGTTTGAATCAAAGACCTTCTAGCCAAAGTGTTAATACAAATAATAATGTAAGTGCTACCTGTAGTACTGCGGCTTCTACGTCCACGAGTTTTGCCCAGTTTGGCAATGGTGGAGGTTCGTTATACGCCAATAATAATCTCCACAATTTTACACAATCAAATTCATCGTCATCCGGCTGTTCTTCGACCTCTTCAATCGCCAGCAATAGTAGCAGCATTTGCGGCGGTAGTTCTGTCCACAACAACAACAACAACAACAACAGCAGCAGCAGCCTCAATAACGGATCAATATCCGGAAATAATCGTTTGGTTGGATCATCAACAATATCCTCATCTTCGGCAGGGTCACTGTCATCATCCTCAGCCTCAACGACAGCAGCCACAGCTTCATCATCGTTGGCTTCTGAGCGTTTTATTGGAAACCTCAATCATACAACAACACAATCATCCACAGTTTCATCATCAATAGCCTCTTTGGCCAATGTGAAATTGCCCTCAGGTAGGATTTCTAAATGCTTGTTCGAAAAGCCTTAAAGCTCTCATTGAAAACTTTAAGGAGAAAAGCTTGTCTTCAACACACTAAATAACCACACAATTCAACTGACAGACAAATAGGAAACGATTTCTTGTCGAACACTATTTTCTATTCTTTTCTAAGAAACTGTTGTTTGTTTTTCCACCGCCAAAGCAGAAAAACAAAAAAACTTCTGCAACATCCTAAACTGTAAAAAAAGCAATTTTTCTTTCATTTTACGTTTCTTTTTTTTTCATGGCGATCTTTACGGAGAATTTTTTAATTTTTTCTTGTTTATTTCTGCTTTTAAAATCGTTATTTTTACTTCAGAATAAAATACTTCAATTTATTTATGACTTTCAAACTTTTGAACAGCCACATGAAAAGAAACGTGCTGCACGGAAAATCACATTAAAAAAGTCTGAACGGCAGAGGCGAATATTTTAGACGCTACAACAAGAACTATTGAAGATTTTTGGGTATAATTAGATTTAGATTTATCAGATTATAGAGTGACAGTGTTTCCGAAAAGAAATGTTAAAGTCTGTTTCTCATACAAAATTTAATTGTAACGTTATTAGTGTTTTGACACTGACTGGTTTTAAAGCAAGAATAGGTTTTACATTAAAATCAACTACTATCGCCTGATTTTACCATATAAAAATATTTTCTTAAAACCGATTCAAAAACCGTTTTAAGATGCTTTTAAGCTGATTTAATGAAATACAACTTTTGCTAGGAACACAATTGGGACGAACGACGAACTTCGAAGGTAAAAGTTCGTTGCGTAAATGCGCAATGTGGCACACAATAACGACGAAAAAATTGCAGCTGTCATAATCAGCAAAATTGAAGAACATTTCTTTCTCAAAATGTCCCATCAAAAAAAGACATGTAAGAGTCTGAACACAATGTTTGCGGTGCGGTGCGATTTATCGTTGCGGGAGAGAAAAGTAAACATAATACAACTGATGACGGCTACGGTAATACTTGTCATTGTTTGTTTACATTTTTATTAATTTATTCGTGCATATATTTTTATAAAATTTTCTAAAAAAAATACTGTTTGTGTTAAATATTTTGCAATGGCAGAAATATGATGAAATATTTCTTAAACTTTTATATTTTATGACAGAAATTTATGAACTTCTAAAACATGTTGTTTGTTTACAATAATGTCGTGAACATCGCCAATTATTCAATTCAATATCAGAAAGAGAAAGAGTATAAAAAAATTGACAGAATAAGAAAGCCCTCAATGAAAATAAAATAGATTTTAATTTTATGCCATTCTGAACTGCGGTTTTTACATCGTTACATTGTGTTCGGACTCTAAAAACGGAAAAACAATATTTTATTTTTTGGTTTTTGTTTTCAATATCGGATATCGGTAAACCGGCAGTAATAAAAAAAATGGTAGTTTACGGCGAAAATTATTGTCCAAGCGAGTAATTAATAGCTGAAACAATGGACCCACGAAATCCACAATATGCGCCGCCAAATAATTATTTTATTTATTTCTTAAAATTTTATTGATCGCAGCTCATAATTGTGGTGAAATTCAGAATCTAAGAATTATTTATTTTAGACGGACCAGCCCCCGGCTGAGCCGATGTTGGAGCAACAGCGGGTCTTATTTTTTTGATATAAAGAGAAGTAATACTCATGCAGTAATTGCGTACTACTAAGATTTACCTTCTATAGGAAAGGAATAGTGATGACAAGTGGTGAAGGGATAAATAGAGAAAAACTTCATCATTTTTACAACTTTGCTTTTGCACGTTTTTTATTTGTTTGTTGTGTTTTTCGTCTTACTATTTATACCGTTTACATCCGACCGGATATGGAATGCAACTCTCATGTATGACTCGCCGCTGCAAAAACTATTTTCAAGTTACACGACCGTGCAGAGGAGAGGGCGAAAAACCTCATTGTGGACGGTAGGGTAGTCAACTCTATTGACTCTCTTGAGCATCGTCGCAATGTGGGGTGTGTTTCGTTGTTCTATTGCTTCTATTTTTTTTTTTATCTGGGACCAGCACTCAGGAGATGACTCCTACACATGCGAGGCATTGTGCTGGAACTATAGGAAAGGGATAGTTAGAGAAACGACAGGAGGTGAAGCTTAATTAATTATTTTTGCAGCTCTGCTTTCGCACGTTCTTTGTTTATACTCGTAGCATTTTAAAATTTTAGTCTGAAACTGGGGTTGAAACCAGGTCTGTTTTTGGATGCATAGTCAACGTGCAGACTACCATCCATCGTGCCATCGCCACCCTCAATAATGATGTGCTGTAATGAAATGAGAAACTTGTTCCCGACACTCGGGCATTCATGCGCACAATGCATTCATCATTAAGAGCGCATCCGTTTGTGGTCGATTTGGCAACGAATCTCACAACGCATTAAAGAGAAAATTCGTTTTTTGGCCGATCAGAACGTGAGTGGAATAGACTACCAAGAGAGGTAAACACTATTCGCTCTACCCTCCGTCCCAAAACCTTATGTCCTAATTCCAGCACAATGAGATGAGCAGAGATGGCACACTCCGTAGTATTGGACCAAGAAAAAAAAAGTTGCACAATTGGGCAGTTGACTGAATAAGGAAATATGTCAATTGACATGGTCATTCAAAGAAACACCACAGTATCTCTGCTGCAAAGAAACTCTCACGAAACCCTTAGTTTATCTTTCACAGACACATACTTCTCAGTACGGGTACCCAGTGTTAAGTCTACCGTGAATTCAAGCTTAATAGCAGCCTGAAAGTGTACAGGAGAAGCGATTTCTTTATAAATATCGTTTCTCTGCCGACCATTGTCTTCGACCAACCACTCTTGCAAAAAAATTTTCATAAATCGATCATTTTGAAAGGCATTTTGGAAGAGGCTTTAAAACATTCCAACTATCTATACTGTACGATAGCTATAGGGTGCACAAATAATAACAGTTGAAGTTGTAAATATGCTTTTACTTCCTCGTTGTTAATATTGTTGCATCAACAAATATGAACGCGACTGAGTGAGTGGGTGGCTCTTTGGTTTGTTGGTGGGTTTATTTTCTTAGTGCAATTGCTGTTGCTATTGTGGTGAGTATATATGTATGTGTGTGGTTTGTGTGTGTGTGGTTTTATCCATTTCAATCAAATCAAGTTTATTCAACTCCACTTATAGTTTTATTGTAGTTGTTACTTTGTGTAATTTTTATTTTCTTACTTTCATACAACTCGTTGCCAATTCATTAGATTGTGGGCAATTGCATTTTTTTCCCCCAAAGGTGGTCAGACTTTTTGCTGGAACTGATCAGTTAATTAGAAATAAAATTTAAGCAATTTTTCGTAGTTTGTTTTTTTTTTTTTTTTTTTTTTTTTGCAAGCAATTGAAAAGTTTCTCAAGTTATAATTTTCTTGAAATTTAAAAGCTCGTTGTGGGCAAGTAGTTGTCCTGCTTAATCGGGTCTATTCCTGTAGGCGTTTTATTTTTAAACGAAATAAAAACCATGATTTGGCATCACCGTTGGCGTTATGGGCACTTATCGGAGGTCTCCATTTCGAATTGAAGATAGTAACCAAACTCAAACATTTCTTCGCTGTCATTCTTATTAGCAGCACCGAAGTTGCAAACGACTTTTGGAAAATAAAAATAAAAATGCAGATAATAAATTTTCAACACTTTGAAATTTTACTTTCCGAAATGGAAAAATTTTAGGTCTTTAAAAAAGTGAAGTGTCGCAAGGGCTTTAACAAAGTTCGTTGACAAGTAGTCATGATGAAATTGTTATCAGCCGAATTCTGTTCGTGACAAGATGGACTGCAATGTCTTCCAGCTATTCGCTCAGTTGTTGGTTTTAAGATTTTCAAAAAAGACATGCATAAAAAACTATAATAGTCTTAATACAGCACAGTTGTATTAAAGAGGGAATAGACACATTTAATACTGAAAAATAATAAAATCGTTTACATTAGATGGCAACATCAAATGATATTTTCGTCATGTATCTGTAAATTAAAAATTAATAAACTAAACAAAAAAAAAATCTATTTAAAAAAAACTTATTTTTGAAGCCAACAATTTAAAAATTTTTTTGGCATTTCAAAAACCCTGAAAAATAAGTGAAAACTTGGGAAATGTTAACGCTGCTCACAGATATCTAAAGGAAAAAAGATTATGGTTCTATCTCTAACTGTTCAGATTTTACAGCTATTTCCAACAATATTTATTTGCAATAATGAAATATTTCCTTTATGACAAGAAATTTACAAACAGAAAACATTACAAAACATGCCTTTTTATTTAAAAACTTGTAAAAAATAACTTTAGTAAACGAAAATACTATCAAAATGTGATGGCTCAAAACTTCAAATGCATTTTTCTCAGTTCACGATTTTTTTAATTACTACGGTATTACACCAAAGGCTCGATATGCTTCTTAGCAAAGCCTTAGTTTTAACATCTTAAAATATCCATATTAGGGGAGGTGGATGAGAAAATGTTACCTGACGTCTTGCCTTTTTCGCATTCTTCTTAAAAAAACTTATAATATGGTTATTGAGCCATATCATAAGGGTAGATCCATCATTTAGAATTTATAGTCACCTAATTTTGTTTTCGTATTCTTATTTTATACCATTACTAAATAAATGACATAATTTGTTCGCCATTTTTAATTTATAATAACATCGTTTTGGTTTCTCTCGTGTTCTTCTCGGCAAACGCTCTCATTTTATAGGTCATCTTATGGGTGCATAAGAAATATTATTTTAGCCACGTTTATTTCTCTTCTTGTTGAGAGCCGCCCCCAGACCAGTCTCTGGTCACTCTTTTGCCTTTGTATTCGCTTCGTGGGTCTTCAGCAAAATTTCCCAGGCAATCAGCTTTAAAACACTTCTCTAACTTCTCTAACTCTCTGATTCTCATTTCTCTAATGAACGTTGTTACGTTGTAATACAAACCGTTTTCCTCTAAAATAGTTATTCAATTCCTCTTTGGTTTTTCTTTGCGCTTTTCTTTTCGTTTTTCTTTGGTAGTTTTCCATTTCATTGCAACTGATTACGTAACATTTCAAAACGTCATTATCATCGTCATCATGACGACTGCAAATAAGTTTAGTGTGTGTGTGTGTTTGTGTTTGTGCGCATTGGAAGGTGTGCATGCGCAATGTTGTTGTGCTGTTGCTCATGTTCGTGCTGCAGCAGGCCAGCCAGCCAGTTTGCCAGCTTCTTTTTTCTTTTTTTTTTTTTGCAATTTTAGTGAAGAACAACAAAACAACACACGTCTAAAAAAATAAATTTTCGTTTTAACTTTCCTTATTTATCACTTCATGGTTGTTGTTACTAATTTTTCCTTTAGTTGTCTATTTTATTTTTATTTTTCACATTTTCTTTTCCATTTGTTACAACATTTTTATGCAGTTATTTAATGTTGCATTAACTTATTGTATGTTGAACATAGAATTTCCTCATGCATTATCAAATGAACGTGAGTGCATAAGTGTGTGTGTGTGTGTGTGTGTGTGTGTGTGTGTGCAATGAAACTCAATAGTTTTGGTTGCTGCAACTAATTCGGCTGCAATTTATTTTTGCTGGTCTATTACTCACTCACTCAGCAGCGGTAGTCAGTTTACACTGTTGCTGCTTCTGCTGCTGCTGCTGGTTGTTGTTGCCGGTTTTTTGATTATGTAAATTGTTGCCATTCGTTGTTGCATTAAATTTTTGTGCACAAATACATGTTTGTACGTTGCATTTGTTTAACATTCATACGAGTACACAGGGTGTTACACATCATGAAACTTGTGAAAAATTGTTAATAAAACGAAATGAATATTGAAAGGAAAAAAATTAATTGGAATTGTGCTTATTGACGGAAGGCGGTATAAATAGAAATTAAATTGCAAAAAAAAAAAAAAGAAAAACATTTTTAAAGAAAACGTGACTTTTAGGTTAAATGTTAATAATTGACACAAAGGTGTGTTCTCACTCTTGGCCATTTTATTTGAAAGGGACATTTCAACAGATGTTGCAACTTCCTGGCGAGTTCTGTTTCTACACACAAAAAAAATTTCTGAAATAAATTTCAATTAAAAAGTTAAAATGTTTACCAATTTTTAGCCTGCAAACAAATTGATCACACATCAATTAACATATTTCTATTCATGAGGATTTTCAATATTAAAACTTCTAACAAAAATGCTACACATTCTATGTATTCATATAGAACATACATACACATTTAGAATTTAGAATTTTTTTCAACGAAGGAATTTAATTAAAAGATTGTTTGGAAAAACAAACGGAAAATAATTTTCATTTAATTAAATTTCTTCCCGCGAAAATTTTTCCTGTGTAGTGCAGATCCACATGGGTTTATTTTTTTGAGTTTTGTTTTATTTTTGCCCACCTACAGAGCAATTTGTGCACCAAATGAATATAAAGAAAAATTGTCCATATTTATGTAACTATTCTGTCAATTATTGAACGTTAGTCACAACTCATTACGATTATTTATCTGTGTTTGTTATATGTTTTAGCTGGTCTATATGCGGCATTTCATTTGTTTATAAACGAGGTCTGTTCAAAAGAGAAGGTGCATTTTTAATTTTTTTTAAAAGTATTTCACCAATTGTGGCAAAACGCTTTTCTTTCATTAGTCTCTACAGTTTTGGAAAAACAAAATAGTCGCAGGCTGCCAAATACGGAGAATATGCCGAATGGGGTTCCAGTTTGTAGCCCAATTTATGGATTTTTTGCCATGCTGACTACACACGCGTGCACTCGTGAATTGTATTGAGCGAACAGCACTTTTTTCTTTTTGCTTTAACTCAATATCGAATCTGCCGAAAAGCTCTGAATAATTTTGGCAGGTGATCGATCGCTCTACCATTTTCTAGGTAATCTTTTGTGAATGATACCGCGTGCACCCCAAAAAGCTCTGGCCATAAATTTGTTGGCTGACAGACCCATCTTGGTCTTCTTTGGTGCACGCTCACCCTGTGAAACCACTTCTTAACCATTCAAATTTATGATCCAGAGTTCCCATAGTATTTATCAAGTCTTTTCTTGGTTTCAGTGAAGATTTTTTTTACCCAAAAAGTAATGCTTAATCAACCTTAATTCCTGTTTTCAATTTTTTGTTAAAATTCTGGAGGTTGTCTGCTTTTAATTAGGGCGGCGATGGCGGACTACAAATCCAAAAATTTTCTGCGTTCGACCCCAGTTCCAGACTAAATTTTATGATTTCGCATTTCATCTGATGTGCATTAGTGTGTCTTTGTGTCAGTTGTCAGGTTTCAGTGGCGAAGGCATAGTCAGTGGTGTCTCCGTAGTCTAGTGCATGAGCATTAGTCTTATCAATATAAAGGTGAGGGTTCGATTCCCGCTTAGACCCTGGGTGTTTCTACAGGCAAGCTTAAGAGCTTCGTGGAGTATGTAGTGTCTTAAAAAAAAAAACAGTAACGGCTTCAGCTGATGCCAATTCGCTAGCACTTCCTTCGTCGGTATTGTGTAGCACCGGCCAAGTAAAATAATTATGTAAAACGGCTACTAAAAACGAAGCTTCAAAAAGTTTAATACGTCTTCGTGACATCAGAGACGCTACAACACTGCTATAAAGACAAATAACGTGCAAAAAGCAGAGTTGTAAGAAGATAGTGAAGCTTCGCCACTTGTCATCTCTCTCACTATCGCTTTCCTCTAGTTCCAGCACAATGCATCGCTTGTGTAGGGCTCATCCTTTGAGTGCTGGTCCAAGATAAAAAACCAGAGTTGTAAGATAGTGAAGGGCTCTTCTGTCTATCCCTTTACCAACTGTCATTTTTCTCACCATGCCTTTCCTCTAGTTCCCGCACAATGCATCGCATGTGTAAGAGTCGTCCCCTGACTGCTGGTTGGTATTTTATTGCAAAGTACAGTCTCTACAAAAGGCCAACGTGTTTGTGCAAGTCCTTATCTAACAAACATGCATGTAAATCAAATTGTTATCAACATATTTTGACTAGTCCAACATGATTGAAATTTTAAATAGATTCTTCGAAATTTAGTGGGAAAGATCAAATGTATTTCTATTTTGCTTATTATAAAGTAGCCAACCAACCAACCAACCGTCATAAAAAAAATTTTAAAATTTACAATTTTTTTTCTCGCATTGAAAAATATTCCTTAAAAAAATGTAAAACAAAAAGCGAAAGCAACTTAATTTCAAATTGCAATATTTCCCAAGTAGTCAGTCGATCGTACATATATTTTCGCTGTTATCGATGAAGAATTGATGAAAGTCAATAAATTAAAAGTTTTTTTTTTTTTGTGTTGCTTGTCTATTTCCAATAATGCAGACAACAAACTCCAATGTTTGTGATTTTATTGTTTGGCGATGGTGGGCTTATTTGCGATTTCATATGGATATTTTATTCAAATACAACAACAAATTTAGGTGTTTTTTTTTTTTTTTTTAATTTAACTTGCATATATTCTGTTGTTTAGTGGCGTGTTGTGTTGCATGGTAACGTATGTATTGGCTGTGGCAGTGTTCGGGTGAATTAAAACAAACAGAAAATGTTTAGTAACTTCAAACTAATGGCCATGCTTCCCTGTAACGTCATTGATACAAAAAAAAGAAACAAACAAAAGTTACTGGCAAATAGTGGCTTAATAATTGCCTGAATTTGGTTTATTGCAAACCTTTTTTCCGAACAGTGGGTTAGAAAAATTTCTCTGACATTTTTTCTGAAGTGTTGCCGACATCGCTTAAATTATACCTCAACACATTGACTGCCACGCCGCACGTTTTAGTACGACACAACAAATTACGTTGACTGCCACATCATATGCTTACGTACGACAGGGAGTGTTGTATAGATGCCATTTTATTTGTAATGAACTTTGTAACGTAACTTTTTACTAATAGGAGATGGAACTTGACAATTGTTCGGCAATTGAGATTATTAGATGGTAACCTTCATTACCAAAGACAACGAAAACAACCTATTTGTCACTCTAGAAAAACCTCGCACACGTGCTTGGTAGACTAGCTAGTTCGGGCTGGGTCAGGGTTCTTGTTTTACTAGTGGACTATGTATTACAAAAAAAAAAAAATCACGTGTGCTTAAGTTGCCCTTAAAATATATAAAAGATAACAAATCCTTCACTTGTACCGACCTTGCAGAACGAGATGATAACGTTCCTAACTTCTAATCCCCCCCATCCTTTTGGTTCTCTCGATGGTCAAACCGATGTTTATAAGAAAACCCCTACTTACTTAAGCTTGAGGTATAATATATATATAAATATAATAAATATATTTCAAAAAATATAATAAAAAAGGTCAATTAATAATATAATTAAAATTAAAAAGGAGAGCACATTAATTAATATCAATGGACTACAGGGATTTCAAGAAAAATATGAACTGGAAACAGGCGTTACATCAATCAACTCAAATCTCTTAGGAATAAAATTGTACAATTAAAATCAGCTATAACGTTTTTAACCAGATGTAGGAATGCAGGAATTGTCCCAAATTTCATAAAAAATTCAACAAAGAATATTTAACTTTCCAAACAAATTTTATAACAAAAATTTTGTATATTTTATATTTCAAACAATTATAATTTCCAATCAATTTTTTTAAGCATTAAGGTTTTTTCTCTTTTTATTTATTATTTTTATATTTATTTTCGATATTTCGTTAACCTTCGGTTAACATCTTAATTTATCATTTAAGGTTAACGAAATATCGAAAATAAATATAAAAATAATAAATAAAAAGAGAAAAAACCTTAAAGCTTAAAAAAATAGATTGTTAAAATAATAAAAAAGGCTAAAAAAAGTATTAAGAAAAATTATAATTTCCTATTATTCTTGATGATGTTTTACAAGCTGTTGACGAAATATCGAATAATAAAAGAAAATAAAATAAAAAAAGACCTCAAGCTTAATAAATATATTTCAAAAAATAGTCCCATAAAGATTTTTGTGGGTTAAGGTATGTACACACGATTGTCATAAACTACAATATTGATAGAAAAATTGTAATAAATTGTTCAACAAGCGTGTGAACTCACAATTTCTGTGTGGCAACATTGTTACAAAATGTATTGTCTGTGCATTGTATGACAATAATATTGTCACAATTCTGACAATCGTTAGAAAACCCTTCATTTCCATTGGCACATAATTGTCACACATTTTACAGTCATCTGTTACTGTCACATGTGCTTAATTTAGTGCACCGTACAATAACACCATTGGCAGATAAATATATCTATTGGCAACGCTGCACATAAATATTAATGGATACAATGTTAAACATCTCAAAAAGTATACCTAGACGGAATTATGATTCCTAGATCTGATAATGTCAAATATCAAGATTTAAACATTGACAGACGCTTAACAAGGAAAACTCATATTTGATTAAAAAGAAAGCAACTGAATATGAAAACAAAACAAATGTACTGGCTGTTAGGACCGAAGTCTGAATTGAGCCTAAGCAATAAACTAATACTTTACAAAGCGATTTGAAAGACTATCTGTGCCTACGGTATACAACTTTGGGGAACAGCATCATATTCTAATATTGATATCATTCAAAGATATCACTCTAAAACTTTGAGACTTATAACGAATGCACATTGGTATGTACGAAATAAAAATATACACGAAGACCTCAATGCTCAACAAGTTAAAACTGAAATAACCAAATATAGTACAAATTATCTGAACAGATTTAGAAATCATCACAATATTCTTGCAATAACTCTTCTAGATGACAGTGATGCAGTGAGACGTTTGAAAAGACTGCATATATCAGATCTCCCTTTTCAATTTTGTAGAAAAGTAAAAAATTATTGAATTAATAAAAATTATTTTTAAATGCTTAGGGTTGAAAATGCTTTCGCACTTACAGAGACCGTCGATATCTGCGTCCAGTGGTGTTACCACTAAAAAATTCCCTCCTCCTCCTCCTCTGGATATATTCCCTCCCGGTACCGCTTTCCGCATTACTTCGGGAAGGCCCAGAGCGACGTCCCAATCAGGACCGCTCTTACTCACCCACGTCTGGGTTCGCCAAGTTTGCAGACGGCACCATGGCCCCGGCCCGTATCCCCTGGACCCGTAAGAGGGGGCCCCGCTATGCAGCAACGCATCGAGTTCCCTCTTCTTTCTCCGTAGAACGTACCCTACGTATTGCGCCACACCGTCCCAATTCTCCTCGCAATCGAGCATCCTCCCTATCACGCCGGCAGGAGTGAACCCGCCAAGCCGCTGCGCCATTGCATTTCTTTCAGTATGCCATCTGATACATGAAAATATATTGATATGTTAAGTTCACAGCAACTTAACATTACCGTCCAATTTAAGTATTAAGACAATTTGCTTATTATTTTGGTGTAAATAGATTGCAAATAAACATGAAAAAAAAAATGTTAAACATCGGATCTGTCATACAATAATCTGTCAATCTTGACACATAATTTTATTGTATGGCAATGAAATTGTACAGTTTTCTTAGTCTGAGCAGGCAATTTACACTTCGGGGTAAATTTTTCATTGTGAGCTCATTGTCACCATATTGCCATATCCTACAACATTGTAAAATCTGACAATCGTGTGTAAATAGCTTTACACAAGAACAACAATATGATATTAATATTTCATGATTATGGTTTCTGTTTAATTATCTTTTTATTATTTCATTTCAATTATTATTAATTTGCGTATCTAAAAGTTAGTTCAAGAAGCGAAAATTATGAAAATAAAATATGTATTGATTCCAGGTAGGAAAATTATGAAAAAAAATGTAAAAATTCATGCATTAAAGCTTTAAATTTTACAAATTATAGTATATATTATGTCAATGTAGATTATCTTTTTAGATGAGCATTTTTTTGGGAAGCAATTAATGCATTATTGGGGAGTGTTGGAATATTGTGGACAGCATGTAGTCGTTCTTTTGATATGTTTTAGAGCTGTGGTTCGGCAACGTTCTTTTTCTTAAAGTGGCAAAACGCAAGCACGTCTAATGTTTTCATCTACCATTTTTGTCATGATATGTTTGGAGCTCGCAAAAGGTTGCGGCCACCTTTCTGTACCATTTTACAACTTTTCTAAGGGTGTTCAAGTTCAGATAAGTCGATTGTGAATAATAATTTTAAACAAGAACCAATTTCCCGAAGAAGCCACACAAAGAAGTGGCGAAATATTGAATAAATAAAAGTTAAATAACTTTACTGATCTTACTTACGGCCATTTTCACAATGTCTAATTATTTTACTTTTAACAGAAAATTAATTAACTGGCGGTTTGCTTAACAGGCACTATTTAATCGACGGTTAATGATTTCAGTTTCACCATCCTTCAGTTACTTAACAAAAGAATTCGCTAAAAAGTATGGCAATATTGTTTGTATTTGTTTACGAAAAATACTGTAATGACAGAAAATAGAAAAAAAATCTTAATGTTTGTGAAAAAAAAAGATTGAAGTATACTGAAAGGAAATGGCGGAATATTCATAAGCAACAAATTGTTGCAGCTGGGAACATTCAAAAAAACAAGTGACAATGGTAAAATATTGGTCTATAAAAATATTAAGATATACACATGTTAAAAAGTTTTTGTAGAGCCTCTAATATCACAGCAAGATTTCTTTTTATTTTTTGTCAACGTTTTGAAATTTTAAACATTGAAAAATATAAGTGTTGCTTTCCCACTTTTTACATGTGTGCATTTTTTCTATTTATCAATTAAAATTAGCTATATAATCGACACCTATATTATATTGTTAATCGCCACATTTTGTTCGGTTAAATTTAACAGACAGTTTTTCGTTAAATGGTGTCAGTTAAAAGTTAATCATACATTGTAAAATATAGTTTTAGTTAACCGACTGTTATAGTTCCAATTAAGTCTTAATCAGACATTGTGAAAATGGTCGTTAAGCTTGGAAAATATTATAATTTAAATTAGAATAAAAAAAGGTCAAATAAATAGCAGGAAATATAAATACTTCTGTTTAAGGTGATAATAAAGTCACTACATAACTGCTTCTAAGTAATGCAGACAGTATGTAGTATATGGTTAAAAAGTTGGTGTTGTTTGGCAGCTGCAACAAATTCTCTAGTTTTTGCTGGGGTTAGCTGTCACCTGTTACGTATCTGTGTGTTAATTTTAGCCACCCACTGTATCTACTTATAAAACATACTATTGCATTTAAGTAAGTATTTGCACTTTGAATGCATTTTAAAATGCACTCCTTTGCAGTTTTCCTGTTTTTTTCTATACACATTTCTTTCTAATGTTTCTATTGTAAATATCTGCATATTAAGTGATTGTTGTAGTTGTTGCCGTTAAAGTTGATTGCTGTTGCCATAAAGTATTGCTTTGGCTGTTAAGTGTAGATGCCTTGATGAAGATAAAACCCAATAAAGGAAGCTTTTAATAGAGACCATATTGTGTGTGCTTTTGTATTACGAAAAATGACAATAGAAGTAGAAAATAAGAAAGAAAAATTACAAGTAATAAAATTACAACGGGGCATTGAACGTTGTTAAAATGCACTTAAAGAAATCTATTCAAAATTATCATTGTGAAGGGGTGGCGGCATTAGAGTGATTTCGTTAATTGAAAAAAAAACTCTAAAGAGTTGCCTGTTTTTTAATAAATTCCTGTGTTTTAATTGCAACTTTTGCATATTTTAGTCTAACTTTCCACGTGTATTCCATATTGCAGTTTCTCACTTTGTAAATGCAAATTTGACTTATCACTGTATTGTAAAGGTGCGCCTTTTTCCAGCAATTGATTAAGTTCGTTTGTTTTTTTGTTTTAATTTATTATTGTGCCAGTACATTTTTAATGGCATCACGAATAAAGTATCGGAATCAATTAAACGATTATTGCTTTGAATATATAAAATAGTTTTTGAAATTTTAATTTCATTTTGAAAACAATACAGACAACCGTGTCTCCTTGCTGTCCTCTTGGGGTTGTAATTGGGCGCAATTGAAATATTTTAAATTCCTATGCCGAACTAGACAAATACTTTTATAAATCCTGCATTATAATTATACGAATTTGCTGTAGTCTAAAATTATTTTTAAATACGGTTTAAGTGCAGTTGGCTGTAGTAGTTAACGCATGAAGCATGAAACACATTCAAGACAGCAGGCTACGAACTACAGCGACTACGGATGCAGTTGGCTGCATTCGTTGCTTTTCACGAGTGGTCGCCTACTTAATTATTTTGAAAACAAACTTTAAAATATCCCCAAAGATCCCCAAAAAAGACGTATTTGCTGATCGCAAGTAAACGATAAGAATTGCAATATTGGGCCTGTAGATAAGTTAAGGATAATAAGCATATTTGTTCAATTCACAAGCTCGTATTAACGTCGTATGCCTTGTGTAATCTTTCCATTATACATTATTGTTGTTGTTGTTGGTAATTTTCACACAAAAGTATGTTCTGATTAAAAAATTTAATTTTATATGTTTTTGAAATAGTTGCATTGAGGCCAGGTCTGGGATTAGTTTTGTAAAAATCTTTCATATATGTGACAAATAATACCAGAAACTAAATTCCTCTTAACAATATATATACAGGGTGGCCTAAAAGGAGCAATATGGTTTAAATGGTTTATAACTTTTTTATTTATGCGATTATTATAATGTTTTTTTTTTTAAATACTGCATACAGGGTGGCCGATGAAAGCCGATACCAAAAGAAAACTTGATAACTTTATTTCTATCTAAGTAATCTGGAATTTTTTTTTTGGTTTTTGTAGATTGATCCTTAGATTTAATGAAAATGAAAAGTGGGACAATGGAAAAAGAATGGCGCTATCACGCATTGGAGTCTGTAGTTTTGGTTCAACTAACTTACAGGCTCATTTCAAGAAACTCAACCTTCCGTTGTCCACCCAGATCGCCTGACCTAACTCCAGCGGACTTTTTCTTGTATGGTTATTGTAAACATGAAGTGTACAAATCGCAACAGACAAATTTGGGGGCACTAAAACAATCAATTCGAGCGACAATAGCTGCAGTTCCAGCGTTAACTTTACGGGCAGTAATGAAAAATTTTTTGTTAAGATGCCTTACCTGCATCAATCAGCAGGGCGGGTATTTAAATTCGATTATCTTTAAGACTAATTCTATGTGCTTTCAAGTGAAAAGAGATTGAAAATATTCCATGCATTACAAAAGAAGTTATTATAGTTTCTTAATGTAGCAAAATTCATCAGCCACCCTGTATTATTGGGGAATTTTTTGCTATTGACTTTGAAAAATGATATCCTGTAAATGATGTCAATTTTCTGCTTCGCACATACGTGCTCTTTTTAGCATATTTTTCATAGCTTTTGGCAAAATTTCATTACTATTTCCCCAAGTCTTCTTCACAAAATGCTGAAAAAAAAACAAAGAAAAAATAATAATTAAAAAAGTTATAAAAAATTCAAACCATATAGCTTTTTTTTTTGGCCCACCCTGTATATACATGTATTTAATTCTGTTTTCTTAAATTTTCAAATTATTTGAATAGCTGAAGCCCTTATTTTCGACACTTAATTTTTTCTGCTAAAAGCTAGTTGTATCAAATTCACAGCTGGATTAATTTTGTGGAATAAACTGAAGTTAATATAAAATTATTCTAAAAAAAGTAATAAATACAAAAATACGATAAAATAGTATCACTGCAAATTTGCCTGTTCACAAGCACATAAACACATTTCGTCTTCTTTTTACCTATAAATCATACGACTGAGTTTGGGAATTGAACAAGTAACTAATAATTTCAAAAGAAATTTACCACCTTTTTTTTTTTTTTTTTTTTTAATTTGGACCAGTGCTCAGGGGCTATCCCCTACATATGCAATGCATTGCACTGGAACTAGAGAGAAGGATAGGGAAGAAATAGACAGGTGGTGAAAGTGGTAGGAAGATAGAGCTTAATTCTTGCACAACTCTGCAGTTGCGTGTAAATTATAAAGCAAAGTTGCGGCGTCTTTGATGTTTTTTGACGCATTATTTTTTTTTAAGCTAATGGAGCCATTTTATTTATTATTTTACTTCGCCGACGTTTTATTCCTCAAATACCAACGAAGGAGGGTGCTGTAGCACAGAAAACTCAGAAAAAATTATTTTCTGATTTGACCCGGATGGGAATCGAACCTGGGTCTTTCTGGTTACAGAGCCAACACGCTGACTACTCGCCATCAGCACATAATTTTATAAAATGTTCAATAATAAATATAATTCTAAATAATTTCACCCCGAAAAAATCCCCATTATATTTATTGAATATCGTCAAGAAAATCCCCTTTTCGCAAACGAAATATTTCGTTCGAAAAATTTGTTGGCAACTTTTCAATATTGGCAGCCTTGGCTGCACCATAACCAGCTGAAAACTCCTATGTTTTTATTTTATTTATTTTTTTTTCTGGGATCAGCACTCACGAGATGACTCCTACACATGCGAAGCATTGTGTTGGAACTATAGGAAAGGGATAGTAGGAGAAACGACAGAAGGTGAAGCTTAATTAATTATTTTTTTTTCACAGCTCTGCTTTCGCACGATTATTAGTTTATACACGTAGATGGGCTGAATCTTCGGTTTAGTAGACATTTTTATTATTATTTTACTTCGCCGGTGCTACGCAATACCGACGAAGGAGAGCGTTCTGATGTGATTGTGTATTGCAATCAGCTGAAGCCGGTATTGTTTAGTGGCCAGTGACTATGGCTTCGACACTGAAACCTTCCGACAACAACTGACACACAAAGACACACTAATGCACATCAGAAAAATGGTAGATGTTTTTTTTTTATAATTGTAGTCTGAAACTGGGGTTGAACCCAGGCCTGTTTTTGGTTTTGTAGTCAACGTGCAGAATACCATCCATCATGCCATCGCCCGATCAATATTGCCATATTAAAATATTTTGCATTTAAACGGATGAAATTACTTAACACAAATCATTTTACGAGGGCGGATCAATAAGTCCGTGTGTGCCTTTTCGAACTTCTCTCTAAGTTATATGAAATACAACACAGTTCCCATCAAGTACCACCTGTAAACGCAAAGTAAATGACGAAACTTGCTCAAAATTTGACAGTAGTCTATTAACAGGTGGCACTTGATGGGAACAGTGTTGCATTTCATATAACTACGAGGGAAGTTCGAAAAGTCACGGATTTATTGATCTGCCCAAGTATATTTATAAAATATTCTTCATTATTGACGTACATATTTGCAATCTTTTACATTTTTGCAGTTGCTATCTCATCAATAAAATAAAATAATTATATGCTCCCAATAAAACTAAATGTTTATGTGATTATAAGAATTCTAAACATATATAATTTATGACTCATTTTGCGTTTGATTAATAAAAATTTCTATTGAATAGAAACTTTAACTTTAACTTTCACTTTTATTTCTATTTTCTCTTCTCTAGAACATTTGCAAATACATCACACCCATCAGCAAGCATCCGCACAACAAACACAACAACTACTCCAGCAGCATCAGCAGCAACACCAGCAACAGTCATTGCAACAGCAGACAACTTCACAACATCAGCAACAGCAACACCAACAGCAACAACAACACCAGCAATCGTCGTCATCTTCATCATCGTCGTCGCAACAATTTGCCATTGCAGATTCAAATTCGAACAGTGCTGTGGCAAAATCATTTGTTCCATGTAAAGTTTGTGGTGACAAAGCGTCCGGTTATCATTACGGTGTAACATCCTGTGAAGGTTGCAAGGTTTGTGATATTTTAAAAAATTCATATATTCAAAGCAGTTTGTTTTAATTCTTGTAAACATACGATGACTTTGATAATTTTCTTTTTCTAATTCAACAGGGGTTCTTTCGTCGCAGCATACAAAAACAGATTGAATATCGTTGCCTGAGAGACGGCAAGTGTCTGGTGATACGTTTGAATCGTAATCGTTGTCAATATTGTCGTTTTAAAAAATGTCTATCAGCTGGTATGAGTCGAGACTGTAAGTACTACTACAGAATTATAAGTTTTTCTTTATTTTTTTTAAAATAAAATAAATTAAATTCAATATTTTGTAGAGAAATAATTGTTTGCTACACACCTTAAGCGCTTTTAAATAAGGCTGACTTACATAATAATTGTTAATTTTTCAAATATATTCGTATAATTCCAAGGATATGGAAAGGAAAATTATTGAAAACAAAGTTTTTTAAATAGATTTCAATTGACTATTTATTTCAATTTCTCGTCTCGGATTGTTTAATGTTTAATGCAGGCCAAAGCGGACTGTTTTTGGGGTTTATAACATTCATTTCTTTGGCAGTTATTTAATTTTTTTGAATTTTAGTAACATTTCCAGAGTTGTATAATGAGAAAAATCCAAAAAAAAGTAATAGTATAATTTTGTGGGGCCTTCTTTCAATTCTTTATATTTGGTCTATATTTCATTTTGGGAAACTAAAAATATGACCCCAAATAAATAATGAAAAGAAACCCTAAAATTCTACAAAAAACGGCCTAAAAATTTCATGTTTTTGTTTGCTGTGTTGACTTTGGGGCTATATTTTATATCACACTATGGAGCCTTATTTCCTGGGGCCTTGTTTCGCAGCGCCAAGATATTCTGCAGACAGACTAAATTTATTATGTGTGAAATTTTTCACAACAATTTAGAACAGAGGAGTATTTGGTTCATGAAATAATGAATGATGCTCAACATGTTTAACAACAATGTTGTACAACATTTTGGAATAAACTTTGGCATACAAAACTTACTGTTAAATCTCATGTTAAGTATTAATCGTACATTGTGAAAAGGGCCGTAAATGTTTTTTAAATTAAATTGTTTAAGTTAAATTTCTGCAAAAATAATGACTAATACTATGTTCAGACATTCATTCTTAAAAGAAATAATTTAAGCACTTTAATTTAGTGTTCACACATATTTAATTTACACAATTTAGCGCTTTTCAATTAGCATTTCATAGCTGGAAAAAGAACAACGTTTTGAGTTATAATTTGCTGATCATACCTTGTTCCTTTTTGTTTTCTTTTATTTACTGTTTTGACATTTGGCTTGCCATTGTACAGAATTTTTTCTTTTCACTGAACAGACTTCCCAGTAAAAATACTTGTGAGAAGGGTTGCATTACAAGTTCTGCTCAATATTTATAACAATTTTGTACTTATTGCGCAAAAATATAATTTAAAATAATTTAATTTAATTTTTGTCGGGAATATTGAGCTCAATAATGAAATTTATTGTGAACATCTCAATAAACGTGTATGTCTGAAGACCGTATTAATTTAAATTTAAATTTGCTTCACATTTGTTTTCTAATGAACAGATTTCAAAATTACCTTAAAACAAATTGATACTTAATTAAAAGAACGTTGCACAATATTAAATACAAAAATAAAATTTAAGTTTCATCACGTTGAAACAACGTTGCAATCTACTAAATCAATACAGTAAAATTCTAGATATTCGTATAAAGATAAACTAATGTAAAATTAACATTGAACCAGTTAAAAATAACAAACGTTAAATTTTAATTCAAACTTAAATAGACTTGAAAGAACTTTAAAAACGTTTTTCTAATTTGTATACACGTAATTCTCAAACAGTTTTTACGAGTATTTATATCAACATTTCAGTTGTCTTAGCTTTCGCAAGAATTCGGTTCAATGTCTACTGTTGAGCATTGCACATTAATTCAACTTAACTACAATTGTAACTTTAAAATTATTTACATTAAAACAACATGATAGTCATAGTGAATCGAAATTGTTTTAACAAAATCGTAATTTTAATTTTAAAACATTTTTAAAAGGATTTGTACGAATGAAAAATTCATTCTACAACGTGGGCCAGGAGTTAATTTCATGTGGAATAAAAATTCGAATAATATTGGTTCAACATATATGTATTTCACTTTACTTCAACTTGAAATGGCCTTGAATCATCATGATTTGTGTTGGTAATTCAACATAAATTTCATTTTGATTCAACTGCACTGATATATTAAATCAGCAGGAATTATAAAATCGTGTTGAACGAAAAAGAAAATCGTAGCCCGACTAGAAATTCTTCCAATACAAATAATGATAATAATTTCGTAATTATTGTTGCAAACCCAATAGGTTTATCCTACTAGAGATCTGGTTGGGAGTTAATTGGTATTGCCCCAACGAAACAGTTACTGCTCTATCATCAGTTTTCTCCAAGCGGGGCCCAATAAAGAAATTCTTTGAATATTTTAACACAACCAGAAAAATTTACAAATTTAATAATTTAATGTTCTGTAAACCAAATCCGCTAAAAATTTTTCGTTTTTAAAACGAATACACATACTTAAGTGTTCTGTAAACCGAATTCAGAAAATTAATAAATAATATTTTATTTCAAAAAAAATAAATTATTGTGTACATTTAATTATAAATTCAGTTGTAAATATTTTTCGGTTTTCATAAATAAAACAAGTTTTAATACACTAATTATTTAAGCTCTACGTCTTTTTTATATATGTAATATTTAATTTTATTCGATATTTCGATACTCCTTTGTGTAGCTTCTTCAGGAAAATTCGTTTTTGTTTATAATGAAAAAATATTTTTTATTTTTAAATTAAATTTATATAAAAAAGACCTACAGCATAAATAATTAGTGTAATTAATAAAAAAGAGGTTAAAAAATTGGAAGAATTATAAAACAAGTTTTTTAAAAAATTATTTTACAATTTTTTTTTTATCTGTGACCAGCACTCAGGAGATAACTCCTACACATGCAATGCATTGTGCTGGAACTATGGGAAAGGAATAGTTATAGAAACGACAGGAGCTGAAGCTTAATTAATTATTTTACAGTTCTGCTTTTTTGCACGTTCTTTGTTTTATAGCAGTGTTGAAGCTTCGGTTTACTAGCATTTTTTAGTATTATTTTACTTCGCCGGTGCTACACAATACCGAGGAAGGAGGGCGTTATGATGTGATTGTGAATTGCTATCAGCTGAAGCCGGTATTGTTCAGTGACCAGTGACTATGCCTTCGCCACTGAAACTTTCCGACAACAACTGATACACAAATGAACATCAGAAAAGTGCGAGATGTTTTTTTTTTATAATTTTTGTCTCAAACTGGGGTGGAACACAGGTCTTTTTTGTTGTCAACGTGCAGTCTACTTCAGCCATCGCCATCCTTATGCCTTATATAAGGTGGCCCAAAATGAGCAAAGGTGTTTGAATTCCTTATAACTTTTTTATTAGAATTTTTTTGTTTTGTTTTCAGTATTTTGTAAAGATGGCTTGGGGAATTTAAAATGGAATAGTACACAATGCAGCACCGTGCCAAAATCGTTGAATTTTTTTAAAAAAAAAATCATAATTTTATTCATAATTTAATTATGAGCGACGAAAGCCATTTGCTAATGAAAGGGTTCGTTAATAGGCAAAAAGGGCTACAGAAAATCCAATAGTAGTTCAACAGCGAGTATTAAAGCACTTAAGTGTAACGTTTGGTGCAGTTTTTCGTCGGAATAAAATCATGGTTTTATTCATAATTCAATTGTGAGCGGCGAAGTTCATTTGCAATTCAATGGGTTCGTTAATAACCAAAACTGCAGGATATGGGCTACGAAAAATCCAGAAGTAGTCCAACAGCGAGAAGCACACTCACTTACATTGGTGCGGTGTTTCATCGGAAGGGATAATTAGCCCATATTTTTTTTTACCGTTACCATCACTATTATTAGATATCGGACAATGGATCCGCAAATATGGTTCCAACAAGAGGAAGCCACAGCGTACTTTGCGAGGAACACAATGGCTTTTTTAGGCGACATCTTTAGTGAACGAGTTATTTCCCGTACAAGCGATTTGAATTAGCCTCAGCGTTCCCCGGATTTAACCGCTCCAGACTGTTTCCTTTGAGGTCATTTGAAAGGAAAAGTCTATATTAATAAGCCTAGAACCATATACAGCAATTAAAAAATAATACTGATGTTCTGCGATAGGTTTTGGAAAATGTTTTGGAAAGAGCACGAATATGCGAAACAGAAAATGGCCACCACTTGCGAGATAGAATTTTTCATAATTAAATTAAAAATATTCTCCATTAATATACTGTATTTAAAATAAACGAAATTTAATAATAATAATGTCTCAAATAAGAAGTTATAATGAACGCAAAAACCTACGGTCATTTTAGGGCGCCGTGTACATGCTTGAAGGGATTTTACAGCGAAAAATCAATGACGATTATCTGATGGCCATCTTAAAGGGATTACCCAGTTGGTAGTTAAAACGCTAATGCTTCGTCAGTTCCCAACTTATTTTAGCGTTACAACTCCGATGAGGGCCACTCATTAAAGTGCAAATGAAATTTCTAGTCGGAATGACACAAAATAACCACCGAAAAATGAACAATCAACTTTGTTTTTTTACGATTTTAACTAGATTTTGTGTGTGTAATTCAGGCGTTTTTCACTTAGATTATGAAAATTTTTCCAATTTTTTTTTTTTTGTTTTACCAGCACATTTGATTGCTGTGCATTTTAAAATTGTTTTAAATCGCAAGTCTAAGTGCTTCACCATATTTATGCAATGAATGATTCCACAGAATTCTTAACACTTGAATACTTATTTTATTGAATTCTACTCTTTCCGTTTGATATGATTTGAAATTTTTTTTACATTCAATCGAAACTAATTAATTAATTTACCTGACTTTTGCTGCAATGCAATTTAATTGAAACAAATAATTGAAAGATAGAATGGCAAACTAATCCCATGTACATGCAGAACAACCAACATTGACACACTTCATGTAGTCCACCTTTAACTTTTATTGATGTGATTGATGTTGCAAACATTGATGGCCAACCATGATTTGTTTCGTTGCAATTGCACTTATTTGTAAATACATGGCGAAATTCTTGAAATCGAAAAACGAAGGCGATATAATTGCTCTGCAAAAAAAAAAAAACAAGAAAAACACAATTGTTAATGCTCAGATTTGCATATAAATTAAAGACTTTGTTACCAGCAACAGTAATTACAACAACTAAGTATATTTAATACACACACACACACACACACACACACACACACACACACACACACATACATACTAGTTAAGTATCTTGCAACATGTGGTAAGTTTGATTTGGTTTTTTTTTTCTACTCTTTGTTTGAAAAAAGAAAAAAAAAAATAAATGTTCTTGTTTGGCTTTACAAAATTGCTTTTGTTTGCTGCTGCTGCTTCAAATTGCTGATGATATTGTTGTTGTTGCTTTTGCAGTTAATGCAGCGTATTTTTTTCGTAATTGTTGTTGCTTGACGCATGGTGACCCACTTATCGTGAACACAAAAACTACTCTACAATTTGGTAGTAATTTTACAACAATTTAGAGCAACAACAACCAGTGTATAACCAGTGTTGGGTGATCTAAAAGAATGCAATCTTATGATGCTTTATTTTCTTTACAAGTAACTAATTATCTTTTAGTATCCAGGGGCAATTTTTATAAACGATTTAATATGGGAAATTATACAGATTCTGTTGCATTATAAATTCTCTGAACGATAAAACGGGTGGCGATGGGCGGAGTAGTCTGCACGTTGACTACAAAACGAAAAATTGTCCTGGGTTCAACCAAGTTTCAGACTCAGAAAAATATCTCGCACTTTTTCTGTTGTGCATTTGTGTCAGTTGTTTATAAAATAATTACTAAAAATGGCTACTAAAACGAAGCTTCAATAATTTAATACGTCGCCTTGACATCAGAGACGCTACAACACTGCTATAAGAACAAAGAACGTGAAAAAGCAGAGTTGTAAAATAGTGAAGCTTCACCTCCTCACCAAGATCATGCGATTTGATGCCGTTAGATTTTTTTAGTGGGACTAGGACTAAGATTGACCGCTGCAACCAATTTAGAGGCGGTCATTTAAATGACATTGTATTTTGTATATAATGGCAGGGTCCACAAATTATGTTCGAAATGAAATAAAAGTTTCATTGAAATCAAAGCTTTACTTTCGCAACCGATAAATGGATAACTCGTTATGAACTATTAGCGAAATCTTAATTATTTGTAAAGTTCTTTAAATTGATTTAATTTCATTTCGTCAATTTATGTTAATCTTTCAATTTGGTTTACGCATTGACGCATGCCCGATTACGCTGCCTCATCTGTTTTTATGGGCGGTATAAACATCGAGGAATCAGAAGCTGTTGATGGTCTAGATATGAAAATCCAGTGTGATATTCGGTGGACTGAGCACATTTTTCAGGCCTCAAAGGAAGCATGTAAGTGCCTCGGATTTTTAAGACGGTGAAAGACATACTTCACCCCCATCTGATCTCCTCACTATTTATACCGCTTATATCCGACCAAAAATGGAATACAACCCTCATAGCCGGCCCATAGCCGGTGCTTCAAAGATTATTTTAAAGTTACTCGACAGTGTACAGGAAAGAGCGAAAAAATTTATTGATTCTATTGATTCTCTTGAGCATCGTCGCCACGTGGGGTGCGCTTCGTTGGTCTATCGTATCTATAATGGGATGTGGTCTGATGAAATCAGGGAACTTATATCATGTAGAGGGGTCAACCCCGAGTGCCGGTCCAAGAAAAAAAAATTATTTTTCATAAAATTGTATTTAAGATGAAATTCTTTGATTTCGTTAATGCCTCGTAAGAGTATGTAATTCACGTATAAATACACATGCACCAATAAAATTTTAGTGGTTGTGTTAGTTAATATGAACACTAATACTATTAACATAATTAACGAATCTTTAACCCAGTAGATTGTTGTGCCACTTAGCACTTCACTA
This sequence comes from Dexiosoma caninum, assembly GCA_963924685.1. Classification (NCBI taxonomy): domain Eukaryota; kingdom Metazoa; phylum Arthropoda; class Insecta; order Diptera; family Tachinidae; genus Dexiosoma; species Dexiosoma caninum. The sequence continues at coordinate 32,211,373 of OZ004729.1, forward strand.
CAGCAATGTAACTTTGCTCATGGACTCAATAAATTTTGATAATTATTAAGTATTTTTTTTTATATAACAATTCGTGAAAGTGTTTTAAAAAAAATGTATATTTATTTTTGGCTGGAAATTAACAATTATTCTGCTTAACAAAAAAGAAATTAAGATCTTGATTATAGAAAAAATATATCGCACTTGATCAACACATATTTTACAGATCGTGTGATATCGATATCGATGTAGGATAGGGAATCAGGGCGTTGGTGGGGATGGATGAGGTCATTAGCACGTTCACTACAAAATATGAGTGCAAGAAGCAGAGTTGTTAAAATAATGAAACTTTCCTCTGCCTGTCATTCCATTACTATTCCTTTCCTTAATTCCGGTGCATGCATTGGTCCAAGAAAAATAGGAAGCTTTATCAGAATCAAATTTTACGATTCCGATTCACTGAGAGAATGCCAAAAAAATAAAACATCCCGCAATAACAAGCCCATATATAGAATTCGGGGAAAAGTTCCCCATTGGCGCTACTTCTGGATTACAATATGACGATCTTCTTCACTTTTTTTTGGAAGTTCTTATTTTGCTGGGAATACATGTTATTTTCGTCACATTGTCCATAACCAAGTCCTTTTCTTTTTATCTTGGACCAGCACTCAGGAGATGACCCCTACACATGCGATGCATTGTGCTAGAACTAGAGGGAGAATAGGAGAAATTATAGGAAGTGAAGCTTCACTATCTTACAACACTCCTTTTTACACGTTATTAGTTTTTATAGCAGTGTTGTAGCGTCTCTGATGTCAAGAAGATGTATTAAGTTTTGAAGCTTCGTTTTTAGTAGCCTTTTTTAGTAATTATTTTACATCGCCGGTGCTACACAATACCGACGAAGGAGGGCGTTCTGATGTGCCTGTGGATTGGATACAGGTGAAGCCGTTACTGTTCAGTGACCAGTGACTCTGCCTTCGCCACTGAAACCTTCCGACAACAATTGACACAAAGGCACACACAAATGCACATTAGAAAAAATGCGAGATGTTTTTATGATACCGAAACTGGGGTTCAACCCAGGACAATTTATCGTTTTATAGTCAACGTGCAGACATTTTCGAGCATCGCCACCCTTTTACCTTTTTAAAAGACTGCAACGGCTCAAATTCCCTTCAAATTAGAATAAAGTTGGTATTTTTGCACCTCTGAATTTTGGCATTATATTTCTAAACTGAAAAAGTACAAAGTACGACTGGGTTTTTATCCATCAAGGCCTGTTATATGTGAGTGAGTCATATATACATACATATCGCACCCTAAATCATAAACAGTCTCAACTGAAAATTCACAAATGTTGAGGAGAGGCAAAAAACTGTTCTTAAAAACATGGTTGTAATTTTGTATTCACATTGAGTTTGGCAGTTAAAAAAATTTTCTAGGAAAAAAAGTTTACTTAATATTTTTTTTTTTAGTTTTATGCTTTAATTTTGAAAATAAGAGGTCATTTTGAGTTCTGACTCTTTAGGCGAAATTAGTTCATTGAGTGCTGGTTATTACATGAAATGAAATGGGCACAATTCGAAATGTTGCACCACTAACTGTATTTTTCTGGTTAAAGAAGTCAGTGACGCAAACAAAAATTTCGTGAGAGTTAAGCTATATACACACGATTGTCAGATATTACAATATTGTCATAAAATATTTAACAACCGTGTAAATTTAAAATTTTTATCTGGCAACATTGTCATAAAAAGCAGTGTTTTTGCTTATAAATATTAAATCTGGATTCACCCATTGTTTCGGAACAAAATTTTTGTTCCGTTGTTGTTTTTGTAACAGAAAAATTGTTCGAAGTGTGTTAATCGTTTCAGAACAAACTCTCAAAAAACTAAAATTTTGTTCCGAAACAATGGGTGAATGCAGCTTAAGAGACAAAGTTCAACATTGGTGACAATTTTTCATTGTCAGTTCATTGCCCTAACAATGCCATATCTTAGAATATTTTAATATCTGACAAACGTGTGTTTTGATCAATTTGTTATTTGTGCCTGTTTACTATTTAGTGTGCGATATGATTGCATGTACAGGGTGGACCAAAAGTCACGGCTGCGTGTAAAAATATGATGTTCGGATAATAAAATCTAAAAAAAATAATATAAAATAATAAAAAAATAAACAAAAAAAGTTATTCAAATTTTAACACTCAGGCGTCACTTTTGGCCCACCCTATATGTATGTATGTGTATAGTTGTATGTAAGTGTGTTTGTGTTTTGAATAAAATTTTACGAATTTTGCAGTAATTTTATGTTCCTATTTTTTTTTTTTGGTACATATTTGTTGTAGCAGTTTGTTGTTGTTGTTGTTGTTATTCGTTGTTTAATTTTGAGGTTAAGTAATCAGAAACTCAGTTTCAAAGATTTTGTAATGCAACAATTTCAAATTTGAAAAGTTTCAAGTCGGTTTTTTTATTTGTTTCGTTTTATTTTGTTTTCTTCTTTAAGTTTGTCGTCCGTCCGTCCGACAGTCAGTCAGTCAGTCAGTTGTTCTTTGGTAAATTGTTCATTTGAAAAGAAATAAAACTTGCCACTCACTTACTTGCCACACTCATTCATACTGACTGTTGTGCGAGCAGTTGTTGATGTTGTTGTTGTTGTTGTTACTTTTAATGATTGCCTTGCCGTTTGCTGCTGCATGCATTGGAGAATTCATTGGTTTTTTTTTCTTCATTGTGATTGACATTTAGCGCAATTGTTGCAATTTTATATGCTTCACTAGTTTTTGATTACAGGCTTTCGAGCATTTTTGGAATTTGTTAGAAGTTGTTGGCAGAAATTGTTGGAATGTTAAATTTTTCAAATGATCTTTAAAATTTTTATACATATTTGCCTTTGCATTGTTTAAGTATTTGAAGGAAATAATTTTTGTTGAAATTATGGAAATATGCTGATATGCATGGGGTATTTTGCTTCATATGGTTTGCGTTTTTTGCTTTGTTATTGTAACTCGAATTCTTGCATAAGAATGAGGTCCCAGCCTCCTCGCTCGGTTCAAATTTATATGGACGGAATAAACAAAGGCCCGAATATTGAACAAGCCTCCAATGCATACAACTTGTGTTAGAAGCACCAGAATAACACCAAATATCTTCATAAGCTACGGAACATAACGTGTAACTTAAGGAGCGCACGTTTGCGATTCACAACCCTAACTTTTGCTACAAGTTAGAATTCAAGACAACTCTAAACATAGAACAACGAAACGCGAGCAACATTGCGACGTTGCTCAAGAGACTGAATAGAGTAGGCTACCGCACCATGCCCAATTAGTTTCTTCGCCCTCTCGTGTACACGTTCGAGTAACTTGAAAATAGTTTTTGAAGCACCTGACCATAAATGAAAATGGTATTCCATTTTCTGTAAGATGTAAGCGGTATAAATAGTAAGAAGATCTGATGGGGTGACGTATGTCTTGCAGAGTCTTAAAAAGCCGAGGCTTTTGAATGCTTCTTTTGAGACCTTAAAGATGTGTTCAGTCCATCGAACATCACACTTAATCTTGGTGCCAAGAACATCAAGAACTTCTGATTCCACAATATTTATATCACCCAGAATTATAGCAGACGCAACATGATTGGGCATGCGTCCGTTTTGTAAGCATTGAAGTCGACCCTGTTCGTCTGACCCCATTCCAATATTCTCATGAGGTCACTATTTTTTTTTTTTTTATCTAGGACCAGCACTCAGGAGATGACTCCTACACATGCGAAGCATTGTGCTGGGAACTATAGGAAAGGGATAGTAGGAGAAACGACAGGAGGTGAAGCTTAATTAATTATTTTGCAGCTCTGCTTTCGCACGTTCTTTTGTTTTTATACTCGTAGCAGTGCTGAAGCTTCGGTTTAGTAGCCATTTTTATTATTATTTTACTTCGCCGGTGCTACACAATACCGACGAAGGAGGGCGTTCTGATGTGATTGTGGATTGCTATCAGCTGAAGCCGGTATTGTTCAGTGACCAGTGACTATGCCTTCGCCACTGAAACCTTCCGACAACAACTCACACACAAAGACACAATAATGCACATCAGAAAAATGCGAGATGTTTATTTTTATTTAAAAATTTTTTTGTCTGAAACCGGGGTTGAACCCAGGTCTGTTTTTTGGTTGTGTAGTCAACGTGCAGACTACCATCCATCGTGTCATCGCCACCCTCAGCACAGAAAATACAGAAAAAATTTTTGACTTAAGCGGACCGGGATTCGCTGTCATTGCTGGTTGAAGATTCAACGCGCTTACTACTAAGCCATCGCCACACCCACTACAAGTTCTATAAATATATTAAAAAAAAGATATCAAAATATACTAATGAGTCTTAGCTTCCAATATGGTTCCACAAGAGCTATCACTACTATTGACTAAATAGGACCAACACCAGTTGTAGACTTTCAATGACACGCACATGTTAAATGTCTATAGTTAATTAATTTCCTTGTCTAGTGTATAATAAGCCACTAGTGGGTGGCGACAAAGTCAATATCAATTCTGTACAGTCATAATATTGTCATTGTCTACAGGGTATGTACTCGCATCTGATATCATCGTCATTCCCTTGATCATTTCCAACTGGGACGACTCTAAGGCGAACGCCTTTGTCCAATCTATTCAAGTGATATTTTATGCAAATTATGGATATTTTAATATATGTATGAACAGCAACAGCAACAGCAACAGCAACAACAACAACAACAATAAGAAGAAGAACAACAACAGCCTCAACAAAATAGTTTGCAAAACTAACCGGCGGATCAACGACCGTCTAAGCAATAACAATAACAAATAAATAAGAAAGAAAAACAGCAGAAAATGAAACTATACTCTGGTTATAAATGAGGAGGAACGTGTCGCTTCAACGGCTGCCAGTGAATGCAACAAGTATTTACAGAATATACGCGGCACTACTGCACTGCGGCGCGATTACTGCGACTTTGTTATTATCATACTCGTGCAAACATAAGTCAAGAGAATGTAAAGAGATATACACACGCATACACACTCATACCCTCGCATGTCGATGACACTTAATCAATTATTCTTCTAGCCAAACAAACTAAGAATGTAACTACAACAAAAAAATATATATATATAAATAAAATGAAAATAAAACAAAACAAAAAGTTGAGAAAAAAAAATATGATTCAATCCAAGTTTCTGCTCGCGACGATGACAATCAAATACAATTTATAAAGGGAAGGCATTCATGTCTACAGTGTATAACAAAATTGGCGCTTAATTGGAGTTAATCAAAACACTTCAGGCGAGAGGAAGCACGTTATTGGTTTTTATGGGGAAGAAAAAACCTGTGAAATTTTACTTTATGCCGCTTTTCTTAATATTTTTTTTTTCTTATAAGCAACTTTCTGCCAAAAAGTCATGGTGCACAAATCTAGTCAACTTGTAAATTTAAATTGACGATTAAAACTTCCTGAATATTCTTTTTGCAGCGAATATAATTATTAAATTGTTAGTAGTTTTATATCACGTTCACACGCCAGAATTGAGGAATTTTTATTTTTTTTATCGGGGACCTGCACTCAGGAGATGACCCCTACACATGCGATGCATTGTGCTGTAACTATAGGAAAAAGATAGTTGGAGAAATAATAGGATGTGAAGCTTAATTAATTGTTTTTTTTTTTACATCTCTGCTGGTTGCGCGTTCTCTGTTTTATAGCAGTGTTGGAGCTTCGCTTTAGTAGCCATTTTTATTATTATTTTTTTTTCGCCGGTGCTACACAAGACCGACCGATGCAGAAGGACGTTCTGATGTGATTGTGGATTGTGGATTGTGGAAATCTTCGGACAACACAAAGACACACTAATTCGCATCAGAAAAATGCAAAATTTTTTTTTTTACGATTTTAATCTGAAACTGGGATTGAACCCAGGTAGGTTTTGTTTTTGTACTCAACGTGTAGACTACTTCAGCCATCGCCACCCTCAATTATCGTTTGTTTCCTTGCAAATGATTCAAATGTTTCAATGAAGCATCTGCCTGCCGAACATTTCGCAGTAGTTTTCTTTTTTCCCGAACAAATTACCATTTCATCATGTTGTATCAACATTTTTGTCTCCCACTGCTGACGTACTGCAGTAGATAAATAAAGTATTCATGCGAAATAAAGACCTTTTCACGATTGTTTATTTGTATGATTGTGATTATGTGCGCAAATATATTTTTTATTAAGTAAACCATGGGATCAAATAGTTAATGCATATTAATAAAAAAAATAAGAAGCAAAAAATTTACATATACAACAATGTGTATGTACATGCACATACATATATGAACGTACATATATGCAAGAGTATGTAAAAATTTGTGTGGTAAAAACTTCTCAGAGTGCAGTATGCAATATTGATTTCAGATATCAAAGGCTTAAGAAATTTAAAAATTTGATGATCTAAAAACAACTCAAGAGTTGGCGGATTAAATCACAGAAGAGTTTTGGTAACAAAAAAAAAAAAAAAAATTCCGCAAAATTTGCATATTTATTTGTAACGAGAAAATTAGGTGCGCTGGCGGTAGCTCCATTGATAGAATTTGAAATTTTTTTTTTAATCAATTTTGTTGAAGTTTCATTGCACTAATAAGAGCTGCCGCAATGAACATGAGAAATATACAGCCGATAGATACATGAATAAATTAATATATCGAGATATTGCAAACATACGAGAAAATTCTTCAATGATCGATATCAAAAACACGTGTGATAATTATTAATGTTGATTTCTTTTCTTCCCCAAAAATTACACTTTTTTAAAATGTACATACATATATGTATGTATATACATATGTACATATGTATATAAAATGTCTTACCTGGAGCCGTATTCTGTAATTTGTTTAGCTAAAACACGATCGCTAAGGGTCTGTCCAGAGTGGCAGCTTGTTGCCGAGCCGAGCTGGTTGACGCTTATTGCGAGAATTGTTCATGCGAGAAACAAGTTTGAGTGTTCATAGTGGATGCGAGAATCAGCGCTGATATTTTATCTATTATTTCTGTTTTATGTACATAAGTTTGTGTGCATTTGGGTTTGTTATTCATTGTTGTTTGTGAATTTGAAGTGAAAAGATACGGATTCGTCAGATGATGAGTATTTAGCTTCAGCTATTTTATTTTTTAATTTTTATTTTCTTTTTAATTTTTATTACTTTTTTAATTTTTTGATTGCATGTTTTATATACTTTTTCTTAAATTTGTGTTTTTAATTTTTTTTATGTTTTCCAAACATGTTGAAATCATAACAACATAACATAAACAATGTTATCGGCGCTGAAATACGCTTTGAAACTGTTTTCTCGCATTCAATCAGCTTTGCGCTCTGACCAGCTCGGCGTCCACTATGACCGCTTCGCGCTTGTTTGTACTAATTTGTATAGAACCAGTTTTCTCGCATTGGTTCTCGCAATAAGCGTCAACCAGCTCGGCTCGGCAACAAGCTGCCACTCTGGACAGACCCTTACACTGCAGCCACGCGTTCAACTTTTGTTTACAAATTTTTTACCCATACAGCTTCTCAAAATTCATGTGAATTGACCAGCTGTCACCAGCGTTACCATATTTTTTTTTTTTAGTTTCAAGCAGCAATACAAGTAGAGATAATAGCATAGATGATGCTAAAAAAATATCGGAGGCTTCAACAAAAGCTACAAAAAAAATGGTGGGAAGAATAAGAATAACTTTGTTGTTGTTTAACTTTTTTTTTATTTCAATAAAAATGAATTCAAAATATATATTTTTGTGCTGTTTTGGACACTTGTGGGAAAAAAAGTTTTTGTTGAAAAATTAAGTTTTTTGTTTTTAAATAAAAAGTTTTTCTTAAAAAATATATGGTAGCTGTGCTCTGTCCACTATAAACATTTTCATTATGGGCAGATTTGGTAGTCGGTAGCTTTGACTTAATATTTAAAATGTGTCTTTGAACGTTTTTTTTTTCTCAATTCAAATTTATTATATTAAGGCTTCACATGCGAGTAGATATTTTCTCTTTAATCGCCTTGAAAGTCGTGCCAGTAGAATATTTAGCATTATTATTGGTTTTAATTCGTTTTAACAAAAAATTATGATAATAATAATGAAATGCATATTTTCTTTTTCTATTAACCTTGAGACCCACATTGTGTCCTTGAAAGCTTGTATAGAAAGCGACAGAAATAATGTCTATTGATTTTTATCCTTGTTTGTGGATTCTTGTTGTTGTTCTTGTTGTTGTTCTTGTTGTTGTTGCTCTTGCTGTTGTTTTCGTTTTTGTTCTGCTTGTCTCATGTCTCTAATTTCAGTTGCACGTTTTCCTTGAATTAAAAAATCCTTGACAACTAAATAACAATAGAAAAAGCAAAAAAAAAAAAAACACTTTGAGTGCAGGAGACTCTGAAGAGAAAAAAAAAATGGAAAATTTCTTTACAATTATACGACAAGGTCGTTATTTATAACGCATTATTTTTTGCTAATAAATTTTTATTAAACAACAATTGCGTTCTTAATAAATAATTCATGGACAGTTTGAGGCATAAATAGGATCAAGTTAATTTTCAAACAAAAAAAAAAACTTTTCACATCTTAAATTTGTTCAAACCGGCCTCGATAAGGTTTCAATTAAATTTTGTTTAATTTTGAAAAATGTTTGCGTTGTTTATTTCTTTCACTTTAGACAATATTTCGCCTTTTGTTTTTGTTTTTGTTTATTTTGCCTAAAATATTTTGTAAAATCATTTTCTGTTCATGTTTGTTTTGAAATCTTATCGCAAAATGTTAATAATAGAATTTTTATCTTTGGCTCAATATTTATATTGAATAGTCAGAGATTAATGGACTTTAAGTAGGCGGTTGTATGATTCGTGTGCAGAGATTGTGAGATTCTGGGCAATTAACCGTATATGGGCGTTTCCATTGTTGCGTGCCGTGACAGTTGTACGACAAAATGTTAAAGAAAAATTAGAAAAAAAATCATATTTGTAAAACGGTTTTTTTTTACATTTGCGAAGTAATTAAGTAGCATTCTATTGAGCAGAAAATATTACAACAATCGTTTCAAAGGATTTGAAGGCGTGACATTACAAAAAACAGCAGAGGGGCTTGACTTGCATTACAAAATTGCATAACTCTGCGAATTGCGCGAAAATTTTTGCTTAAACATATTTAGTAAGATTTGGAATTACATACATAAAAATATTTCTTCCCTTTTTTATTTTTATTAGTATCTAACGTAACGTTGCTTAATTATTCATTTCATATTTTCATTTTGGTTAAGAAATAGAAAAAAGGTATAAATATAAGAAAATTATATAAATATACTAGATCACCGTCCCGGCTTCGCACGGAATCTGTTTACTAATGAGAAGAAACATAAGTTTTGCTGTTTTTAGCTGACCCGGCAAACGTTGTTTTGCCATGTATCTTATTTCTAGGAAACATTTTTTTAGTTCAATAAAAATAACCAGCTACTATAAGTATGTGGGGATTTACTTATAAACGAAAGCGTTGTAGACAATGAAAGTATGGTTTATTTAGGTTAATAAATTAATCTTTATCAAAGTAACAAATATATCTTAAATTACAATTCTCGATAGCTATCTAAACATTAAGAATAATTAATAATATTTTTACTATCAACTGTATAGTGAGTAACACAGGAGACCGGCTTCGTTCTCATCCGTTTAGGGTCAGTCGCCATATTGAACTTAAGATGATGATAAACTTTTAAAAATCTCCTCATCAGACCCTTTCATTTGATGCCCATATTGCAAATAAGCATTAAAAATAGGTTTTTGCAGTTTTAGGGTCCGTCGTCATATTGGATTTAGGTTGATGATAAAGTTTTTAAAATCTCCTCATCAGACCCTTCCATTTGATACCCATATTGCAGAAAAGGAAAAAGTAGGTAAAAAAAAGTGGGAGTAAAGTGGGCGTGGTTAATTTTAGGTGGATGAAAAATAGATGTTGTCCCATTCTCAGACCTACCCAATATGCACACAAAATTTCATGAGAATCGGACAAGCTGTTTCGGAGGAGTTTAACTATAAAAACACCGCGACATGACAATTTTATATATTAGATTTTATTAACTATATACAGGGTGGTCCAAAATGACCGCAAATATTATTATTAAATTTTTTTTATTTTAAATACAGTATATTAATGGAGAATATTTTTAATTTAATTACTAAAAATTATATCTCGCAAAATGGTGGCCATTTTCTGCTTGACATAGTCGTGCTCTTGCCATAAAATTTTCTATAACCTTTCGCGAAACTTCAGGTGTTATGTTGTTGATTTCGTCGAGTATATTATTTTTAAATTGCGGTATACGTTAATATTTTCTCCGTTTCGGCTCAGAGTGCTGTTAGGCTACGGAGAACTGAATTCTTTAGTTAATCCGGGTGTGGCCTTAACATCATTCTCCGGATCCTACCATGCTTCATTGCATACTTCCCGTTGGATATCTCTACTCGAAGATTTGTCTTTGAGAGGTGTACAAGGGCCATATTTCCTAGTAGGTAGAACTGCCTACGGGTGGTGGTTTTCACCGATGGTTTTAAGACACAATCCGGCGTGGGGGCAGTTGTTAATCTGGGGGTTTCTGTTTCCTACAGTCCTTGAGTTTCCTCCAGTGGCTTTCAGGCGTAGGTATTCGCTATCTGGCAGGCTTGTCTGATAGTGTGAAGGGTAATGTTGCTATTCTTTCCGATAGTCAGGCGGCGATGAGGGCGTAGGGAGGAGCTAGATGTTCTCCGTGATTTTTGTGCTATTGCCCTTGTGTGGGTTCCGGCCCACAGGTACATCAGTGGTAATGAGATGGCTAACGGAACTGCGTTCGGATAGTTCGCCATCTGCTGTTGCAATGGGCCATATAAAAGAGTTTTTCAGGCGGAAGGCTTAGAAGAGGTGGGGTTCTATCCCTAACTGCGTCATAGCAAGAGCTTTGTGGCCGAGTGACGATGGGTGTAGAACTCGGCAACTCCTGAGGAAGTTTTTAGTAGACTCACGGCCGTTTGCACGGGCCATTGAGACATCAGCGAGCAAACATTCCATTCAAAGTCCGCTGTAGGAGCTGTAGGGACGCTTCCGAGAAGGAGACTGCAAGGCAATTTCTCACCTGAATGCTCTAGTATGGCTGGATCGAGTGTGAGATTCTTTTGGGCGACAACTTGGTGCGGTGCTCTCGGTTGAACCTGGCGGAATTATTGAGATACGTGAAGGGCACATGGTGGCTATGACGTCCTCTGGTTTCTACGGGGCTAAGGTGTCTGTTGGTGTGGCTCAATTGAAATTTATTTTCACGGTGTAAACACAAATCTAAAAACATACTCCAGTGCTTCGCCGTGTAACAACACCACGTGTATCGTGTATTCGTGTGATGTTCAGCCGGCCACTATGTTTCCGCCGTCAATAAATTGAGTCCCTGGGTACCTATTGGGATTTTGATGATTGAGAAAAAATATTTTTCTTGAAGAGAACAAAAGCAGTAGTGTAAGTGTTTTGAAAATTAAAAAAAAATAATAAAAATAAAGTCGAATAAAAGAAGAAAAAATTAATATTGTGTTTTCTTATTTCGACGCCGTAATAGCCACTGCTCCAACCACGAGGTAACCATAACCTTCCATACTGCACTCCAAGACAACAGTGACAAAACGGCACTTACGCTATTACTTGAGTCGTCCCTTCTTCGTCAACTGTCTATTAACCACACCTGAGCTAACCTTAGTTTTAATGCTGGTGATTATTTTCTAATTTGCGAACAGTAACGGCCTCAACTGTATCCAATCCACAGGCACATCAGAATGACCACCTTCGTCGTTATTGTGTAGCATCGGCGTAGCAATATATATAATTACTCAAAATGGCTACTAAAAACGAAGCTTCAAATTCAACATCAGAGACGCTACAACACTGTTGTAAAAACAAATAACGTGCAAAAGTAGATGTGTCAGATAGTGAAGCTTCACCTCCTATCATTTCTCCTACAATCCCTTTCCTCTAGTTCCAGCCCAATGCAGCACATGTGTAGGGGCCATCTCCTGAGTGCTGGTCCAAGATAAGAAGAAAAAAAAAATAACAGCATGGCGGAACCAAAAATATACCAAAAAACCGATTTATTATTGTGAAAAACTTTTTGCTGAAAAAATACATCTACTGAAGGCAATTGAGTTGTTTTTTCTTTAATCTACTTTGAAGACTTAATTCATTCGACTTTTCTTACTTTACTTATTTATTTTTAACAATTTTTTATTCGGTCCCAGCAAAAAAAAGACGCGCAAAAGAAATAGTTAATGCCTGGATTCAATTGCAAATGAACTGGTTCAACTCAGCTAAAGAAGGCATGATTTTAAAACAGGGGTGTCATTGTCGAGCACTTGTTCACATTTAACAAAACAACTCGTCATTTAAATCAGTGCTTAGAACCCACGAATGTTCCCCGATTTGCTTACATTTCAGCATGGGTTAATGAATTCCTGTCAGACATTTCAAATTTCATTTGAATTAAAATTACAACTGCGCAGTTGGTCATATTTAATATTTTTATGAATAGTTTTCAGCTGATTTGTGCCCACTGTGCACTCACGTTTAGTAGTTGCAACAACAAGAAGTAAATAAAGTCAAATCAAATGAGCAGATGTGATGCAGCAGATAAGAAAATTGTTAGCGAGAAGCCTTTTCTTTTGTTTTTCCTTTTTTTTTTTTGTTGCTCTTACTCCCCATAATTTATTGCGAAATATTATCAAAACCCGGAAGATATTTAACAGGCTCAAATACTTGCATTTACAATTACAAAAACATGCACACATGAATAGTCCAAATTAAACATACACGACTTTGAAATCAAGCAAAGATCTTTTTTCTCCGCATTTAACGCAACGACAAGCGAAATCATTAAAAGTTTTCAAAGCAGACACCCATAGAAAGGAAAGATGACGGGCGGGCCGACAAACAGCCTGCCAGGAAGAGAGAGTAACTGACTGACAAGCACAAAATCTCTTTCAGCTTCTGCGAAAGGCTTCAACTAACACGTTCAATCCGTTAACAAAAACGACAGCGGCAGCGGCAGCAGCAACAACAGCAGACACAACAATCAAAACGTAAAATTTTTTGTTTAACTTTTCTCTTTCTCAGGCTAATCAAATAAAGGTGTGTTTGTGGCATGACATGCACACAAATACACATACACATACACAGATCCATGAATTACTCACACACGCACAAACACACGCTGGCACACATGCAAGTGGCCGTATGCTAAAGTGAAGTTCAGTATTTTTGGCTGCACTGTTATACAACTGTTGCATGCAACAAACGAACACTCGACTCTTTTCTTTTATTCACTTTCGCTTTGAACTCATCATTTAAGCAGCAGACTGCCGGGTACAGACTACTGGTATTCCACTCGTTTCTATTTGTACACCCGTATTCGCCTGTAAAGAGTACCGAGTTAAACTTCCCACTGGCTTGGAGGCTTGCAGTTACAACAATATTACTGGTTGTTGCTGTGGTTGTTGCTAAGCATTCGGTTAAGGAAGAGACCCATAAAACCAAGAGGAATTATGCCGTTAGTAGTTAGCGGCCATAAAAGAAACAACTAAATTGAAAAGCAAATGAAAACAAGAAAAAACATCAACTGTTTACAGACACGCAAATTAATCAAAAGAGCAGCAACTCCAACATTTAAGCCAGTTACAATAAACTGAAAAGATGCAACAAACAAAGAAAGAAAGAAAAAAAAAATGGCGGAGAAAGAAAAAGAAATTTTTTTTCACAACATGAAACCCAGCCAGTCAACAACATTTTTAGTAGTAACATTGCAGAGTGGCATGCAACATAATTATGAACATATGAATGGCATGCATTTTCAAAGGAGGAAACGAAAATTATATTCCTAAATGAGTTCAAACAGTTCAACAGGAGCGTCCATGCATGAGAGCTGCTGCTGCTGCAGGATGTACTTTTTACATGCATTTCATTTTATGAGGCAGAAAGTCGGGTCGGTTACTTTCTTCTTGAAGAAAATTATATGGGAAGCAAAACTTTTTTGAAAGCGCTCGAACACATGCCATTAAACACAGTTACGATAGCGGCATAGTGTAGGGTATCGTTTTTAAGAATAATCGTTACGTGAACGTAAACGCGACCCATTTAAGTTAAATTAGTTCAAATAACAGAGATTCCATTTTCAAAAGTTTATAACACAACTTGAATTGCCAGTGTTGCCACGCAATTATGGGTTGCTTTTTTTTAAATGACAAAATCGACCACAGAAAATCGGAACAGATAAAGCAAAGAGAAGCAAAATAGAGCAACTGATATTACCAATTTTAGAATCTTGCAATATCAACTAATAAACCAATAAAATTAGATTTATAACAAATTCACAAGACGCTAAACACATTGTAATTATTTTAAGATTTACTTAATACAGTGACAGCTCGCTAATCCGAATTAATGATTGCAGACCGTGATTCGGATTACTGGATGTGCTGTTGTTATGTAATATAATTCACTATATTCGCAAATAAAACACAAGCCAGAATGTCAAACAAATTTATTTTATTTTTATTAAACAAGAATGAAAAAATTAAAGCCGTTTTAAATATTATGTTTTTTTAACATAATTTGTGATGTAGATTTGCTGCTCTTTCAGTGCACATACTTCCCAAGCTTTATTTCGCAATTCCTTTAGCATCAATATGTAATCTGTTCCTTTGCCTAATCTATTGAAGTATTTAAGGCCTGCACAGCTTCACGATTTTTAACGTGTTTCATAATTATAGGCTCTGATTCTACATTTTCTGTGTCTGTTTCTCAACTACGACACGAAGTATTATCAGAGTTAATAATCCAGCTAAGAATCTCATCTTCAGTAATTCGCACGCCATTATTGCGGTGAAATAAGTTGGTTATTGTGCGAAATTCTTCTGTTTCTCCAACACAATCATTCTCAGGCAATTCTTGTTGTAACAATGATAGTGGGATGTTATCCTCTGAAGCCCACCTCTGTGAATGAATATGCAACTAATACCATTCAATAACTAAACTATTTGCAACAAAACATAAAACATACATACTTATGTACTTATAAATACTATATATGTATGTACATTATCAATCAAAGAGGGCTCTGGATCTCAATGATGTCCCGTTAGTTTTAAAAAAACATACACAATAATAAAAAAGCAGAGAATAAAAAAAATAAAATAAAAATTCGGTTTAGCTAGCTTGCAACCAATGCGGACTATAGAGTACGTAATACGTTATAAATTCAATTCGGATTACTGGATAATTCGGAATACACACCTTCCGATTACCGAGCTGGCACTGTACCATTATTAATATAAATTATTCTATTTTTTTTTTTTATTTTATTATAACTGTTTTTAATAATACTTCTAGTTTTTTAGAACCTCTTTTTATATTAATTACACTAATTATTTCAGCTGCAGGTCCTTTTTATACATATATAATATTTATTTTTATTCGATATTTCGCTACTCCTTTGTGTAGCTTCTTCAGGAAAATTGGTTTTTGTTTATAATGAAAAAATATTTGTTTAAAATTAACAATATTAAAAAAAAATTTTTTTTGTCAATGAAAATTCAAAATAAAAATATTAACAGCCATATTCATAGAAATATATTCTGTATATAACTGTTTTTATTTAAAAAAAAATTGTTTAAATATGATTCTAATTTTAAAATTGTGCCTTTTCCCTTACTAAATATATGTCAAATTTATTATTACATACTATATGATATTCTCATAAAGTAATTTTTACAAAAGTAAACTCAATAACTGAGGAGGAAAGGATATCCATATAGTACTATTTCGTTGTGATATTATGATAAATTCAGTTAATAAAAAAATTGTTTAAGTTTTAGGTCTGTTATATTTTCTACTATTTTTCTTCATAAATTTCTCGATTTTTTGCTGCAACTTTAATAAGATTCTTCAGGAAATAAATATAAAATAAAAAAATATCGAAGATGCAGAAGAAAATAAACAGACTTAAAGCTGAAACAATTAAAAAAAAAAACAGTTATAATGAAAAAAAAAAGGTCGAATAATTTATGTTCATAATAAATATTAAATTTAAATTCATTTAATAATAAATATAAAATTATTAAATATAGTAAAATTAAATTTATTAAATAAAATTTTTATTTTTATTTGACCTTCTATTTTAATTAAATAAATAAAATAAATAAATAAAATAAATAATAAATAAAATAAAAAAATTTTTTTATAAAAAAGATCTTCATTGCTAATTAATATTATTACATATAATAAAATTTATTATATTTATTTCCTGAAGAAGGTGCGAAATATCGAGAAATTTATAAAGAAAAATAAAAGAAAATATAACAATTAAATTACACAATTTATTTTAAGTAAAAACACTTAATAACTTTTTATTCAATATTAATTTGGATTTAAATTTAATTAATTTAAAGCTGCAATTAATTTTCAACTTTTTCACACTGCTAAAACCAACTGTTCATTCGCTCTCTCTTTTTGGAGCAGTTCTTAAAGAGTACAGTTGGAATAAAACAAAAAGATGTATAAATTTTAAAACCTTGTTTTTATAAGAAATAGTGCTGCCACATTTGCGGACAAATTTTTGACTTTGATTTCTTATTTTTGGCCAATGGGATCGAGCATAGAGCAATAGAATCAGCAACCCTCTTTCCGTTGGGAGAGGGATTTTAAGATATTTTTGAACATACTAACAGGATATTTCTTCCGAAACAAACAGTCATCCAGTATGGGAAATTAATGAAACACTTGATTGCCGATTGACCGGTACACTCTTGGCGAAAGAGATCTTCCACTGCCACTGCCACTGAAGGAGCTGATCCGAAGTGGAAAGTACAATATTTAATCACAGCGTGGAAGTGACTTTGTGTTAGCCGTTTATTAACATTACCATTAGCAAAACGAATGTACTCTCAGTTATAAAATAAAAAAAAAAATAAAACATGCATAATTTGGGAAAGGAAATTTAAGCCCTTCTGACACTGCATGCGCAAATATATTGTAATGGGAAAATGCATCAGGTGTAAAGAGTACAACCATATTAAATTCAGTGAACTCGCAGAAACGTTTTCGATTGCAATTTTTCTATAACATATTTTAGTCTCTATTATCTTTTATTTAATTTAAAATAAAGTATGTGCGTTATTTTTCGCCTCTGAAACATGTTTTGATTCTACTTTTTGTAAGTTCCTGCCATATTTTAATATACTACAACGCTACTATTATGGTTTGAAAAAGGGTTTCTAAGATACTACATAACTTCTAAATTATGTTATTGAATTCATCAAAAATAGAGGTTAGCTGAATTTAAATTACGATAATTATAAATTTGTTTAATTAATTTATATTGAAAATGAGCAACAACAACAAAAACATTCTTTGATATAAAGGCAAATAAATAGTTGTTTACAACAAACATACTACGAAATTCTTCTGCGGGGAATCCCAAAATTTTTAACTAAAAATTTAATAAAAATTACAAAATTAAATTTTAACGTTCGATAAAAAGTTCACGTTTTAGAGCCTTCAGCCTTTGTTCACTTTTTAGAGTATTCAATATGAAAGAAAAATTTTCATGTTTTTGGGTAGTTCATGTTACTGTTGTTTCACTGTAAATGCAATAACGTCAAATCGTCGACTGAGTGACTGTCAAAAAAATTTAAAATCTTTTATATGTTGACACGTTAGCGATTTAGGCACAATGTTTAGGAGCCTATATTTTCTTTAGCGTTTTTTTTTTAATAAGGAGGTAACACTTAAAAAAATATAAATATTATATTGTGTTTGTTTCTTTTTGGCTTTGTTGCCCATTTCTATCAATTTTATAATTAATCAATGAAAAATAAATGCAGCGTCATACATGCTTTAGGAAATAGAAATCAGGGGTGTTAGCGTCTTATAGCATGTGCATACGGACAGTAATATTCGTGGTGCGCTCTCTCATTCGTAGTTCGTAGCCCAACCATGATTGAAACTACTTGGTTCGCCATACAAAATTTTGAGAGCGAACCATTTTGATTCACCCACATACAAATTACTATCATCTCAAATTTTGATAACAAAATATCGTTAGTTTTTCTGAACTAACTGGAAAAAAACAAAATAGAAATAAAAAAACAAAGAAAAAGTGTGTAAAATAAAATAAATGAAAACATTTTAAATTAATAAATAATATACATATTGTATAAATACATAAATATATGTATATAAAAAATAAAAAAAAAACCAAAAATTAAAAAAACCAGGTGACAAACTGAACCAAGAACAGTCGTGTGAACACCATTTTTGGCAATCGCGGTTCAGAGAGCAAACCAAGTGGTTCATATTGCCCTGTGAACATGGTATTAGAGGCCACATTCGATACCCAGCCAACCCCAATAATTTTAACAGAGTAATTTGCTGGCGATGTTCAACAGAGTTGTGAAAATTGAATACAAATAACAAAACATCTAATAAACTCAGTTTACAGGGAATGCTCCTCCAGCACTGCAATACATACTGGCAGTTTTGTAAAATGTAGAATTAAACTTTATTTCACCCTCGTGATTCATTCTCTCTGTCAAAAAAAAAAAGGAATGTAACATAAAACTGCTGGTATGTAGATGCAGTAATGCCCTGAGTTAAATTTCTCTTTGAAAAGTGTTTCTGTATTCTTCTGAAAAGTCTTAGGAAACCATATGAAGCAGGTATACAACTTTCTTTAGCCGCTGACGTGGATCAAGTATCTTCCTATACATTTGAACATAATTCTTTATGTATGTATAGAAGACTGTCAAAAGTAGAAGTACATTTCTTTGCTACAAAAGATCGTTTGCTACGTGATCTTTTCTCTCACTCCTTTAGCTGCCACCGTTCATTCGCCTGTCGGCTGAACATAAACTGTATGAACTCCTCTGCCTTTCTTTCTCTCTAACTCTCTAACACTCTCTTTCACTCTAGCCCTGGAACTATGGCAATAATATGTTGATTCCTTATAATTTGTAGTTGTTGTAATTTTTAGTTTTTTTTTTTTTGTTGTGTTTTCTTCATAAACAAAAGTAGTAATGAACGATAGAAATCGTTGACCTTTTCCTTTATTTTATTATTTCTGTCGTTGTTGTTGTTGTTGTAGCTGTTTTTCTTTTTGTTATTGTAAACTTTACATCATTCCTTTGTGTGATATACATGAGAGCATGTGCCGATGTGTGTGAGTGAAAGAAATTTGTATACGTGCGGCCGTGTGTGCGTGTGTGTGTGTTTGTTAGGAATGAAGAAGAAAAAAAAATTGCAAAGCAACCAAAATGCAATGACTTCAAAGTGCATTTAACTGCTAGACCAACAAATTGTGGAAGTTATTTTTGTGTTTATAGTTGTGTATGTGTGCGATTTGTTTGCATTTGTATGAGTTTTTTTTTTGTTGGTTTATAGACGGAGTTGAATGAATTCAAATAGAACTTTGGATCATTCTTAATACTTTTTCTTAAATATTTTCTCATTCTTTTGCTGGCGAACAGTGGCGCAAGATGCACATCATGAGTCAATTATTATTCTGCTCAAATATGAAAGTCAATCTTAATGTCATCTTTTGACACTTTCATAATAGACGTATATTTTTAACTAAAATTATTGATCGATTCTTTATTACCCTTTTTTATTATTAAGGAGAGGGTTCTCAATTCGACTGTATTCATTTATTTTTTATGCGTGTGAACGCAGAACTTTTCACCGAGTGGATGGATATTATTCATTCGTTTTCCATTGAAAAGCTCCTTTTTACAGTGTCGTCCCTTTTGAATGGTGGCTACATCGAGGGAATACAGCTCCACCTTGACAAAACTTTTTTTTTGGGGGTGTGATTTTGGTAATTCTTTTTTTTTCATTAGAAACCTTGCGCTTTAACCCTTATGACACTTCCATAATTTTCTTATTATTGATATAGACAAATTGAAAGAAAGAAATAGCAAATGCCAGAAAGAAACTAATATAAAATATTTAAACAATAGGCCAATTCGTTTACTTTGCCAGCAACATCCAGTAGTTGAGTAAATTTTATTAAATTAAAAAAAAAAATTCGCTAAAAAATGTCTCTAACACAAAAAAGTAAACGTATGGAAAAATGGTCAAAATTTGTAGATTATTCAAAACAGCTGATCCCTAACAGGCATAGTGTTGTAAAAATATGAGATGTCTGAACCACTCAGTATATACATATGTAAGTTAGTATGTGTGACACGAGTTCTTATATATAATATATAGCATTTTTAGTGAAAGAACGTGTTCTAATGCCAATATGTGACTGAAAATTTTACTCAAGCTTTTTAATATTTGAAGCAAAGCATATTTCATAAATTTATAATCAGGTATGTGATGGAAATCGATCGATTTAAAGAGTAAATCGTCTTTTGAAATCGACAGTAGTGTGATGAATTTCGATCGATTTCATATTCCATATTTGTTTCGTTTCCACATATCTTCTCTAAATACAACTGTATAAAATCTAATAATACAACTGTAAAATATGTAAACATATGTGTATATGAGTGACGTTTGTAAAATATTTAAACAAAATAACAAAATAAAATTTGTATCAACATATTTTATCATTTCTATTTATAAAATGCCTTTTTGCTGCGATTTCGCTAATTTTCTTGGAAAAAAATAATAGGATGAATAGCGAAAATATTCTAAGAAAACGTTTAAAAGATAAATCGGATCCCTTAAATTTGCCAGATGAAATGTGGGTATTTACATTTTTGAATTTCACTTCTATATTAACTAGTATTTATTTAAATATATTTGTTGAACATTTTCCTTTAAATAAGGACGGATTTATAATCATTTTTTTAATTATTTTTTTACTTATTTTGAATATTTCTTTACATTTTGTTGAAGTAAAATTAAACGATTTGAAAACGAATTTAATCTAGCATTATCGAAATGCGTCACATGTTAAAAACATAATTTTTTTCAATGAAACAAGATGGAATATGAAATCATCACATACAAATTCATCACACTATTTGTCGATTTCAAAACGTGTTAACGCCGAAAACGATTTTCATCACATAGCTGAATGTTTAACAATATAATCATATGCAATAAATTCAAAAGTATTTAAAATATCTTACAATTTTTCTTATTAATTGTTTTTTTAACCTTTTTTTATTATTTGAACAATCTATTTAATTAAGCTTTAAGGTTTTTTAATAATATATAATATTATAAAAATAATAAAACATATCTTGAATCATATTCTTATTTTTATGAGACATGTTATGTTAGAAAAATTTTTATATTGAATTCAAAAAGAAAAAATTTAAAAAATAAAAAGTTCTTGTAGATGGTAACCGAAGGTTAACGAAATATCGAGATTATATAAAAATAAGAAATAAAAAACCTTAAAGCTTAATTAAATAGATTGTTAAAATATCTTACATTATTTTAAATTAACATTATATTATGTTAACTTATACAAGTTTTAGGTATTTCATACAATCGGCTTTTGTAATCATAAATTCGAAAAAAAATGTATTTAAATAGAAGTATTGCATAAGGATTCAAACTTTTATCTCTGTTATAAAATTTTTTTTAATTTATTTCTTTCTGTCTTAATTATTATTATTGTCATACTTTTTAAAAAAAAAATTAAAACTTTGTTTTTTCTGTTTAGTATCGAGAATCCATGTATTGGACACGTGTGTATGTATCATTACAGTTGAATTTAAAAGTAATCAAATCATTACAATTTCTCCTTTCTTCTGGTTTGTTTTTAATTTTGTTTTGTTTTTCTCATCCAATATAAACATTTGAATCCTGCTCACGTCGCCCTATGTTCACATTGTTAACTTCCTGTCATTTAATAATCAATGCGTCCCACTGTGATTTAATGACGAAGTTGATTGGCAAAGATGACGATGTTAATGATGTTGATGTTGATGTTGATGATGATGATGATTATGATCATGACGACGATAATTTCTTTTTTAAAGAAAAGTTCAAAATACGTATTAACATCACCTACCGAGAACGGTTTTATTTAATTTTTTTTCGTTGTTGTAAAGTTTGCATTTGTTGTTTTTTTTTTATTTTAACATCTCATTTATTTGAACCGAAAAGTAAAATTATTTTCTTTTTACGTAAAGTACACATGCAACTCAACACACACACACACATACACACTCACCACATCCGAGTACAATACATGTGCCCTTTTTTGCGTGTGCATTTGTGATTGCTTGTGTTTTAAATTGTATTCATTATGATTTCATTGACTCCTTAGCCGAGTTAAACAATTTTTGCCTTTTAACTTTGTTGTAAAATATGCAAAACACAAAAAAAAAAGAACAAGGGGGAACGCGGAAATCATCTTTAACCGTAATTGCGGTTTTTGTGATGGCCTCTGTTTTTCTTTCCCTGTCCCCTTTCTTACGATTTTGTTATTGCACTGTTACACTGTTATCGCGTTCAGTTGTTTTACATTTTATTATAAATTTATTTTTTATTTTTTGTTAAACTTTTCGTCTTCATTATTTAACATGACGAAAAAAGTGAAAAGTGTGTATGAAATAAAATATAAAAACAGTTCTGTTACAGCTGGAAAGGGAAATATACCCAAACGGCAGCTATATTTACATATGTACTTTGCTACGTCATTTATTAGACTAAACCATCAAAAACATAACAGAGATCTTCTTGGAAAGAAGTTGGTTTATTTCAAAATATCAGAGAGCAGTCGATGTCGATAGAATTACATCCCATTTTGTTTTTATAGCGAACTTTTAATAAGCGAATTTGATTTCAAGCGATTTCAAAAAATTTCATTCTGTTTGTACACAATTTAACTTGATTTAACGCAGTCTAAAAATTGTGCATTTTTATTAGAAAACCGTATGTTTATTCGGAGGCATTTAAATTAAATAAAAATTTGACAGCACTGCAAATCGTGTGTTATGAAAACTCATCACAATAAAAACAGGGGCATTTCCATTGTTTATTTCATATTGTAAGTTCAGCTAAATAAAATGTAAAAATACGTATTCTACTAAACTGGTGTTGGAGATTAACTGCTCTTTTTTCCCTTACTCTAATGAAAAATGTAATTTCTTCACAATATTGTGAAAAAATTAACTGTGAACTTAAACACGACAGAAAATTTTCAGTAATTTGATATTCAGAATGTTTTGCGAAAAAAAACCACTTTTCCAGAAAATTTAAAAAAATTTCTTTTAAAAAAATTTATTAAATATGTAAAATATGTATGTATGAGAAAATCTGAAATGTTGTTGTTAATTTTGGTACTTGCATATGGTACAAATAAAATGAGCCATATTTCATTAAAAGCCATTTTGTTCCCAATTAACTGGTAGCATCTTTGTGTCCACAAACTAAAATTGCTATAACAAAACAAAAAAATGTTTTCTTTCTTCACTCCTTGGAAATAAAGAATTACTGCCGTATTCATAGAAAAAATGTTTATTTATAAAAGGTTTATTAGACAAATGTCCATAAAAAATTTAAAATTATATCCAAAAAAAATTTTAATTATATTATTAATTGACCTTTTTTATTATATTTTTTAAAATATATTTATTATCGAATAATAAAACCAAATAAAATAAAAGAAAAAGACCTCAAGCTTAATAAATATATTTCAAAAAATATCCAAAAAAAATTTTATAAATGCAGCAGAGAGAGTTTAACCTTCCTGACCATTTCGTCGGTCTGTGAGACCGATGAATCACTTTTGTGTTAATTTCACGAAAACAAAAAATGGAAAATCCGTCATTCTCTCAGTATCTTCATTATTTCTCATTATACAACGTTTAATGTAACAAGTGCGTTTGAGTTGAAGTATTGTACCGGTGATTTCTAATCGGACGGTCTGTGAGCCCGACTTATAGTTAAGTGTTACATTTTTGTCAGGTAAGTTGGTTTTGCTAAATTAGAAATTTTTAGATGAAAATGGACAATTTTATGATTTAATAAAAGAATTATGTTCAAAATTAATTATCGTGAGATTTTCTTTAGATATGGCAGATATTGAGCGCATAAGAGCTGTTCTGAATGAAATCGATTCAGATCCAGATTCTGATGTGGAAAGTGGTACTGAATACGAAGATAATATTGATGTGTATGAAGCAAACACTGATACTGAACAAGAAGACTCCAAGGAAAGTGATGTTGAAGATTCACAGGACGCTGAAGCTCTAACGACTTATTGAAATTTACAAAGACTAACCTCATAATGAGGCATATATTTTAAGCATTTTGAAATTAATTTTTTTTTAGTGTACCTTTTTTTTCTTGAATTCATTTTATTGTTTTGTTTACTTTTAAGATATATTTTAATAGAAAAATAACATTTTATAAATGTTGTGTTTTGTGAATGAATTTTTTTTTTTATTTTTATATTAGGTCGAATATCAAAAATGCCAAATATTGTGATGAAATATAAGTTGATGCTGTGAGCTAAAAAAAACTTAATTTTTGTTTTTTTCTTGCTTCAGTTATTTGAAATTAGTTTCTTAACTATGTATGTCCACTGCACAGGTTTTGAAAATTTTAGAATAGTTTTGAGATACCGAGAAATACTTGAAATCGGTCTGCGAGACCGAGAAATGTGAATTTGTCTCAAAAAAATGAAAATAGTCAGGAAGGTTAATTTCTTGTCTCACACTGGGAATACTTCCCCACTGTCTGTAAGAAATTAGTGCTGGTGTTATTAGTACTTTGTTATTATTTGTTTGCAGACATATTTGCTGGTGTTGTTGTTGTTTATTTATAATTTTTTCCTTGTTCCTTTACTTAATAACAAGTATTCGCAACAATTTCCATTCAAAATGGCATTGGACTTTTGATTATGTATCAACTTACAATATTTCATTAAAACAGTGGAATCGGGATAGAGTGAACTAATTCATGCAAAGTCTGCACACTCTATTCAAAAAGTTTTTTCATATTCAAAAAAGCAAGATTTATACCGAAACAAAAAAAAAACCTTTAAGGCCCAAATTCACAGTCATTAGTTAATTATTAGTAAACTAAAATGATAACTATTGTTTAACTAATACTTCATATTGACAGTGTATTGTTTAACTAACATTCTCAGTATAACCAAAGAATGGTAACTCTACTACAATCTCTCAATATTGGTAGTACTGTTATAGCATATGGTTTTTGTTTACATTTGTTGTATTATTTCTTAAAAATGGATAAAACAAGCGCGCGCTCATCGAACTTTACCGCGCAAGATATTGAATAGCTGTTGAAATTGGTTCGGGAAAACCAAAATATTATCGAAAATAAAAAAACTGGCGCCTTAACACCAAAATAACGTAACCAACATTTATTTATTTATTTATTTTATATATTACAAATAAATCTGTAAGATATAACTAAAATGCGCATATTTTTCAAAACTGCGTTTCTGATGCACAATTGTTCTGTAAGTAACAACACGTTTTCCTGTAAAATATAGTATCGATAATCCAAATATTGAGAGAAATATGAGCCCTTCAATTTTAACGTAACCCACATACACCAAAAATTAGTGCCCGCAAAATAACGGAAGTGACATAAAAACATCGAGAGAGCTGCCATAGAATTAGAGAAATATAAAATAATATTGGAAATATATAAAATAAGACCAAAAGAAAGAAATACAAAACAATTCTTTTTTGTGTGCACGCTTCGATTTTCAAAAAGTTTTGAACACGCCACATAGTAAAAGTATGAATCCTTTTTTACTCGAGAAAATATGCATTTTGTGGATACGAATGTATTTCATTGCAATATTAAAATTTTTTTAAATTGGAAGACATTTTCCGCAATGTATTTTTCCAAGAAATTAAAACTAAAATTTGTTTCCCTGCGCTCTGTTTTTTTTTTTTTGTTAAATTAAATTTCTCTTAAATATGGCTACTTGGATAATAGCGAAGCTCAAATATTAATATCAGGCTGAATGCTTGTACTCAGCGACCTTCTCTGGCATATTCTCAGGAATTAAAAATTTCGTCATTTCAATTTAAAGATATAAAAGCTATGTGTGAAAAAAACAGTATTCCACCAACTTTTCATGCTGAATACCTTCGGCTCAAACACTCCAATACGATGAAAGATGTTCTGAATGTACAAAATGTGGAAAGTGATTAATATATGATTTATTTAATAATATATATTTTTGAGCGATGGTCTTTTTTATGAAAAGTTTTTAACAATTATTTATTTTTCAATATATTTTATATTATTCCTGACGATGCTACCTATTTGGTAGCGAAATATTCAAAAATAAATAATTGTTAAAAACTTTTCATAAAAAAGACCATCGCCCAAAAATAAATATAATTAAAAAATTTTAATAAAGTTCAAAATAAAAATAGAAGTGAGACTAAAATATATGATTTATTTATTTAAATATATGTATAAGCATTTAACACGTAAAAGTATATATCGTAACCTAAAATACAAATGACCGTACCTGAAAAAAATTCAAAACTTAAATTTTTATTAAATGACTTGATATTATTAAAAAAACAGCTGTCAAAAAAAAATAACCGATTTCAAATTTTTTATCAGTTACGGATTTTTGGATTTTAGGTTACGATATGTGTATGTAAATATACATTCTATATACATACATATGTAAGTATGTATGTATTACAAAAATTCAAGAAAGTCAATTTTTAAGTTGAAAATAAAATTTTAAGTTGAGAATAATAAAACACAAGTAGCTGGTTACAATAGTGAACGCCAAAGTAACGTAAGTGACAAAAAATTTTTGTAGATGATCAAAAACACTTTTGTAACTGAAGAATAACCGATAATACAAATCTAAAATAAGCATAAGAATATTTATAGGGTATTATAAAAATTTCTCAAAAAAAAAAAATTCTAATGAATCGGAAATCGGGAAAAATATTCTTCTCCTGTAAAATTTGTTTTTTGTTGGTTACGTTAGTTTGGCGGTTATGGCACATATTGTGCTCAAATTCACAGTCATTAGCTAACTATTAGTAAACTAAAATGATAACTATTGTTTAACTAATACTTAATATTCACAGTGTATTGTTTAATTAACATTCTCAGTATAACCAAATAATGGTAACCCTACAATCTCTCAATATTGGTAGCACTGCTATAGCATTTGAGTTTTGTTGACATTTATTGTATTATTTCTTAAAAATGGATAAAACAAGCGCGCTCTCATCGAACTTTACCGCGCAAGATATTGAATTATTGTTGAAATTGGTTCGGGAAAACCAAAATATTATCGAAAATATAAAAGCTGATAGTATTATATATAAATTATATTATGATAGATGATATCACAACAAAAATACTAATAATAATTTACTAGTCAGCTGTTGTCTAACTATTTGTTAACCAATGATATTTAGCGGTTTAACTTATAGTAAACAAAAAGCTGTGAATCAAATATTATTGGCTAAACTCTTGCTACTCGTATTACCTAACTAGTGACTGTGAATTTGGGGCATAAGAGTTTTTTTGCTTCGCACAATAATAATAAGTGTCGAAACTTATGCAAAACTAAAATATGTATGAACATATATTCATAATTCTTTGCGTTATTTTCGTCCATAGCTCTTTTTGATAGGACTGTGGATCCCATCCCAATGCATAATTTTCTAATTATTTCTTGCTTTATCGCAATAGAGAAGAAATGTGTCTGGTTTATATGCACTCATTTTATTATTTCTTATTCACACATAAATACTTGGCGACAAGATTAAATTCACTAAAGTAATTTAGCCCAGATTCTTAAAATAAGAATAGAATACCAGCTGTTTGTATATCCAACGGAAATCTAACAGTATGATGGTAAAAGTGTATAAAAAGACTGCTTTTGTAACCTGGTTAATTTTCTTTATAAAAAAAAACTCAAGTTACCTCTATACAGGTTGGCATTGTTCACTCTTTAGAGTAGTGCATAGAAGAAAAATTAAACATACTTTTAATTAAAAGTATGGTGTACCACAGGGAAGTGTATTTCTAAACGATATATCAAATCTTAAACTGTATGGAAAGCTGATAATGTATGCTGACGATATCAGCCTTTTTTACCCATACAAACATGAACTGATACTTAAATCGCAAATGGAACATGATGCCAACATGCTTCTTGAATACGTAAGGCTTAACAGCAGGTTATCACTGAATAGAGACGAAACATAGCCGAATCGATTTCGGCCTTACTGTTCGAGAAATACACCAGCCTTTAATATTTCTGTAGGTGATGTAGGAATCAATGAATGTGATTCTTTAATATGCTTAGGTATTAATTTCCAAAGCAATTTATCTTGGAACAAACACATTCAATATTTGAACAGCAAAATAGCTCCAGCAATTGCAATCCTCCATAAATTTAAAAACCTATTTGATAAGAAGACTAAACTCATATTATATAACGCTTTAATACACAGCCACTTGTCTTATCTGCCAATGATTTATGCTCATAAAAAGACAGTGGACATGAAATCTCTTCAAAGTGCACAAAATAAAGCGTTAAAAGCAGTGTTTAATCTTCCACTATTGTATTCAACATTGTCTCTATTTTTTTTTCTATATTGGACCAGCACTCAGGGGATGACCCCTTCACATGCGATGCATTGTGCTGGAACTAGGAAATTAGGTTATGGGAAGGAGTATAGAGGGAGCAGTGTCTATGGACACTTGATTTGAATTTTCCCACGACATACGTGACGGGAAAAGACCTCGGCAGATGTTACGCGATGTTCGGCCGAAAAATGAGTTCTCCCTGTAATGCGTAGTGCGGTTCGCTGCCAAGTTGACCACAAATGGTTGCGCTCTTAATGATGAATGACATGGATTGGGGAACAAGTTCCCCGTTTTCATCAGAACACATCCCATTATAGTAACGATAGAACAACGAAACGCACCCACGTTGCGACGATGCTCAAGAGAGTCAATAGAGTTGGCTACCCTACTGTCTCTTATGAGTTTCATTGCTCTCTCCTGGACACGGTCGAGTAACTTCAAAATAGTCTTTGAAGCACCGGCCCAACATGAGAGTTGTATTCCATTTTCGGTCGGATGTAGGCGGTATAAATAGCGAGGAAATCAGATGGGGTGAAGTATGTCTTGCATCGTCTTAAAAAACCGAGGCACTTGAATGCTTCTTTTGAGTCCTGAAAAATGTGCTCAGTCCATCGAACATCGCACTGAATTTTCATGCCAAGAACATCAAGAGCTTCTGATTCCTCACTGTTTATACCGCCCATAATTACAGATGACGCATCGGCCATGCGTCGATGTGTAAGCATGCTGCATTGGGTCTTTTGAGCATTGAAATCGACCCTGTTTGCCTGACCCCATTGCGATATTTTCATGAGGTCACAATTCAATGAGTCACTCATATTCTGCCTCAGCGAAGTGATCATAGTCGATGTTGGCCTACGACTAAATGTGATATGAGTGAGAAAGGCTGCTGTCATCTGCGAAAGAGTGGGATAGGGTTGGAAGTTTGATATAGGAGGTCATTAAGAAAGACTAGAAATAGGGTAGGAGAAAGAGTGGAGCCTTGCGGTACCCCTGAATTTATCTTATACTCATTAGATGAGATCCCGTCTATAACAACTCTTATAGCGCGATCCCTGGGAAAGCTCGATATAAATCGAGAGAAGATATCACCGACACCAAAAGCAATAAGTTTGTGCAGAAGTGCCCCATGCCACACTCTATCAAATGCTTTAGAAATATAAAGAGACACGACTTTACTTTCGTAAATAATGTAAACTGTTTTACAAATATATGGATTGTTCAAAATGCAATTATTAATATAAATGTTTAAAGCTGTGCATAATATAGGACACCATGTCAGAGAATTTGGAATAAATCAAACTAATATCGATACCCGAATCAGCTCTAACCTCCTAGTAAAGAGATGTTGACTAGAAACCACTAAACAAAGTGTCAAAAATGTTGGTTGCTCTGAGTATAATCACCTTCCAGTAATATTGAAAAATAGGCAAAGAATATCGTTATTTACAATCGCCTTAAAACGGTATTTACTTCGAGATATAGAAATGCTTCTATTTAATTGAATTACTATAAACTTAACACGTAAATATTTAATTTTTTCTTATTTTTTCTACCTACACTATCAATTTTTTGTTAACAAATTCACAAGTTCTTTTTTGTATAAATACTATTGCCAACTCGCCCCTTTAATGCCCTAGAGGCGCTGGGGCACCTACATGTTATTATTGAATAATTGAATAAATGAATTAATTAATTAAAAAAAAAAAATTAAATTTTATTTAATTTAAAGAAAACTAACACTACTAGTAGGCAATGATTGCCTAGATGCTACTACAAGGTGGGCCAAAAGTAACCACCCTATTCAAAGATACTCTTATTTTTGCAAATGGCGGCCAATGTCAAATCTGTTTTGACATTTGTGAACTAGACAGATGTAGAATACAAGTGAACAAGCCATGGAGCGATAATAATGGAATAATCGTGTCTATTTTTCTGCGTAACAATTCGTCTGTGGTGTTGGCGCAGCGCGAATTCCGTCGCAAACTGCGCAAACACTGCTCCGTTTGAAGAGTATGGGACCACACGAGACGCTGCCAAGAGTCGCCGGCCCCGGACAGCCTGTTTTCGAAGACGCCGCTGGTCAAACGACAACAGTGGACCGGGCGCGCTCTATAGGGCCATGTTAACCGAGTTTTTTCTGCCGCAATTGAACGAATTAGGACTGTAGGACATGTGGTTCCAACAGGACGGAGCAGCGGCACTCACTGCGCGAGCCACAACTGATATTCTGAAGGCGGCGTTCCCGGGTCGCCTCATCTCTCGTTTTGGCGATTAGCAATGGACCGCAAGATCGCCCCGATTTAACCGTTCCAGACTTTTTTTGTGGGGTTTTTTGAAGTCCCTTGTTTACGTGAACCAGCCCGAGACCCTGGAAGCCCTCAAGGACAATATTCGACACGAGTGCGTGAATCTGTCGCCGGAAGTTCTCGCCGAAATGATGAAAAATGCCATAAAACGAAACCGTATAGCAATTTTTCTTTTCGAAAAAAAATGAGAGCCAAACAACAACGGATGACTTCTTTTGGTCCACCTTGTAGATGTTAAATTCTAAGAAAAGAATAACGATAGAGATTTCAGGCGATGAAGGGATAAATAGAAGCAAGCTATCTGATATCTAGGAAACACATTCAATTTTGAAGATGCATTTGGTAGACATTTTATTAATTATTTTACGTGCCCGATGAGATGATGATAATAAGAAAAAATTTGCTCTCTGCTAGAATTTTCAACACAAGTGTTTGTTATAATATTTGCTTTAATCGTTACACTTGATTGATTTGTAACGCTTAAACACTTTTTATTTACGAATTTACTCTGTTAGGAAGGGCGTTATGATTGCAGACGTAAGAGCGGAGGCGTAGCAGTGTTGTTTGTCTTTCAGTCATTTGCATTTAAAGTCACGTCAATGAAATCTCGGTATGAGTATTTTTATTTTATTCAATCTTTGACTTTGTGCTGTTGCTTAAATTAGAGTTTTCAAGACAATGTTTGTTGTTGTTGGTCGCGATTAAGACAATTGACGACTGATGACTGGGTCGTTCTGAAGCTTCAGCGACACTTGCATTTGCCAAATGGTTTTTGGGGGAGAGTTAATTTGGTCAAGTTACTATTTATTCTACGAATTTGCAACTTTGCTTTTACGTTAAACTTAGAGGGGGGCGGCGTTATGTACTCGTATGTATGTATGTCGTATGGACGTAATCAGGAAGTTATCCAGACAATAATCACTGATTAAGAATTTTTGTTTTTATTATAACCAAAGACGAACAAATAAAAGAAACATAATTTGTTTACTTTTCTTATATTTAAAATTTGTAAACTTGTTGTTGCCATGAAAGTATCTGCCCGAGAAGAGTAAATTAAATAAATAAATAAATAAATAAATTTGAACGCACATTTGCATTCACCTTAACCTTAACAGCCAAATGAGTTTCTGATTGCAATTCTTTCTTTTTCTTTTTGCTTGTTAAGATACGCTCTTTCTTTTTTTTTTAGCAATAGTCAAAGTTAGTACATTTCAAAGTGTTTCTTTCGTTGTAAAATTTCTTTGTAGAAATTTGCATCCTCCATTCTGTGGTTTCATACGTTCTCCTGGGCTGTTTAATTGTCAAATTTTGCATTGAACAGCATTCGGGAACTATTTGTCGTGTAATATTGTGCTGAAATATTTCCATTTTTTTTTTTCTCTTGATGCCATTTTTCGCTTTCTGTCAAGGCCAATGAACTTTATGTAAATTGCGTTGAATGTACATATGTACGTATGTATGTATGTATGCACATACATATATTTATTTTTAAATTAATGATACTTTTTTCTGCATGTGTGAACAAAAAAAAAAAAATTTGGCTTTTAAATTTTAATCGCAATTATTCGGGCATTCGCAAATGCATTAAAATTTTGTTGAACCTTTTGTGGGTACAATTATGTATTTAATTTATTATTATTTTCATTTTTTATTTTATTTGCGAACTTTTCACTTCACATACGAGTATGTGCATACATATGTATGTATGTGTTTATGTAGCTGAATTATAACAATTTTGCGGTTTTATTGTTCATTCTTTCATTCATTTCTTTTAAGGAAAGAATTATTCATTCCCAAAAAAACGTCTGCATATGTAACACTCATGACCCTGTAGGAAATGCCAACAGTGGAACAATAGTGATTCACTACTGAAATTGATGCCAGTACTACTGACTTACTATACCCCAGGCATGGTAATTTTTTATAGATATTTAACGTGTGTTCATGTCATTGAGAAAGCACTAGTACTATAAGCACTACGAATTAGGCAGTCTACTTGAGGACATACACATGTAGACAATGAAATCAGAGTTTATTTAGTGCAGGGCGGCCCAAAAGGAATGAAGGTATATTTTTTTTTTATTATAATTTTTTTTTTGTCTTCAGTATTTTTTTTTTTTTTTTTAATCTTGTACCACAACATCGACGGCATCACAGCATTTAAAAGTTCACGAATCTAGAAACTCAGAAAATATTTTCCGAAGTAGTTTTAAATATTAAATATTACAGGGTGGTCCTAAATGACCGAAGGGGTTTGAGTTCAGAGTTATTGTGTCCCTCGCAGTATGCGCTGTGGCTCCATCCGGTTGAAACCATACTTCAGGATGGTTTTCCATGGCTGGCCTTGAAAAATTTTCCAACATTGTTCAATATCTAACACCAGTGATGGAAACGGTGACACCGTGTTCTTTTTCAAAAAAAATATGGGCTAATTATTCTTTCCGACAAAACACTGCACCAAACGGTACACTGAAGTGGATGTAATTCTCGCCGTTGAACTACTCTCGGATTTTCCGTACCTTTTTTTGCCTATTTTTTTCGCATTTTTTCTGCTGTGCATTTGTGTGACTTTGTGTCAGTTGTTCTCGTAAGGTTTCAGTGGCGAAGGCATAGTCACTGGTCACTGAACAAGGACGGTTTCAGCAGTATGCAATCCACAGGCACATCAGAATGTCGTCCTTCATCGGTATAGTGGTAAAATTGGTTACTAAAAACGAAGTTTCAAAATTTAATACGTCCCCGTGATATCAGAGACGTGCCAACAGCACTGTTGTAAGATAGTGAAGCTTCACCTTCTGTCATTTCTCCTACAATCCCTTTCCTCTAGTTCCAGCATAATGCCCGGCATATGTAAGGGTCATCTCCTGTGTGCTGGTCCAAGGTAAAAAATTGAATTATAATTGAATTATGAATAATATCATGATTTTCTTCTGAAATAAAACTTTTGGCACGTTGTTCAATTGTGAACTATTCCATTTTAAATTCCTCAAATCATCTTTCAAAAATACTGACAAAAAACAACACCAGGAAATTAACAAACAAGTTATAAGCAATTCAAATACCTTCGCTCCTTTTGGGCCACCCCGTATATGCCTCTCCGAAACTATCCACTCAATTTTAATAAAATTTAAAACATGGACAAATCTGAGTCTAGAAGAGAACATACGCAATACATTTTTGAGAAAATAGTACTACAATGGTACGTGCGGTAAGAAATATGAGACATATTCGGAAAGTAAATTATCGTGCTTCGCATGTGTAGGAGTCATCTCCTGAGTGCTGGTCCCAGATAAAAAAAAAAATCATTCTATATTGTGTACAACACTTCCAACTAAATAACTGTGATACAAAAGTTGAGAAAAAAATTATGCAGGGGTTCTCATGTACCAATTATGTTTTGTTGGAGTTTATAGAGAACGAAAATACCGTTAGTTTTTTTAGGTCACTTGGAAAAGTGATTTTATAACGGTAAATGTAGTGAAAAACGTATTTTTTAGAATTTCAAATTGAAAGAGTCACAACTTCTTTGTTTTCCAACCGATTTCTATAATTTTTTCTTCTCTTTGAAGGATCTGATATTATCTTTGCATACTTGCATACCTTTTGTAAATCGATTAATATGTGGCTAAGTTATAGTGGTTGAAGTGTAAAAAAAATAAACACAAATTTCCAAAAAAAATTTTTTTCTTCGTGCTCTAAGTTGCTTATGAGTTGAGATTAATAATAGAAATCGGTTGTGAAACTAAGAAGTTGTGACTGTTTCAATTTGAAACTGTAAAAAATACGTTTCTCACTACATTTACCGTTATAAAATCACTTTTCGAAGTGACCTAAAAAAAAACTAAAGATATTTTCGGTCTCTATGGACTCCAACAAAACAGAATTGGTACATGAGAAGCCCTGCAGAATGTTGCTGTAGCATCAAGTCAAGAATGCTGATTTAGTTAGAAGAGGATCATACAGAGACAGTTGGTACAGTGATAATTTAGGAATTAATTTTTATACAAGTCTTCTGTTACGCCTTTTTTAATTTGCAGGCTCTCCGATTAATTTTTCAAACTTCAGACCAGCCGTTTTGTTTATTATTTTATTTGGTATATGCTTTCCTTGCTCAAATCCAGTTTCGAAGACTGCAGTAGCGTTTGAACCCACGATTTTCACTTTGTAGATGCAGATGAAGCCAATAGTAGTCCATAATAAGGGTATCAAATGAAAGGTTTTATTGAAAATAAAAAGAAAAATAAGTGAACAATATTCTAAATATAATATAACGAATGTCCCAAGATTTCGCACTAATTATTTTTAAAGACATTCCCCCCTGTTCTGTAAACCGTGGCGATTTAAAAACGAGTGATTTCTTAAAACCGAATAAATGATAATTTGGTGTTCTAAAAATCACACGATTTCCAATAATCGAACTTGCTTTCGAATAAGATTTTTTAAACGTCAATAAAGCTA
Organism: Dexiosoma caninum; assembly: GCA_963924685.1. Classification (NCBI taxonomy): domain Eukaryota; kingdom Metazoa; phylum Arthropoda; class Insecta; order Diptera; family Tachinidae; genus Dexiosoma; species Dexiosoma caninum. The sequence goes on from OZ004729.1 coordinate 32,246,761, forward strand.
CTGAAAATTTGTTCAAAATAATGTTTATTCTTATTTAAAAGTGATTTTTTAATGATATATCTACTGAATGGATGGTAGTCTGCACGTTGACTACAAATCCGAAAACAGACCTGGGTTCAGACTAAAATTTTAAAATAAAAATAAACATCTCGCAATTATCTGATGTGCATTTGTGTGTCAGTTGTTGTCGGAAGGTTTTAGTGGCGAAGGCATAGTCACTGGTCACTGAACAATCCGGCTTCAGCTGATAGCAATCCACAATCGCATCAGAACGCCCTCCTTCGTCGGTTTTGTGTAGCACCGGCGAAGTAAAATAATAATAAAAATGGCTACTGAACCGAAGCTTCAGCACCGCTACGAGTATATAAACAAAAGAACGTGCGAAAGCAGAGCTGCAAAATAATTAATTAAGCTTCACCTCCTGTCGTTTCTTCTACTATCCCTTTCCTATAGTTCCCAGCACAATGCTTCGCATGTGTAGGAGTCATCTCCTGAGTGCTGGTCCTAGATAAAAAAAAAAAATAAAGAACATGGAGAAATATTGGAGTGTTTTTTAAAATGATTATTTTGTTTTAAAATCTATTACAGAGTATATAATTTGACTTAATTTAATAAAATAAAGACTTCAAGTAAAAATTGGTAATTGCTTTTTTTATGTTTCATCGGTTATTTATGAGGAAGATATATAGATATACGATTTAATTTCGACCGGACTTATCTACTCGATTTTAAACTGAGTAAAATTATGCGAATTCGGTTTACAGAACACCTTAGTATCTGTATTCGCTTTAAAAACGAAAACTTTTTGCGAATTCGGTTTACAGAACATAACCGATTATTTAAAATAACTAAAATAATGTTGCTACCGACACAAAATGTACACCGTTGCTAGGAAAGGTATCAGCATTATTTGAGTGTAGAAACGGGTGTTAATCGCTTCACCGACACTCTCCGAAATCAAATCGTTCCAATTTACTATTCTCAGTAACTTTTGTGAAGTCCTTAAAGATTTTCGAGTTTTTTTTTTTTTGTACCATGGCGCTGATGTAATCCTTGTAGAATTTCCATGTAAAGCGCCTATTTAATCCGGCAATTGTTGAGGAGCCAGCGGATTATTTTGGAAAATTATAATGAAAATTCGCCTGACAGTGAAACCAGCATAGATGATGCCCATCAATCGAACCCTAACCCTTTGACCAATGAAGAAGTGATCATTAGTCCAGTGGTTACTTTCAATTTGAATACTGAAACAAAATATTTGCTTGCACTTTTGCTGTGATTAACTATTTGTAAACTGAAGAGCAAATCATTGCCTTTAACATCGGTTGCAAAAATTGCTTTTTTGTTGCCATGACCAACAACTGTTTGTCATTTTGATTAAATCCATGCCATACATTTGCTACTCGTATGTAATTTTCCAGTTTTCTCTGTTTTAATTGCCCTCAATAAAATATCTATACGATGTAACAAAAGACGGAAACAACAAAATTGGCGAGTTTATTTTTTTTTTTTTTTCATTATTTTGAAAATTTTGTATGGACATGCCCAAAAAATAAAGTCATGTATTCGAGCAAGCAAACACATCCATTGATAGGTATACATATACATATGTAGTGTGTATATATGTATAGACGATAGGCTATGTATAGGGATATGTACGGATATGTATATCAGGAAAGAGATACAGATACACAGCGAATTGGTAATACATACTATTCGTACACTAAAAGTTATATAATTTCAAATGGTACTTGGCATATTTAATCTGCCTGTTCGCTTTCGCCTTTCTTCCTCTCTGTGTGACATTTTTCGAATAGGCAAATGTGAATGTGTTTGTAGGTATGCATGTGTATGTCTGCATTTACATGTACTTGTTGGTGGAAAACTCCTTTTTAGAGTACAGAAAAACCTACAAAACACAAATGGAAGGCTTGTTATTTACTTGTTTATTTAACAAAAATTCACATTTACTTTACATTGATGTGAGTGACTCTGTATGTGTGCACGCATGTGTGTGTGTGTGTGATAATGTGTATTTAAACTTTTCAATAATTGTTAGGTACTTTTGTTGTTTAAAACACATAATATGAGAACTGTTTGTACGACAGCAGTTAATAAAGGCCTTTTATAAAACAAAAAATTTCAAAAAATTACTGATGTAGAATTCCATGGAATGTGGTACTATTTTGCTGGTAAGTATTGTCTAGTACAACAACAATCTGGTTTTAAATTTTCTAAAGGCCTCCAAAATCTTGAGTTACGGGTGGTGATGGTTGCAGTAGTCTGCACGCTGACTACAAAACCAAAAAAGTCCTGGGTTCGACCACAGTTTCTGACTAATTCATAAAAAGATTTCTTAATTCTTTCTGATGTGTATTATTGTGCCTTTGTGTCAGTTTTTGTGGGAAGGTTTCAGTGGCGAAGTAATAGTTACTGATCACTGAAATGTACCGGCTGCAGCTGCAGCCAATCCACAGGCACATCAGAACGCCCTCTTTCGTCTGTATTGTATAACAGCAGCAAAGTAAAATACTTACTATAACCGACTACTAAACACGGCTTCAAAAATGTAATACGTCTCTTTCACATCAGAGGCTATACAACAAAGAACGTTCAAAAAGCAGACTTGTAAGAAAATGAAGCTTCACCACCTGTCATCTCTCTCATTAGCCCGTGTAGCGGTCCTGGGAAAATATGTTTTTGCGGTGGTAGAGAGAGGGACGAGAGTTTGACTTGAATTTTCCAGTATCCCTATAGACTGGACAGACTTCTGCAGAGAGAATTTATTACACATGCGAATGGTTCGGCTGACTCGGTTTGAACTGATTCGTCAAACTCAGATTTCTTTTTATTGCGTTAGTATAGATTGAGGTGAGTTAATGAATATCAAAACAATTAAGATTTTCATCATACCCAGGGTAGAAATTACGGCATTCGATATCGAAGATAATTTCAATCAAATTTAATCAAATTTTCTTAGCAATTTCTATTCGAATCGAATGCCGTAATTTGGCCCCAGAGTTTTTTTCTTTTTTTTACTCCGTTAGTAAACTCACCTCACACGTATAGATTGAGGTGAATTAATGAACATCAAAACCAGTGATGTTAACTTTTCTATTTTGTTTTCCGTACAGCCGTAAAAATTTTACAGTTTTTTAGGTAAAATTACCGTACGCAAAGTTTTCAACAAAGTCTTCTACAAAGCTCTTATTGCTTGCCTGTAGACACAAACAGGGTCTAGTCGACAATCGTACCCGCACTTCCATATTGATAAGACTAATGCTCATGCACTAGACTACGGAGGCACTCGAGCACCCAATTGAATATATTTAACAGAAAAACAAGAAAAGCTTAAAGAAACAAATAACAATATACATATAATAAAATAATTTGTATCCACTTTCAGTGAAACCAATGTATAGATTTTTGTAATATTTAAAGCTTAGCTAGAGTGTTATTCGTACATTTATGGCATAAACTTATAGAATCTAACTACAATTTGCCATATTTCGCTTAGTTGTAATGAAACTGTACTTTGTATGATTTCTTTTTATGAGAGTTATGTTTGTACACATTCTGAAAAAAATTGTTGGGCTCCAACATTTAAAAATTAAAACTTTTTAAAATTATGGTAAAAATATAGAAATTACCTGCCTAAAGGGTATGTACACACGATTGTCATATAGTACAATATTGACAGAACAAATGTAATAAAATGTTCAACAACTGTGTGAACTCACATTGTCATAAAATGTATTGTCCTTGCATTGTATGACAATAATATTGTCACAATTCTGATAATCGTGAGAAAACCCTTCATTTCCATTGAAACGTAATTGCCATATATTTTACAGTCATTTTTTATTGTCACATGTCCACCGTACAATAACATCATAGGCAGATAAATATTTCTATTTGTAACGCTCCCCATTAATATAGATACAATGTTAAATGTCGGTTCTGACAACTTTTGTCATACAATAATCTGATAACCTTGTGAACAGACTATTTTTTTTTTTGACATATAAATTTATTGTGTGGCCATGAAATTGTTTTCTTATCATAGTCTGAACAGACAATTTACAATCCGTTTATCAATTTTTCATTGTGAGTGCATTGCCACAATATTGCCCTATCCGACAATATTGTACATAGCTTAACGTTCTAGGACCAAAATTACCGAAAAATACGGTAATTTCCGTACGGTTAACATCAATGTCTACATATATAATTTTCCGACATAATTTCAAACTTATTTTCCTGCTGCCTTCGTAATTTTTGCTCTTTCGCTTCTGTTGCCTTTTTTTCTTTTATGCAATTTCTGTTTCTTTGTCTTCTTCCTGCTTTGTGCACAACTTGCTGGAGCTGTTGTGGCCTGTTTCTTTTTTGTTGCTGCTGCTGTTGCTGTTGCTGTTGCTGCTACTCTGCACGTGCCATTTTTAGTTAGAGGAAACGAAATAAAAAAAAAGAAAAATTTAATTACAACTCACTCTCTGTTTTTATGCATTTGTTTTTTTAAAGTCTATTTGGAATCCGTATGCTCTTGTTTAAGTTTGTATAGGTTGCGTAGATTCATTTCGTTACTCTCTTTATTCGATTGCATGAGTGTTAAGAACTTGTAAGGCGCTTGCAGTCTCAGTAAATCTCTTTTACTATTTAGAATTTTGGGGAGGGAGGAAGCAATTCGATGCAACGTTTGTTTATGTTTTGATTTTTTTTTTTGTTCAACTCTCTCCATTGTAAGGAATTCATGCAAGAGAGCGGCTGTAAGTCATGTACATACGTGTGTCAGTGTGTGTGTGTGTTGATGTTGGTGTTTTTTTTTGTTTATACGAATGTTTTGTTTAGTTTTGTTTTATTGTATCGTGGTGGAAGAGCATAGAGTTTGTGTATTTTACAGATTTCTCTATATGTTTGCGATTGTGTGTGAGTTTTAAATATTGTTTGTTGTGTATCTGCAAACGATTTGTCGGCTTTCGCAGTTATCGTTTGCCATTCACTGAAAACGGCCGCATCCGTTGATAGAAGAATATTCAATATTCCAAATTGAATTTTTTTAAACTAAATTTTTTCATCTAAATATTTTTACATATAAAATTTTTACAACATATAAAAAATAGTAGATATTAAAAATTAATCAAAACAAAAATTAAGATATAAATTAAGCAAATTGTTTAAATAATTTTACAAATACATATTATTTTGTTTAATAAATCTCTAGAAAAACTAACACGGTTTTAGTTGAAATTTTTAAAACAAGTGTTTTTATTTAATTCATAAAGTTTGTTTAAAGTTAAAATTAAAATCGAACTGCTTTTTTATACCTATACAAAAGAAAAAAAACCAAACAGAATTACAAAAAAAAAAGATAAAAAATAAAAAATGTTATAAAAAAATTTCAAACAAAAAAGTGAAGTTGAATGGACTCCGCATTTAAATCTGATTTGCATCCAACTCAACCATTCTCACATACAATTCTAAAATAAATACAGCAACAACAAAAGGCAAGTGTAAAAGTATTAAAAAATTATACAATAAAAGTTAAGTAAATAAAATAAAATTTGTATAAATTTACAAAACACACATGCACACACACACACTTTCATAAATGCAAACATACGTACAAATGTACACACACACGTACATACATATATGTATGTATGTATATACAGTTTCGAGTGCATTATTTCCCTTAAACCAAAATAAATTGAAAATAAAGATGTTTAAGCTGAAAAAGTAATAAAAAAGATATAATAAAAATCCAAAACGGCCACATAAAATAACAAATTCTGAAAAGCAGAAAACAAAAAAAAAAATATTAAAGGTTTTGACGTGTTGTGCATTTTAAAATTTTTTAAAAATAAAAAAAGGAAACTTCTTTTCCAGCAACTCAAATTAAACCACCAACAAAGAAAAAAATATAACGATACCCACTTCTAAACTCTATAAAGAGGCACACAATTTCATCTAGCCGCTCTAACTCAACAGGATATAAATTCCCCTGTTAACATTTCGGAGTTAATTTTCAACGTTTTTCTTCGTCTCCTATTTTTTTAATGGTAAATTGTAAGCAAATTTTCTTTTATATTGTATTTTTCCTTTTTTGTTTGTTGTTTTATTTTGCATTGTTTTTATTAATATAATTTTAAGTCTTTATTATTGTGCAACAGAAAAAAAAATCTTACCTACTGTGGTACAAAATCAGTGAGGCCTATTTAGCGGTTTTTTTCTAACTTACATTTTAATTTAAAGCCGACTTGACCGGATTCTTTTATGTTAATTCTTAGTATTTCTGTAACAGCTGTATTCCTGCAAAAACAGCATTATAGAAATTTGAACCCTTGTAAGAAAAACTTGCGGTATCAATGCAAAGTTATGTTGCAAGCGATTTTGCTTGAATCTTAAAAATTCATTTGTGAACAACGATGATGACTGGCTAGTGTAAGTAATTCAAAACTGTTACTAAAGGGTGCTCCAACCAAAACGCATCATGTTAATTGAGAATTAATTTAGTATTTTTTATATTAACTGAATTTATTTTTGGAAGATCTCGTTATATATGATTTTAATTTTAAACTATAGATGAGAAGAAAAATCTAAAAATAGAAATATGTATGCTTATGTAATAAAAAAAGTAAACTCATGGATTGTTTAGCTTTTGTTTATAGATTTTTGGTATTCAACTTTAGTTCTTGATTGATTAGTTGAATTTTGAACATAAGAATCTTGAATTTGTAGCCAGAAATTAGGAAAAATCCGCTGACGAGCTAACTAAGCATTAGCGAATTAGTACTATATGGATATGCTTTCCTTCTCAGTTATTGGGTTTGCTATGCTTTTATAAAAAAATACTTTATGAGCATATATATTTTCGAGAAAAAGCACAATTTTAAAATTAAAATTAATGTTTTTTATTATGATTGAAGAATCTATAACAATAATGTGTTAAACAAAATATCAGCCAAATGCTCGTCACGGCTTCTATTCGACAGTCGATATTTTCAGTAACTCCGACACATAATTGAGGTTCAATGTCGCTAATGTACCTCTTGAATAGTTTTGGGCTTATTGACATGCACTTGAAAATTTCTCAAAGAAAGAAGTACAACGGTGTCAAATCGTGACGCTGATCGTGACGGCCAATTAACATCACCAAGACGTGAGATAACAGGCCCATTGAATTTCTCCCGCAAAATAGGCATTGTTTCGTTGACTATGTGGCAAGTCACACTATTCTGTTGGTACCATGTATCGTCCAGGTCCATATCCTCAATTTCTGGCCCCAAGAAGTCCGTTATCATCTCGCGATGGTGAACATCATTCCCGGTAAGTGCTTGGCCGACCTCATTTTCGAAGAAGTACGGCCCTATAACGCTGCCAGCCTATAAACCGCACCAAACAGCGACTCTTTGTGGATGCATCAATAATGTGGAAGTCCAAATTCCACTGAGGTGAAAGTATGCCTCGTCGCTGAAGATGATTTTCTTTGTAAAGTCACCATGCACTTCTGGCTGTTGAACCAACCATTCGGCGTATTGACGACGCTTGAAATGGTCAGTAGGCTTCAGCTTTTGAGTTAATTGAACCTTGTAATCGTATAAATTCAAATCTTTATTCAAAATTCGTAGCAGTGATGTTCGTGAGTTGTTCAATAGTTGGGCAAGACGACGAGTCGAGTTTGACGGCTCTTCTGCCACACTATCGGGAACAAAGGCAATTTTTTCCACAGAACGAACTGGGCGATCATGCACATTTGTTTTCAAATATCCTACCCACTCGGTTTGCTGGAAATTGCGCACAATTCTCCCGGTTATATACAAGGTCGATTATGCTGACCAAAAAATGACAAAGTGCACGAAAAGTATTTCGATTTGAAAGCCCATTTTCATAAGACAATCTTAACTCGTTGCTCAATTATGTAGTTCTCCATGTTTGAATTTGTCATACAATGAAACAAGGAAATAGTCAAATGAAGTTGGGCACAAAAATTGACGTTAAGTTGTGACTCACAATAATCATCCTGCATTATGGTTGGACCACTCTTTACAAAGCGGCGAAACATTTCCGAAAGAGTTTTTTATTTCTTTCAGCTTTCTCATACAGATCGCCCTGAGTTGTGACACTGTCTTTGAAAGCAACCTGTAAATTTTTCATGATGCTGCAAATTGGGCCAAATGCTTGTAAAATTTCAGTTATTTTTTTTTCTGCAAATTTAAGGCTAAAAATTGTCTGGCAATTTTTTCAACTAATTGTTGGAACACAGCCACATAAAAAATTATCTGAATAATTAGAACTGCGTTAGTTAGATCCACTAGTCGATTACTCCACTATTGCGCATTTTGTATGGACATGTATTTATTTTTCCATTTTCCCTATCTGAAGTTTCTACTTGCTGTACTAGGTATTTATAGTTTAAAAGAGTTGGCATCACTTACTTATTTACTAGCACAAGTTACAACAACAACTGTTGCTTTTTAAAGTGCAAACATAGGCATGTCATTACAGACCCCGTTCTTTTCATCTTTATATACCTTTCAATTTAGTTGTAGATGTTGCTGCTGCTGCGATGCTGCCGCCACTACTACTCCGACGTCTTCTTCTTATTATTCGTGCTTTGTCAATCTAGATTCTAAATGCTCTACTTAACTAACTAAGCATAATACACAGTGAGCAGAGAAGAAGTAAAGAAGCAAAAAGAAAAAAACAAAAACTAGAAAACAACAAATCAACATGAAATACCAACAACATACGCATACCTTGATTGCAGCAGGTTTTTTTCTCTTTGTTTGTTCTTGTTGTTGCTGTTGTATTTTTTTTAAATCTAAACTTTTACATCCTTCTTGGATTTTTATAGGCTGTGCTCTCTTCTAGAAAACTAGGAAAATCTTTAATTTAAAGAGAAGTATAGCCCAGCACAGCGAACGGCAAAAGAAAGAAAAATTATTTCATTTTCGAATCAGTTATGCTGCAGAGATTCATATTCATCACTTCTTAGGCTCCCAGTGACGTCTAAATACTGCGGCTTTTGTAAGAAATTTAAATTGGCATTGAAAAAAATTCTACATTTGCAGTAAATGTGAATTAAGCTGCTAACTGAAAGATATTGCATATCGATTTGAGGGATGCTAAGTTTTGGTGTCGACGTTGACAACTGGAATAAGGTTCATTTTCTCTGTTGACGTGTCACCACACACAGAATCCTTTCAGAATTTTTTGGTTTCCGGTAGATTTAATCTATTGATATTCTGAAGTACATCGTATATAAATTCTACGTTTCTAGGCGAACAGTTCTAGATAAATAATATATAATAAAAATTATAATGGGACGTAAGCTACAGTCCGATGCACCGATACGTGTGCACAGCTAAAAATACGAGTAGTAAATCGAAAATATTTAAAATTATTTATTTATGTTTGTAGACCTCAGTAGACTATTAACCAAATTCTTTGAAAAAAGCTAAGAAATTGCACATGTTTATACAAGAACTCCAAAAAAAAACTTTTGTTTATAAAAGGTGGGAAATTTGAGGTTAGGAAGTAAATTGGCTTAAAAACACACTTCCATTTTGACAAATTAAGTCGTATTGATACCAATGTAAAGTGTAATTATGGGAAATGGAATATGATGTCGGGCAAATGTCCACTTTTAGCACGTCGGCAGACATCCGCTCTTTTCACAAAATTTTTAACCACATTTTGCAACAAATCTTTGATTATCTCGTCAATGCAGCGCCCAGCTCCCAAAAAATATTTGAGAATTACAAAATATACAATCAAAAAAAAAAACCATATAGCAAAGTATATTTATCAAGTAGCCGCATCTCAACAACAAAACAGCAATACCAAAAACAGCAGGTATTTTTGTTTGTGTAAAACTAGCCAAATATGTCGAACTTGTTTTTTTACTGCTCTCGCAAAAGTAAACACACACAGCCTACAATAGCAAGAAAAACATTAATTTCATTTATAACCCTCTCTCGAAATAAACAAATGAGTAAAAATCGCATAAATGTAAACAAATTTTGACATATACGGCGTGTAAAACTCAAACGAAGACTATTCTGCTCCCTAACGAGTTCCAGTGCAATGCATTGCATATGTAGGAGATATTCCCTGAGCACTGGTTCAATAAAAAACAATAAACAAAATTAACAATAAAATTGTGAAAGCCCTAAGTGCAAGCGCAGTTAGGTAGAGTCATTTAAGGCCGGTTCACATAGAATCCATCATCCGTCATACTTTGACTTTTTCAAATGACATTAACGCACCGACGGAAGCATTTGGCACAATTTTTTATTACAACAGAAACGATTTTTAATAACACAAAAGGGTGTTAACAACGTTTGACAATATAAAACCTGATTTTAAAACGTAACAAGTAAAATTTACGTATTCAGTATTACTTAGGCTGGAAAACGTAAACAAAATGCAAAAAATATTCACATCTCCACCTTAAAAAAAATCAAAAGTTGGCCAACTTTCGTACTTTGCTTTGACGGAGACGTATTGAATGTGACAAGTCTCATAAGAAAACATGTACTTTAACTTAGGTGAGTTGAAGAAGTCAAAGTATGACGGATGACGGATTATATATGACTTGGCTTTAAGGTCGTAAACCACATCGTGTGTCTCACTTGTGTTGGCAAACTTTGTGTAAGAGCTACATAGAAGAGAGCAGTACAGAGCTGAGCAGGAGAGTGAAGATATAGAAAGAAGAAGCGAAAAGAAAGGGAAAATAAAAGAGCAGACAAAAGACGTCGTAACCAGGCCAAGAGCCGTCCGCTTCTCCTAATAAAAGAGAAAAGATTCGCAAGGTCCACCGCAGAGTGTTCAATCTAATTTTTGCCTTCTTTGAAGTCACGTGACGATAATGCATAATTTCAAAGGTGTGCTGATCTAAAAAAAATATCGATAGTGAATTAAGCCGTGCAGAGCGGTTTATTTATTTTTTTTTTGCGAATTAGAAATAAATTTTAAAGGTGTTACATTATCTTTAGTTCTCAGTGTATTTTGAATGTTTGTTTACTGTTTGTGACTTCAATTAAAAACTGTATGTTTATAATGAGGTTACTTTCCCTTTGTCCATTCTTACTATTGTTGTTGTTGATGTTCTTCTTCTTATTGCCGTTGTTGTAGCTGTTGCTGCAGCCAAAGTTGTTATTTTTCTTTCTTACTTTGCCAACATACTTCTTCTGCTTAGTTTTTTCTTTTATTGTTGTAATTATTTGTGGTGTTTTTTTTCGTGTCTTTATTTTAGTTTTCGTTTTTTTTAACATGCAGCACTGAATCGTACTCGTATGCTTGTTTGTAGGTTCGTTGCACCCTACAACAAAATTTCATAGCTGCTGTTGTTGTTATTGTTGGTATGGTTACTGTCGCTTTTTGTGCGCGCGTGTGTGTCTGTATTTCTTCTGTTTTTTTTTTTACTTCAATTTAATTTGTTTTCATACTCATGTAAAAAGGAACCAGTTTTTATTTCTTAACGAGTAGAAAAATATATTGAAAATCTTACAAAAAAAAACGAATTCTCGCTTTCTTTGTAAAAGTAGCATCCACATCGGCAGCAACAACAACAACACAAGACGGCGGTAATAACAAGCAGAGCATCTTCGTTAGTAGCAACATTAGCCAACAACATCATCAACAGCATCGTCATTCTCAAGCTCCTTGTTGTCATCAGTTTTATTTTCATCATCATCATCATCATCATCATGAGCAGCAACTCATATTGAAATCTTGCAGTTCCTGTTACTCGACAATATTTACGTGTAGTCCTTGTTGTTGTTGTTCTACTGCTGATGATGATGTTGCTCGTTTTTTTTTTAATTTTTTTCTTTTAAAACCAACAGGCATTAGGAGTGCATTAGAGAGTTATAAGGAAGTCATGCAACATTATTTTCCAACTGAACTTTTTTTTGTTTTGTTTTCGGTGTTTGTTAAAAAAATATTTTACACAAACAAAAAGGTTAAAAAACTTTTAAGGTTGTTACCATTTAAGTTAGTTACTTCGTTGTTGTTGTTGTTGTTGTCCTCTTCTTGTTGCACCCGTTGTTTATGATGATTTTTACATTTTTATTTTATTTTACCATTCAGCACGTAAATAACTTAAATACGTGTTTAGGTTTAGTTTAATTTCAAACTTATAAAAATTGGAAATATTTTTTTTTTTTGTTTTTATTTTTGAAAAATAAAAAGATGTTTATTTTGAAGTAACAAGTCAAACCAGTCTATTGTAGTGGGGTGGTCATTAAAAAAATAGGTGCAATTTTACAGAGAAACAAACGCTTTGAAACGGCGTTGAATAAATTCTTTAACTGAGAATTTTTTTAAATTTTTTTTTGATACGAATATCAATATTTAATCAATATTCGGTTTGGTACGTTATTGCGTAACTATAAAAATTTACAGACACATTAACAACATGTATCGATTAAGTCGTTACCAATATTACGTTGACAGCATATTATCGACTTTATAGGTGCCTCCGTAGTCTAGTGCATGAGCATTAATTCGTGTTATCAATATGGTGGTGCGGGTTCGATTCCCGCCTAGACACTGGGTGTTTCTACAGACAAGCTATAAGAGCTTCGTAGAGTTTGTGTTGTAAAAAAAAACAAATATGAAATACCCGTTTTTTACACTCATTCTCATACAGAAGTCCACGCTTAATTGAGTTTCTTTTAATTACCTATTCAGTGTAATTACCTAAAAATATTACAGCCCAAAATTAAATTTCCTCTAAAATCCCCTGATATGAATTCTCATTGTTATTCAATAAAATATTTTAGTTTAAGAAATACATACGTTTTATGGTCTCTTAACTTTTAACCAAATTCTTGAAAAAAGTTAAGAACTCCCACAAAATATTTGAGAATTGCTAAATATACATACAAACAAAACAAACCAAATAGCTTCTTTAAAAATTTTCCTTATACAACAAACACTTTATTATTTGATTTTAAATCTATTTAGTTTTTCTAAACTTTTTTTACAATTACTCGAATCTTTGGTTGACAATGATTGTATTTAAAAGGCAAAATTAAATATGTATTAAATTTATATAATATTTAAATTTTATATATAATTTCGTATATAACAAACATAGATAAATAATAGAAAAATGAATTTTTTGACTAACTTTGAATAATTGAAGGAATGGTTAACAGAAAATATTATTCCTTGCAGTAAATGTTTTAAGAACTATTGGTATCTTTAATTTTATATAAAATTCATTCGAAATACGTTAAAAAAATCATTTTGTTGAATTAAGTAAAATATTCACTAGTAGTTAGAAATATATAAATATAAATATTTATATTTAAAATTTGTTTTATTTATACACATAAAATTAAACTATCTTGATTGTAGCTTGAACATTATGTCTGCAATTCGAATTTGGTTCTGAATACTGAATAAACAGAAGTTTTACAACTCAAAGAATAGAAACGTATAGTTATTCTTTAATCTTTTTTGGGAAATTTTGCTAAATTATAAAATTGTTTACTACTTTTCTCAAAATATTTAACTTATTTAGAAAAATATTTTTATTAAAAGAATATACAGTAGTAACTCGATGCTTGCACACCTCAATAGTTGCGCAACCTCGATTGTTGCGTCGGCCTAAAATTTTACATTACATATTCAAACTTTTTAATGTACACAGATCAACAATAAATAGAACAAAGAAAAATTAGGCTGCTATAAAAAACTTTGTCTTTAGATCTGAAAGGGGTCAAGGGAAAAGAAAGACATATAAGTGGTCGGAGTTTCCCAAAATGGAAAAGGCATTGTACAAGTGGTTTGCAGAACAACAAGCCAAAAATTAATAATATGTATTTAAATGTACAAATATGTAATACAAATGTATTAGATCGTGAATTTTATCAATAAATTGAAATAACAGTGAATAAAAGTTGCTTTATTGCTATGAAATAAAATTATTCGGTACTTGCGACATCCTCGAAACGTGCACAAAGCCTGCTTTTCATTATGAGAGATAATTGAGTTACTACTGTACATTGAAATTGTTTTAGCGGGGTTAGCTAGTTCCTAAGAGCTTTTCAGGGAACCTTTAACCAAATTTTTCTTAGAACAACTAGAGTTACTGTATTAAACCATCATTTAAATAAATGAGAAATTCGAGCAGGGTGAGGGTGGCAATAGTCTGCACGTTGACTACAAAACGAAAAATTTTCCTGGGTTTATAACCATTTCATACAATAAAAAAGTTATAACTTCTCAAGAATCGATTATGTTAGTGTCAAGCCTTGGTAAAATCATTAAGTTGGTAATCCAGTTGGGAAGTGATATCGCCAAAAATGCTCGATTACTTTTTTTAAAATTTATTTTTATTCAATCACTTTTCACGTTATTGTTTGCCTTTTAAAAGGGGACCCTAATAAATTATACCCAAGTGGGCTGAGACTTTTCTTTACCTTTACATCCAGCAAGCTGACGACCTAACCTAACATTTGGTTTTTTTTTAACCATTCGGGTGACTTTTCTGAAGAATTGGGTAGATATCAAATGACATAATTTGTTCCCTGATATGTTTTTTCCTGGTATGCGGGTAAATCTTGGCTGTAATACGGCAAAAAAAAATTTTAACAAAATCAAACACTTTTTATTCTTTTAAAAATATCTGGCTAAAAATGGAAAAAAAGTTAAAAAGACAAACAGCCACACTCGCTTAAATTAACAATATAATTTTGAACATTTTCTTATTTTTTTGTCTTATACAAAGTTCTCAAATTAACTTTTTTTCCAATGATGGTGAACTAATCATTAATTAAATGTCGCCACTTTCTATTCCCACGTCTATTTTCTTGCCCTTGTTTTAATTCGCACAGCACACACCCATCCATACATACATACACACATACATACAAGTTGTTATTAACGACAATATTTTAATCTAATGCCGTTATTCAATTTATTTACTATCGTTTGTTGGAAGAATCCATAAACATGTGTGAATGGATGTGTGAGAATGTATGTGTGAATGTATGTCTGTTTAATGTTGAAATTTTAACTAGAAAAAAATTCATTATGTTTGGAAAATTTTGCAAACCACACGAAAATTGTTACAACGAATTGCAAAATTAAGTAGATTGTTTTTTTTTTTATTTATTTTTTGTTGCCTGTTTGATTCACCTTACTGGGACACCTCTGCCTGCCTGCTCTGGCGCCCACTTCAGTTCGAATCTGACTTCATCTGAGCTTTTTCAATTTGCTAATTTCGAATCCAAAATTAGTAGCTATTTTATATGTACATACGTATGTATGTATGTATTTATATGCATGTTGCTGTTCTTGTACAATGTAGTTGAAGTCATTGAAGTGTCAAAATGTGTGTTTCTGTGTTAGATATTATTTTAGCCAAGTTACTAACGCAATTTCACAAAAAAATATTTTCGGTTTTTTTCTTACATATTTCCTATTACAATTGTTTAAGAAGTTTTCGTTGTTTTAGCTGCTGTACGAGTATAAGAAACACATAAATACAAACATACATACAAACATACAATGTCTTCTTTATAGAATTTTTCGTTTTTAGTTAAATTTTTGATTGCCGTTTTTGTACGAGTAGTTTATTTTTTATCTCTTGTATGTTGAACTAAAGAATTTTTTTTCCTTTTTTTCTATTTTAGTATATTATTTTTTTGCGTGTATGGGTTTGTGATTGTTGTTGATGATGATGATGGTGTTTTTATAGTTGTTGTTGCTGATTTCGCAAATAAAGCCAAGTGAAGCCTTGAACTCAGTGCTTATAGTTTATTGGCCGTTTTACTACGAGTACCGTTGTTTTTAGTTTTTAGTTTTTATTTCTCTGCTCTTCTCCCGCTCGCTCTCTCTAGTGGGTTTTCGACACGGTTTCGCTATTTTTTTTTTTTTTTTATATTTTATTTGCTTAAAGCTGTTAGTGATTGTTATTGTTATTGTTATAATTTATACTTAAATATATATAATAATATTTATTTGTTGGTTTTTGGTAGTTGTTTTTTCCTCGTGTCTTCTACTTTTGTTATCAAAATTATAATAAATTAAAGGTGAAATACCGACGTAGAATATGTTTGTCATAACTTCTGCTTCTGTTTCTGCTGTTTTGGCCTGATTTCAACTTAAACAAAGAAAGTTTGATATCATTTAGACAAAAAAAAGAATATATTGAAAATTAAATTAAAATCTAATATCTAGAAGTTAAAATGCGAAATTTAAAAAAAAATACATGTATTTGTATACAGTGAAAGTGGGCAGCTGATGCTTGGTATAAGCGCACGTAGCTAGAATTTTTAGGGGTGAGATCGTTAAAAATCACAGATTTGTGTGTAAAAAATCGTCAAGTCATTTTAGAAAATTGTCAAAAAACACGTCAATTCAAAAAAATAGATTTTTGTTGTTGTTAATTGTTTTATTAAGAAAAACTATAACAATGGTTCAGACTAATTAACTATGGCTTCAGCTGTAACCAATCAATAGGCACATCAGAGAACTCGCTTGCGTCGGTAGAGTGTAGCATCGTCGGAAAATTAAAATAATCTCTAAAAATGGCTACTAAAACGAAGCTTCAAAAATTTAATATGTCTCCTAGACATCACAGGCCGTGCTACACTGCTATAAACAAAAAAAAAACGTACGAAAGCAGAGTTGTATAACAGTGAAGTTCATCCCCTGTTATACCTCTCTCCTCTAGTGCCACACACAATGCATCGCATGCATAAGGGTCATCTCCTGAGTCCTGGTCCAAGAAAAAAAATATATATTAATATGTTATGGCTTTCAATATATATAGAGGGGGTCTGGTAGCAGATTTATATTTTCAAACTTAAATAAAAAACGCAATAATTGACAGAAAATTTTTTTAAGAGCATTGAACGATTTTATTTTTTAACCCTTTCAGCCCCAATGTTGGCTGTAGGCAACACTGCAAACATCTGCTTATAACTGCCGCAAATCTTATTTTATTTTATAACGGTTTTCTTTGCCAGATAACTAAACACCGTAGCAACGTACACGCACAATTTGAAACACTAAGCTTGCATAATATTCAGTTGCGATCAGTTTGTTTAAGTGTACTCACACTGTGAAAATAAGTTGCAAAAAGTGAAATAAAATAGTGAATAAAGAAAAACATAAAATTTCATTCGAAAGAATTTTTTTTTTTTTTTTAAAAAAAGTACAATTCAGTTTTAGAACAGGTGAGTTAATAATATAAAATAATAAAAGTGAAAAAAAATGTTGAAACCTTTTGCGTAGAATATTTTTTCTATAATGTTGCCTATATATATGTACATATGTATATATATATCCTTTAGATAGGTAGAACTTCAAAATTTTTTTATTTCATATTTAAGCATGTGCAAACTTAAAAAAAAATTTTTTCCAGTCCCAAAAAGAGTATGTCATACAGATCCTTTTTTAAAATTTCATGAATAATCGCTCCTGGAAGTCCCAGTGAGGCTGCTCTTTTCCATATTGAAAGTAGCGGATTTTCACTAAAACTGCTTTCAACCAGTTCAATGTTCTCGGGAGTCCTTGAAGATCGACTGACCCCTAGCCGTGGAGCATTCATAGCCGAAGCAGTTGCGCAGAATCTCTGCACCCACGAACGAATTAAATTTACACTCGGTCCATTACTTATTCGCCGAATACCGAACTTTGAACAAAATTGCCGACGAGCAATTACTTAAGAATCATTACTCTTAAAAAATGTCTCCACAGCGAACGCGCGATCCTCACTCGACCACTGCGACATCGTGACTGACAAATCCGCACAGTCTATAATTTCAACGGCGCCACCCTCCCTTCGCATATAAATTTGCCACCAGACACCCTGTATGAACATTAGGTTGGGCCCATTTGTTCGGATGAGAAAAAACGTGACAGCCGTATAGCAAAATCGAAATCTGCACAAAATTCTAAGACAATTATCAGAAGAAAGTATGGTGTCTAAAATCAAAACATAGGTCCCGTCGAGAGATATCAACATTCACATTTCGCAGTAGTACCACGGTGACAACAAGTACAGTTTTACCATGATTTCCGTCCGTTATACGAAACTAATGGTGTTTTCTTTTCTTAGAAGTATCCTGCATTAATTCTGCCCTTTACATTTCTTTAAGTTCTCTCCTGAAAAATATGTGTTATGTTTTTAAAAGTCTAAAGTGTTCTTTTCTGATGATGTTCACCTCCAAAAAAAAAAAACAAAGTACTACCTGTGCAACACTCATTTCAGTGCAAGGGGGATGCGTGCAGCACTATATTAAAATCTGGTTTTGTTATTGTTTCTGTAAAAATAAATTATTTTTTATTTCGTCTCTCATGATAATTATATAGTTTTTGTATTTTAAATTTATTGTTACGGAATAGTTGTACTTTATTGTTTCATGCCGGAACATGTGTTCTTTTGTAAATATAAAATATGCAACACTTCTTAAAAATCAGGTGAATATTTAACAATGTTGCCAAATCACTTGTAACACTTCTGTTACATTTTTTGTAACCAGAAGAAATTTCGATGCATTTTGTTCGTTATCGAATTATTACACGACTGATGCGACATTTTCAATGTGCACCGTTTTGTTCTCAAAGTGCAATTGTTGTGGCAGAAAAGAAATCTACATAAATGTTTCAATAATTTTTATAGTTTTCTATAAATATGCAGCCGCATTACAAACGCAAATTAATTATTATTTATGTATGTATATCTGAAATAATCTAGTTTCTTGCACTAAATTAGTTTTGCATTAGCGATAGCCTCTGTTGCAATAACTCATTATTTCCCTTCATTCGTGCAGAGAACTTCAAGTAGACGCAATAAAAAAAAAATACGTAAATTAACATTTTTTGTTTATAATACAGTGACCGATATATTTGCAAATCAGACCAACAAATATAAATTCTTTGGCTCTTTATTACACACGAAGTGAAATGAATTATGCATTTAATAAATATTTACTCGATTGCGCCATAATATTGACGAATTAAAACTTTTATTACACAAAATATTACGAATACGAAAACCATTAAATAAATCAAACGAGTCAGATAAATGATTTTGAAAAATACACGTTTGAATGTGGGAAATTATTTGCCTGAAAAATATACAAAATTAATTTTAGTTGCAAGAATTTATTTCAAAGATGCTGAAAACGCCGCATATAGCCGTGCATACATACGTGGGTATGTACGTACATATATGCATGCATATGTTTTTAAAATGACCATGTGCTACATAGTACATACATCTATATGTACATATGTATGTGCGTAATACCCTCAAGGTGCCTCTTCTACCTTAGAAGGGTTTCCTTTGACCCTTTCACTATCGTACTATAAAAAGTGATTTTTAACAAGTTTAATTTAAGTTATTCTACTCAAACCATTTTTTATTTAATTCTACTGCCCTTCAGGGAAAAGATATGTATGTATATCGAAATAATTGAAATTTTTTAATTATGAAAAAATAAAGAAATAAAAATTTATGTAATAAAATTATATGCAACTGATAATATTACGTTTAGAAATGATCAAGTAAAAGAATTTGTCGAATACATTTCGTTTGGTAAAGAATACCTGACGAACGAATGAATACGTTGTCTGCGTAAGTGGAACAAAAACTGTTTTCTTTAATAAATTAACGTTAACATTTGCAGTTGCTACTGAATGACAAGAATTAAATAAACATTTATTTCAAATTCAAATGCTAATATTTCCTCAAACAACCGAAAAGATTGCTTTTGTTTTTGTTTTTGTTTATCGACCACTTGTATCTGCTTTCGTTTCACATCCAATTGCACTGGCTGAAAATTGTATTCAAATCATTTGATATTGAGTAAAATTTTTGGTGAATTGTTTTTGCGTTGTTGTTGTTGTTGTTAGTGTTTAATTTTCGTAAAATGTATTTTTGTGGTGTTGAAGCAAGCAAATGTGAAACTATTTATTTTTATTTTAAAAAATTAATTTTTTTTCTTTTTTATAAAATATTTTTGAATTGAGTTCATTATACCTAGAAAAAAAGGTGGTTTCTACTTAACCATACATACATACTTACATACACATTTATATACTCTACATGTGTGCTTTTGTACATCTGAGGGCATTCATTCGTTTTTGTATCCGAGATTTGCGTGCGTATTTCTTGCATTTGTTGGAATATTGATATTTGCTGAATTTCAATTTGTATTTTTGCGCATAAATTTTGCATTTTATTTAAAAGCATTAACTGATTTACAGTTTTCAAGTTCTCCCTGCTGCTGCCGATTATACTATTAACATGATTTTGCATTGTTATTGTCGACCATCATTTGGTTTTGTTATTTGTTTTTGTGTTGTTTGTTTTGTTTTGTTTTTTAAAGCCACCCACGTTTACATACACTTGTTATGGAACGTGAAGGCAAATCATTTTATATTCGTTGCTGTTGTTGTTAGAATTTGAGCCTTATTTGATTTTTCGATACGAGGTCTGTTTGATAACTTCGTGACATTTGGAATTTTCCTCGCAGTAACTTTAAATGCAGCACTGCTGCCGTCAGGGACGAAGATCGAAGTAGTCTGCACATTGACTACAAAACATAAATATTTTCCTGGGTTCAACCCCAATTTCACCCTCATGAAAAAACCTAGCATTTTTTCAGATGTGCATTTTTGTGTCTTTGTGTCAGTTGTTGTAGCATGGTTTCAGTGGCGAAGGTGTAGTTACTGGTCACTGAACAGTAACGGCTTCAGCTGTATCCAATCCACAGGCACATCAGAACGCCCTCCTTCGTCGGTATTGTGTAGCACCGGCAATGTAAAATAATTACTAAAAACAAAACTTCAAAATTTAATACGTCTCCTTGACATCAGAGACGCTACAACACTGCTATAAAAACAAATAACGTGCAAAAAGCAGTGTGAAGCTTCACCTCCTATCATTTCTCCTACAATCTCTTTCCTATAGTTCCAGCACAATGCACCACATGAGTGCTGGTCCAAGATAAAAAAAAGCACCATCTCTTAATAGACTAGTGTCAAATGTTGAGCAAGCTGCGTCATTTAGTTTTTTGTTTGACAGGCATTAAAATTAGAAAACTTCGTGAATGCCATCAAAAATGGCAAAAAGTGAATTTCGTGTGTGATGTTCAACCGCAATGGGGGCGATATATAACGCGTTTATATAACTGTAGACGAAACATGGATCCATCACAAAACTCCAGAGACCAAGGAACAATCACCGGGTTTCACCGGCTGAATGTGCATCAAAGAACGCCAAGGTGAGTCTTTCAGCCAACATAGGCATGGCCACAGTTTTTTTTGCGGTGCACGCGGTGTCATTCACAAAGAATACCTAGCGAAAGATAGAGCGATTATCGGCCAATATTAATCAGCGCTTTTAGACAGACGCGATATTGAGTTAAAGCAAAAACCAGCACATTTGGCGGTGCACATACGTATGCGGGCAGTATAGGCAAAAATGCATAAATTGGGCTACGAATTGCTACCCCAACCATTATATTCTCCGGATTTGGCCCCCTGCGACTATTTTCTTTTTTCAAACCTCAAGAAATGGCTGGCTGATAAGGGATTTGGTCCACTGAAATATATTTAGAATATTAAACTGAATTTATTTTAGGAATTTCTTTTTATAGCTGTGATTCTAATTCCAAAATTGTGCTTTTTCCCGAAAAGAAAAAAAAATGTATGGATATGTATTAAATAAAACTTAACTTTTTTTGTAAACTTGCGCTAATTGAGGTTTTGCTTTCTGAAACGTTGCGTTCACAGATTAACCAATGTTAAGAATTTGGGTGTTGCGATTATCGGGGAGTTGCGCTTATCGAACATTACGCGTCAGCCAAAAATTCTCACAGCAGTAGCTGCAGATGCTGCTCGTGTTAGTGACTCCTTTTTTATACAAATTACCGCGGCAAGTGTAATGGTCCGTAAGGGCCTTCCTGTTCATCCATTTTGTCTTTCTTTCTATCAAATTTTAGAAATTTCTTGTACTGTCTCAGTCCCTCCACGTTGTCTCAATATAGGATTATCGGTATGTTGACCCAGTTAACTCCTTTTTCAGATCGTTTCCACTGAAGCCGAACATGAACTCTTGTACTGCTTCCATTTTCGGCTGCGTTTCCGCTCTTTCGTTGCCGTCATAATCCTCCTGTCCTGGTCTTCATGTCAGTGAAACACTGTTCCTGAAAGCCAGGTTGTTCAGTGCCAAGACGATGGTCGAGTTATAAGTATATCTGCCAAAAGCCCTTAACACTGACTGACTGACCAAGAGTATCCTGATTCTTACTGCCCTGTAATTATTTTTCTGCAGTGTTTGCGATTAGTTGCACTTGAAAGATGGTATTATCCCTGGTGAGATACTCGTTCATAAAAACTAAAGTGAAAACCAAACCGAAGTAGAAAAACAAAACTTTGTTGATATAGTTGCGTTAATTGAGGTTGTATTTTAAAGAAAGTTGCGTTAACAGAATCACCCATGTTACGTATTTGGGTGTTGCATTAATCGAGGTTACACCGTATGTTGCAGGCAGAACGAAAAATTTAAATATTAAAACCTACAAGACTTCCCGGACTTTGAACAAAATAAGTTTTAAGTTTTAAGCTGAAAGCAGAAAGCAACAACTTCAGCGAATAAATAATTCAGGCAATTTTATGCTGCCTTAAAAGAAATCTGATGGCAGGTACCTTTGCGAAGAAATCTTTAAATAGAAGAAAACAATTCGGTTCGTGTGTTCTTTCCATCCCTCAGTTGCTCGGTGTATCGCTTCTACTTTTCTTTAATTATTTGCTAATTTTTATCTATAAACGAGATATTAAATGTTTCCATAAAAAATTATTTCTAATATTTCTTCTCTTTTGTTTTGGGAAATTGATTGACTTTTTATTTGGCTTGTTACGTTTTGCGTCATTTTAATGTTGCTCGCTATCCTCCGAATGGTTTATTTATTTGTTAAATATGCGTATAAATGAATTGTAATTGATTTGAGTATCATTTGTAGCTGCAAACGTGGATACCATTTGTGAATGCCTCAGTTTATGTTTTCTCATGGATGTGTGAGTGTGTCATTGTTTATTTATTCAACGGTTTTATCATACATTGACCTCAAAAATTTGACTCGTTTGTTGTTGTTGTTTTCTTCTAAAGCTATAGAAGACGAAGAAGAAGAAGAAGAAGCAAAAACATACAAACTTGCAAACCATAAACTTAACAAACGGCCTTCAACCGCTTCAATAAATGTTTCTTGCTGTTGTTGTTGTTTTTTATTGTTTTTATTTTTGCAAATTTTTGTTTCGTTTTATGTACACAAATACCCACAAGCATACACAAATATCTCTTTCACAATAAAAACACACAAGCCAACGAACGTATGAACGAACATGTCTGTGCATGTGTGTTTGGGTGTGTGTGCTCTTATCTATTGATTAGATACTTAATTGTGTGGTTTAGTTTATTTCTGGCATACAATGGAATATGCATGCCTACATCCATACATACATCTGTATGTACATACATACCAACATACACTCACGTATATACATACAAATGTATATAGTATATAGCAAAGAACAATAATTCTCTTCATTTGATTGAACGCACTTCCTCATGTTGTTGTGTGTATCTTTGGGTATAATTTTAACATTTTGCCTCATGCGTGTATCACATACAACATGTTTTGCATTTCTGAAGGTATGTATGTAGCACATACATACATATGTACATATGTCCCTGTAGGAATTCAGGTACCAAGTCTCTCCAAGTTAACACTTTTGTCGGTTGGTTTCTGGTGTCATTTTTATAACACTATCATTTCTATTTCTTCACTTTGCATTTTGTCTTTGATGAGAAGAGAACGTATCTCCCTCTTTACAGCTTAAAAACGATTTCTTAATGTCTCATTTTGTTGTGGTGAAAATAGATGCGGTTGCTCTCATTTTCTCCCAAGAACTACCTATCACCCTGTTGACTACATAAGACCAATGTCACTAGTAGATTTTCAATGACACGCACATGTTGAATGTCTATAGTAAATTGCATTGGCTGGGGTTTAAAAACTCACTAGTACTGATGACAAAGTTTGTAGCAATTTAGTACGAGTTTAGACGGGCGAATATTTGGAAGAAAAACATATGGAATTCTCTGTTGTTTTTTCATTCGCGTTCACACAGACGAAAATGTTGCCGGCCACATTCCATTATTATTGTTATTTTTGTAAGCAAAAAACATGTGAACAAAGCGTAACTCGAAGAACCGAACACAAAATCTGTGCTCTCTTCGCCACTCGTAATATGCTACCAAACTAAATGCCTGGCCCACGATGCCATACGATATCGTTCGGCAATTTATTTACATTCAAAACAAAAACAGAATTTAAAACGCTGTTTTTCTTTTCAATATAACTTAGCGAACGAACGATATCGTGTGACACCGTGGTCCAGGCAGTAAATCTTTCCCATCCAAATGTTCGCCCGTCTAAACTCAGACTTAGTGTTGTCTTTTCCTGCAGGGGTACATACGTGTGTATCCACATACACACTGAGTGTGGTTGTGGATTTGAGTGCGCGTGTATGTGCGTTTGCGTTCAAAGGCCTTAAATGTTGCCTTTTGATTTTTATCAGGTGCGTTACTTATTGTTGTTGTTGTTGTTGTTGTAGCTGTTCCATTTTCCATCCTTCATGGCTGCAAAGGTATGAGTAATATTTTCGCATAAATTCACATCACTCATACGTCACTTACAATTTAATTACGAGAACATTTTACAAACTCCATTTCCATTTTAATTCATCACACGCACACAGTGGTGTCAGATGCAAAGATTTAACCTCAAATCACGGATTTTTGTGGAAATGGCGATAAATAATTTGTTTTGAAGATTGGAGAATTATTTGAGGATCACTTTTAAGATTTTTTTTACTCGTCTATACTTGACCGAAAATAGAATTTTTAATAAAATTATAGTTTAGAATTTAATTATATTTCTGTTGAGCGATGGTCTTTTTAATAAAAAGTTTTTTTAATTATTTATGTTCAATATTTCGCTACCAAATAGGTAGGTAGCATCGTCAGGACATAATAATTTGTATTAACAAAATTTTTTTAAAAAATAAAAAGAAAATATTTTTGAAAGGAAATGAAAATTTTTTGTCATTGATATTAAAAATGTTTTATACACATTTATAAATGTGTGTACATGTAAATAATAAATAAATAAATAGAAGATTTAACAAATATTTTGTTGGAAGGTGTTTCAAAATACAGAAGAATTCAGCATTATTCAAAAATCAAAACGGGACTATAAAATTTGGAAAAATAAAAGGAAATTTTGTAAGTATAGCAGCAGTAAAATAGAAAAAAATTGGTTAATTAAAAAAAAAAGTCAGACGAGAAGTATATGAAGATGTTCTACAATCAATTAAAAAAGAATACTGGCGTTAGGAGAATAACAAACAGATACAAAACAATAAGTGAGTATTTTGTAAAGGTAAAGTCATCTATATATTTATATTTATAATAAAGTGTCGTAATATAGGTATGGTATCAAAATAAAAGAAACTAATTATAAACGAGGTTTTATTGTAAGAAATGTTACAGATAATTAAAATACCTGCGGACAAGAGAATAAACTATAAATCAGATGTAGATAATTTAGCACAAACTTCTAGATACATATTTAGTTAATACAATTTATATTTAGATTATGTTTTAAATATATATGTGGCGGATCAACCAGCTCTGTAACATAAAGGTCTGGCACCCCTTTTACAAATGACACAATTCATTGAGGCTAATGTGGAAAATTGGTTTTATTTGTTAGATTTTTACTTCCGGGCAGTGGGCATTTCTCAAGACGAGCGGAAATATGACACGGTGTGCTCCCACCGAACCGTATAAGTGAATTTCGGCCAATTTTGGACAACGTTCCGCCTCACAGTAAATACGACTATTTGAAACAACAACTTATTGCTGTAATGGGCTCCTCGCAACAAAAACGTTTTCGCCAACTTTTACATGAAATGCAACTTGGTGTTAAGCGCCCAAGTCAATTGTATTATGAAATGTTTTTGAAAGCAGAAGGAATTTTAACTGAATCAATCTTAATTGATCTGTGGGTTACTCGTCTACCACCTTCCATACAGACGGCTGTAATAATGTGAACTGGAACGCCAAAAGAAAAAACGAAAATCGCTGATACTGTTTTCGAAAACATAGAATTTTTTAACGTTAATTGTGTATCCCCAGCCACAGTGGAACCAAATATTGAGCAATTGCATGTGGCCGTCAATAACTTAACCAATCAAGTACAGCGTATGTCAACTTCAGCACTGCCGGAGAATAATTCTAACCGCCGTAATAACAACCGTACGTCATCGCGTGATGCCCTACGGCAGATCGCGTATTTTCTCGATTTGCCGATGTCAATTGGCTGCCTCGTTCTTGTGATTTAACGCCGCTGGATTATATTCTCTGGGGCCATTTGAAAGACCGGGTTTACATTAACAAACCACAAACAACTGATGCTCTGAAAGATGACATTCGTCGCTGCACTGAAGCGAAACTTTATTGCAAAATGTGGTTAAAAATTTTGTGAAATGAGCGGATGTCTGCCGACGTGCTAGAGGTGGACATGTGCCCGCCATTATATTCCATCATTAATTCCCATATTTCTACTTTACGCTGGTATCAATAAAATTAAATTTTGTAAAAAAAAAGAGTGCTCAAATTTGCCCACCATTTATAAAGAAAAGATTTTTAGAGAGTTCTCGTATAAACATGTGAAATTTCTTAGCTTTTTTCAAGAATTTGGTTAAAAGTCTACTGAGGATTTTGGCATTAGCATCAGATAAACCATATAACAAACATAAGTAAATAATTTTACTATTCGTATTTTTAGCTGTGCACACGTATAAAGTTTACACCGGACTGTACCTTTGTACATTAGAATTTTTATAAAAATTCTAAAACTGTTCGGGTTGAAACGTAGAATTTTGACACGATGTACTTCAGAATATCAATATATTAAATCTGTCGGAAACCAAAAAATTACGAAACGACTCTGTGAAAATTTTGGTGACACAACAATAGAGAAAATCAGCCTTATTCCAGTTGTCAACGTCGACACCAAAACTTATCCTCTCTCAAATCTCAAAATCTTTTTTCAAAGAATTTGGTTAAAGATCTACTGAAGATTTTGGTATTTGCAACAAATGCAAATGCTGCATATAGACGATCTAAATGATATAACAAACATAGATACACACAAAAAATTTTAATTTAATTTCAATTAAACAATTTGTGATATCAATTAAAAAAATTTTTTAAAATTTTACCAGTAAACAAATTTGTAATATCTATTAAATTTGTCTACCTAAATTAATTGAAATAATTTTTGATTAAATGTTAATTGCAACATTTAAAAATTTATTAGGTTGTTATTGATTATTTTAATTACTTTTTTTAATTATATTTATTAACTACTGAATTAAAAAAATTTTAAAATTTAATTAATTCTTTAATTGGGCGAATTAAAAATTATATTGAATTTTGAATAGAATGTAATTAAATCATTTAATCAAATCAAGTAAATTTTTAATTAATAATAAAATAAATGTTTCCTATTAATTTTTTATTTACATTAATTAATTTTTTTTATTAATTATTAAGTAAATATTTGTATAATTATTCAAATATTTAAATTAAAAACAAGACAGAAAGTTTTTAAATTTTAAATTTTTTTTATAAATAAATAAATAATCGTAAAGGATTTTGACTAACGTTAAATAATTGAAAGAATAGTTCACATAATTAAATTCTTAATTATTACAAATGACTGACTGAATGAATATTTAGTTGTGTCCAAGTTTATAGTTAATATATCACAAAAATGGGAATAATGCCATGGGTTGGAAGCTTAATAAACCAAAAATTTTAACAAGGAAAGAGAGTTAAAAGTTATGAAAAGCCAAGTTTGTTCTCAACTGTACTTTGAGCTTTGAGCTTTTGGGAATATATAGATTCTGATCTATACTGAAACAGAAAGAGCAAAGCTTTAAGTATTTGTTAATATAGCATGTGGATTATAATAGGCACTTCTCGTATTCATTTCTTAAAACTTTGTAGGGTTGAATAAATGATATTAAAGACTACTGATGACATGTGTAGTGACAGCCGTTTTCTACTCAACTGCTGTCGTAGATTAATTATTGTTTTTTTTTTTCTTTATTATAATAAAAAGTAATTTTTACATTTTTGTGATAAATTAACTATGAACTTAGACACATTAAACATTCATTCATTTGTAATAATTTTAAGTTCAAATAAATATCAAACATTCTAAGATTTTCAATGTTAAAAATTTTATTAAAAATTAATTCAATTAAGCCAACAATAAGAATTTAATTGATACTATTAATTCCTTTACAGCTGAAAATCGAATTAATATTTTAATTGTTATTACAACATTTTTAATTAAAATTTGTATGAATTATTTTTCTGTGTATTTGTTATTTTATATTTTCAATACAGCCGAGCATATTTATTAAATAACTTATAAATGAATTGAAATTGAAATAGTAGAATTTATTGGGGAAGGAAATTTTCAAATTGGCAATACAATTCGGAAGAAATCTGCGAACCCTGACCACACAATAAATATTAATACACATCCATACATACATACATACATACACATGCATATATGTACATATTCACATACACATATGAGTATATACATTTAGCGTTTATGTTCTACAAATCGTTTTCAATTCATTCGTTTATTTTATATGTGGCTTTTAGCAACGCTAATTAACCAAAGCCGAAATAGAAGTGGCCATAACTATTGTACAGCCAAGGGCGAGATAAGAACACAAAGGCAATTATCAAATAGAAATTTTCTAATCAACTTAGTTTGGTGGTGTATTGTATTTTGTTTTTTTTTCTTTGTTGTATTTTTATGGGCCATGAAGCAGTCGATATGGTACCATTTCATTAAGATTTATGACTTCTCAGCCATTCATGCTTCTTTAATAATGTTCATTTAATAAACAAGAACAACACCAACAATAAAATGAAACATGTTAAAGTTGATGAAAATAATAAAACGAAAACAAACAACAAAGTATGCTCGAACTTGTTATATTTTTTGTATATTAATTTCTTGTAAATTTTGACCTTGACATCGTTAGTTGGTAATCTATGCACAAATGCCAGTTTTGAAGCCACATTCGAACTGAAACTGAAAGGCAAAGTGCAAAATAAAAAATCTTCAAATCTTCGAATAAATTATTGAAAATAAATCCAATAAATTTATCTGTCCTACATTTTTTGTATTTCAACCCAAAATTATTTGGTTTATTTGGCTTCTTGATTGTAAACACTTCATGTATGTTGGCAATTAAACGAGGACTACTACTTTATTGTCTTTGAAATAAATCCATCTATTTAAATTAGAATATAAAAGAAATGTAGCGCAATTGGAGGAGCGAGCACTATGGCTCCCTCGTTCATCGCACACACTCAAAATATTCCGTACATAAAATTAAATGAAATTGTAATTTAAAATAAATGAAAATTCAGTTAAAAACCGGTCTAATTATTTTTCTTCATTTAAATTAAATGAAAAAAGTTCGCTTAATTTTTCATCACTAGAAACCTTTATTTTATTTATTTTTTTCATCTGGGACCAGCACTCACGGAATGAATGACCCCTACACATACGATATATTGTGTTGGAACTAGGGGAAATGGATAAATGGTTAGTGAGAGGTATAACGGAGGGGTGAAGATTCATTGTCATACAACTCTGCTTTTGCACGTTTTTTTGTACCAGTGTCGCTGATGTCAAGGAGACGTATTAAATTTTGAAGCTTTGTTCTAGTAGCAATTTTTAGTAATAATTTTACTGCGCCGGTGCTACGCAATACCGATGAAGGAGGGCGTTCTGATGTGCCTGTGGGTAGGATACAGCTGTAGCCGTTACTGTTCAGTGGCTATGCCCTCGCTACTGAAACCTTCTTACAACAACTGACAAAAAGACTCTCTATGCATATCAGAAAAAATTAGAGATTTTGTTATGGCTAAGTCTGATGACTCCGTAGTCTAGTGCATGAGTATTAGTCTTATCACTATGGAGGTGCGTGTTCGATTCCCGCCTAGACCCTGGATGTTTTTAGAGACAAGCTATAACAGCTTCGTAGAGTTTGCGATGCTTAAAAAAAAAAAAAAAACTGGGGTCGAAAACAGTACTTTTTGTGCAGATTATTTCAGCGATCGCAAAGTTTTCGCAAATCGGCATCAAAATGTTGCCATTAGACGTAAATCGGGGCTCTGGTGTACTCATTTTTATACAAGTAAATTTGTGGCGAAATGCAACACCTGCTCCACTCGTCTTCAGCTTTTAAGTTTTGTTAACCTGAAGTTTAATAAAAAAAAATTAATCAAATCATTTCAAATAAAATATTTCTTCGGAATAAAATATTCTATTAAATCTCTGTGTATCCCCATAGAAAATTAAATGCACCATCAAAGGAAGTTGAAGAGAAAAAAATTATAAATTTATTTTGGAAAATGTTTAGACACTGCAAATTGACCGCTGTTTTTTGTCAGTTTAAATACACCAAATATCAGACTATGCTTTCCCAAATCTGAGCTCAAAATAGCCCTGTCACCCTGTCACGTTTTGGAGACGTTCTAACCTAAAAGTACAAAAAACACGTGTTTTGTGTCCATTTGAGGTCCTGTAACGGCCAAAAAAAAGTGTTTTCTCTAAAAGATCGTTACGTTGTCTAAAAGTGTTATTCCACCTTTAAAAAATATATTTTTCATTTTTGAAATTATATTCATTTGTCAGTGTTTTTTTTTTAAATTTTAGGTCAAAACCCCTTAGCATGTCTAAAATCTTGGGGAAAGTCTAGCCTGATTCTTGCTTTATATCCAATAGCATAAAATTTTCTCTTACTGTACAAAAATAAAATAATTTAAAAACTTCACTAAAACACTGCCTCAAATACACACAAGCAATTGCAAGCAATATTTCTGGCTAAAAAAAAAACATTGTTTCACACAACCCTCGTATTATTGCTCCCTGTGTAATTATTAAAATAATTTAGCAAATTTGTCATCAATTGCCAAACACAATTTTATTACAACATATTTTGTTGTTTTATTTTTAAAAACTAATTTTTTTTTGTTTGCAAGGACACATCAGCTTAAATGTCAATGAACTTTCTTTTCTATCTCATTCTAAATCAAACATATGCGAACACATGAATAAATTGAATTTGAAATGAAAGAGAAAACGAATAAAAAAAAAAACTTAAAAATTCCTTCTCACATCCAAAATAAGTGTTCATGTCATTCATTATATAATTGATAGAAAAAATTGAATAATGAATAAATGAAAGATAAACTAAATAGTGTTTATTTAACCCACTCACACTTTGTTGCAGATTGAGCAACATTTTCATGTTTGTAGGTTTGTTTGTTGCTGAGAATTTAATCTCTTTTTTTTTTCTTTTATTTTTTATTTTTTAACCTGACTAAACATTAATTATAGTGCCATTTAATTTTTTTCTTCTTTTTGTTCTCTCAGCTAAATATGCACACACGATCTATTAATTTAACAACCGCGTCTAAATAAAAGTTTTGTTTGCTCCAATTGCTTTCAGAAAAGTTCAATGAATCTTTTCAAATGTGATGATTAAATAGATAATTAAAAATAACCTCAAAATTATATAGATACATTTAATTTACATTTAACGTCTCTACACTCGTACATACATACAAATACGAATATTCTCTGTGTGTACTTGGAAATGTGCATCGAAAATTTTACATTGTAAGTAGGTCGACTGAAGTTAGTTGAATAGGCTTATTTAAGATAAAATTGGTTGTTGTTAGTTTTAGCTGTTAAGAAAAAAGTGCTTTCCGGAAAGTGCCTTTTAGAAAAGTACTTCTTAACTTAGTACTTTTAAAAAGAGTAGCCAGCAAAATTTAGCCCTTCTCTGGAACTTGTGAACTTGTGCGCAAAGGAAACGGAATTACTGGCATTTGTGCTTTTAAAATGTTTGATTTCTGTTCTCGATCAGCCGCTTAGAAGCTTTACTTGTCTATCCAATCAGACAAACGCTCAATAATGAATTTTCGGAAGCATTTAATTTGCCGTAAACAATGTATTCGCTTCCTTTCAGGCATTGCGGCAGCAATTTTGTAAGCAATTGTTCTTGAGATTGTATTGTCAATGTATTGCCTCCGGCAGCTTTTAGTACTTCTAAATTTTAATAATTTTTTGCTGGGTACTTTTTCAAAAACTAGCTTTTACAAAATACCTTTGAAAACTCTTTCTTATAAAAAAGTAGTCTTTCTCTCTTTCAGATATTTAAAAGATTACTATTTTAAAATAAATAGTGTTCAAAAAAGTACCCTTTCAAAAAGTAGCTTCAAAGTACTTTTTACCCTTCGCACTACTAAAACCCAACCGGGTGGCATTTTCGATTTTCAATAAGTGTTAACTTTTTAAATTCTAATTTAAACTGAAAATGATTTCGACTCAGTGACTAATTCTTTTCGTTTAAATTGGAAAATATTAAAACATTTAAATGTAAAAAACATGAAATGTTGGTGTAAATGCAAAATTTTTGTCGAAAATATGTGCAATATCCCACACGCGTGGCTTTCAGCTCAATATGTACATAAAGACGTTTGTAGTGTGAAGGTTAAGAAAGTAATCGTTTAAAAAAGTACTTTTAGTAAAGTACCCTCTTAAATAGGTAGTGTTCAAAATAGTACCTGTTCAAAAACTAGCTTTTAAAAAGTACCTTTAAAAACTCTATCATATAAAAAAGCAGTCTAGAAGAAAGTAAACTTTTAAAATAGTACCTCTTGCAAAGTTCCTTTAAAATAAGTAGTGTTCTTAAAAAGTACCTTCTCAAAAAGTAGCTTCTAAAAAGTACCTTTAAAAACTGTATCTTATACAGAAGTAGTCTTGAAGAAAGTAATCATTTAAAAAAGTACTTTTATTAAAGTTCCTCTTAAATAAGTAGTGTTCAAAAAAGTACCGCCTAAAAAGTACCTTTAAAAACTGTATTATATAAAAAATTTACTTTTTAAGAAACGACTCTTTTTGAAAACGATAACTTTGAAAAAGAACCTCTTTGAAGAAGTACCGTTTTAAAAAACAAAACCACTTTAAAAAATTCACTTTTAAAAAGTACCTTCTAAAACACTGCCCTTAAAAAGAGTATCATTAAAAACCCATCAGAGTTTCTTAACGTAACGGCAGAGTTCTGCAAGAATTAAGCTCTATCTTCCTACCACTTTCACCTGTCTATTCTCTACACTATCCCTCTCTCTCTCTGTTTCTCTCTATATATAGTTCCGGGGGTATCATTACATATATAGGGGATTTCTCCTGAGATCTGAGCACTGAGAACTTTCTTTTTGGTAAAGGCTGGTGTAGAGAGAGAGATGGGTGGGTAAGTAATCGTTTAAACTTTAATTGTTATCCAACTCTGTTGTTGACTGTTTTGTTGATTTGTAAAGCAGAGGGCAGTATCTCTGATTTTGAGTACATTTATTCATTTTTAATTTGAAGGAGAGCCTTACTTCATCGCCCTTTTCTTTGCTCAATGACCGACAAAGGTTGGCGATGTGATATACGTCAGCATAATAAATAAAAGAAAAAATTTTGATAATAAATACTCTCCCAAAATGTGCCTTTTGAAAAAGTACTTATTAAAAAGCTACCGTTAAAAAATCCTTTCTTAAAAAAACCCCTTTTGAAGAAAGTACTTCTTTAAGAAAGTACCTTTTTAAGAAAGTACTTCTTTAATTAAGTATCTTATTAAGAAATTTCTTATAAAAAGCCGTTTTAGACTGCAATACAAGTTTAACGGCTTTCTTAAGACTTTCTGATCAAAACATCTAATGAGATTTGCTGCGACTGTCAACAAATTTAAAGTAATTTTACATTTTGCTTGCACACACACTATCACACTTCCAATAAAATGAAAAGTAAAAGTAGAAAAAAACAAGTTTTGTTTGTAATGTTGTTATTTTCTTTATTATCTTTTATAATACTGTAATCCTGATAAAATAAAAAATTTAATCGTTTAGAAAAATTTCTAAAAACGACGAAGTCTTATGGGATGTCAAATGTAACGCCGTCTTATTTGTCTTTTTCATAACATATTGCATTCACACTTGCACGTACATGATAATTGAATTTTTGATATGTGTAAAGTATTATAGTGTGAAACGCCCTTAAGAAAGTGTCTTCTTAAGAAGGTACCTTTTTGAGAAAGTATCGTTTCATGAAAGTATTTCTTTAGAAGAAAGTACATTTTTCAGAAAATGTCGTTTCAAGGAAGAATCGTTTCAAGGAAGTACATTTTAAGAAAGTACCTTTTTAAGAACTACCTTTTCAAGAAAGTAACTTTTAAGAAAGCACCTTTTAAAAAAGTACTCTTTTAAGGAAGTAACCTTTTAAATAAGAGTCTTGTGAAGAAAGTACCTTTTAAGGAACTACCTTTTCAAGACTGTATCTTTTTAAGAAAGTATCTTTTAATAAAATACCTTTTAAAAATAAACAATTTTAAGAAAGTACCTTTTAAAAAAGTACCCTTTAACGGAAAGCACCTTTTTAAGAAAGTACCTTTTAAAAAAGTACTCTTTAACGAAAGCGACTTTTTAAGAAAGTACCTTATTAAAATATCTTTTCAAGAAAGTACCTCTTTGAGAAAGCGCTTTTTTAAGAAAGTACCTTTTTGAGAAAGCGCTTTTTTAAGAAAGTACCTTTTTGAGAAAGCGCTTTTTTAAGAAAGTACCTTTTTGAGAAAGCACCTTTTAAAGAAGTTAAAAAAGTAGCTTTGAACACAGCAACTTCTAAGAAATTACTTTAAAAAAGTATCTCTTTAAATTAAGTCAATGTTATTTTCTTTCACAATTAACTTTGTCATTTTGAAAAGCAACCACTGTTTTAAAAGTACTGACATCATGTACAAACAAGAAAGAATTAAGAAAATAATTAACTTCAATGTATAATTTTCTAATTTAGTCCTTTTGATCAAATTACACTAATTAATGCTTCAATCATCGTGTTCCCATTTATGCGCAGGCCTTGTTTTTCTTTTTTTTCTTTTTTTAATATAATTTAATATAATTTATTTTTTATTACGATGGATATTAAATTATCTTTGACATCTCCTTTAAAGCACTTATTGCTCTTTTGCTCTTTTTATTGCTGTTCGTTTGTTTGTTTGTTTGTTTGTTTGTTTGTCTGTATGAAATAAGTTGAGATACAATGAAATTGTGACAGCACCTTTATATATTGTTTTCAAAAGCGACCTCCAGTCAAATGTCGTTAACATTACAAAACTAAATAACAACAGCAAAAGCATGCATAGAAATATAAAGTTAATACATGTATTGATAGAGCTAATGTTGTATTTATGTATAGAGAAACGAGGTCGGTTGGACAAGTGCTTTCGAAGAAATTATTGTTATTATTATATTAGTATTATTATCATTCAGAATCACAAGTAACGCACTTAGGACCTGTGATTTACTTTGTTTTCAAGTTTTATATCCAATTTACAATACATTAACTGAACGTTAAAAAATTGGTTCAAACATCTGTAACACAATCAAAGTGTTGCATCAATGCGGTGCTTGTTGGACTTAAGTTAGATTAGGTCAGCAGGTTGCTGCATGAAAAGCTAAAGGAAGCACGTAGTCCAATTGTTGTGAAAAAACTTTCACGTTTTATAGTGATACAGACCAAAGTGTCCGCTAGGAATCGAATATAGAACTGATAAAAATTAGCGTACTACTCACTCACCGGTGCACTGGTTGCACTTAAAATGTTATATTCAAATGGTATATTATTATTATCATCCGCCAGTGGTTGCCAACGATATACATCTGGACCTAAAATATCTTTTGTATCGCACAATAACCATGAAAGGCGAACCACATCTGTCGACGTCATCTGTGCGACCTCGGCCGCAACTGTTGCCCAGTTAACAACAACGTCTACTTCTCCGAATAGAATAGGGAAGGCCGAAAACCATGTTCAGACAAAAACTTAAACGCTCTTCGAATGAATTCGAGTAAATGTCCGATAGGAACAGATGTGATATCCCCTTCTTACAATTGAACTCGCTTTAGAATATGCAATCTAGTTCTGGACAGCGCAATACAGCTGCACAAAATGTGCTCTGTAGTTTCATACTCCTCCAAAAAGAGCCGACATACCGTCTCATCCAAGAGACGTAAACAAGGTAGTAGTGTGCCGACCCATAACCAGTTATCCTACCAATTTCCGCCTATACAACACCTGTACATAGGAGAACGGCTCGACCAAACGTGAGGCTTGTCGCAGTCCTCGGCCGTTCTCGCAAAGCGCAATCCTAAGAGAAGGTTCTAAAGTGTCATGTTGTCGTCGACAAGTACCCTCGACCTGAATTCTGTCCAACCAATCCCAATAAAGTCAACTGCAAACCTTGTTCTCGCCAATCCGTCAGATCCCTTAATAATCAACGACCCAGCAAATTACCACTTTTTAGAATAATATAACTGGCATGAATGCACAAATTTTCAAAACATGATCCATATAAATTTGTTTAAATGGAAATGCGACATACTACATACATGAACTTTTAAGACTGCATTCGTTCGCAGATCCATTTGCAGCACACAACAAAAATTTAAACCACAAAACCTACATACGAGTCAAACATAAATTTAACTCCCATTACACACACACACACTGTCACACACAAACACATACACACCGTTCCCATTGCACTCACATTTAAATGTGTACGAATAGATAAACGAATAGTAAAATATTAAAAACAAAAACAAAAATAAATATGTACAGCGACGACGACGACAACAATAACAACAACAACAAATCGCCTATATTATTTATTACAACAAACAGAACTGAACGAATTGCAAACTCAATAGAAGAAAAACCGAAACGAGTGAACAAATAAAAAACTCATAAATAATATTTAAGAAAAATAATGCATTTAATAAGAACAAAATTGTACGGGCAATAGCCAAAAAAAAAAAAAAAAAAAAAAAAAAAAAAAAAAAAAGTCTTAAGCTGACAGACGGACGGGCAGAGAACAAGAACAATACATAAAATTTTTAAATGCAGCCATGAAAAACAAAAACAAAACAAAAAATCACAACTGAAAATATCTTCTTTAGGGGAGGGCAATCGTTGTTTTCATTTTTAAAATGAGAGACAGACAGATAGACAGCCAGACAGACAGACAGCAAGTAAAAAGATTTAAGACTTAAAAAATGTTGTTGCTGCTTCAATTGGCCTCTAAGACTATTCGGCCTGCCAATCTGTCAGAATTATTATCATCTGCGTGTGTATTTGTGTCAAATGAATTGGTATTTTACAAAAATGAAAATGGGTGTGATGGTCTAAATCTCATTAAGTTTTAAATTTGTATTTATGAAATATTTTCTTACAAATTCAAATAGACAAGAACAAGATTAATTGCGCACATTTGTCTAGTGGTGAACGAATTTTTATGCGTTCCGACCGCTAAATGCTTAGAAAATAGAAGAAGAGGGTAACTAAAGCTTGTACAATGCAAGTTGTAGGTACCGTTGCCACTGATGCCAACATGTAGAGCGGTATCTATGGTTCGAAGGACCATGAGCTTGTAAATAATAAAGCTTTTAGAGGTAAAACAATTACGCAGGAGTGTATTTCCTTGAGAATTTGACTTATAATTTCGTAGATATTATTAAATTAAGGTTGAAATGTCATGTGGGTCGTTCCATGCAAAGTTTACGTGAAGCAATACGGCTCAAACGATTGGAATTGTGGAAAAACGAATCATGGAGTCTGCATCACGATAATGCACCAGCTCACACAACACTGTTCGTGATTTTTTGGCAAAAAAAAATAACACCCTACTCATGCGCAACCAGTTTATTCACCAGATTTGGCTCCCTGCGACTTCTTACTATTCCCAAAACGGAAGAGACTAGTGAAAGGAAAGCGTTTTGTCACATTTCATTAATTGTCAATTAAAGTCAAAATCGAAGAACGAGCTGATGACCATACCGAAATCAATTTAAGAAGTATTTAAGAAGTGCTGCGTGGAGAAGTACTTTATATCTGAGGGGGAATACTTTGAAGGAGACAAAATGGTTATTGATGAATAAATAAATACTTTTCAAAAAAATTCAAAATTCACCTTTTCTTTTGAAAATACTATGTACATTGACTGAGTTTAGACGAGGAAACATTTGGGAGGGTAACATTTCGTTTGTTGGCATATTACGGGTGGGGAAGAGAGCATCGTTT
The DNA here is from genome assembly GCA_963924685.1 of Dexiosoma caninum. NCBI lineage: Eukaryota > Metazoa > Arthropoda > Insecta > Diptera > Tachinidae > Dexiosoma > Dexiosoma caninum. Next base: position 32,285,088 of record OZ004729.1, read on the forward strand.
TTGTGTTCGGTACTCGGCGATACGTTTTGTTTACATTTTCTTTGCTTACAAAAATAGCAATAATAATAGAAAGTCGCCGGCAACATTTTCGTCTGTGTGACGATCGCGAATGAAAAAAGAAAAGAAAATTCCACATGTTTTTCTTGCAAATGATTCCTCGTCTAAACTCAGTCTTACAAACATGTCATTTTTATATATATAAAGTTAATGAAAGATATATATTTTAAGTGGAATTTAAATACACGTACATATGTTATTTCGTTTATGAAAAATATCTAAAAGTGATCAAATAATTAGTAAAAAATGTAGCTTAATTTTCTGGCTCCCATTTAAATTTTTTAGCTCTTTTTCACACATGATAATGCTTGATATTATTTCACAATCGTAAGTGAAAACGCTACTCCATGTAAAATCCCCTTAAGTCTGAGGAGAGAGAAAAATTTATTTTTAAAAATTCTGAAATCGAAAAATTCTTTAAAGTATTTTAATCTGAATTTGAAGTTCTACCGCGCATTATTGATTTATAAAAATTTGTTACAAAAGTAAATGACACCCAACATTGGTTGGTTGATTCGGCTGCTAACTCCGTCGTAGCTTCAATTTGTCCATAGTCTCGTTTTGATACCACAAAACCCATGAATCTCAACAATTAATAGAAAAAAAGCAACAGAAACTCACTCACACAACTGTAGTAATCAGCCCCGAGTCAGCGTTTATATAACCAGTGGCCTTTTCTTACATAATTCCTCACGAAATTCGTGCTTTCAAGTATTTTTATCTTTGAAGTTTTTATAATAATGAAAAAAATTAAATAAAACAAAAACACAAAAAACTTAATTTAATAGTCCCTGATCTCATCCGTTTAATGTCTGTCATGCATGCATCGTTTTATTAAAATTCAAACGATTAATTTTATTAAAAAGCACTTAACCATCATTTAAATTAGAAATTACACCCAAATTGGCCAGCCCTGATCAGGCACATGTTTAATGCACACATGCACTCACGTATGCGTATGCGTGTGCGTGTGCGTGTACGTCGAATATGTATTGTATGTGTGTGTGTGTGTGTGTGTGTGTGTGTGTGTGGGTGTGTGCATTTGTACCATTTGCCATTTCAGTTGAATGTTGTTGCATGAGTTTGAGAGCGAGTGTGAATGTGAGTATGAACACGTATGCGAAATTAAAGTTAAACTTAGAACGTTGTGCTAAAAAAATGCATGAAGGTAATAGCGACAACAACAACAGCAACAGCAACTACCACTACTACAATGTATTACAGCAATTGTAAGAAGACTCATCATCGTCATCGCCATCATCATCATCATGAGTAGTAGCAGCCACTAGTTAGTAGCGCAATAAAACAAATAAACAAACAAACAAGCCAACAACAAACAACAACAACAACAAGAACGCAATTAATTTAGTTGAACATTTGAACGATGAAGATGAGAATGATCGTGATGATAATGACAAGCATGATGGAGGGTTTCTTAAGAGTGTGTAAATATTTTATTGCATTTGATGGATGCATTTGTTGCGAACGATGATGGTTGCTGATGAACGGCGCTGATTGCGACAACATCAATATGAGTTCAATAATGAAAACGCAGAAATAGCGCACAGAACAATGACTAATAGAATTTATACCCATTTGAATTTCATTATTTATTATGATGATGTACTGCGCGCCGCTTCATCAGTACACACATATTTATTTATGAATTTTTTTTTTTAATATTTTTATTGTTTGTTAGTTTGCACTGGTATTTGTACAATTTTTTTTCGTTGTTTCTTCACCGCTCTTTTACAATCGAGATAATTTTAAAAAGTAAAATTTATTACAAAACTGTTCAAAGTGTGGTTACCTCGAAAACGTCATACTTGAAGCGTTTGTGAAATAGTATGTGCTGGTGGCCTTAGACTTAATTAGTTTTGTTTAATTGTTTACAACACCTTATTTATTGTATCTTAAGTTTGAACAATATTATTATTTAATGTCCAGCTAAAGTTGGACAAGCGTTTGTGTAACATGGTTTCTGCCGTGAATTGCCACTAACATTTTGTCTTCAGCTGAAATGTGGCCAGTAGCCACTACAGTGAACTGGCGATAATATGAACTAATAAAAACCAAGCCAGGGGCAAAATTACGAAATTCGATTCGAATCAAAATTTCAAACACAGAACAGAATTTCATTAAAATTTATAGAAATTCCATTCGATATCGAATACCGTAAGTTGGGCCCACTTCGCTTTTGCAAGATTGTTCATATCGACCCCTGTGCGCGAAATTATCGTATGTTACACTTTTTTCGAAATCGACTTTTTTATGCAAAATGGTTCTAAATCCATTATTTCATCTGCAGATAAAGTATTATAGCGATAATTGTTATAGTTATGGAGATAACACTATGTACATTTTATCGTATGTGACAGTTACTGCGTCAGGCAAAAAAAAAAAAAAGACGAATAAAAACGGTCTCCTGTGAATTTTAGTTTTTGTAACATACGATAATTTCGCGCACAGGGGTCGATATGATGACAATGACAACTAGTTTCCTTTTAAAAATATTTCTCTGTGAAAAATAAAAGTTTAGTTAAGCTATGTGCACACAATTGTCAGATTAAACAATATTGTACGATCTGGCAATAGGGTGGCAATACACTCACAATGAAAAATTATTACCTAAATGTAAATTGACAGTCCAGATTATTATAAGATAACTTTATAATTTTAATTTCACACAATTGTTCGAGAATAAATTGTTCTGCCAATAAAAATTGTCAGTTCACACGGGTTTCAGATTATTGTATGCCAACAGTTGCCAGATCCGATGTTAAACTTTACACAGTTGATTTTTTTTTTTCATTTCATCTTTATTAATATATTTTACTTAGCATATAAATTTACATTTTCGAGATTTTATCTATAGCTATTACAGCAAATAATTTAGATAAAAAAAAACTTGATAATAATTCTTAAAATTATAACATTATTCAAAGGTAAATAGGTAAAACCTTTATATGAAAAGTTCAGTTGATTTAGATTTGAACAATGTGTGGATAAAATCCGCAAAAATATACAAAAATAAGCTGTTCATATTTTAAAGCTTTTCACCAAGTTCACATTTTTAGAGTAATCAATGGAAGGAAAAAAGTGTAAATATTTTAGGGTGTAAAACATACCCTGAAGATGATCAACAAAGTTGAGCGCAATATTGGAAAAACAATAAAAAAACAATAAAACTAAATAAAATAAATATTTCAAGGAATATAGCAACATGTTGCACAACGTAGCTGCTGGCAATAAAAATTACCGTTCTAAAATCGCTTAATAAATACGGGGTGTTTCATTATCAGTAGATTTTTTTTTATAGATATCGATAATGAAATCATATTAACAAAATCCTCCACACATTACGAGCCCTTGGTGCAATACCATAGTAACTCAAAATTTTAATTTTTTGAGCTGGGTATGCAGAAATGATCTTTGGGAAAATATATATATAAAGGAAAAAAGATTATGGTTCTATCTCTAACTGTTCAGATTCTACAGCTACAAATGTCTTTATTGCCTCCAGCTATTTCCAACAATATTTTTAATTGCAATAATGAAATATTTCCTTTATGACAAGAAATTTACAAACAGAAAACATTTTAAAAACCTGCCTCTTTATTTAAAAACTTAAAAAAAAATAACTTTAGTAAACGAAAATACTATCAAAAAGATGGCTCAAAACTTCAAATGCATTTTTCTCAGTTCACGATTTTTTGAATTACTACAGTATTGCATCAAAGGCCCGATTAGAATTTTTTGTTTCGTTAATTATATACAGTCGCCCCTTGATATTTTAATCAGCTGATAATTCGAAGAGTTCTCCAGCTGATAATTTAAAGTCTTTTCAACGGTTCTCGAAAAAATTCCGAATTTGTGTACAGTCCACCCTCGATAATTTGAAAGTCGTTACTATTCAAACTGTTGATAATTTCAAATATTTTCCACGGTTCTTAAAAAGCATTCTAACCTTGCGTACAGTCGATCCGCGATAATTTAAATCTATTAATAATTCTAAGTGCTTTCCGGATTCCTTGGAAATCGTGTGATTTTTAGAACACCAAATTAGCAATTATTCGGTTTCAGCAATCACTCGTTTTTAAATCGACTCGTTTTACAGAACTGGGGTATTATTTGTAGATATCGTCACTGCCTGACTGTTATCTGTTCGGAATTCTGATTTGCTATCATCGATTAAGTTGCCATCGGCTCCACTTTACATTGCCTGGTTGTCCAATCTATTTGATTCCTACCGAAACTACACTGGTAAATTATTGCGGTCTAATTATTCCCCAGAATATGGTTTATGCATCCCAGAATTGCATGGTGTATCTCTCTAAACCAGTTTATCCAAAAATCAAGGCTAATATTTACAATGAACCAACCATTATTTCTCACAGATCTTTTCTCTGAAGTTAATTCAAAAACTATTCTATCGAATAATAATAGCCTAGCGTCAGTCAGTCTTCCATCCTCCTTGCACATGCACCATCCAATCCCTGCTTCACTAGATTTAAGTTCTAATTTTAAGGAAGTTTCCAATCAATGTGTTGGAAAAAGTCAAAGCATACTACGATAGTACCACTTTTGTGATACCTGCTGTAGGCTTATTAATGAAACAGCAGCTCCTAAAAGTTAGATAGATCTAAGACAGTGGAGAATGTAATACTGAATACAATAGAGAACTTATGGAGAAGTTTCGCTGTAGCCTTCTGTATATATTATATACCACTCATAAGTTAGATATATGTTAGTGTTTGCACTAATGAGAATTAAGACTGATGCAATTGAACCTATGCAATTGAACATGTTAAGTCACTTTTAGCTTGGGAAGATTTAAATCAAATGTCAATAAACACTACTCCCTCTATCCTCCTTCCCATAACCTAATTTCCTAGTTCCAGCACAATGCATCGCACGTGTAGGGGTCATCCCCTGAGTGCCGGTCCAAGACAAAAAAAAAAAAAAAAAAAACGATTTATTAAAAACAATAAATCTTGTTTATACACTCCTGCGCTGCGTCCCACTGTTGCTTGTGCATTGCTTCTGCATTGTGGGTGTTTACTGGTGTGTTGCATGTAATTAAGCGGATAATGACGGTATAAATTCAAATAATTTTTTTTTTCAAATTTAAGCCGGACATTTGGCAATTTCAATTAATATTTTATTTTACCCGCAAATTAACTAAATTTGTATGTGCCTACTTGCATCTCTCATACGGGTATAGCCATATCGTATACAAAATTATTTAAATGTGCCTTTTGGAATTGCAACAACAACAACAACAACAACAATGCCACTGTGGACCACAACTTCAAATCTAGTGACATACAAAATTTAGATAATAATTTTATAATATTTATTTACCGTAAATAAAGGAACATTAAAAACGTTTTAGAAAAGTACACACAACACACACACACACGCACACCTAAAAAAAAAATGTAGGTTTCAAAGCACACCTATCCAAATATATATGTATATATGCACACACACACACACACACACAACGACCAAAATAAAACAGAATGAAATAAATTCAAAAATCTGGGTCAATACTGTAATAAAAATAAAACAATGAATGAACGAATAAATGGATGTGGTTCGTTGATGGTTCGCTTGTTTCATTTGCTTCAGAGCTTAAGAATACAAAAAACAACAAAAGCTACAGAAATAGCAACATTAACATTTGCAACAGCAACATCTGTAGAAGTGGCAACATCATCATTAACAATAACAACACACACGCACACACACCAAAAATAAATAAAACAACAACAGCAAAAAAGCGATGGTAACTTAATTCTTCTTTTATTCTCTCTTGTTTTGTTTTGTTTAATTTTTTTTTTGGGTAAGAAACTCTCACACACACACACATATATATATATATGAGAGTCAGTAAGTGTATTGGTAAAAGAAGCTGAAATATATAAATAAATACAGGGAATTTTTTTTTTGCGAAGCAATTCAGTTCAGTTCAATACACACCCAAGGAGCCGAAGAATTTTTGGTCGTTACATTTTTTTCTTTTACAGCCTTTGGCTTCCATACTTTATCCATGTACTCGTATTTGTAACAGAGAACCTCAAACTTTTCAATTTTGACAAATTGAAGATAACTGCTTTTACTAGGCGCTTCACAGTGTGGCGTTTTCATATAACGAGCGGCCAAAAATAGCAGCAGTTGTTGCAAAAAGCTGACATTTGGTACAGCTGTTTTAATTCGTGAAACCTAAGCAAATAAAAAATTCGATAATTCCGGTGGAAGGATTCGCATTCTTCCCATTCATTCTGAAATGAAGAAAAGTATTGGAAAAATTATTTGATTTTTAAGGAACTTTGCATGTTTATTGACTTTTTTGCACTAAAAGATTTGGCCAAGTTTTATCAAAAACGTAGTAAGGCTAGACGTAGCCTAAAAATGAACTTATACAGGGTGGCACAAAATGACCGAAGGGATTTGACTTCATTATAACTTTTTATTGCAGGCATTATTATTATTTTTTTTCTATTTTAAATACAGTATATTAAAGGAGAATATTTTTAATTTAATTATGAAAAATTATATGTCGCAAGTGGTGGCCATTTTAAACTTCGCAAAATATTTTCCATAACCTTTCGCAAAACTTCAGGTGTTATGTTGTTGATTTCGTTGCGTATATAATTTTTTAATTGCCGTATATGGTTCCAGGCTTATTAATATAGACGTTTCCTTTCAAACACCAAAGGAAACAGTGTGGAGGGGTTAAATCCGATGAACGCGGAGGGTAATTTAAATCGCTTGTACGGGAAATATTCGTTCACCAAAGATGACGCGTAAAACAGCCATTGTATACCGCGCGGTGTGAATTTTGTATGCAAACATTCTTATTGTATGCAAAATTGTCTGCAGCGACCCTTGTGAGAGGCCAGATGTGTCAAACGTCTCTTGGTTGATATTTCTCCATCTTCCCGAATAATCATCCGTATCATCCGTGTGTACCATTCGTCGTCTGCCGGTACAAGGAAGCTTCCCTACTGCCTCTTGTTGTCGAAAATTTGCAAAACAGACGATTTGGGTCCAACGCGCACATTAAAATAACGACGATATGCACGCTGAGTCAAAACATTGGATCGTTGATTTGAGAAATAAACTTCAACGATTTTGGCACGTTGTTCAATTATGTACAGTTCCATTTTAAATTCCCCAAGTCGTCTTTACAAAGTACTGAAAACAAAAAAAATTATAATTAAAAAGTTAAAAAGAATTCAAATACCTTCGCTCCTTTTGGGCACCTTGTACAGGGTGGACCAAAAGTCAAGCCTGCGTGTAAAATTATGATGTTCGCTTATCTAAAAAAAATAATAAAAAAAATAATAAAGTTATTAAAATCTTAAAACTCTGGCGTGACTTTTGGCCCACCCTGTACAAGGTGGCCCAAAAGGAGCGAAGGTGTTTGAATTCCTTTTATTTAAAATTTAAAAAATTCGAAAAGAAATCTTAAATCAATGCCACATACGAAACATATATGTACATAAAATAAGGTTCATGTACATTTCGATAGTTTTCAATGCGGAGCAGGGACATGATTAACATCTTTCACAGTGTCCTCGAATGGCCAATGTAAAGGCTGGATGTAAAGGTAAAGAAAGGTCCCAGCCCCACTTGTGTCCAAATTATTAAGGTTCCTTTGTGCTAACTGTTGTGAAAAAATTTTCAGGTGGTGTAGTGATACTGACCACATTCTCTGCTAGGAATCGAAGCTAGACATTAGACTACCGGGGCACCACTATACACTACATAAGAAAAATTTCATTTTTTTCAATTAAAAGTTTTGTGATATCAATTAAAAAATTGTTTAAAATTTCACCAGTAAACAAATTACTAATATCAATTAAATTTTCATAATTAATTGAAATAATATTTAATAAAATTTTAATTGCCACAATAAAAAATATATTATGTTGTTGTATTTTTTTAAATTATTTTTTTAATTATATTTATTAACTACTAAACTAAAAAAAATTAGAAATTTTTAATTAATTTTTTAATTGAGCTAATTAAAAACGTTTCTTTTCTAGCTCTGAGGGAGCTGTTTTCAAAAGATCTCTTTTATATCATTGATATTTTTTGAGTGATTAAAATGTTAATTGTATCAATTAAACTAATTAATTGACATAAAGATAAAAATTAATTAAGTGTCGTGTAATTAATAAAAAAAATAAGCAATAATTTTTTCTGTGTATATCCCCTACATATGCATTGCATTGCACTGAAACTAGATAGAGAGAGAGAGAGAGAGAGAGAGAGAGAGAGAGTGTAGAGAATAGACATGAAAATCTTGCACAACTCTGCTGTTACGTTTTAATTATAAAGCCAAGTTACGTGTTATTTTTGCTGTATTATTTTTAAGCTAAGGGGAGCCATTTTATTTTTATTTTACTTCGCCGATGTTTTATTGTTCAAATACCGACGAAGGACGGTGCTGTAGCACAGAAAACTCAGAAAAATTTTTTCTGATTTGACTGAGCTGTGAATCAAACCTGGATCCTTCTGCTTGCATAACCAACATGCTGACTACTCGCCATCAAATGCGAAAATAAGAAAAATATTTTTTTTTTAACTACTTTTTTAGGACACCTAATTTGTACTTTTTTCAATTACACATTTTCCATTTGCATTACAAGTAACGATACATCGCATATGAGTTATAAAATATAGAAAAACTTCATGTAGCCGAACAGCACGTATGTGGAATTGACTACCCGCAGAGGTCTTCACTGTCACTTTTGATGCGCGAAGATTCAAATCGAATGTCAATAAACACTACTCCCTCTACCTTTTCGCCCGAAACCTTATTTCCTAGTTCCGGCACAATACACCGTAAGTGCCGGTCCGAAGAAAAAAAAAATATAATCATAGAAAAATATAAAACAAAATTTTCATTACAAATTTTGTAATACCAATTAAAAAATGAATTAGATTTTCAGCTGAAAAGAAATTAATATGTAAAATCGCTTAAATTATTATTTGTTGACTTCATTAATTTCATTTTCAATTAAAGTTTTAATAATAATAATAAAAAATTTTGTAAATTTCAAGCAAGTTTTTAATAGCAACAATTTTAATTGCAATAATTACAATTTTAATTGATATCTAATTAGCTTTTCATTAATTTTTGAACTGAACTAAATTGATTAAACTTTTAATTGAAATGGTAATCGGGAACTATAGATTTTTAGTGGGAAAGAAAAAGTGATAATCATGGCGCTTGCGGCTTTTTGGCGGCAATGGGTCAAAGCGTGGCGATGGCACGATGGATGGTAGTCTGCACGTTGACTTCGAATCCAAAAACAGACCTGGGTTCAACCCCAGTTTCAGACTAAAATTTTAAAATAAAAATAAACATCTCGCATTTTTCTGTTGTGCATTAGTGTGTGTCTTTGTTTGTCAGTTGTTGTCGGAAGGTTTCAGTGGCGAAGGCATAGTCACTGGTCACTGAACAATACCGGCTTCAGCTGATAGCAATCCACAATCACATCAGAACGCCCTCCTTCGTCGGTATTGTGTACCACCGGCGAAGTAAAATAATAATAAAAAATGGCTACTAAACCGAAGCTTCAGCACTGCTACGAGTATAAACAAAGAACGTGCGAAAGCAGAGCTGCAAAAATAATTAATTAAGCTTCACCTCCTGTCGTTTCTCCTACTATCCCTTTCCTATAGTTCCAGCACAATGCTTGTGCATGTGTAGGAGTCATCTCCTGAGTGCTGGTCCTAGATAAAAAAAAAAAAAAAAAAAAAATATGGGTCCTTTGATTTTTGTCTGTTATATTTTCATATATTTTTCATCATCATCATAATTGTTCGCTGGGCTGGCTCTTGCCAAGAAACATACTTATGAAACTTTGCTCCATATATTTACTCGCCGCAAAAAAAAATCAGTTTATTTGTTCTCAAAGCTGGAGTGCAAAAGAAAAATCAACATTTTTATAAACCAACTGACATAAATTGTACTTTTTTTTATCTGCCTTCCTTATGGTCGTTGGTTTCTGCTGCCTGTTTAAAAATGGCACATTTAGTGAAATATTTAGAAGTACAAAGTATGTATGGATACACACTCATACACGCATACTTGTATAAGAACATACATATGTATGTATGTGCAACATAAGTATATATATATATATATATGTATATGGACATGTACATGTATTTATGTATATGATTATGTATTAAACTGTTTTTCTGCTGTTAATAAACATTTTTATTACATTTTGTTGTTATTGTAAGGAATTTTAGGTCACAGATTTTTTTCCCAGTTGAAAACAATCCCAGTTTTTGTTCGTTCGTTTCCTCCAACGTCAGCTTGTTTTGTTTCTATTAAATTCTAGTAAAATCAATGGTATTTTTTTTGGGGGAAGGGAACGTTTATTTTGTTTTATTTTCTTTGTTTTTTTTTTTTTTTTTTGCTTTTGGGTTGAACGAATTTATATGACATAATAGATTTTTGTTTGTGGCGTTTGAAAACTGTTTTAATAGTTAGAAATCATTGTTAGATAGAATTTGGAGAGAGATTTATTTATTTTTTATCATTTTTTCAGTTTTTTTTTCCAGTTAGTGTTTGCTAAGATGTTGGCTTGATTTGTTTGTAAAACATTTGGGATGGAAATCGTAGTCAATTCATATTGAAATGGTTTCATTTTCAAATGGTGCGATACTCGTACGGCCATCAATCAATTCTTAAAGTGGGTTAATTGCAGTAAAGAACAGAGATTTATTTGAGGCTAAATTGATGGAACGCCAGTGGAATATTGATTTATAAAAATAGTAATTTTGTTTTGAATTTAAAAAATTGTACCAACCAACGTTCTGGTAGCAGCTACAAAATCTTGTGGCCTGCAACCACAATTCGTTTCGAGGTGCCATGAACAACTGCAATCGGTAATTGCATTTGTTAATACAAAAAATATTTGGTGATATCAGAACACAGTTTGAAACTATGTACAATGACTTCGTTCGTCATGTTTAGTAATTATCTCATAATAAAATTGCAATGTGATCTTTGTCTCCTCTACCAGTAAGCATTATCAGAACCATGTATTTACCGTGGTTTTTTTTTTTTAATTAACGCTAGCATTCATTGATTCAATTATTGACAACGTCACTACCATTTCCGCTCTTTTCACAAAATTTTTAAACACATTTTGCAAAAGAGCTTCGCTTATCTCGTGCCTCCGTAGTCTAGTGCATGGGCATTAGTCTTATCAATATGGAGGTGCGGGTTCGATTTCTGCTTAGACCCTGGGTGTTTCTACAAACAAGCTTGAGAGCTTCGTAGAGTTTGTAGTGTCTTTAAAAAAAAAAAAAAAAAAAAATGCTCCGCCGAATTTCGTCTTCAGAGCGTCAGTTGTTTGTTGTTTTTTCAGCTGGTCTTTCAAATGGCCGCAGAGAAAATACTCCGGAGGCGTTAAATCACAAGAACGAGGCGGCCAATTGACATCGGCAAATCCAGAAATTACGCGACCGGAAAATTTATCCTCCAATAACTGTATTGTTTGGCCGGCTGTGCGGCTTGTGTGGCGCCGTCTTGCTGTAAGCAAAGGTCACTGATGTCAACAGTAGCCTATTGTGGCCATAAAAAATCGGTAATTATGGTTTGATAGCGCACACAATTCACGGTGACGGCGTTTCCTTGCTCATTTTCAAAAAAAAAAAAAAATACGGCCCGATGACGTCGCCTGACCACTAACCGCACCATACGGTCACTTTCTTAGGATGTAATGGTTTTTCGAGGACTGTTTGTGGATTTTGTGGGCCCCATATGCGACAATTTTGTTTGTTTACATAACCGCCTAATTGAAAATGGACCTCTTCACTAAAGGTGATTTGAGATGATGATTGAAAAATGCGTTGTTTTCGTTCAGTTTTTCTGACAGCCAATTCACTAACATTCGATGGCCGGCTTTAATTCTGGACCGAGTTTAAGTTTATAAGCGTGAAGAAAAAGATCTTTATGCAAAATATTGCGCAAAGTGGCGCTGGTGCTGCCCAATTTTTGCGAACTTCGACGAGTTCATGTTCCAATTTCATGCTCAACACTTTGCTATACATCGGTTATGTTTGCATCACTACGACTATTACGAGCGTATTTTTTTGGTCTATTGTTAGTAACAGTATCGTGAACCTCGAATTTAGCTATTATATTACGCACAGAGGAAAAGCTGCTCGAATTTTGCGAAGTTATACAGTAGACTTTTCACTATTTTCATAGTAAATTTTCACAATTAAAATTCTTTGTTCAAGAGTGTAACGTTCCATGGCTAGAATTTCCCAACTTTTACTAACTAAATCCCAAAGGATGACAACTCAATTCTTGATATTTCATCATTTGACAGCTAATTTACTTCCTAACCTCAAATTTGCTCACCCTCTATATTCGAATTAGTCGCCCACTGCACCCCGTGTAATAAAATGGATTTTCTAAAACTGGTCACTTTTAAACTGTTAACACTACCATCGCCGAACTCTATATTTTCTAATTTTTGGATGGTCACCTTGACGGCTGTATGGATTTTGTCTTCCAAACAACAATTTATAGTGGTTTAATTCACTGCAAGCAATCTTGCTGCAGCTTGCCCAACCAGTTGCTATTCACGCCGTACTGCATATGAAAAACAATTTTCCAGAACAACTCACGCCGTTGCTTATCTCATGCTGCGTACACAATTTTACTTTGAAAGGAAACATTTTGAAAGTAACAACACAATGAAATTCTACAACCTCTTGAGCACTAATTTTTATTAGTCTGCAGTGCAAATAAAGAATATGTACATTTCCAAAAGTGCTGTGGAGGGGAGGTTGTTAACTATAAAAGTGCTCTTGTTGTGCCTTTAGTTGCATGATTTGATAAATTCTGTGAAAGAAATAAATTTGTGAAAGATTTACTCGCGTACATTGATACTCGTACTGCTTGAAACTTGAGAAGAGTTTTCTTGATTTTGAAATTTCCTGAAATTCGACTTGCGTTTGCTGCGGATCATTAATGGCGCTTCTTTGTTTTTCTTTCGTTGTGGTGTGTTACTTTACGACTTGTATGATTTGAGTTGAGCTGAGTTGCATTGCCGACCAATTCTCGTCTCGTCGCGCCATCATAAACATTTCTCAAATAAAGAGTTCATTAGCTTCTTATTTGGATTTAAAATTAAAATAATTTTCTTTTTCTGTTCTGTCTTGAATTTAATACGACCAAATTTATTTGCTGCAATTTAGTTGAATCACACTCATGGAATTGAATTGAATAAAAGTTAAGTTGCATGTCTATTTAAGTATGTATTTATTTATTTATTTATTTTTACACGAATCGTTGACAACGAGTCAGTCGGTCATACACACACACACACACACACTGTGCATTTATTATTATTTATTTATTTTTTTTTTTTTTTGAAATGCATACAATGACTATTTGCCAGCATGTATGTACATGCATGCATACGTCTGTTTAAACTTTGGTCTAATTGAACGAAAGAATAAAAAAAAAACAGCAAATAAAAAAGGTGCATGTTGTAAGCAAGTCAAAAAATAAAAACTTTTTTCTTTATTTTTTGTTTTGCCCATACGAAGGACAATAGAAATATAGAAGCGCGCACACTTTAAGTAACACAAAGCAATAGAAGGACAGACAGTTGCTGAAAGTCCAAATCAAAAGTCGTCGTGACGGCGGCTCTGAAGTAATACGTCTCAAGTAGTCCGTAGTCTTCAGCTGAACGCTAAAGATGGGCAACGGCTCGCTAACTGATCACGAGTAAATTTTCTTTTTAGACAGCCGAGCGAGAGCATTCGAAAAACATTTCCACTTTATCAAATAGAGTTTTGATAATTTTGCTTGAGGCTGTGGCGCGACGGCTGAAGTAGTCAGCATGTTGATTACAAAACCCAAGGTTCTGGGTTCGAGCCCTGTATTCTACTGGCATAAAAACATTTTCACGCTTTTCCGATATGCATTATTAAGCCTTTGTGTCAGTTATTGTCGGAAGGTTTTAGCGGCGAAGACATAGTCACTGGTCACTGAACAGTAACGGCTTCAGCTGCTACCAATCCGCAGGCACATCAGAGCGGCTTTCTTCGTCGATATTGTGTAGCACCGGCCATTAAAATGACTACAAAGATGGCTACTAAAACGAAGCTTAAATACGTCTCCTTGACATCACAGGCGTTGCAACGCTGCTATAAACAAAAGACGTGCAAAAGCAGAGTTGTATGATTCATCACCTGTCATTTCTCTAACTATACCTTTTCTCTAGTTCCAACATAATGCATCGCATGTGTAGCAGTCATTCCCTGAGTTTCAGAAAAAGTAGCATCAGAGCGCCCTCTTTCGTCTGTATCGTGTAGCATTATCGGCGAAGTAAAATAATTACTAAAAATGGCTAACAAACACAACTTTAAAATATAAAAGCGTCCCCTAACACCAGAGAAGCTGCAACACTGCTTTAAAAACAAGAAACCTACAAAAGCAGAGTTCTAAAAAAAATAACGTAGCTTTCCTTCACCAGCCATCTTCATCTCTATCACTATCCCTTTCCTTAGCTCCTCCGCAAGCATTTTCGATACGTAGGAGACATCTCCTGAGCAGTACTGCCAGAGAAAAATAGATAAATTAAAAACATATGCCATTTTGTGGAGAAGTTAGTGAAAGTTGTTTTGATCTGGAGCGAGTGCATGCATGTGAGTAGAAAGCACTTCACTGTGCCATACCAATTTACCACACGTCATTGGCTCATTCGTATGCTTGTCCTCGATTTCTGCCTGCACTTGCTTTACTTTTGCTCCCAACAACAAACTGTGAAATGCAACGTGTTTAGTTGTGGCTTGTTTCGTATTTGCATTTTCGACCAATTTATTGTATTCCAAACTTTGCTGTTTAAGTATGTGCACTAAATAAATATTAGCAGTGGCACAATTATTTGTCATTAAAAAAAAAAAATAATAAACGAATAAATCGCAATTTATGTACTTACATCAATTCTTGATGGTCTTCTCGGCTAAACTAGTGCGACTTAGCCTAAGTTTGATGTAATAGCATCCTAGTTCTGCGCAGTCTAGTCTAGTCAAGCTTTATTTTATCTACTATGGCCTCAGCTTGTACAGTTTATCAAAGTGTAGTGTATTCTTTTGTTTTATTTAACCAAATGAATTCATTGAAAGAGCTTAGATAACGTTGTCAAGTCTAGTCTAGTTGAGCCTAATGTAGACAGTTTTAATTTAGACCAACATTTCTTAGTGCGAGTTTATACAGAAAAACATGTGGAATGCTCTTGTTTTTTCATTCTCGTTCACACAGACGAAAATGTTGCCGGCGGCATTCCATTGTTATTGTTATTTTTGTAAGCAAAGAAAATGTAAACAAAACGTATCGCCGAGTACCGAACACAAAAACGATGCTCTCTTCCCCACTCGTAATACGCTACCAAACGAAATGTTTCCCTTCCAAATGTTCCTCGTCTAAACTCAGACTTAGTCTGTTGTAATCTATTCTCAGCCGGTTGCGTCCAGCAAGTTGTTAAATAAAATTTATTTCAATCATAAAGCCGTCTTCCAAACTTTTATTTTTTGTTTATTAATTTCGTCTGTACGAAAATGATTCTCTGTTCTTCGCAAACTTCATTATTTACCTCCCTAATGTAACGCAAAATATAATGTGTGTATATTTTTGTGATTTTGGTCGCGTTGGGTCTGCTGCTAACGCCTCTATTGTTATTGTTGTATTTAGATTTTTTTTTTTTGTTGTAAATGTTGTTCTTCGAGTTCATTGCAAGAACTTAAAAAAAGTACTCGTATTTGTTAAATGATCAGTAGTGAATGTAGTTGTTATTGTTGTTGTTGTTGTATTAGGTCATTGATCGCCAGCACAATTTAATGCGATGGGACGACAACGATAATGACGACGTCAATGAGCGTTGAGGAGGTTGCATTCGTTTTGTTGTTGTTGTTTTTGTTGTTACTGCTGTTGCATATTTTATTTATGCTTGATAGATGCAAATGAGTGTTGCCATTGTCTGACCCCTTTGAAATTTCATAATGATTTAAATTTTAATAAAATACTTGAATTGATTATTAATATATTCTATAATAAAATGTAATTAAATTCATTATTTAATAAAAAAAAAAATTAAAACGGAGGACTTCAGCTTGAAAAAATAGAATATTAAAATTCTTGAATTTATTTCATATTTGAAATATGTATGAACATTTATGGCGCGATTATGGAAGGCAAATGGTAATGCAGGTAACTCAAATCGAAACTGCATTATCTTCAGTTGCAGTACATTTTAGTGCTTTTCTGGCAGTTTAATATTTCTGTGGCTTAATTATGGCTTGCAACCGAACTGTTGTTCAGTTTCCAGTTGCTAAAAATGACAATGCATTTTATTAGGAATTCATTTTACTATATTTCAAATATATGAATATATTGAAGCTTCATTTACAATTGCAGATTCAATTTATGGTGCAGTTTCTATCTGCATTAACTGCAATTGCCTAAATTTCAGTGCTTTTTAGTGTTTTTTTTGCAACCACAAATTTGTTGTTGCCCCCTGTGGATAAAAGTGGTAATGCAGGAAATGCAGATCAAAACTGCATTAACTACTATAATTCTACTGCTTCTTATTGTTTTCTTGGCAACCACAAATTCGTGGTTGCAATCCATAATCGACCCATTAAAATTTCTGGTTGCCAGCCAGCAACGCAACTGATATTCGGTTACAATCCATAATGGACCCACTGCTTTTCTGCCACTCATAATGGAGACACTGATTTACTGTTGAACTTCAAAATTATCTACAATTAATAGGTCGGTTATGGTTGGTGGTACCGAACTTCAGTAGCATTGCTGACTGGCAACCAGAAATTTGAATGGGTCGGTTATGAGTTGCAACCACGAATTTGTGGTTACCAAAAAAACACTGGCATTTTGGTAACTGGACTTAGACAGAAGTTGCCAGAAAAGCACTAAAATATACTGGGTCGATTATGAACTGCAACCGAATTTCAGTTGCGTAGCCAGGCAACAACAAATTTTGTGGTTCCCACAAAAAAATACATTTGAATTTTGGCAACTGGACTTAATGCAATTTCGATCTGCATTACCTGCATTACTATTTTTTACCCACTGGAAACTGAACACCAGTTCGGTTCCAATCCATATCCGAGCCATAATATTTTATTTTTGTTTAATTTTATATCAAAAATATTAAAATATTAAACAAATAAAATAAAATAAAAAAAGAAATAAATAAAAAAAATATTAAAAATATTTGAAATTTGTTTTCAGATTTAGAGGCAACGGCAAATTTGTATTTTAGTTTTAAACGACATAGCCGGAGGATGTACGTGATATGAATAGAAAAACTGAACTTTTTGTAGAAAATTCAAAATTCTTTCTTTTTCTTCATAAATTTCATTACGAATAGAAAAACTTTTCGAGCAATCACAACAGTTTCGCCATAAAAAATTTTTCGGTACTTTAATTTTTAAGAAACAAATGTTTAGAAATACCAAGGACTCATTTCAAAACCTTGAGATCAAAATTGAATTTAGCTCAGGTTGGTGGAAAATTCAAATTTATTTCTTAAAATTCCTATTTTAACACAGTTAGCCAGGCTATTATGAATTGTGTTCTGAACCTTGAATTACTGTCTTAACTCTCTCGACATTAAATTCTTAAAAATTAATTTAAATGTTATTTTAATTATATATATTTTTTGTTATGATTTTCGCTTTTTATATGTAGTTGTGGCTGTTGTTGCATGGCGTATGTGCCATTACAAATTTCAGACAACGACCAGAAACAACAACACCAACAAAGCATAACAAATTGATCGTTTATACTCCAACGACCCTTTTCTTTTTTTTTTTTTTTTCTTGTTCCTAATCATTCACATTTTATATTGTTTTCGATAGACGAGGAGAAAATACAAAGAAAAAGCGAAGAAGGTTCAGCAACATTTAAATCATCAGCATTATGAAGACGATGATGGTGATTATTGCAGCACTAACACTGCAGCAGTTTAAAAGAATGCCATGAGTTTTTGAGTTTTTCTTTTGCAATTTTGTTGAAAATTTTAAATAGAAAAAAGAATTCGAAATGTGGTATTGAAGAATCAGTATAATAAGGCTTCGCCGGTAGTTTAGTAAGTTTGTAGTCTGTTAGGTTAAAAATTCTAGATTCGATGCCTACCACCAGAAACTCTGATGCCAAATTACGGCCTTCGATGCGATTGCATTCAAATTAAATTATATTCAAATATATAGAAATTTCGTAAGATATCGCATGCCGTAATTTGGGCTCTGCCCTGTTTCAATACAACGAGTGAGAGTATTCGTTAGTGTGCTCTTTAATAACTCTAATTGTAAATGTGCAATTGTTTTCTTGGACCACAGCTCTGCGGATGGTTAACGTATTTGACTGACAATTTCGAGTACTTTTTACTTTGTAAAGTTGGAAAAGCATTTGTGAAAAGAACCAAAGGATTTCATAATGCACGAGAATACGAGAATACAATCATGATACTGAAAAGTAATGGCGACAAAACATAACTTAGGCGATTCCTGGGCCAATTTCATTCTTTCGGATGAACAGAATGATCCATGCGGCAGCTGGACCCCATGCACTCGTACATATAGAATTTATTGTTGGCCGAATCAGTTCCAGTGGTACGCCTTTATGGTGTTTTCACACCACAAACAGCTGATTTTGCGTTCTCATTATATGTGTAAGGTTTACACAGTTTGTGTAATAAAATTTCATTTATTTCGTTTCATTACGCTCTACCCAATTCTTTTTCTTTTGCACTTTTTTCTTGTTGTTGCTGCTGCGTTCTTTATTTTATTTCCCAAAATTTTCTTTATATTTTATATTTTTTATTTCATTGAACGCCTTTTAAATTGCCAGCTGTTTTCACTTTTGAACTTGGTAGCACTGAAAATCGAGGTTGTATTTCATTAAATCAACTTGAAATCAGTTCAAAAAAGTTTTTAAGTAAATATTTTTTTATGTGGACCAGCACTCAGCAGATGACCCCTACGTATGCTGTGCTTTGTGCTGGAACTAGATGAAAGGGATTGTAGGAGAAAAGAAAGGAGGTGAAGCTTGACTATGTCAACACATTGCTTTTTGCACGTTATTTGATGTTATTAGCAGTGTTGTAGTGTCTGTGATGTCAAAGAGAAGTATTAAATTTTCAAACTTCGTTTTTAGTAGCCCTTTTTAGTAAATATTTTACTTCGCCGGTGCTACACAATACCGACGATGAGATTGTGGATTGCTATCAGCTGAAGCCATTACTGTCCAGTGACCAGGGACTATGCATTCGCTACTGAAACCTTCAGAAAACAACACACACAAAGACACACAAATGCACATCAGAAAAAATGTGAGATGTTTTCATGAGTCTGAAATTGAGGTTGTAGTCAACGTCAGACTACCTCAACCAGCGCCACCCTCCAGGTTTTAATAGTTGATTTTAACGTAGAACTGACTTTTGCTTTAAAACCAGTCAGTGTGAAAACACTATTACATTCAAGTGCCTTCTAAATAATGCTATGAGCAAGGGAGTCGAATGCCTTCTCCAAATATATGGGAAGGGGGACCTAAATTCAGTCGATTGTTCCACCATTATCTTTAATGAGTTCATGTGGTCCAAAAAAATTACATATTCGCTTCTCAGTGTTCGCATTAGATTTAATGAAAGTCTTCTGGTCGTCATGTGAGCCAATACTTAGCCAATGAGGTGCCTCCCCAGTTGATCGCATTCGTTAAGTCAACTTATCTCCATTATAATACCCTCCTTTAGTTATTCTGGAATTATTTCCGATTCCCAGTAATTGTGATTGTGGAGAGAGAGACAGAGAGACAGAGAGACAGAGAGAGAGAGAGAGACATGTACGTTCAGCACTAGTTGAGGAATTTGCCTAAAGAAGCTCTGCGGAGATGTTATCACTTTGACAGCTTTGGCTCTTTTTTAATGATTTAATGTCATTTCGCTTCACAAGATATGTGAATATTATTGACTACAAAACCCCATGCTGCGACTACAATATCAACTGCATATATTTCAATCGCATCACTCCTTTCACACTCTGCTAACCAATTTATACTAGAAAAAAAAAAAAAAAAAAAAAAACTTCATGCAGCGTATATCAGAGCACATACTTTTACTTACTCGCACCAAAGGCAACATAATAACATTTACACGTTCCTTAATGTCAATGCACTTGTTTCATTTAGCTGCTAGTACAGCTACTGCGACAGCAGTACCACTTCCACCACCACCAGCAGCGACAGACAAAGCCCTCAGACACGTTGTACAGAGTACGAAACGAGTAGTTTTGCTGCTTCATCAATCCTTTTCTTAATTTCTTTCTTCTTTTTTTTTTACTTTTAATTGCAATACAAGAAAACAACAACAACAACAACAACAACAGCAACAACAAATTAAATGTACCTACACAAATAAACGTAGTTTTTTCGAAGAATGTTGTGCATGTGTGAACAACTTCTTTTTCACGCGTTGGGTAAATTTTTGTTGCTTTAATAAATTGTGTGATTATTGTGAGTGAACCTCTCCCCTCCTCTGCCTCACCGTTTAGCCGACTGATAAAAGAAAAACTTCTTATTTTTATGGCGTATGTATATTTTTTTTTTCTCTCTCTTCCATCACGTCTGACAAATTAATGATGATGCACTTTTGCTCCATGAATTCCGAGCCTGCGTTGGGGAGCAGTTTGCTTTTCATTTAATCAGCCGTTAAAAATTCGAATCCACTGAACAGATGTTCATTTCACAAATTTCCTTCTTGCATTTCTTTCGTTTAAAGTGCGAATTGAACGTTTCTTAAGAAGAGAAAGTCTTTAATTGGAAACTGTCAAATAAGTTTGGATTTTTGTTTAAATTTCAATGAAGGAATGTGTGTATGTGAGTGTATACGTTTGTTGTTGCGCTCTGCAGCACCGAAGATATTTAAATCTTATTTAAAAAAAAAATAATATTTTTAAATCGAGGCTAAAGTAAAGAGTTTTTAGTAATAATTTTACTAAACCGATGCTACACAATATCGATGAAGGAGGGCGTTCTGATGTGCTTGTGGATTGAATACAGCTGAAGTCGTTACTGTTCAGTGAACAGTGTCTATGCCTTCGCCACTGAAATCTTGGGCCACAACAACTGCCGCAAAGGCACACAAATGCACATCAGAAAATATACGAGATGTTTTTATGATTTAGTCTGATTTAGTCGAATCTCCGGAAATAACTGTCATTTCACTCTCTTAAAAGCTGCTGTCTCTTTGGTAAATTTACGTGTAAAAGAATGGTTTTCAGTACAATCCAGTGCCTATTTGCATAAATTTTGCTAATGATTGTATGCTGCCTATGCCCATGAAATAAAGAACAACATTTGATTTAATCCTTTCAAGTGCAAATCAACCTTCCAACGGTGTGCATGGTCGGCTTTTGTTTCAAACATGAACATTACATTGCTTTTTATGATTAAAACTGCAAATATAAACTGTAAACGTGCAACAATACAAATATGCAAAAGCAAAAAACAATTGTCGAACATGCCCCGTTGGATGGTTGCATGCAGAAATCAAGAAATAGGAGATTTTTGCAGTTCACTCTTGTGAATGTGAATAGTGACCTCACAGTGTCACGCCAACAGGGTCAATTTCAATGCTCAAAAGATTCAATGCTGCATTTTTACACACCGACACATGCGCGATCATGCTGCTTTACCTGTAATTATGGCTTCTTTAAATATTGTGGAATCAGAAGCTCTTGATGTTCTTGGCATGATGATTCAGTATGATATTCGATGAACTGAGCACATCTTTCAGTTTTCAAAGAAAACATTCAAGTGCCTTGGCTTCTTAAGACGCTGCAAGACATACTTCAGCCCTCCTCACTATTTATATCGCCTATATCCGACCGAAAATGGAATACAACTCTCATGTATGGGCCGGCGCTTCAAAGACTATTTTCAAGTTACCCGACCGTGCTCAGAAGAAGGCGAAGAAACTCATTGGGCACGGTGTGGTAGCCAACTCCATTGACTCTTTTGATTATCGTCGCAATGTGGGGTGTGTTTCGTTGTTATATCGCTACAGTAAACGAATGTGCTCCAATGTAATCAGGAAACTTGTTTCCGAAACCCGTTCATTCCTGCGCACAAAACCTTCATCATTAAGGGCGCTTCCATTTGTGGTCGATTTGGCAGCGAATCGAACTACGCATTACAGAGAGAACTCATTTTGCGGCCGAACTCCCTGCAGCGGTCTCTCCTGTCACTTTTGACGTGGGAAGTTTCAAATCATAAACACTACTCCCTCTATCCTCCTTCCCATAACCTCTTTTCCTACACAGAAAAAAATATAGCAAACAACACTTAGTATGTCATTCAAAGACAATGTTTATTGAAATTGCAACTTAAAAAAAGCAGAACATAGAATTCCTCGTTGAATCAATAAAACTTTTGTTTGATTTTCACACAACTTTTAATTCAAAAACTTTACAAAACAACAAAAATCGTTGTTGGAAATAAAATTCAAATCAACAATTTTTTTCTTTGGTTTAAAATATTTCTTTATTGAATTAAAATGGAAATATTGGGTTCCATCCCAGTTTCAGACTCATAAAAACATCTTGCATTTTTTTCTGATATGCATTTGTGTGTGACTTTGTGTCAGTTGTTGTCGGAAGGTTTCAGTGGCGAAGGCACAGTCACTGGTCACTGAACAATAATGGCTTCTGCTGTATCCAATCCACAGGAACATCAGGACGCCCTCCTTCGTCGGTATTGTGTAGCATCGGCAAAATAAAATAATTACTAAAAATGGCTACTAAAAACGAAGCCTCAAAATTTCATACGTCTCCTTGACATCAGAGACGCTAGAACACTGCTATAAAAACAAATAACGTGCAAAAAGCAGTGTTGTACGATAGTGAAGCTTCACCTCCTATCATTGCTCCTACTATTCCTTTCCTTTAGTCCCAGCACAATGCCACCGCATGTGTAGGGGTCATCTACTGATTGCTGGTCCCAGATAAAAAAAAAAGCAAAAATATTCCATTATCCTTACCGTTTCTCTTAAAATATTCACCCACGCTTTTTTTTGAAATACACAACTTTTTAGAAAAAAAAGAGCTGCCATAAAAAACTATAATATTATTATTACGGCACAGTTGTATTAAAAAGGGAATGGACACATTTGACACTGTTGCAGTAATAAAGAGTGAAAAATTACAAAATCGTTTACATAGAAATATGAAAAAATATTTTCTTCATATATACTGTGAATTCATGGGGGTGCTGATGGCGAGTAGTCAGCGTGTTGGCTCTGCAACCAGAAAGACCCAGGTTCGATTCACAGCCGGGTCAAATCAGGAAAAAGTTTTTTCTGAGTTTTCTGTGCTACAGCACCCTCCTTCGTCGGTATTTGAGCAATAAAACGTCGGCGAAGTAAAATAATAAATAAAATGGCTCCATTAGCTTAAAAATAATGCGTCAAAAAACATCAGAGACGCCGCAACTTTGCTTTATAATTTACACGCAACTGCAAAGTTGTGCAAGAATTAAGCTCTATCTTTCTACCACTTTCACCACCTGTCTGTTTCTTCCCTATCCTTCTCTCTAGTTCCAGTGCAATGCATTGCATATGTAGGGGATAACCCCTGAGCACTGGTCCAAGATAAAAAAAAAAAAAAAAAAAATTAATAAAAAAATAGTTGAAAATTTGCGTGAATTTCGAAAAAACTTATTTTCGAAGCTAAAAACTTGAAAACTTATTGACATTTCAAAAAACTTGACAAAACATGGAAAACTTGAGAAATGGTAAAGCTGCATATACATATGTATATGTACAGTCGAACTTCTCTATAGCGAACTTCTCTATAACGAAATCTTCTCAAATCAAATCAAACAAATAAAATTCGTGAACACAACATTTTTGTGAGTATTTTCATACATTTTGATCTCCCTATAACGAACTTCCCTATAGTGAAGTTCTCTCTGTAACGTACAAGTTTTTAAGACCTAAATAGAATTTTTCACACTAAATAATCTCTCTATTGCGAAGTTTTTAGCAATCGATTTTTTGCATCAATTTAGTCACATATGTATGTATGTATTAATAAAAAAAAAAAAATTAATGTGTTCATGTAAAAACAATTTTTTTTTTGTTTATAAAAATATTTTCTACATAAAAAAAATGTAGTCAAAATTTTCTGCTGTTTCTCTATAACGAATTTTCTCTATAACGTAGAAATTTTACGGTCCCCAACTGCTACGTTATAGAGAAGTTCGACTGTACTTATATTTGTATTAACATGCAAACATGCATACATATGCGTGCGTGTATATGTACATACTATATATTTGTATAGATACGAGTCTATATATTATGGCCTAATTTCCGAAAACTTTTTGAAGCTTAAAAAGAAAATATGCCAATAATATTATTTCCTACCAAAAAATTTAAAAAAAAAAAAATAAAATAATTTATGCATAAAGTTAATCCTTTAAAATAACAAAAATAAAGAAAAAAAGAGTCAATTTGATTGCCATTCATATCGGTTTTGTTAATAATGTTCTTTCTTAAGAAACAGAATCAGCAACCGCAAAGCAAATATTTGCACTGCAAGAACAAGAAGAAATGTTTGAAAAATGTACACAAGCGAAAGTGGAACGAGTAAGAGCCCAGTCAGCATTTTAATTAATTATTGATCATATTCGAGTCTTTTTTTATTCTTCTTCGCGATTAAATTAATCATTTATGCGCACGTTTCTGAATCAAAAACGACTGTTTTGTCGGGAGAAAATGGTACCCTAGATACACGACTCTTCAAAACGAGTCTTTTATGACTCGCGTTTCTGACACATTTTCGAGGCAGTTTGCAATAGTACTTACAATCAATTGCGACACTTTTTCAAGCCATTTTACAGTCATATTACTTAGCCGTTAGTGAGTCTTGTTTTATTTGGTATAACATAAAGAAAGTATATTTCTTTATTTTTTTCATTATTTATTTATTACTCTTTTCGTACAATTTTTAATTTAACATTAAAGTAATTCAAAATACAAAAATTCTCTCACACAGTTTCACAATTCTAAAAGTGCATTAATTGCGCTTAAAACTTATTTGAAACTTGATACCCCAGTTATCCAATTCATCACACAAAACAGATTTACTTTCTTCCCCATCACTGTCACTATCAAAGGAAATTTCACTTGCTCCATAAAAAGAACTTTAACAATTATCATGAGAACTATTTTCGTTGCTTGTTTGCCCGGATTCTATATAAAATTAAGACAATTTTCTTGGCAATCTGTTTCCGTACTTTTGGAACATAATAGTTTTTCCGGTTCTTTTTTAGCCAGTCTTCGAATTTGTTTGGCTGACATTATCTTTTTATTTTAATCTATTTTTTAAGCTTTAAAAAAAAAAAAAAAAAAAAAAAAAAAAAAAAATTGATTGTTAAAATAATAAAAAAGGTTAAAAAAAGTATTAAGAAAAATTACTGTTTTATTTTAATTTTTATTTAAACTCACAAATTTAATAAACTTTTATTGTTTTTTCCACCATGAGCTTACCACACAAATAAACATAAATTCACAAAACTCATTTCTTTCAAAATCAGTAAGAAAATTTGTCCCGCTATAAACAGTAGCAAAAACCATAAGAAACAATTTTTCATCGTCAAGATGCGCTAAATTATGACTCCAAAATAAAAACAAAAAAATTCTTAATACAGTCACATTTCGGGCATCTACATGATGAATTTATGATTGCGCACATTCTATACATATTGTTTGCGTTTTTTAAACAAGTCGCTTTCCAAGCATTTGTCGGATTCATTTTCGGGTCTTTTTTTAAGCGCACAATTGATTAATCCGTTTTTAGTCGTCTGAGGTAGTCTTAAAAGACTCAGTTTTGTGATTTCTGCCAAAACAATCTTCCAAATGCTGACTGGGAGAGATGGCTTTGTAAATCCCAAAAATATTTTAATTATAAAATTATTAAGTGGCACCGCAATTAGTTGGTTTATTTGCGTAGACAAACATCTTCAATTAACAATGGCACTGCAAGTGGAAGGAATTAAGAGGTTTCACTAACAGTCCATTGACCCTACGCCACTATAGAAACATACCCAAATTTACAAAATCTTTCCTCAACTGCATACTTTTTATTCCCTTCGCTCACACATTCATGCAATTAGAACTCAATTGTGGCAGGCCTTGCCGGATGTTTAAATAAAGAAATTCCGAAAGCAAACGATCCCTCAATATGTATTGAATGTTTTATCAAGTCGATTAGAGAATTTCTTAAACTGCTGTCATATTAGGGAAATATGTGACGAAATAAGCGCCATTGCTGTTGATGGGAAAAACTTAGTCGATCTATAAGAAGATCTGCAAGATAAAATGAATTGAAACATTATGAAATATTAGATGAATTAAGTATCTATTTTACTCCGGAAATAATTCTCTATATTATAAATTAAAGTGTATCAGGCATGTTTTATTTATCGCGTGATTTCAAATCACATGTCGTTTTAAACTCAACCTTGGCATGTTCAGTAAATCACGGGATTTTTCTGATGTTTGGTGGGATTTTACAAAAATCTATTATTACGAAAGCAGAAACAAGTCAAAACTAAACTTTTCAAAATCATTATGTAGAAATTTTAAAAATTTTAAATATGGTTCGGTTTTGACTGCGTCTGTCGTTTTTTTTTCACAACCACAGGCAAAATCACAGTTGAAAGAACCAAAAAAAAAACCAAAAAATTTCGAACTTTTGCTGGAAACAGAACTGGAACGAACGAAGAATTTCGTCGAGCACAATGAATTCGTCGATAAAAGCTCGTTGCGTAAATTCACAGTGTGGCGCACAATTACGATAAAGAAATTACAGCTGTCGCAATCAGCAGAGTTGTTTGTTGTCGGTGTTCCCGTATAAAAAAAAAATACTTTAAAAAAAGAGTAAACATTAACAAAACACAATTTTATGGTAAATCATATTTTATTTTATAATGTATATTTTAATTAAATAATGTATGTTAAAGATTAACAGCCGCATTAATAAAAAAAAGTCCTAAATAAGCTTTAAAATACATATTAGTTAAAACGCTTTTTAATCCTAAAACACGTTTTTTAAAAATTCATATTCATAATCAGTATTTTAACTAACATACGTTTTAAGGTTTTTTGAAAAATGAGGATGACAGCCCTAGATTTTTTATTTACCACTTGACTCCTAATGATGCAAAACCGTGATTATTAATTCACGCAGTAATCGTATCTAAATAGTTTTATTGTCGTGTTTAATAAGAATATTGTTGTTTATAGAATAAAAAATGTATGATAAGTTGTATATTAATCAAAAAACTAATATGTAACAGTAAAAATATCGCTTGGTAAGATTGCAATTTTAGTGACTTATTTAATTGCAGTTAAAAGAGTATTTGTATAACGAGTTTAATATTATTTGTTTTGTTTGTTTACACATCACTATATTTAGTCAACATTAGTTTTATTTGAAATTTGTGTAACAATAATAATAATAATATAAAAAAGCAATAGAAATGGAAAAAAGGAGCACTGCAAACGCAAACGTTCCGAAAATTGGCTCGAATTTTTTTTCACAAATAACAATCACAATGAAAACAAATACTGCACAATATGACATCTTAAAATAGCTTCAAAACAGGGTCGAACCAATTTTAAAATTTCCATATTTACACAAGGTTTAAAATGTGAATTTTAAGCTAAAATTCGTTTATTAATACCATTTTAATGAATTTTGCTAAAAAAAAAAAAAGCTTTAAAATGCGTTTTAAAATTTTTATTAATACGGCTGTAAACAATTATTAAAATAGAAATTAATTTAATTTATTAAAACTAAAATGAAAAACGGTAACTCTGTACTAATTTGTTCGTCGTTCGTTGAAGTATTAAATAGATATAAATCTATTGCGAGTTCTTTCGTCACACTCAACGAATTTCGTTCACGGCGGTGTTTCGTTAATTTTCATGTACACAAATGTATTTAATTTCTGATGACGAAAATTCGCAACGAAAAATTCCCCGTTTTTCCTAATTGCGTTGCCAGCATTTTGCTACTGCGGTTGAAGTTTTTTAAATACTGGTTTAAACAGCCAAAAATAATTGTTTAACAAACTCCCCATAACCATCCCCCTCATCCTGAAAACTTTAAAAACTTGTTAAAACTCAACATCTGGCAGCCCCGCTTGTACCACCAAACCATTGCAACCACTACTAATGCAACTTACTTACATTTACATATTGAGATACACAATGAAAGTGCTTTAGTTTGGTTTAGTTTAATTTTTTTCTTTCGCATTCGTTTTATTTCATTTAATTTTTATTTATTTTTTTTCCTTTTTGTTGTGTAGAAGAATTATGTCAAACAACCACAAAATTTAAACCATCACCACCGCACAAGAATGACCTGGTTTTCCGAAAATTAAAATAGACATACAATACACATACACAGAGCCAAACACACACAAACACACACACACACACACACACACACACGCTCCCCATTGCATTAACAAGTTTGTACCACCAAACAAGTTAAAAGTTAGTACACATTGTACGTACGTACGTACGTACGGTGGTGTGTGCACGTACATAAGCGAGCATATGTGTAGCACAGTTGCTGTTGAAAGCCTTAAGTCGACTCTAATGCACCTAACCAGTTTTTGGGAGCTGAAAGGAAATTAAAGGAATATGTAAAATGCATTTAAATTTTTAATTAACAAATTGCACGGTAATAAATTTTTGCTTTTTAAGGGACTTAAAATTTCGTTGGAAAAAACAAAAATGTTAAACTTGTCTTTGGAAAAGAATAAAATACCAACTTTTTTTTAAAATTTTTTTTACTATAAACTAGCACATTTTTACAATTAAGTTCTTGGATGTACTGATGGCTGAGTAGTTAGCGTGTTGACTCTGCAACCGGAATAACCTGGGATCGTTTCTCGGCCCGGTCAGGTGAACCGTTTTTCTCTGTGCTACAGCCAGGGTATGGATTTGTGCGAGAATATGCAGCACAGGTACCACACATGGTAGTGCCCATCTGTACCCTGGATACAGCACAAAGTTTACAGAGATGTCAGCTCGAGCAGAAAACGATCTTAGAAAGAGACATCATCGGAACAGCCGTTTGCTTTGCCGTTTCTCTCGCACAGTAACTCATTATTGTTGTTTTGTTTTGCTTTCAATTATCAAATAAAATTTTTCAAAAACCTATTTGGCTTGTATATTCCGTAATTCTCAAATATTTTTTGTTAGTTCTTGTTTATAGCTGGGTTTATTCTTGTTACGGAAAAAATTTATTATTTTTTAGTTTGTCTCTCGTTATAATTATATAATTTGCGCATTTTATACAGGGTGTCTGGTAGCAGATTTATATTTTCAAACTTAAATAAAAAACGTAATAATTGACACAAATTTTTATTAAGAGCATTGAACGATAGAATGGAGATGCGGATTTTATGTTTTAAAAAGTATGTCATCCAGATCCTTCAAATCCTTTTTTAAAATTTCATGAATAATCGCTCTTGGAAGTCCGCGACTTTCAATACGGAAAAGAGCAGCCTCACAGTTCCGTATTGAAAGTCGCGGATTTTCACGTAAACTGCTTTCAACCAGTTCAATGTTTTCGGGAGTCCTTGAAGATCGACTGGGCCCTTCCCGTGGGGCATTCATAGCCGAAGCAGTTGCGCGGAATCTCTTCACCCACGAACGCATTAAATTGACACTCGGTCCATCACTTATTCGCCTAATAACGAACTTTGAACAAAATTGTCGACGAGCAATTACGTAGGAATCATTACTCTTAAAAACTGTCTCCACAGCGAACGCGCGATGCTCACTCCACCACTGCAATATCGTGACTAACAAATCCGCACAATCGATAATTCCAACGACGCCAACCTCCCTCCGCACCGTTTATTACTTCTTGAAATAATCGTATTTAAAAATATAAATTTGCCACCAGACACCCTGTATTTCTATAGGAAATAGTTCGTTGGGATTGTTTTCTGCCAATAGTTTTATATAAACAAATTTTCATTGGGATAAGTTTTCTATAGAAAAATTTTCGTTGGAAACAGATTTCCGATGAAAAATTTACGTTGGGATCAGTTTTCTGAAGCTGGGATTTCTTTTGTTTTTCTTTATTACTGGGAACAGTTTTTTCGTTGAAAACAGTTGTCCGTAGAAAAATATTTCTTGGGATAAGTTTTATATAGAAAAATGTTTATTGGGAAGAGTTTTCTATTAAAAAATGTACAAATATTCCACCTGACACCCGGTATTTGTCAAAAACGCGTCTCTGTGTTCTTTTGTCAACGTAAAATATGCAATAAAATATGAGTGTCCAAACATGGTTTGGCCAAAATTAAAATAACGAATTATTGTGAATTATATATATATTATACTTAACAAAAAACATTTTCCAACACTGAATTGCCATTTTTTTTAACCCAGTTGAGTTGAAAAAGATCTTAAAGTTTTTTTTAACCCCGTGGAGAGGAGAAAGAGAAAATAAGGTTTTGGTGTTTAAATTAGTTTTTAGCAAAATTTTTGAAATGTGTTACATAGTCTAATCTAAATATATTAAAAATTTAAATATAATATTAAATAAATGAGATTTTGTGAAGAAACTTTTTGTTACAAAATTATTATAAATTACAGTGAAACATAAAGAATTTATAAAAAATTGCCACTCAATTGCCTTCAAATTGTTATTGGATTAAACATTATCATTGCAAATATTTCGATTTAATAAAAAGTCAATATCCTTGAGTTAAGTGGAAACTACAACTTATAATATATTTGTGTCCCAAAAAATATTCACTGAGCATTTAAATATGTTGCCAAATCACTTTTGTATTTTTTAAACTGATTATTTTGTATTCAAAATTTATTACAGAGTATATAATTTGACTTAATTTAATAAAAAGAAAGACTTCAAGTAAAAATTGGCAATTGTTAAATTTTAATTGATGAAACATAAATCAGTTATTTATTAGGAAGATACCAGTAGTACATTCGATTTAACGTCGATCGGACTTATCTACTCGATTTTAAACCGAGTGAAATTATGCGAATTCGATTTACAGAATATATCCGCATAAAAAGCAGCAGTGACTATAAATACGACTTAAATTGAAAGTCGAAAATTGCCCCTAAATGTGTCAAACTAAATAAACGTAAATATTTGCTATTTTATTATTCAATTTTTACGTATAGAGTTTGACGTGTATTATGGTTTATATCTAAAAATAACACTAGAATATGTTGAAAAGTATCTGTAATAAAAATATATAATTAATAAAATAATTTTAGTAATAACAAAAGATATAAATTGTTCGATTTATTCGTTAATCGAAATTGCCTATTTTCATTATTCGATCAAATAATGGCAGAAAATTTCTCGAACAACGATTCATCGAGTGGCAAGACCAAAAGTAAATTTTAAAACATGTGTGACTTTTAATTGCCAAAATGTAAAGCGCCATTTAATTGCCTTTTGATGCAAACCTCCTGCGGTTCTCTAGTTTTGTGCTTCTTCAGTGTTTGGTTCCTTCCTTCCTGTTTGGTTTACAAAAACCTTTTTTTTTTTTTTATTTAAAATTCATTCAATTAAAGCAAATAAAGTGGAACAAAAGAAAAAAAACTTCAAATTTATTGAATTTGTTTTTGCCCCAAAAGAGTTTCGTTTAAATCTGCCGAGACCATCTTCCACACTGGTGGTTGCCCTGTTTCCGGAATTGTATTTGTTTGTATTGCTCTAATGCAAAATATTATGCAAGAGAAAAGAAAAACAACAGCAATAATAAAATCAAGAATATCTATGCAACTGATCCAGTTCATTCGCCATTAAGTAATTTTATTTGCATTCAATTTATGAAATAACTTTGCAAACACAAACAAGTAAATAAATAAATAAATTAAAATGACGAGCGTAAATAGAAGACTCCCATAAAGACATGCAAATTGCACGCGAGAAAAGTAGCCAGATCGAGGGGAAATTAATGGTCGTATTTGGAAAAAGTTTTTTTTTTTTCCCAAAAATATGCAATTTATTTTTAATTGTTATTTTGCCAGAAGGTTTCTAATGAGCCAGCAACTGATTTTTTTTTTCAAGATGGAAGCTGAGTGTTAACATGCTGAATTAAGCCCTACTTCGTACACAAATCTTCTACTGTGCGTTTTGTTAGTTTGTAAAGCAGAGTTAAAGTTGTCTGTGATGGTAAAGAGAAGGCTGTAGATAGACATTCGGAAAGTCACTAATGCACATGAGAAGAATTTTTTAGGGTTTGAACCCACAACCTTTGCCTGATCATATTAGATCTTCGTTCTAAACCTCTTAAGGAATCTAGCGCTTTTTGGGTTTTTGGTAGCAACGTTAAAATTACAAGAGCCCCAAATTAGGGCATTCGATATACAGGGGAAGCTCTCTTGAGCGGATACCGAAGGCAGCATTGACATGTGTTCTTACAAGGGTATTGCCCGTTGAAGAGAAACTTCAATTTTAAATCAGTAACATTTGTCTATGATGGTTACTCTTTTGTAATACTTTAATTAAATAAATAAATATATCAAAATTAGTAACAAAAGCTCATTATCATTATCATTGCATATACGAGGTCTGTTCAAAAAAAAGGGATAATTTTGAAATTTTGTTGTTTTAATCCATCAATATCCGTTTTGTTCCCTTTAAAGTCATCCTCCTCTGATATAATGCACTTATGGCAGCACTTCTTCCAATCCGCAAAGCACTTCTGAAATGTGCTTTTCGGTATGGCCATCAGCTGATTCTTCGATTTTGACTTTTCTCATCAATTGTGGCAAAACGCTTTCCTTTCATTAGTGTCTTCAGTTTTGGGAATAGGAAAAAGTCGCAGGAAGCTAAATCTGTTGATTAAAGTGGTTGAATCATGATAAGGGTGATGTTTTTGCCCAAAAAAATCACGAACAAGCATTGATATGTGAGCTGGTGCATTATCGTAGTGCAGAATCCATGCATTTTTTCCACAATTCCAATCGTTTGAGCCGTATTGGTTCACGCATTGCATAACTTCCTTGGAGTATTCCCTATTAACCGTACGACCTGTTGGCAAGAACTCATGATGCCCCACGGCATTGTAATCAAAAAACAAAATTTAACGTTTCCTTTGAACAACCCTCGTATAATAAAGGTTTAAATTGTTTTAACCATGAGTTTTATGAATTATTTCTATAAATATTTCTCCATCCTAGTTTGGCGTGCCTTGGCAGTAACATCCTGGAAATATCACTCAAACGATGAAAGTATATTCGGAGCTTCTGTATCACCTTGGCCAATTAAAAAAAATTTTAATTTTAAAAGCAATGTTTTTTTATACAGTTTTCTTTAGCAATAAGCGGAATTTTTGGTGTTTCTTTATATTTTTTCTTTTTTTTTATCTCGAACCAGCACTCAGAAGATGACCCCTAGACATGCGAAGCATTGTGCTGGAACTATAGGAAAGGGATAGTTTAGAGAAATGACAGGAGGTGAAGCTTAATTAATCATTTTACTGGTCTACCTTGGCACGTTTATAGCAGTGTTGAAGCTTCGGTTTAGTAGCCATTTTTTTATTATTATTTTACTTCACCGGTGCTACCCAATACCGACGAAGGAGGGCGTTCTGATGTGATTGTGGATTGCTATCAGCTGAAGCCGGTAATGTTCAGTGACCAGTGACTAAGCCTTCGCCACTGAAACCTTCCGACAACAACTGATACACAAAGACACACTAATGCACATCAGAGAAATGCGACATGTTTTTTTTATAATTTTAGTCTGAAATTGGTATTGAACCCAGGTCTGTTTTGGTTTTGTAGTCAACGTGCAGACTGATTCAGTCATCGCCACTAAAGAGTATTACTGAGAAATGCTAAGAAAAAACACGCATAAAACATTTTCATGTTCATTATAATTTTACAGCAGTGTGACGATGGTCGAAGTAGTCTGCACATTGACTACAAAACGAAAAACTATCCTGGGTTCAACCCCAGTTTCAGACTTATAAAAACATCTCGCATTTTTTCTGATGTGAATGTATGTGACTTTGTGTCAGTTGTTGTAGCAAGATTTCAGTGGCGCTATAACACTGCTATAAACGTGAAAAAAGCAGTGTAGTAAGATAGTGAAGCTTCATCTCCTATCAGCTCTCGTACAATCGATTTCCTCTAGTTCCAGCACAATGCCCAACGTATGTGTAGGGCTCATCCCCTGAGTGCTGGTCCAAGTTAAAAAAAGCATAATTTTAACAATTGATAATAGAGAAAAGCAAATTGTAGTTGCTAATAAATTTGGCATTGCTCCTCCATCGCTTTCATCAATTTTAGAAAAAGAGAATTCATAGTGGAAACTTCTTTAGATATTAAAGTAAAACGACAAAAGGAAGCTGAATAACGAGAACTATAGAAGCTTCTTATTATATGGCTTGAGCATTGTGGACCCTGTAAATCATTTTTTTTTATTTTAACCCCGCTTAAGGCCGCTTTAAACGATAAGATTTGTCGTACGTAAAATGTGAGAGAAAATTAAATGAAATTCCATCCGTATGTCAAAAAAAGAGAGTAAAAATCGGACGATTGTTTTCTGGCGCTTTCCCCAGGGATGGAGTTCTAGTGCAATGGAATTTTTTTTTAATAACATTGAAAAATATTTTTATAACTTTGGAATAGGTTATTTTTGTGGTCAAAATTTTTAGTGTACTTTTAGAAAATAAACGTATATTTTTATAAAATTGTGCGGTCGTGGTCTAAAATGTACATTTTCATTTTATAATTGGTATAAATTTATGAAAGCAGTTTTCCTTCCCCGGCTTTCTCACATTTGTTTACATAAAAATGCATCCCTGATCTAATGGTGTGCGTTGGTTTTTGAAAAATTTTAAAAAATCAAGACAGCCATACGACTGTCAAATTTTCATCCGTAAATTCTCTCAAAATCGTATAGTTTCATTACATATTACATTTAGACGATCCAACTCGTGCTCTTCTACACAAAAATGTGGCATGTCGTACGACTTGTGTGAAAATGTAAAGCACCCTTTAATCGAAATTCCTTTATTTCGCAAAGTCCTGTAATCCGTACCAAATAACTGTTCCCTTCGAATGCGAATTAACGAGATTCTACTGTACTTGTAAAATTTCTTCTACATCTGGCTACACTGCTGGTTAATGATACGCCATAATAAATTGCACACATACATACATACTCATATTGCATACATACACACTCATATGCAGCCTCTTTTGTACATACGAATGGGTGCACTTTGTAGATGTACGTGTATACTTATGTGGACTAGTTTAATTTTTGAAGGCAGAAAATAAATATGAATAAGCTCCATCACGAACCACGGTGACCAGCATATCGCTTCAATTAAATTATCTGCTGCAATGCTGAGCATGCAGATGTTCAGTCATACACGCTCCTATATGTAAGTATGTGTATGTACATACTCGTACATACATGCATTTGTACTTACATATATAATACAAATAGATTTTTTGTACAAACAAGGTTATGTTTGGTGTTTGTTTATTTTCATACAAAATCTAATAGCTGCAAAAACAACAGCAATAACATCACTCAAATATTCAGGTCATTCCACCCACTTCAATAGTTGTTGTTGCTTAAGAGAAATAAAGCAATAAAAAACAGAACAAATTGACAGTTTGTAAATCCATAATGCTCAGAGGGGTCTAATGAAAATGAAATATACACAATCGGTGTCTTACTGCAATTTTTTCTTACAAAAGAAAATACCCTTACAAGCCATAAATGTAACATTAGGGGGAAGTGGGGTATGTGATTATGAATCTGTTTTATAACTCCTCAAAAAGACAAGTGATTGCGTAGCAGTATTTCCAAATCGCCTCTTAAAAATGGACATTTGACTGATTACGAGAACGAATTGCCGGCTGATATTGAGGTCAGATAAATCATGCAAATTTGAGAAAACGATATTACGTCTTTTTCAAATCGTATCAAAATAAAAAGAAATAATTTTAAATTGTAAAAAAATTAGACTATGAAAAGAGATCAATAAAAATTGATATTTCTAGCACACTAACCAAACAAAAACACCAAGCGTTGTTGTTTATCTGTCAAAAATGTTCATGCAATACATTTTATATGATAGCAAACTATAAGAACGCGACGTCAACGCTGTGCGGTTCGAAAATCTGATTTTGACAACGCGATGAGAAGCAACACTCAAATCCAAAGAATGGAAGTGTTGTTTAAGGGTGCTTGACATTGTCCCACAAGTCGTACGACATGCCAAATTTTTGTGTAGAAGAGCACAAGTCGAATCGTCTAAACGTAATACGTAATGAAACTATACGATTTTGAGAGAAAATACGGATGAAAATTTGACAGTCGTATGGCTCTCTTCATTTTTTAAAATTTTTCAAAAACCAACGCACACCATTAGATCAGGGATGCATTTTTACTTAACAAATGGGTGCCTCCGTAGTCTAGTGCATTAGTCTATTCAATATGGAGGTGCGGGTTCGATTCCCGTTTAGACCCTGGGTGTTTCTAAAACAAGCTTAAGAGCTTCGTAGAGTTTGTATTGTCTTTAAAAAAAAAAAAAATTTGAAAAGCCAGGGAAGGAAAACGGCTTTCCTAAATTTATACCAATTATAAAATCAAAATGTACATTTTACACCACGACCGCACAATTTTATAAAAATATACGTTTATTTTCCAATAGTACACTAAAAATTTTGACCAGTATTAAAAATATTTTCAAGGTTATTAAAAAAAATTCAATCGCACAAGAACTCCATCCCTGGGGAAAACAAGCAAACAGCTGTAGTTAAATTAAATTAATATGTTTTCGTCTTACTTGATTTTATCCATACCAATGCATTGGTAAATTGGCAATTGCAATGGTGTAAACGCTAGGAAACAACCGTCCGATTTTTACTCTCTTTTTTTGACATACGGATGGAATTTCATTTTATTTTCTCTCACATTGTACGTACGACAAATCTTATCGTTTAAAGCGGTCTTTAGCAGTTCCCATGACAATAT
Organism: Dexiosoma caninum; assembly: GCA_963924685.1. Classification (NCBI taxonomy): domain Eukaryota; kingdom Metazoa; phylum Arthropoda; class Insecta; order Diptera; family Tachinidae; genus Dexiosoma; species Dexiosoma caninum. The sequence goes on from OZ004729.1 coordinate 32,322,297, forward strand.
TATTTATAAAGAGCCAGTCATTTGAAAGCGGCGGCAACGCATAGCGTTGTTTGGAAAATACACTTCTGACAGCGCGTTAACAAATAAAGTTGGCTGCAGAAAGTGAAAACAACACACTAACAGCAGTATTCATAAAGATTTTTTCGATTTATAGAAGGTATATGAAGGATTGAATTTTGTATAGAAATTTGTCTAATAAACTTTTTTTATAAAAAAAATTTTTTTTTAATACGGCACTGAATACATAATATGTATATTATATTATTTTATAGATATTATGTAAATATAAGTAAGAAAATAGCCTTAAGGTCGTGGGAACATTAATGTCTACGCTAATGTTCATAATAGTGCCCTGTTTGAGCGGTATTTGAGCAATAAAAAATATTGGGCCTACTTTAAAGAAATGCAACTCTGGTTTATAAATTAACAATATGTTCAAAAGTCTAGTTGTATACGATTTAAGTTGTGGGGCCAAATAACGGCATTCCATTCGCATCGAAATTTCAAACAAAAATTTTATTCAAATATATAGAAATTTCGTTCGACATTGAATGCCGTAATGTGGGCCATGCTCTCTGATTTCAATAACTATCTCTTCTTCGCACTATCCCTTTCCAAAAAAAAAAAGGTTACACACAATGTCCACACTGTTGGTAGACATCTTAATTGCTTGAGTGTTACTGCTGTTAAAAAATTATTGCGTTGGGTTGCATTTAAGCAATTTTTTTCTTCCAATTTTTGTCGTTTCACTTTCCACTGACACTTATTTGGTTTTTAATTTATATTTGTTCTGAGAAAATATATACTGTAGCTATTCAACTTTAACAGAGAATCATTTAGAAAATTCAAAGCCTTATCTGATGAAGTTTATGAACTTCTGGCCCATTTTAATTAGTAGCCGAGGGGTGCTTGAGAAATTGATCTCCATTATGGTTTTTTGTCATTTTGATGCTTTTGATGTTGTTAATCAAGTTAGACTGCGACAGACTTGTAAAAGTATTCAAACTTTAATGGAAGGCTGAGGAGTTTTGCTGCTTAAAGAACCCCAAATAATGCTGTTTTCGAAACCTGCTACAGTTTCTTCATCAGCATTCTTCGTGTTTTGTCCACCATGTGCGGTTATCAGTAGATGTAAATTATTAACTTTATATATTTATTAGTTTCTATAAAAAGAATACGAGAATTAAGCGCCGTTATTTTTTTTCTCCCTTTCAATTACGCTCTAAATTTACCAAGTCTAACTTACAATAGTCTTTGGCATTACTTGATTTTTTGTTTCCATTATTAATTGTGCGCACATGTGCATTTTAACAATTAAAAATATAACAAAATAATGTTTAATAAAAAAGTCAACCTGAAATGATTGTACATGGAGTCTGGTATTAGATTTATATTTGCAAACTTAAATAAAAAGCGTAATACATAATTGACACAAAGTTTTATTAAGAGCATTGAACGACAGAATGGAAATACGGATGTTATTTTTAAAGAGTATGTCATCCAGATCCTTTAGATCCTTTTTTAAAATTTCATGAATAATCGCTCCTGGAAGTCCCAGTGAGGCTGCTCTTTTCCGTATTGAAAGTCGCGGATTTTCATGTAAACTGCTTTCAACCAGTTCAATGTTTTTGGGAGTCCTTGAAGATCGAGTGGACCCTGGCCGTGGGGCATTGCAGTTGCGCGGAATCTCTGCACCCACGAACGAATTAAATTTACACTCTGTCCATCACTTATTCGCCGAATACCGAACTTTGAACAAAATTGTCGAAGAGCAATTACATAAGAATCATTGCTCTTAAAAAATGTCTCCACAGCGAACGCGCGATGCCACCAGACACCCTGTATATTTATTTTTTTTAGCCAATATAAAATATTTTGAAAATTTCTACTTTGCTATACATATTCAATTTAATTGGAAATTCAGCCAAATGCATATTTTTTATTTTTTTTTAATTCTAAGAAACGAAGCTTTAATGGCAAATAAATGAAAATTTATGAATTCATTACTTTACTTCTCTGTTGTATGTCAAAAACTGAAGCCAAATTTTGTGCTTTGCTTGCATAAGTTTTATATTAAAAGTCCAAATCCATTTAAGCTGCTTAAATTTCAAGCAAAAAATTTCAACACAAAACACAACTCAAGTGTACAACGTTGCGAGTTACTAGAGTTTATTAAACGCATTTAGCACACTTTTTAGCGCCATGTATAAATGCATTCAAATCATCCATCATACATACATACACACACACACACGCACGCATACACTTGTACACGGAATAGAACGAGGAAGAATATGAAAAAATATTTGAAAAACTGGGCAGATTAAATTAGAATGCACACCAATGTTTTTCATTTATATTTCCACATTGCCGCAATTTTTTTTCCTCTTTTTTTTTTTTTTTTTTGTTAAAATTATGCAGCATGTTGTAATTTAAATGTGCGCTCATACTGGTTGTATACTCAAACCATACTTTGGAATTTGTGTCATACAATCTGTTTTGAAATCTAAGCAGTTTATTTTCAATTTTGTTTTTTTTTTTTTTTAAGATTATTCTTTGAATTAAATTATAATGGGAGAAATGTTTGTTGGTTTTTTTTGCTGCCGAGTTTTATTAGGAAAAACTATGACAGCGTTTTGGAGATTACGAGCCAATTTATGGAGCAACTTTTTGTGTCGTACTTCTACTCCGAGTATTGCTGAAAGAGAATTGCGAAAAGAAAATTAGCAAACTACAAAGTAAAGGATCTTTTTATAACATTTAATTAAAAAAGCACAAAAAAAAGATGCTTTTGAATGAAGTTTATTGACTCATCTTTTTTTAAGTCTGAATGACTTCATACAATCTGCTCTTCGTTTCACAAAGATATCGTATAGTTAAGCTTAAATTAGGACAAAACTTATGACAAAGAATCAGTAGCATGAAGCTTTAAACTGTCAGATAACAATTCGTACAGCCGGGCCACATTTGACAAAATATTGGACCACGTGTGGCAACATGTAAAGCAATTGTGCAACCAACTATTTGTAGTTAAGCTATGTACAACGATTGTCAGATATTAAATTGCCATAAAATGTTTAACAAGTGTATGAACTTATAATTTTTATCTGGCAACATTGTCTCAAAATGCATTGTCAATACAATGTAGAACAATAATATTGTCAGGCATCTAACAATCGTTAAAACACCCGCCATTTCCATTAACAGATAATTGCCAGATATTGTACGGTCAGTTTTTATTGATAGATGTGCTTAATTTAGTACACCGTACAATAACAATAAATATTTCTGCTGGCAACGCTGCCCAGAAATATTAAGAGACAATGTTTAATATCGGATCTGATAACTTTTGCCATACAATAATCTAACAACCGCATGAATTTGAATTTTTGATAAATTTATTGTCGTAAAGCTGTGTGACAATGCAATTGTCAGGTTTTCTTACAATAGTCAGAACTGATAATTTATCTTTTGGTGATACGTTTTCATTGTCAGTATATTGTCATAATATTGACATATTTTTTTTTTTAAATCTGCCCAGGAGATGACCTCTACACATGCGGTGCTTTGTGCTGGAACTAGAATAAAGGGATGTAGGAGCAATGATAGGATAAGAAGCTTCACTATCTTACAACACTGTGTTTTGCACGTTATTTGTTTTTTTAGAGCAGTGTTGTAGCGTCTCTGATATCAAGGAGACGTATTTAATTTTGAAGCTTCGTTTTTAGTAGCCATTTTTAGTAATTATTTTACTTCGCCGATGCTACACAATACCGACGAAGAAGGGCGCTGCGATGTGCCTAAGGATTGCCATCGGCTGAAGCGGGTACTGCTCAGTGACCAGTGACTGTGCCTTCACCACTGAAACTTTCCGACAACAACTGTCGCAAAGACACACCAATCCACATCAGAAAAAATGCGAAATATTTTTATCAGTTAGTCGAAAACTGGGCTCGAACCCAGGACTACTTGGTTTTGTAGTCAACGTGCTGACTCTGTTAGCTTTCGCCACAAAACAATATTAATTTCATTTAGATGACAAGAAGTTAAAAGAATTCTTTGGAAAGTCAATAGTGGCGCCAGGTGAAACAAGTCGCATACAAAAAATTAAATAAGACCCCAGAAGTTTTTGTTTTTGGACAGACTACTTCAGCCATCGCCACCCTCTGTTGGTGGCTCACGGGTATCGTTCCAAATTAAATAACAATTAGATTAAAATTAATTAATTAATTTAAAGAAAAAATGGCTCCGCTTAGCTGAAAAATATTGCATTAAAATTAACATCAGAGACGCAGCTTTTTAATTAACACGCAATTGCATAGTCAAGGCGAAGTCATACCAGGTGATCCCGTTCCAACAACAATGCAATTTTTTTTTACAAATACAGCACGCCAGTAGACTGGGTCTGCCGTATCACGACTTCTGCAGGAGCTGTCGTGATGAGAAGGAGACGGTTGAGCACTTGCGGTCTCACTGTCCCGCTCTCGCCGTTGAACGCGCATCTGCGATGGGGTTACCATTCCTGCGGGACCTCGCGGTGGTGTCGGAACGCAATGGGGGGATAAGCTCGTTTATCCGGAACTCGAGGTGGTTTGGAAGTGAGCTAAGTCCCTTGGGACTTGGCCGCCTGCTAACCCAACCTAACAATTTTAATCGAGTTGTCAAAACAGTTTACGTATTAACATGATTTGAGTTAAATACAACTTTGAAAATTAAACACAAATCAGCTGATAAGAATTTTAGCTAATGCGACCACTTGATATGAATTCGCCCTGTGCATTGTTGTGCAAGAATTAAAGTCATATCTTCATACCACTTTCACTTTACCTGTTTATTCTCCGCACTATCCCTCTGTCTATTTATTAGCAGTGCCATGGATTGCATATGTAGGGGTTTTCCCCTGAACACTGGTCCAAGATAAAAAAATTACCGAAGCATAAATACGGGAGTTAGTGCTAGAGGCACGATAATAGAATTTTTGTTCTGACTGGGTTGCCCTATTTTGAGTACTTAGTAGACTATGAGTTCAATTCCTACGAAATGAACGAGTCTGCTACTGTGCTCATTAAACTAAGTTGAGTTATGAATTTACAATTTAAATATTTAATTGTATATTTGCAACTATTGTGCTTAAATTTTAAAACCCGTAAAAGCTGTTTTTTTTTTGCTGCCACGGCTTAAACCACCAAAACTAGAACCAACAACAATTAAGGCCAAAATGACATAACATGATCATTTTACTAAAAGAAAACAAATTTATTGTTTAACAATCAATCATTCTCTAGATTTTACTCTACAATAATGATAGCGAAATCATTCGCGTAGCGACAGCACTTGTAGTAACACTGGTCGTAGTAGCAGCAGTACCAGCAGCGGCAGTAGTAAACGAATTGTTGTTGTAGGTCGGTTCAAAATTTGCATTTTTCTTTCTTTTCTTGTTTGGTTTTTTCTTACAACCGAACCAGAAAATACGTAATAATTAATAAATACCAGTAATTTTGTTTACTTTATTCAAGATAATATTGAAAATAAACAAACAAAAAAACAAAATAAATGAAATAAAAAATGCATTTGAGTGGGCAAAAATTTAGTATTGCAGATTTGTATTTTTAATACTTTTGAAAAAGAAACAGAACATTTTACAATTTTTTTTTTTTTTAAATTTATTTTTTTTCATATTTGTTTTGTTTTTATTTAGTCAATTGTTTTTGTGGCTGGTTTATATGGCAAATTGTATTTTACATGAGATTGAATGTTATTAAAAATTTAAATTAATTCCGCACTATAAATTTCTTACGTTAATTTTCTAATACTTTCAGTTATTCCGTCCCTGTGCCGATTTATTTTCTTGTGGCCTTTTTAATGAAATAAAATTTCAGTTGAGTTGATTTAAAGAGATTAATTTTTTTTGTGTTTCATCATAAGCAAGCACATCTATAGTCACGTTTATTTCAAATTGTTCATCACGTTTGCAAACATTAAAACATTAACTAAAACTAAGAAAACGAAACATTTAAAAAAAAGTGGGAAAACTGTCAAGCTCGCCGTTTTAACCCGTCATTGTTGAGTGATTGCAACAACTTTAAAATTTAATCAAGATAAATTTAAAGCCTTCTTATTCCTTTTTCCTTCAAGCTCATGCTTCTGTACTATTTCAATTGAATGCAATTTTTAAATAAATGAAAATTTTTTCTATTCTTCTCACAAAGAGGTCAATGCGAACTTAGTATTATTTTGAACGCTTTGACTATAGCAGAGCACTGATTCATTAGAAGTTGCACTCTTGAATGACTACTGTACCACCCAAAATTCGTGGCTTCAAATACTAATCTTGTATATATAAAAAATGACATGTGTGATGTCTGTACGAGTGTGTATGTTTGTGCCTTATGGGTATCTGAACCGGTTTTCTTGAAATTTTTACAGTATCTCTCTGTATATCTGGAAGAAACTATAGGCTATATAAATTTTAAAAATTCCAACTGGGCATTGCCACGCCCATACAAAGTAAATATTTATTTTTCGTATATCTTGAGAATCGTTAAAGTGAAAGTTTCCGAATATGGTCCAAAAGACTTAATATTTCAAACAATTCATCAGTCGAAAAGTGGGCGGGATTGCACAATTGGGCATGCTACTTTCCATACAAACTAAATATTGATTTAATTATATCTTGAGAATGGTTAAAGTTAAAGCTTCTGTATTGATTTCTGTATATCTTGAAAACTGTTAAAATAAAATCTTCTAAATTTAGTAGACATAACTTTGTAATTAATAAAAATAATCGGTCAAAAACTGTGAGGTATGGGACAAGTGGGCGTGGTATCTCCCATACAAACTAAATATTGATTTCATTCTATCTTGAGAACGGTTAAAGTTAAAGTGTCAGTATTTTGTCTGAGTAACTTAATGGTCAGTACCAGAAATCAGTAAAAAAGTGGGCGAAATTGCAGAAGTGGGCGTGGTACCTCCCATACAAAATCAATATTGGTTTCTATAAAAAAAAAAACTGTTAAACAACTGTTAAATAAAAATCTTCTAAATTTGCTAGAAATGACTTTGTAATTCAGAACAAACCAAACATTTGCTTCTAGTTCAACTTTTTTTTTAGTTTAAATAGGTGTAGCGAAGCACGCCGGGTTTTAGCTAGTTCATAACATAAACGAGCTTAACTTCGCCATTTGTGGAGCAATCGCGATGAAATTTGGTGCACTTAGTCTGTGCAACTCCGGAAAGCTTATACGGTATACCTTTTTTAAAAATTAGGACCACGAAGAAAGGTAGGGGCAATTTAGCCGCCAGCGAGACCATCTAACCGATTTTTAATGAAATTTCAATGTAGTTATGTTTTTGTGTCTAGAAGTACACATATGCTGCATAGAGGGTGGGGCAAAATTAATCACCCGGGCCACAAGTAATCGCCCGATACTTCTTTGCCGTAATTTTTTTTTTTCGTGAAAAACTTTGGTTCAGCTTGTGATATCGGCCAAGTGGCTTCCGCTAGATTTGAAGGCCATCCGAGCAGAACCAAAGTTTGTCATTAAAAAAAAAATTACAGCAAAAGAACATCGAGTGATGAATTTTGCACCGGATGATTTCTTTTGGCCCACCTTGTATATAATTTTTACATAGAACCAGGAGGCGACGTAGGGGTAGATACCAAAACTGTATAACCGGTGGAGATAATAACGGGACCGAAGCAGCGGGTAAAAGCTAGTTTCATATAAAAAACATGTCTGATATGTTGGATAATTATTGCTATAATGACAGTGCAGTCTATGAATTGTTGGCTAATTTACATGCGATCAGCAAATATGCATGTCTGTGTCCTCGTTGTTGTTGCTTCTGTTCTTGGTTTTTAACTTAAATTAAAAAAATTAGATTAAAAATTGGTTTTAAATTTTAATTTTAACACATTCACCGTTTTTACTAAAAAAAACTCATGTTTTTAAAAGTTGATGCGTATTTATGTACCTTCAATAGCTGACTGTTATTCTTATGAACACTTTTGGTGTTGCTTTTGGACGATGACTTTTGAGAAATAAAATTGCCTCCGTCCCAGCCGTCCACATGAAAGATTTTTGGCAAACAGTATGTGTGAAAAATTTTAAAGCAAAATTTTATCATGTAATCGCAGCGTTACTCAAACAACCAAACAGAACACACAGAGACTCATATTTGTTAAACGCAAGTGAATGATAAGAATTGAAATAGTGGCCCCCGGTTAGTAGTAGTTGTAGTAGTACAAAATATGTTGACAATTAGTGCAAATATAAATAGAATCAATAGAAAATTTATGCATATTTTTAGCAGAAACTCCTTTTTTTAGTATTTGGGGAGATTTTCAAATTTTTTTGGGCATGTCTAGAAAAAAGTGCCTGGCAGCCCTGCTCATAGAAGGCGTACAACGGCCCCAGCTATGATTTCACAAGCAGTCCCTAATCCACAATATCCATTTAGAAATATGAAGATAAGACACAGTGGTAAGCATCGTAATAGTTTCTAAAAAAATAGGATTCAAAAACACATGACTAAAATAAAGGTTTTGGAACTCATCAGCTTTTAATTAAAGTAAAAATCCCTGACACCATAAAATACACGTTTGCTTAGTTGTAAAACCAACTAACTTATCAGCAATTAAATATGCATATAAAAAAAAAAAGCTTAAAACGTTAATAAATTTGCAAAACTGTTTTTAAACAGTTTAAAGGTTGCACCGGATATTTCATCTGATTCATATCCGCATGAGATCTTTCAAATCTGTCTTGACATAAATTTTCAATTTTTAATCTGCTTTAGACTAGTTCGTCCAAAGCACCTTGACTAAAACAAACGTATTGATAAATTGATTTAAAATTCCATTTATTTAGTTCTCATCTTGTTGAGTTTTCATTTAGGCCAAATGTTTTTTCTTTTTTTTTTTTTATATAAAACAATTTTTCATTTCATTTCATTTGTAACGCTACAATTAATGTTGGGTCACACGAACACGTTGACGTGCAGACAATAATAAATTTAAAAAAAAACATAATTGTTGTTGCTTTTAAGAAAAAATAAATAAATAAACTTTTGAAGACAAAATTATTATTTTCGAAAAAAAAAAATCTCGATTTAAATTTAAATTTCATTATAAACAGCGTTAAAAAAAATGTGTTTTACAAGAATTTTTAATGCAGTAACAAATTTTTTTTTATGTAAAAAAATACAGCCTGTCAAGAAAGTCATATCTAGGTTTCAGTGACGAAGGCATAGTCACTGGTCACTGAATAGTAACGGCTTCAGCTGTAATCAAACCACAGGCACTTCATTCAGTCGGTATTTTTTTAGCAGCCGCGAAGTAAAATAATTAATAAAAATGGCTACTAAAATAAAGCTTCAGAAATTAAATATGTCCCCGTGATAACAGAGGCGCTGCCAACACTGCTATAAAGAAAAAACGCAGAAAAGCAGAGTTGTATAATAGTGCAGCTTCACCACCGAGTCATCTATCCCATTCCTCTAGTTCCAGCACACAGCATCGGCTGTGTAAAGCTCATATCCTGAGTGCTGGTCCAAGATAAAAAAAAAGAAATTTATGATTTATAATCGTTCAGGAATACGTAGGGCCTTTCACTATTCTGCATGACATCTACTTTACATTTTTAATAGAGTCTGTTTTTCACTTTCCCACTTTTGTCGTTGTTTTTTTCTTCAATTTCATTTCAGCTAAATATCAGACATAATGAAAAGTAGGCTATTGAATTTCACTGAATTGTTTCAGTTTTTTTTTTTTTAATTCTCTTTTCCATATATTTTTTTCTCACTACAAACTGTTTTACAATTGCAGCGCTGTTATTGAGCGACTGTTACTGTTGCTGTTGCTGTTGCTGTTGCAAGTAGAAATCATCAACAACATGTGTTTGCAGCAGGAGTAGAAGCAAAAAAAAAACTCTGGTTTTATGAATTTTTACACTTGTCGCTGCAGTTACGTCAATCATTGTGAAAGGAAATATGTATAAAATGATTCTTTTGAATAGTTTTCCTTCATGCATGCAAGTGCATGTTTGTGTGTGCACGCGCGTGTTTGTGTATATGCTGGCATCGTCTTATTGGTTTTATAGTGCACTTCAATTATTTTGTACACTTTATTAATTGGGACGAAATTAAAAGTGCTTAATGAAAGAGTACTCGTACTGCTCGTGTGCATAAAGGAAAAGCTGAACTAATTTTTGTGCAGCAAAAGAGGAAGATGTATTCTGAGAAAATTAGGTGGCGAGATAACAGGCATTCAGCTGCTACAAAGAAAACTACTGAATTGAAATGTTACATTTTTAATGGGCAGTTTTTGCACTGAACATTGAATTTAGATTAGTTAATCTTTTGTTCCTTTTTGTTCCCCCTAAACAAGCAATGAAAATTAGATAATTGGGAGCTGAAACTGGACACAGCGCGGATTAACTGTAATTTCACTATCACATGTAATATTCATTGTCTGCAAAGCAGAGCTGTTAAATTTCGATTACGATTAGTAATCAATTAGATTACATTTTAAAAATAATTGTACTGATTTTATAATTCTCTTTTAAACAATATCTGATTACTAATTGATTACGATTACTGGTAATCGAAAAGTAGTCTGCATTACTTAAAATAATGATAAAATAATCCAAAAGAATCAAAAGTAATCAAAAAATAAATCGATTACTTTTGATTATTTTTTAATTCTTTTCAAAATTTTTAATTTTAATTGAAAATTTAATTTATTCTTAATACTTTTTTTTAACTTTTTTTATTATTTTAACAATCTATTTTTTCAAGCTTTAAGGTTTTTCCTTTTTTCTTCTTATTATAGAAAATAAGAAGAAAAAAGGAAAAACCTTAAAGCTTGAAAAAATAGATTCTTAAAATTTAATTTATTTTAAAAAAGTTCTAAAGAAATTTATAAACTTATATGTTTATTAAATTAGCTTATAATATTTTCCTAATAAAAATTATAAAAACATTACTGATCTTAAGCTTGGAAAATATTATAATCAATATCTACAGGGTGGCGCAGAATGAGTTATATGTTTTAAATGGTTTATAACTTTTTTATTTATGCGATTATTATAATTTTTTTTTTTTTTAATACAGTATTATAATTCTGGAATTTATTGCAATTAGCTTTGAAAAATGATATCCTGTAAGTGATGTCCATTTTCTGCTTCGCACATACGTGCTCTTTTTAGCATATTTTCCATTTCCATTTTTCCTTTTCGCAAAATTTCGGCTGTAATGGCCATGATTTCATTTCGAATGTTGGTTTTTAATTGGAGTATGGTTTTTGGTCTGTTGACGTACACTCTTTCTTCCGAATATCCCGAAAGAAAACTGTCAGGAGCTGCTAAATCTGGTGAACGTGGAGGCCAGTTAAAATCGCTTGTGCGCGAAATAATGCGTTCGCCGAATATGTCCCTTAACAAAGCCATTGGGGCACCTGCAGTATGTGCTGTGTTCGATCGTGTAATGCTTCATAATTAATTCCCCAAGTCTTCTTCACAAAATGCTGAAAAAAGAACAAAGAAAAAATAATAATTAAAAAAGTTATAAAGAATTCAAACTATATAGCTGATTCTGCGCCACCCTGTATATTTATAAAAATGAATGTGTGTTTGTTTGTTTGTGTGTTTGTACCTTATAGGAGCCCAAACCGCTGGACGAACTTTCTGAAATTTTCACACCATATAATTGGGGCTCTTGAATGAATTATAGGCTACTTTTTTTTTAATCACGCCCACTTTAACGCCTACTCTTTAATTATGCCACTCCTTCCACATGGTTTTTGACAGATTTTATAATATAAACGAGTTTAACTTCGCCATTTGTGGACCAATCGCGATGAAATTTGGTGCACTTAGTCTGTGCAACTCTGGGAATGTTATAGGGTATTACTTCTTTTAAATCTATGACCAGGAGAGCGATAGAGGGTAATTTTCTGCCCCTCCGAAACTTTCATACCGATTTGAATAAAATTTAGAACATAGATAGATCTGCATCTAAAAATTCACATAGACTATGTGCATTTTCTAAACTAGGACCAGGAGGGCGAAAGGGGAAAAATTTCGGCTTCTCCAAAACTACATAGCCGATTTTGATGAACTTTGAAACTTGGATGTATTGGAGTTTAAAAGACACATTGGCAATTGTGCAACTCCTAGGGCAGTGGTTTTCAACCTTTTGGAAGCCGCGACCCCAAAATGATTTTCAAAAAATTTGGCGACCCCTTAACGGTTTTGCTCTCAAAGTTTGAAAATATTATTATAAAAACAGAAAATTTAATGAAAATAAAGCAAAAACATGACACCGCTTGCTTACTATTCATTAAGCGGAAACCTAAACGGCAGTGTTTAAAAAACTTAAGTCAAAGCAGCAAAAGTAATAAAATTTGTCCTTTTTACTGCTTTGACTGGTAACTAAACGAATGATTCTGCCTATGTTTCTGAAAAAAATCGAAAGTCGCAGTTGAAGCAGAAGCAGAAAACGATTTCCTAAAACTTATACCAACTTTCAACAATCGTCACTTTTAAGATTCACTTCAAAATCGAATATTTATCTCAAAATAATTCTACATTTTGGCTAAAGAGAAAGGCAGAATCTCCTGAGTTAGCTAAAAAAGCACTTAAAATATTAATTCAATTTTCAACATCTTATCTGTGCGAAATGACTTTCTCACAAATGGTGAACATTAAAACAAAAAAAAAAAAGGAATAAACTGAATTTAGAAAACGATTTGATTGTTTGCGTGTCACAATTGCAACCACGTTTTTCGAATTTAATTAAAAATAAGCAAGCAAGCAAGTACTTTTATGTTTTTGAATTAAAATTTTTTTTATGTTTTTGCATTAAAAAAAAAATATTTAAAAAAAATCAATGTATTTTATTTAGGTCAGCTCGCGACCCACCAAAGGGTCGACGTCCTCGTCGGCGAAGGAGGACGTTCCAATGTGATAGTGGATTGCTATCAGCTGAAGCCGGTTTTGTTCAGTGACCAGTGACTATGCCTTCGCCACTGAAACCTTCCGACAACAACTGACCCACAAAGCCACACTAATGCACATCCGAAAAATGCGCGAAGTTTTTTTTTTAAATAATTTTAGTCTGAACTGGGTTTGAACCCAGCTCTGTTTTGGTTTTGTAGTCAACGTGCAGACTACGGCAGCCATCGCCACCCTCTTTTTTCAAATCTGTTTTTGCTGTATTATACCAAATAGAACTTGCTCTTTTGCAATGTTGGTCTTATTACGCTTTTGTTTATTAAATTTGTGTTCTTAAGGTTAAGTGTTGAACATTTACTCAGAAGTGGCCACAAAGTTCTGATAGTTTTCATAGATTTTTTTTTTACAGATTTCACCGAAGGGTTTCGCGAAATTAAGTTTCTTATCGTGTCAAATGCCAAGATATTTGACATCGTTTTCAATTGTTAGGATCTCATTTTTTTTTCTTGGACCGGCACTCAGGGGATGACCCCTATATATGCGGTGCATTGCGCCGGTTGCTTGCCTCTCCCTTCTTGGGGATCGGCGTAACATTTGCAACTTTCCAACACGACGGAAATTCGCCTGCATGATACAGGGTGCTGAAATGAATTGCAAGAGGACGCGATAACGTCGAAGAGCACTGCTTCATCACCACTGCGGGAATTCCATCCGGCCCACGGGACTTGTTTATGTTGAGTGCGCTAAAACCCTTTTAACTGCACGAGCTCGAAAGTATATCCTTGGCATAGTTATGGATACCTTCTCGAGAGCGGGTAGTGATTGATTGCTTGCCGGCAAGTAAGAATTTCTTGCAAACATTCCAGCTAAGAGGTTAGCTTTATCAACCGGGTCAGTGAATATTTGATCATCTTTTAAAAGAGGCGCAATAGAAGAACTAGTATTTTCCTTTACTCTTTTTAACGAATGAATGAATGAATGAAAATTTAACTGACGACTTGGTAATCGTTTGTGAGATCCTGAGTTTTAATGGGGTGTATTTTTATTTCCCCATAAATGAAAGTATTTTTTACATGCAGAAAATCCTTTTTCCATTTTATTTAGCAGTGCTTTAGTAAGTTTACTAGACGTTAGGAGAGCAATATCATCAGCTTAAAAGCGACTTTCATGTCTGATGGTGGACAGAAATCCGATGTATAGAGATTGAATGCAATAATGGAGATAATCTTGAACCTTGTGATGGACCAGCAGGGATTTGTTTCTAAGACGATAAACTTTTGTTAATAGCCACTATAAATAAATAATCTTTCAGTGCGGAAATCAGCCATAAGCCTGCAAAAATATTTTGATATATTGCCTTGGAGTAGTTTATAAACATGGCGCCGTTGTGCCAAACGATATCAAAAGCCTTTTCAATGTCAAGAACTATTAAGCCTCTAAATTTTTTAATTCGTTTGTTAGTTATTATTATGTTTGTGAAACCATTTTATTTGGTGAACTGTTGTTTTTTAAACCCAAATTAAACTTCTAGTGAAAACGCAAAATCAGCTGTTTGTCGTGTTAAGATTACAATCAGGTTTAAACTTTTGTTGTGAAAACACTATTAGGGCTTTCCTGAATTCATATCACGATATGTATGTACGTATGTATGTGTCATCAAAAGTATCCAGCTGGCATTTTCATTTCGTGGAATAGTGATATTGGGAATAGCATGACGAGTCTTTTTGTCGTCGCCAAGCGCATTTTTTAATCGTAAGTGGAGTGAAATTGAGTGAAAGAGTGATCGTAATAATGGTAGAGAACAGACTTTTTGTTTTTATATCGGAATATGTGGTTCCAATGACAATGACACAGGCTCTCTAGGGTTAAAAGACGTTAATGAAGTTTTGGCGTGGCGGCATTTTGCATTCGATTAAAGACAGCAACCAACATTTTTCTTTAATCTGTATTAAATCGCCAACAGTAATAGCGGTTATAGAGCAGTACCGCCTAAGTCCATTAAAATTGCTGTTCATCTTTTGCCACATTCGTTAAACAAATTCTCGGTGTAGTTTAAAACAAAAAAAAACAAAAAAACACAGCATGCAACGCTTTTAATTTGTCTTACTTTCAAGTTGTACAGAAATTGGTCGATAGTCAATGTTGGTCCATCCTTCCGTCTGCCCACAGATATCTTGCCTCTCTGCCCATGCATCCGTGTGTCGTTTAGTTTTTGTTTTTGTTTCTATTCTTCTGCATCTTTTATTTACACTTTACGACAGCGTCGGTTATGTTGGATATGATGAGGGCCACTGTGGCGAGATGACGATGTGAACTGTTGATTGTTTTGGTTTGATTTAGGCAGCAGCTTCGTTTCGTAAAACATTTATGTATGTCTGATGATGAATGGCATTATGGATGGCTGGTTGGTGGTGGTGTGGTATGTGTGGTATTGCGGTCTGGTATGGTAGAATTGAATTATGAACGGCATATTTTTGTTTGTTTCTTTTCTCAAATTTTTAATTTTTTTTATTTTTTATTTTTTATTTTTTAAATCAATTGAGACTAGTGGGTCAATGTCCCAAACTGATAACAAAAATAAAATAAAAATATATGAAATTAAAAAAATAATGGTGTTTGTTGTTTGTTTCAACATCTAAATGTTGTATTTTGTTGAAGTTCTTTTTTTCGCAATATATTTTTATCTTGGATTTATTTTAATTGTTTTCGAAAAGCCTTTATGCACAAATTACTTAGCAAAAATATCAATTATTGGTCATTTAACTTGGCTGGCAAAATGTTGTACAGAAGAAAAATAAACGTTCATTAAATTGAACAAAAATTAATTTCTGAAGTCGAAAAGAAACAAAAATTATTTTGATATTTTATGAAACGTTCTTACGAATATTAAATATTTGGTCTGTATTTTTTGTAGCGACTTGGAATGAAAGCATGTGCTTTTTAAATACAGTGCACTCTCCATAACGCCAACATTGACTTGTGTAAAGAAATATTTTTAATCGACCTTGAACAATAAAAATCTAAAAAAAACAGATAAAACTTGATTAGTGTTTTCACACCAAAAGTTAAAACCTGATTTTTAACGCTAAAACCAAAAACAGCTGACAGGCGATTCCTGTGCCAATTTTCTTCTTTCGGAAGAAAAGAATGATTCATCATGTGAAATGCGGCAGCTGAACTCCATATACATATGGAATTTATTATTAGCCCAATCAGTTCCATTGGTAGGCCTTTATGGTGTTTTCACACCAAAAGTTAAAACCTGATTTAAACTCTAAAACCACAAACAGCTGATTTTGCGTTCTCACCATAAGTTTAATATCAGGTTTTAACGCACAGTTTGTGTAATAAAATTTCATTTATTTTCGTCTCCCACAACTCGATGAAAGCATTTTCATTACGCTCTACCCAATAGCTTCTTTTTCTTTTGAACTTTTTTATTGTTGTTGCTGCCGCGTCGTTTGTTTTAAATTATTGTAGTGCCTTTATTTACCAAAATTTCCTATATTTTTTTTTAAATTTCATTGAGCACCATTTAAATTGCCATCTGTTCTCATTTTTTTTAACTTGGTAGCACTTTAGCATATAAAAATCAAGGTTGTATTTTAATAAATCAACTTAAAACCAATTCCAAAAAAATTGTTAGACGGTTTTCAAGAAAATATTAGTAAAACCAACTTTTGATTTAAAACCAGTCAATGTGGAAACACTTGAGGATTCTCTATTTATTTAAGACATCAAGCTTAATAAATATATTTCAAAAAATTATTTATTTTTAATTTTTATACCGGGGAGCAAGGTTGTTCGGTTAAAATAATATTGACCACGGTTCTGGGTAATTGTCCGATAAAAGCATTTAAGCCTGCACTTTTAATTTCCTCCAAATTTCCTACAAGAACACGATTAAATGCCTTAGTTGGATAATTGAGAGAATTTTTCTAAAGTATAATTAGCAGATTACACTGATCTGTAATGCAAATGACATGTAAATAAAAATATATGGAAAATAAAATTAACGTTGTCAAGTTTTTTTCTATCACACACAAATTGTTCTTAATGGGCGTGGCTGAAATGTGCTGTTACGATTTTTTTAACGAAAACAATTTATTTATTTATTTATTTGTGTGAGCTTCTACAGGGTGGCGCAGAATGATGAATTCTTTATAACTTTTTTTAATTATTATTTTTTCTATGCCAACAAGCATAACTGCAGGATTTGGGCTACGGAAAATCCAAGAGCAGTTCATCATCAGCGACAATCACACCCACTTTAGTGTACTGTTTGGTGCGGTGTATCCTCCGAAAGCATAATTGGCCCATATTTTTTTGAAAATGAAAGTGGTGTCTCAATCTCTGTCAGCTGTGGTGCATATCGATATTGGAAAATTTTGTTAGGCCAGCTGTGGAAAACCATCCAAACTTGTGGTTTCAAGAAGATGGAGCCACAGCACTAACTGCAGATGCCTCAATGGCTTTGTTAAGGGACATATTCGGCGAACGCATTATTTCGCGCACAAGCGATTTTAACCGGCCTCCACGTTCACAAGATTTAACACAGCTCCTGACAGTTTTCTTTGGGGATATTTGAAAGAAAGAGTGTACGTCAACAGACCAAAAACCATACTCCAAGTAAAAACCAACATTCGAAATGAAATCATGGCCATTACAGCCGAAATTTTGCGAAAAAGAAAAATGGAAATGGAAAATATGCTAAAAAGAGCACGCATGTGCGAAGCAGAAAATGGACATCACTTACAGGATATCATTTTTCAAAGCTAAATGCAAAAAATTCCAGAATTATAATACTGTATTTAAAAAAAATAAATTATAATAATCGCATAAATAAAAAAGTTATAAACCATTTAAAACGTATAGCTCATTCTGCGCCACCCTGTACAACAAAACTTACGTTTTAAAATAGCAGAAGTATATAATTAGTTAAAAATAATTACTAGAAAGAAAAAAACAAATTGTCGTGATCTGAACTATATTACAGTACACCAATATCCCACTTTGCGTCGCTAATTCGGACCGAAGAAACGCGACGCAAACCGAACTGATGCAAACCGAAGCACGAATTTTTCACACATTTGTATTAATTTTCATTTAATTGATTCCAACGCTCATAATTTTTTTATTGAGAAAAATTGATTTTTCTATCATTTTTTTAAACCAGTTCTTATTAAAATAAATATATAAATATTTTAATTACATTTTTTTTTTGAGTGATGATCGTTTTTATGAAAAGTTCTTTCAATTATTTATTTTCAATATTTCGCTACCACATAAAATAAAATAATAAAATATATAAATAATAAATATATAAATAATAAAAAATAATATAAAAATAATAAAAATACAAATTATTATTTCCTGACGATGCTACCTGTTTGGTAGCGAAATATTGAAAATAAATAATTGAAAAAAGTTTTCATAAAAAAGACCATCGCTCAAAAATTATAAAAATTATGGAAAAGTAATGACAATTTAGTTGTTTTCGGGTCAATTTAGTGATTTATTTCCATTTCTTATTTCTCTTTTGAGTTTTTTATTACTCAAAGTGAGTAAAAATTTATGTTTTTGGCTCAACGTTAACGCTCTAATTTATGTTACTCATTTCAGCGTAAAGCTGAGGCTAAATTACTTGGCGCTTTGCTTTGCAATTTAGGTTTGACTGTTTCTCTTATCAATGTGGAGGTTGCGGGTTCTCTTTCCGCCTAAGATGGATAAGATGGATGTTTCTGCAAACAATTTAGAAAGCCTCACGGATTTTCTATTGTTAAAAGGAATAAAAATTAATTCACATTATCGCGAGTGTACTGTAAATTCATTAAAATTGTATTACTTGTACTTGTACAGTATGAAATTGTTAAATTGTGTTTCTGACTGCATCGTCTGCTTAATTCTTTACTTTCATACTCGTTGTTCAGTTACACCCGCTTGTCAGATTCTCATTCAGTCAGTCAGTGAGTCTGTTTGTTGTTGTTTCGGTCATTGTGCATGCACTCAGGCAGTTGAATTTGATGGCAAATGACAGGCGGACAAGTGGATGGGGTATTGACGACAGACAGACAGCTCGATGATTTGAATTGTTCTTCATATGAAATAGAATTAAGAAAAAATAAATAAATAAAATAAAATGTCTCATTTTCAGCTAAATTGGCCTGTCGGGCATGAAGATTTTTGCTTCAAAAACAACAACAAAAAACTTTTAGCGTTTGAAATTTTTAACACAATTTTTATATATTTTTTATTTATTGTGTTCATTTTTTGCGTCTGTTTTAGAAAAAAAAATTTTTTTTTTCAATTTTTAATCGTTTTTTATTTTTGTTTTTTGTGTGTGGGAATCTTGCGAAAAAAAATTTTTTTTTTAAATTCGTTTGCAGGCATTTCAATATTTTTGATTTAATTTTTGTGTTGCAACTGAAATCTTTAAATTTTATTAAAAATGAAAACCTCATTTTGCTGCTGTGAAAATAATTTATGTGGCGTTGCGGTGTAAAATGTTTTTAACAAATTGGAAAATTAATTGAAATGAATGGCTTAAGTACAGAAACAAATCGTTTAGGGAATTTTACTTTTTCACTTCAAAGTATTTTTGAGGGATTTTAATGGATCACTAACCGCTTTCTTATTTAAAAAATTAAATTAATTATAAAAACAAATATCGTTGAACGGGTCAATCATTTCAATTTTAATTCTTTCAAAGCTGGTTGAGGGGGTGGAGGGCCTTGGGAGGATGATCACACTCAAACAAGAATTCAATTAAATGTTCTTTTTTCAAAAAAATTGCCATAAAGAAAATTGTATGTCGTCTAGAGTCTACGCTATCCCTTCTCAGAGTAGGCAAACCCATTGATACACCCACTCCAAGAACGAGTAAAACTATAGGGAAACAAGCGGCAATTTGCGTTTGTGTTTGTTAAAAATTTTTATTCTGGAAACGCAGCTCACAGTTTTGAAAAAGCAAGATTTACTTTTATTTTTCTCAATAAAAACTTTCATTTAATTTCATCCAACTAATTTATTTAATTGATTTATTCTCATTATTTATACATACTCGAATATATTTTTATTTACTTCCAGCTGTGCGTTATGGTCGCGTACCAAAACGTTCACGTGAGCTGAATGGCGGCACGCCTTCATCCACAGAGGATCCAAACGCTGTTGTTGTTGTAAATTCGTGTGATTTACGGCGTGTTAGCACACCGGGAACACCGAACACACCACAAACTCCACAAATGTGTTCCATAGCATCATCACCATCTGAATTGAGCGGCTGTAATGCCACCACCAACAATAACAATTCAAATAGTTCGGGTCTGGTAGGGCCCAATAACGGGGGCGGTGGTGTTGGTGTCGGCGTTGGCAACATGAATGCCCAACAATTGCAAACAGCTCATCATGAGAGTCATCATTTGAATGATGCCATGATGGCGGGTACCGGTACCGAACTGTCTGTTTATGATGTGATTATGTGCGTTTCTCAGGCTCATCGCATGAATTGTGCATACACGGAAGAACAGACCAGAGACTTAATTCGTCGCCCCTTGAATGTACCGCCCAATGGGGTAAGTAAATTCAATATCGTTTCCGCGGGGCTTCCCCGTCTTTTAATTCATGATTAAAAGCACAGCTGGTTTTTATTTATTGAACTCATTTCTTCGAATGTTAAATTTTGTTTTGCTTTAACCTTTTCATCTCCAGTTAATTTCATCGGTGGCGGACAGTATGGAATTTCAAAAGATTTGGCTTTGGCAACAGTATGCAGCACGTGTGACACCAAACGTTCAGCGTATTGTTGAGTTCGCTAAACGTTTACCTGGCTTCTGTGATTTTACCCAAGACGATCAACTGATACTCATTAAAATGGGCTTCTTCGAAACATGGCTAACCCATGTTGCCCGCATGATCACCGATTCAACATTAACATTTGATGATGGTACATATTTGACTAGACAGCATTTAGAAATCATATATGATGTGAGTGGATAATTTATTATTATTATTATTATATATATTATTATATATATAATTATTTTTCTGCTCGCCATAAGAATTCAGACGATTCGCAGAAAAAAATTCAAATTAATTTCAATTAAATATTTGCTTAAAATTTCAACCAGCAAACAAATTGATAATATCAATTAAATTTTTACACTTAAATTCATAAATTAAATTAAATTGATTGACAATTTAATTGGTTGTTTTTTTTTTAATGAAATTTTTTTAATGATATTTTTTAACTACTGAACTAAAAAACATGAACAGCTTTTAATTAACTTTTTACTGAAGCGAATTAAAAACGATTCCCTTTCTAACTCTCAGCGAGCTGTTTTCAAAAGACCGGTTTCATATTATTGATTTGTTTTAAGTGATTAAAAATTTAATTGTATCAATTAAACTATTTAATTGAAATAAAAATATTAATTAATTAAGGGTTTTAATTAATAAAAATTGGGCAATAATTTTTTCTGTGATTCATTGAAGTCAATGAATTTTAAAGTGTGCAATTTCGTTGTCACTCCATAAATTTAATTGTTCACACGGTTGTCAGATTATTGTATATCAAATGTTGCCAGCTCCAATGTTTAACATTGTAGCTAAATACCTATGGGCAGCGTTGCCAACAGAAATATTTATCTACCAAATGTGTTATAGTACGGAGCAGCGTTACCATATATTTTTTAAGAAAAACTTTTTATTTAAAAAAAAAACTTAATTTTTCAACAAAAAACTTTTTCCCCAAAAGTTACCAAAGAATGAAAAGAGAATACAAAAATATATATTTTGAATTAATTTTTATTCAAAATAAGATAAACAAAACATTTCGCTACCCAATAGATAGACCATCGTCAGGAAATAATAATTTGTCTTGACAAAAAAAACGTTTTTTTTTTTTTTATTTACATTAATTTCTTAGAAACGTAAAACAAGTATATATATACATACATATACCAGGATCGAAAATTAATATGTCAATAAACAAATGATTTGTGTCTAACATTCTATAGGAAATGTTAAAATTTTAAGAAAATTAAGTATTTTCAGTGTTTACGGTGTTTGTTAATTTCAGAAAATTGGGCTAGAAACTGAAATATATGAAAAATAAATACTGAAAAATATATAGAACATAAGAAATATATTTACGAGTCGATTTTATAACATAATATTTATAATTTACTTTAAAAAGAAAAGACATGCTAAATATTTAGGAATTTAAATGATTGAGAAATATTTTTCTAAGAATGGAAATGTCTCACTTTTAATATCAACGCTTTATTTATTACATACCAAAACCTTAAATTTATATGTAAAAATATCTATAAAGTAATAAGTATAAAAATTTTCACAGTTAATACAATTTAAAGTTAAGAAAATTTTTATTACAAACATTGTAGGAAAATATGTCCCATTCTAAATGTTCCGTGCTAAATTATACACAGTGAAAAAAAGTGCTTCGAAAGAAGTCAATAAGATCCTGAACTAGTGATACGGAAGTAGTGCAAAATCCGATTACAGTCGAACTTCTCTATAGCGAACTTCTCTATAACGAAATCTTCTCTATAACAAATTAAATTTGTGAACACAACATTTTTGTGAGCATTTTCATACATTTTGATCTCCCTATAACAGTGTAATCCAAATCTTCATTTTCTGTGCACAATTGTGCTACAAAAACAATAACAAAAAGTCACACCGACGCTTGTTTTCTTCTATTTCAGTTTGATTTCAGTCGTTAATTGAGTGTTAACGAGTGCACATGTGCGGATGCTTACTGCTTTTTTTCAGCTTTATTGTTTTTTCAGCTTTGATTTAATTTCAAAATAAACCAGCAAACAAAATAGTATAATGGAAGACAAAAATCTTTGTTTTGTCATTAAAAATGCTGTTGGTAGCATGCAATGCATTTTATGTTACCAAACATTTAAAACAAAGAAAACGTTTTCAATTAAAAGGCATTTTGACCTTTTCACAAAGAAATAAATAAATTAAAAGAGGAAAAAAGTAAAATGTTTTTTCTTGAGCAAAAAACCTTTATATGCAAAAAATTAAAGAATGGGTTCTGCAAGAAAAGCAAAATGAGGAAATTTTGCAAAACAAAAGATTAAAAATAGAGATTTCAAGCCAAATAAGTTTGGAAATCGCTCAGCAAGGCAGACCATTTATGGATGGAATGCTAGCAAAAAATATTTTACAAAAAACTTTTCAAACGTTAAATTATAGAGGCATATTGAGTGTTTAATTTTATTAACTTTTTCTAAACTTCATTTCCATTTTGCTTTTAAAAGTAAAATTCATTACATTTGTAATGCTTAGTTTTGTGTTTGCTGGGCAATATTATCTTATCCAATGCAGACGCATTTCATTTATTGAGAGTTTTGGTTGACTATGTTCTACATAAAAAAACTGTAGTCAAAATTTTCTGCTGTTTCTCTATAACGTAGAAATTTGACGGTCCCCAACTGCTACGTTATAGAGAAGTTCGACTGTAGTTGTATTTCTTTTTACACATGGTTGTCGTTGCCGGAAGTTTTCTTTTTTGATGACGATTCACATTCCAATGCTCGCTATGTTAAGTAAATCTACTTTTTCAATGTTTCTTATAGAGATTTCGATTCTCAAAAAGTGCATAAAACAAGTGGATAGGATTGGAAGTTTGACATAGAAGGTCATTAAGAAAAATAAGACATGGGGTAGGAGAACGAATTGAGACTTGTGGTACGCCTGAATTAATCTTGAACTCGTTGGAAGAGACGCCGTCTATAACAACTCTTATAGCGCGATCCCTGAGAAAGCTCGATATAAATCGAGAGAAGTTTGGACAAGTGTGCTCCATGCCATACTCTGTCAAATGCTTTGGAAATATCTAGAGCCACTACCTTACTTTCGCCAAAATGGTGGATGGATCGACACCATGTTTCCGAGAGGAAGGCTAATAAGTCTCCCGTGGAGCGTCCTCCATTTTGAATGAAAAGGGCAACATCGGGCAAAAAATGCAATGCACTTTTGGTTGAAAAGAAATCACCGTTAATCATAGCCTTCGAACTAATCTTATTTAATTTTTTATTTTATCGAAATGCAATTGATATGTAGTTTGTATTACTTCATTTTCTGTACGATTAAATAAATAATAAAATCAAATGGTTATACATACATACGAGTACATATCGAGCCTTTGGTGCAATACCGTAGTAATTAAAAAAAATCGTGAACTGAGAAAAATACATTTGTAGTTTTGAGCCATCTTTTTTTGATAGTATTTTCGTTTACTAAAGTTATTTTCTTTACAAGTTTTTAAATAAAGAGGCAGGTTTTTAAAATGTTTTCTGTTTGTAAATTTCTGGTCATAAAGGAAATATTTCATTATTGCAAATAAATATTGTTGCAAATAGCTGGTGACAATAAACACATTTGTAGCTGTAGAATCTGAACAGTTAGAGATAGAACCACCATAATCTTTTTTCCTTTAGATATATATTTCCCCAAAGATCAGTTCTGCATACCCTGCTCAGTTACTGTATGGCACTCCCAATGAAGGTAAAAGTAGGCGATGCATACGCTTTGGTGAGCTCAGAAAGAAAATAGTGATTGCATCTGAAGTTCAGTTGGCATAATCAATCCATAATCAAGTAATTAAATTCGTATTTAAAAAAATGTTTTTGATATTTAAATACAAAAATTATTGATTCAATAAAAAGTGCTCTTGAATTTTCTGTGATGACGATTTTTGCATAAACGAAATTGTAGGGTCATTTATTGAAAATATTTCCATTTTAATTCAATTAAGAAATATTTTAAAGCAAAGGAAAAACATTGTAGATTTAAATTTTATTTTCAACAACGATTTTTGTTGTTTTGTAAAAATTGTTAATTAAAAGTTGTGTGGAAATCAAACAAAAGTTTTATTGATTCAACGAGGAATGAATTTTAAGTTCTGCCTTTTTTAAGTTGCAATTTTGATAAACATTGTCTTTGACTGAAATACCAAGTGTTGTTGACTTTTTGTGCCATATTCAACAAAACAGAACTTGCAAAAAAAAATTTTGGTATATTTTTTTCTGTGTACAGTTCTAGTAAATTTCAATTAACTGCCTGTGTAACGAAGACAAGTGAAATTAATTCACCGGCCATTTATATAGAAAATAACAACGGAAAAATCTCAATTTACTTTTCGATTTGTAAGCGGCTAAGTTTTGGTGTCGACGTCGTGTCGTTGACAACTGGAATAGGGGAGTATGACAACTACAGCACCTACAATCAATCAATCAATCAGAAAAAAAAAGAAATAATAAAATCGAAATCGGATCCAGGGTATGTCCCCTTCATACATACGTATTCCAAATTGCAAAGCGCTAACGATAACGGTCTAGAGCATTTTTGATAGATAGACGAAACGTGTGACCCATTGTTTAGGGTTTCAGGCTGTTAATTTCAAGAAATCAAAAATTTATTAACAAAAACACTTTCCATTTACGCTCTCTTTACAGACCGACTTTGTGGTTTCATTGTTTAACTTTGCGAACACTATAAATGTTTATGGTCTCAACGATACAGAGATTGGTCTCTTCTCCGCCATGGTATTGCTAGCCTCCGATAGGCCAGGCATTTCCGAAGCCAAAATGATTGCACGAACAAGAGAACGCATTACGGAAGCACTGAGAGTACAAATTGTACGTTCACGTAATGGCACCACGCAAGCCCTACAACTAATGCCAGCCCTGGAAGCCAAAATACCAGAATTAAGATCGTTGGGTCTCAAACACAGTGCCCACTGTAATTGGTTGCGTTTAACGAAGCCCAGATTGCCACCATTATTTGCCGAACTCTTCGACATTCCCATGGATGATGAAGCGTAAATTAGAAAAAAAAAATAACCCAACAACAATGTGAATTAAAATGGCGGCTTAATGTTTATTTAACGAGTGGAAACAAACAAACAACAACAACAACAACAAACAACAACAACAAAAATTATAAGACTACTAAAGCAACTACATGCGAAAAACAAAAACAAAAACAAAAACAAAAACACATTAATTTAAATTAAAAATACAAAATAATTATAATTATTAATACACAAAAAACAAAAAAGAAAAACTAAAGTTATTAGAGCAGAAAAGTAGCCGAGATTTAGCTGAGAGAACCGTGGTTCTCTACACAGAACGGAGACAAGAAAAGGAAGTGGGTTCTTCCAAAGCAAATTAAGAGATTTTTTATACCCTGTTTATTATTTATTCTTTAAAATTATTTTCTTTGTTATGTATATCTCTTTTTCTTTTTAATAAGCATTGCTAAGGTGAACGTTTAAGTGATAAGTTGACTTGCTTTTGGGCGAGCAGACGAAGTTACGAAATGCACAAAATTATGTGAAACAAACTGGTTACAAATTCAGAAGTTCTCAAATAGCTGCTCAGACCCAAATTACGAACTTAGATAGCGAACGAAATTACTATGCTGTTTAATAGAATTTCGTGGGAAATGTCGATTCCAATCGAATACCGTAATTGGGCTCTTGAACGTAGAGGAAAGAAAAATGGTTACAAAATCGCAAATTTATTTCGTGGGTGGACGATACGAAAGTGAAACAAAGTACATGAAACAAAACATAATAAAATATGAGGACTATAAAAAAAAAATTTTTTTCCGGCAACTGCCTGTTGAGCAAAATTTATGCTGAAGAACTACAGTAGAATCTCCTTTAACTGACACGCCCTTAAACAGGACAGCCAATTTGGACGCACACCGGTGCTTAGTTCCCCGCAACGTGCGTTCCATTTTACAACTGCAATTTTTCTTGCGCTGGTCCACTGTACTTTACATCTTCCGGTGAAGTTGTTTTCCATATGAAATATTGCAGTTCGTTTAAAAGGTTTTATTTTTTTTTTTTTGGAATTATTTCAAATTCTTGCCGAGTGTCATCTCGGTTGTTATTATTTTTAATACGGCGTGCAACATTGCTCCATCATCATGTAACGAACTCCCTTTTTTACAAAAAAAAAACTCATGCCCTTCCAAATAATTATGGGCAAATTTAAATATTGCTTTAATCTTGGAAATTCCACTTAATTTTACACACCAAACTAAACAGAACAGTTGCGTTTTATGCCGCCTGGGCTCTAACTCTCCAACATACCAAATGGCAGCGGTATGTCAATGTTGATAAATGCACAGGTAGACTGATGTCCAAAATGTATCTATACAAAGTTTGTATACAGTTGTGCTGCACTATTTAGACTACGTAGATATGCAAAGTTGCGAAATATTGCAATAATCGCCTCAATCGTGAATAACAAGTGAAATTTTTGTTCACAAGGAATTTTCAGTCCAATTGAGATGAAAATTGGTATCATGAATTTTACGTGGAATTTTTTTCACGTCATCATTCTCAGTGAATTGCGAAAAGGGAAGAAAATTTCAAAATCATACAAATTAATTAAAAAGCAAACCAATTTAAATTTAATAGAGAAATAAAAATTCGTGCGTTAACATGTCTTAAATTGTTTTTTTTTCTCTTTAATATTCAGGGGGCAATTAATTCGTCACCCGCATGAAAAGTATGGCATTTGAACAATTAAAGAATTTAAAGTATAAAAAAAAATAAAAAATAAGAATCCTCCAACAATTTAAATAAAATGTTTAGACTTGGAATTATAATGTACTGGCAGTTGAAGTTAAACCGTTAGAGAACTCCAAAATTGGGCCGTGATATCTTTGTATACTTTGGAAAAAAAACACACTCAATTGATCTGTTGGTTTGCATTTTATTTATTATTTATATATGTTTCCACTTTAATAGCTGATTTTGATATAAAAAAATTTTATTTATCAAAATATATAAAAAAAAAAAGGAGGAATTTACTTAAATTTTTTATGCAATTCCCCAGGCAAAAATCAAGTGAAAAAATCTACGAAAAGAAAAAAGAAAATCATTCACCATAGGGGGAATTTTATTTTGTCGTGAAATTATTCACGGGGAATTTTTTCACGATTACAACTTTAAGGAACAGGGAAATATTTCACGTGAGAAAGGTGAATGTGCTTTCTTTAAAACAATATTCTTTTCCTTATTATATTTTTATATAGTTGCAATAAATAAAGTTTGCATTTGCCCATGCCCGGAATAAAATGTTGGCACATCAATTTTGAAGCTCATGCGCTGCGTTTTGCTGCGTTTCTAATACTTGTCTGAGACGTTTTGAAACTGTATGCATTGTGAATTTTTTTTTTGTACTACGGCATTACGAAACACTAGACTTTGTTCGAATACAAAGCAATTGAAGTTTTGGAAGTCAGCCAACTTTGCTTGTTAACGCGCTGTCAAAATCAAATTTTCCAAACGCACAGTGTTGACACCGCGTTACCATGCTCTGCTTCATATCAATTGTATTGACATGCGAATTTTTGGCACATAAACAACGCTTGCCGCTTTCATTTAGGTTTTTGCGTAACTCTTTATTTAATGTATGTAAAATTAAAAGAAATTTATAACTAAAATTAAAATTAAAAATAATTCTTAGATGAAAATCGGTGAACTACAAACTGGTAAATCCGTTATCCTTTGAAGAACCAGAGTGTTCTTTAGACAAACCCACATTCATTCATAAATTACAGCATTCAATATCGATTCTCAAACTAAATTGAAATTTCGATTTGTATGCCCCAGAGCAGGTCTAAGGAACAGACAAGCCCACATGGATTCATAAATTACAAATATTTTCATAAATTACAATTTTTCAAATATTAAAATTTCGATTTGTATGCCCCAAAGCTGTATGGTTTTATAAGATATTTTCAAAACCATGCTGTTGTTAAGTCACGTTTCAGATACCGTTTCCAAACTCCGATCAATGAAGTCTTCCAGACTGATTTGTAAAAACTTTTCTTGCGAAAGAAAATAGCATTCGAAATTGTTTTGTTTCTTTTTTTGTTGTCGTCATTGTTCCCATTCGAAAGTGCGTGGTTAATTTTTTTTTTTTTTTTATAATCTCATCGAAAAGGAATTAAAATTAATGCAGGTGGGAAATACAGCATTCGATATCGATGGAAATTTTAAAAAAATAAAATTTTATTAAAATGTATTGAAATTTCTTTCGATATCGAATACCATAATTTCTCCCCTGGTCTATTACAATATCACTGCTGCAATTTTGTTTTCTTGGGCCAATACTCAGGAGTGGTCTTACATTTGCAATTCATTTTTAAATAATTGAAATTGTTCTAGACCAATAGACTGTGCAGAATGTGAGAGCAGCAGTTTTTCTTGCTTCTTGTATTTTGAAAAGATTTCCGATCTCAGCGCAGTTTATAGGGATTTTAAGAAAATCGCTTTTCGTTTGAAATTAAGATTTTTTTTCGTTGAAACTGAAATTTTGAGCTGCTGCTGGGTGCCAGTATAAAATTTAATTTCGACGTTGGGTTCATGATTCTGTGACGTTCCGAATTTCCAGCCTTTTAACTGAGAGGGCAACACTGCTGCTGCTGTCAACACGAATGTTTTGCATTTGTTCACTAATGGAGGGTGCCTCCGTAGTCTACGGCATGAGTATTAGTCTTATTAATATGGAGGTGCGGGTTCGATTCCCGTGTAGACCCTGGGTGTTTCTACAGACAAGCTTAAGAGCTTCGTAGAGTTTGTATTGTCTTAAAAAAAAAAAATAATAAAAAAAATCGGGTCAATACGTCCGTGAATTTTTATTTTTCCAGCTCTTAACGCTTCCATCAGTAGGCATCGGATAGTTGACTCATATCGAAATGTGAGTAAGAGGTGTACTTTATGGATCGATTATGGAGGCCTACTAGTGGCCGCATATGCTATTGCGAATGACTACGGGCAAATGAGATTTAAAAATTACTATTGCATTTTAGTGTATTTCTAAATGTCAGCAGATTTTGTGAAAGTGACACGTTCTCTGCGAGTGTTGTGCACCCGGCAGACAGAGGTTTCACCTTATGGGTGAAATTGCACTGTATTTTCACACAAGCTGTGTGGAACACCAGGCCCCAAATAGTGCTGGGATTCCGTAAAAGCCTTAGGATGGGGGTCTCATATAAAGAGCTTTGCACAATAGATCGTTTTTGGTCGCGGTGCTTCGGGCCCAATAATAACAATAATAATAATAGTGTTTTTTTTAACAACTGCAAATTTGTGGTTGTCAGCCGACAGCGCAACTGGATTTTGGTTGCCTTTCAAGCCGTTAGTTTGTGTTTGACTGCGACATACATCTCGCGCACATCTTTCTCATACCCAAGTCATCATACAAATACGAAACGAATACGAAACTTTTTTTCATTTTCTCCCCAAATCAAACTTTGTCAATTTTCTAAAGTTTACCTAACAAATTTCCAAAAAAAACACACCCTTTAATTACTTCAATGTGATAATCAATATGCCAGATTTGTTCAGAAAGAGAATAGAGTAACAAAAAAGGCCAGTGACCTTATCATCGCAATGCGCACCTTATTACGGTAAATATACTTTGGAGAATTATGAAAACAAAAAAGAAAAACAAAACAAAAAAAAAAGAAAGTGTAAAGGGAACATTAATTTAGTTAGAGATGACGAGAAAACAAAATTTAACATCACATTTTTATCTTAAATGCATATTTACAACAACATTAAATTTTTAACATTAAATTTTAAAATCGATATGTTTTCTTTTTTTTTTTTGAATAATAATCGAAAAAAAAAAACAACTGCAAAAATTCAAACACAATAAAATACATACAAATAAATGTATATCATCATTGTATAATTTTAAATACACCTAAAACCTAAAAGGAAACATAATTCATCAAAATATGAAAAGTATTTTAGCTTAAATATTAAAAGAAAAAAATTATAAAACATTTAACATACAACAAAAAAAAATTTAAATTAAAATTAAAATATGACAATGCAAAATTGCATTAAAAAATCAAGAAAGAAAGAACACTAAGAAAAGTTTACAATAAGAGAAGAAAAATGAGGAAAAAAAATAATAATAAATAATAAAAGAAAGAATTTATTAACGAAATCGATATGTTCTTTAAACATTTCGAGAAATGTTATAAAAAAAGTAAAAAATAATTATAAAGCAACAAGCAAACAAACAAACTATCATTTTAATCATTCATGAAACAGCAATTAAACAAACAAAAACCAACAATTCATCACATTTATTATTGTATTTTTATTTTTATTCTCATTAATTTTATAATTATTAAAGATTTTTAATTTCTCGTAATGTTATTGCAATATATTTTACTTACTTTAAACTGTATAAGCAATATATTAAATGTTTTTATTATTATAATTTTTAATTTTAAATCTATTATTAAATATTTGTATGTTTTTTTATATACCATATTAAAAAAATAATAATTATTTTATTTAAAAATAAAATATTTTTATTCTTCTTACTGCAATCATTATACTATATAAATTTAAACATTTCTTTTTTTTTTTTAATTCAACTTTACTTGCAAAAGTTAAATGGTTTTTTGTTTTGCAAAAATTTTGTTTAAACAATTTGCAACAACAAAAAAAAGAAAATGAAAATATACTTGTAATTTGTAAATAAAAATTTTAATGTTTAATTTTTTTTTAAGAAAATATACAAAAATATGGAGTGTTTTTTATTTCAATATATGTATGTATTGTTTTTTTTTTCATCAAATATATTTTGAACAAATATATTGCATCACTTTTATTTTTCTTTGCATGTTTAGTGCCATAAATTTGTAGCAGGTACATATATCCAGCTCTGCAGATTTAGCTGCGATTGGTCGGATGTTAAATGGCTGCGTTCAATATTTCATTATAAGAAGTTTTTATTTTAGAATGCAGTTAATTTTATATTTAATTTAATAAAAAAAAATTTCTTTCTTGTGGCTATAAAGTTTTTTAAACAAATCAACATCACAAAAGAGCAATTTATATTTTATTTATTTTTATATTGTTTTTTATTTTATTCTTATTTTTATAATCATTTTATACTACAACAACAAATTTGTAGCATTTACCCCCATCCTGGGCATTCGTTTTCGATTGTTCTGTTATGAAATAGTGGAGCGTTTTATTTTAGTTTAATAAAATTTTAGTGTTTCTTAATTATTAATAATTTTCATAAAGTTTTTAGGCCGTTCACTGATATACAGGGTGTTTTTTTTTTATTTCGCTCTCTGCACATTGGTGGTTCGATTGTTCTGTTATTAAATAACTGGGTCCATTCACTGCACTCTATTGACTAAAAGAATTGCCAATCATTTCGGGTATATGTTTTTCAACAATTCAGCATTAAAAAAATTTTAATTGTACCAGGTGGGCCACAAGTCACGCCTGCGTATAAAAATTTAATAACTTTTATGTTTTTTATTATTTTTTTTTTTTTAAATATAATATTAGCTTTGTACGATCTAAATTTTAATTATGAAAAATAATATCAGAGAGATGACCACCATTTTCATCGATGCACAATTGGGTTCTTAAACAGGCGTTTTGCATAACTGCACGCAAAGTTACAGGCTCTATTGCCCTGATCTCAGCTTGGGGCTTCTTAACATACACTCGTTCTTTGAGATAACCCCATAGAAAATAATCAGGGGCAGTTAAGTCTGGTGAATGTGCTGGCCAACGTACAACTCCAAGAAGTGTGTTGCCCAAATTCGTCTTTTATCGTAGTCAACTGGTAAAAGTTGTTCGTCCAATTGGACCTTATATGAATGCATGTGTAAATGACGTGATAAAATGCGTGGAAGTGATGTTCTAGAGATCGACAGAACGTCTTCGCGTTGAAGTTTCTGCGCATTCTTCAACACTGTCCCGTACACGATCAATATTCACTTGGTTCTGTAGAATTCTCGGTCTTACTGATCGTGGTAATTCTGACACTGTACCTTGTTGTCGGAACCGTGCAATTAAACGATTAATTGCGGTTTGTTTAGATGCATTTCTGGTGTTGAAATAATTTCGATATGCTCGTTGCGTCAGTGAAATTGCATGCCCATTGGAAAAGTAAAATTCTACCTCTTTGGTGCGTTCATCGGTCGTTAAATGTTAAATGGTGGTCTAACACGGTTCGATGAATAAAATCTAAAACAAAAAAAAAATAATAATAAACAAAACAGTTATTCTAAGTTTATTATAAGTTATTATAAGTTTATTTTTACACGCAGGTGTGACTTTTGGCCCAGCCGATATATACAATATTTGCCTTAACACTGCAGCCACACGTTTAACTTTTGCTTTAAAATTTTTTACACGTGCAGCGACTCAAAATTCATATGTATTGAGAGCAATGACGTAGGCTTCATGTAAGTTTTAAGCAATATAAAAGCAAATTCATTTATTCAGATGGCTTCGCTGTTCATAATAATAATAGGTACCAGCTGTTTTCATGCCCATAATTTGAAGTAGAAGTTGCCCAGCAAATTTGAAAGCAAATTCTCATCCAATTTTAAAATTATGCGTGGATTAGTAAAAAAAATTTGTGAATTTTAAAGGTAAAAATTGAACGTGTAAAGCGAATGCTACACGATCCATGTTCAGCGTCAATATTTGTCATTGTGTGCTTTATTTTATAAAAAAAAAATAGTCACACTTTTACGTATATGTGTGACTATTTTTTATTAAATAACGCACACAATGCCAAATATTGAGGCTGAACATTGATCGTGTAGCATTCGTTTAACCCCCATGTAATTCAACAAATTTTTTTTTTTTTTTTTTTTTTTTTATCTAGGACCAGCACTCAGGAGATGACTCCTACACATGCGAAGCATTGTGCTGGAACTATAGAAAAGCGATAGTAGGAGAAACGACAGGAGGTGAAGCTTAATTAATTATTTTTGCAGCTCTGCTTTCGCACGTTCTTTGTTTATACTCGTAGCAGTGCTGAAGCTTCTTTAGTAGCCATTTTTATTATTATTTTACTTCGCCGGTGGTACACAATACCGACGAAGGAGGGCGTTCTGATGTGATTGTGGATTGCTATCAGCTGAAGCCAGTATTGTTCAGTGACCAGTGACTATGCCTTCGCCACTGAAACCTTCCGACAACAACTGACACACAAAGACACACTAATGCAACATCAGAAAAATGCGAGATGTTTATTTTTATTTTTTTAAAATTTTTGGTCTGAAACTGGGGTTGAACCCAGCTCTGTTTTTGGATTCGTAGTTAACGTGCAGACTACCATCCATCGTGCCATCGCCACCCTCAAATTTACAGCAATTATCCATCTCTGCACATTTTTTTCGATTGTTCTGCTTTCATTTCATTTAGTATGTTTTTAAGAAACAGTTCTTCTTCAATTGCGTTGCCGGTAATTTCAGTTTTTCTTCAATTGCGTTGCCGGTAATTTCAGTTTTTCATCAGGTATTTTTAAGTAGTATTTAATTTAAAAAAATTTTAAAAATTACATCAAATATTGTATACTACATATATATATGTTTATATACATCCATATATTCATATTGTATATTATAAACATGACCTAGTGATGTTTTTAACGTGCTTATGAACTTAATTGATTTGCATGATCATGACGATCGTAAAGCAAAAAAAAAAAAAACACAAAAATTTGTGTGGACAACAAAACTTGTTTTTAGTACCAGGATTATAGAAAATAGTATCAACTTCTTGAAATTATTTTGCAGCATACCTTAAGGAGTGACAAAATAATTGGTACGTACATTTTGCTAAAATAAATTTTATACCAGTGCAAAAATTTCCTGAGTTTTTAAGGTCCCGTCGAGTCAGAAAATTTTCTGATGTGCATTTAGTGCTTAAGCAGATCAGAGTGAAGCGTGTCCCTGCTGTTTATTTAAGAGTCTTCTAGCTTTGATTTCTAGCAAAGGCCCAGAAAATTTTGTTACTGTGTTACTCGCTAACGAAAGTTTTGCAGTACAATTTCAATTGTATAGAATAAATTGTAATGGAATATACAAAATTGAAATAGTTAGTAAATTTGTTTATTTTTCCATTCTGCTTTTGAATTATGTCAACCCCGGGTACAAGGGCATAGCACTTTTGTTTAAAAAAAAAAAAAAGAATTTTTTATTATTAATTATTAAATTTTTTTTCATTTGTTCAAAGTGAGTCAAAATTAGTCACTCTAATTTATCTATGTTTGTGATATGGTTGAGCTGATGTACATTTCAGTTTCAAGAATTTGCTTAAAGATCTACTGACGATTTTGATAATACCACCAAATGAAACGTAAATATAGACCAGCTCAACCATATAACAAACATAGATAAATAATTATTATGTTGAAGGCTGTTGTTGTATAATATTTATGGTATTTAAGATAATACAATAACGATTAGATAGAGATTGTTCGTGTGAACCATTTCACGTATAGAATTCTCAACTGGTGCAGTACGAGGAGGTCAACTAACATTTAGGTTAGGTGGCGATCACTCCCCGAAGGAGAACGCCACACTTAGGCCACAGCTTAGGACTATTGTGACACCACAAGAAACACCAACCAAGGGTATAGGCGAGAATCGAACGCGCACCTTCAGATTGAAAGGAATAATTGCTCATGCAGTAGGCTACGGAGGCACCCCAACTAACATTTAGTGGAGTTGTCTTTTCACTCAAAGTCTCATTAAGTTACTTATGATGCATACGAGTACACTAGAAGCCGTTGCTTGGAATTTATCGGTTTTTTTTGTAAACTGTAACAATTGATGGATCGTTAGTTTTGATTCGTACAAACACCGCTCTTTAATATCGGCCGAAATATGAAATAGTTTTTTTTTTTTTTATTCTGGGGCTCAGCACTCTGGGGCTCATGCAGTAGGCTACGGAGGCACCCCAACTAACATTTAGTGGTGTTGTCTTTTCACCCAAAGTCTCATTAAGTTACTTATGATGCATACGAGTACACTAGAAGCCGTTGCATGTTGGAATTTATCGGTTTTTTTGTAAACTGTAACAATTGATGGATCGTTAGTTTTGATTCGTACAAACACCGCTCTTTAATATCGGCCGAAATATGAAATAGTTTTTTTTTTTTTTTTTATTCTGGGGCCAGCACTCAGGAGATGACTCCTGCACATGCGAAGCATTGTGCTGGAACTATAGGAAAGGGATAGTAGGAGAAACGACAGGAGGTGAAGCTTAATTAATAATTTTACAGCTCTGCTTTCGCACGTTCTTTGTTTTTATACTCGTAGCAGTGCTGAAGCTTTAGTTTTAGTAGTCAATTCATGTTGGCTCACCCTGTATAATATCACAACTTGAAAAAAATTCTCAGCCTGAGATATTCACATTAGACAGGCTGTACTTTGCTCTAAAATATGAATTAATTTTGCAATTGTTTTTTTCAAATCCAAAAATTTCAATTTTAAATTTTAAAACACTCTGCACAATCTGTGGAGGCCGCATGAATTAAGTCCGTCCGCAAAAGTCCACACTTTTGGGGAGTTAATTCATGTGAATTATTTTCTCAAATTTACAAATGAACTTGGGCCACAAAAATTTTACTAAAAGTGAAATAATTTCCCAATAATTCCTGTTCTACTCCATATAAAAATTTGGGATGTTCTTAGTCTGCTTCAGTTGTTTTACACAACCACTGCCAAAGATCACAAGTCAAAATATGAAAAACTTGTACGAGATCAAACAAATGCTACAAAATTCTTAAAAATTCAAACTTTTCGGCAATTGAGACATTCTCAAACATTTTCGAATACATACATGATAAACTTCTCATATGCTTTTTAATATTCACACTGTATGTACGTAGTAGGGTGGGGCGATTTGAAAATCTTAATGGGCGCTTCGCGTTTCTGATTCTTGGGATTGTACTAAGCAAAAAAAGTCCACTACACCATACGTCTACGGTGAAAATCGAGCTGGCGCATTTTGACTTGATCAGATTTTTGTCACGTTTTTTTTGGATATTTTGGCCTATAACAGCCAAACCATTGAGATTTTCGATCCAATACTAAGACAAAAATTGTAGCCAAGACAATAGTTAAGAACTCTCTAGTACATCGCAAAAGCATTGGAACGCTCCTTCAGGCAGTTTTGGTCTTGTGAAAGTGCAAATTTTTCGTGAAAATATTGATAAATTACCATTTTCAGTTGTTCATACCGCAAAATCATAAAAATGTTCTATTTCTTACTTTTTCCACTTTTTTTATCCAAAAATATAATGTTTTTTTACAATAAACTAACAAAAATGCATCAAATGAACTGAAAACAATAGAAGAATAAAAAATAAGAAATAAAATAAATAGAATAAATAAAAAAATAGAATAAAAAGTAAGAAATAGAACATTTTTATGATTTTGCACTCAGGGGATTACCTCTACACATGCGATACATTGTGCTGGAACTATAGGAAAGGGATACATAGTTAGAGAAATGGCAGGAGGTGTAAGCTTAATTAGTTATTTCACTGCTCTGCCTTGGCACGGTTTAGTAGCCATTTTTATTATTATTTTACTTCGCCGGTGCCACACAATACCGACGAAGGAGGGCGTACTGATCTGATTGTGGATTGCTATCAGCTGAAGCCGGTATTGTTCTGTGACCAGTGACTATGCCTTCGCCACTGAAATCTTCCGACAACATATGTCATACTGTACATATTTAAATACAAATATTTTTTTTCCTTCTATATATATTATTATTTTTATAGGATTTTAGAAAACTTAGTTTTGTTTTTGTTTTTTTATTTTTTTCCTAATTTTATTTTACAACACTAGAAAAGAATCAGCTTCCATCCATTAAAAAAGCTTTTACGAATCATTTTCAAACTCACAGCCTTCCATTATCAACGTACAGAAATATATATACACACACACCCACAAACACTCATAGTGATTTCGATTCTCGAATAGTGCATTGTACAACTCCACTTTATTTTATTAAAAATATTTCCACTTTATTGTTCTGCTTTAAAGGCTTTATAGCGGCACAATAAACTGCAAATAATTTAAGTTAATAAAGCAAAATCGGGTAGCAAATGCAATACACTTTTGCTTGAAAAGAAACCACCATTAATTACACAAATTTTACAATTATTAAACTAATAATTATGTTCTATTTAAGATACAAAAAAGAAAATTCTTAGATATTAAATTTATTTGTTACATAAAGTAATTAATTTTAAAAATAAAACAATTTTAATTAGAGAAAAATTAAAGCAATCATCGGCAAACTAACTGCCGTATTCATAAAAAAAATTTTTTTTTTAATTTATAAAAGATATAAGAGACGAAATTCGGAAATTTGTTTATGAAACTTTTTGTAAATCAAGAAAAAAAATCTACGAATACGGCAGTAAGTTTTTAGACAAAAAAAAAACAAAAAAAGTAAAACTTTGTGAACAAATTTAAGTTAAACGTGAATTTAAAACTATTAAGGAATACTATTTAGAATTAAACGTATAGTTTGCGAATAGAATATTAAAAGAAAACTGGGGTAAATTTAAACAATCAGGAAACAAAAATAATAATAATAATATAGCAGAATGAACGTGAAAAACTAAATTGGCAAAGGAATGACGGATTCCTTTTAATAACAAATACGGCAGTTGGCAACAAGTTCTCTTCTTTTTCACGTCATTTGACAATTTAAGATTATTTTATTAGAGATTTGAATCGATAATGTCACACAGCCGTGTCACAGAGTTAAATTCTGTTCAGAAAAGTAATTCAATTCGTATTTTGGTATTTCTGAAAACGAAACGTAAAAATATTTTGTCGGAATGAAATCTCTTAAATATCTGAACGTAATTGATAGTTTCTGTATCGTAAAGTACAAATAACTTTTTTAAAACTTCTTTTCATTTTTATTTATATTTCTTACGAAAGTTTATTTGCAAAAATTTTTAGGGTTTTATTTTGCAAGTTTTTAACACTGTTAAAAAACTTCTGCAATAAAACAAAATTAGGTCCGTTGCCAGGTACATAACAAAAGTGCCCGAACTCGCACAAATTTACCCAAAATCGTTCCAGATAACAATTTTTGTGGAATTTTTTTGACAGAAAATTAAAGAGTACAATTTCATTCATTTCCTAGACAAAGTTGCATGTATTTTTTCTTTGGAACTGATTCACACATATCAAGTTTACATGATCAGTTTTTTGGTAAATTTTCTTTTGAACCTACATTTGCGTTCATACACGAAAACATTTTTGCGTCAAGTTTCGCTTGTTTGAAAATACTACGGTTAAGAAAAAGAGAGCAAAATAAACAAAAAAGGAGAGAGAAAGATACATAAAAGAAGACAGAGAGAGAAACTAACTTGACGGTACCCTGAAGTCTGTACTAAAGAGCTGCATGATCTAGCTTTATAGATGAGCATGCTCATGTGTTTATTATAAATTGCCTATGTTCGAACACAATGTAACTTACTGACCATACGTTTGATTCAACTGCGATGTCAGTGAGCAAAAGTTTGTTCATACCATCAACACATGAACTCTGTTTGTTACTGATTGAATGTGTTCTTGTGATCATGAGCAAGTGTTTATAGTTCATACATATTTACTCATCGTTGCTTCAATACAATGAACACAGTCGAGTATGATACAAAAAACAAGCCGATCATGTTCAAACATGCTTTTTCTTTTGTTCATGCAGCTCTTTAGTCTGTAACCCTTTCCATTCTCTCATCAACGCTATACAAAATACTCAAAACTTGACGAGTCAAACTTGATGTGTATGAATCATGAGTTTGGAAAGTTCGGTCTAGAATGAAATTATCAGCTGTTTTTTATTTACATATGCAACTAAGAAATTAATCAGAAAATTTACAAAGAAGCGAACAAAAGTTTTTAATTAAAAATTTATGATAAAGCAAAATGGAAAATTTTTCTCAAACAAACTTGAAGTTGTAAGTACATATCCTTTGTACATAAATTTATCTCATTATTTAAAAAAAAAAAAGGGTTTTCATTCACTTTTTACAGCTGTTGCCAACGATGCCAATGTTTTGCTTTTAAAATATTATGCATTTTAAGCGTCTAAAATCACATTAAAAAAAATTTAATAGAGAACGTAACCAGCTCTAGTACTTCAACATGTTCAAGTGTGTTTTTTAGCCTTCCAGCTAAGGTCTATTTATTAGGTCTCTACAGCTCTGCAACAATGAACAACATAAAAAACAGCAGGCATTTCTGTTTGTGTAAATTAACTTTGGGATGTCACAAAAAGAGAGTACTACTCTCTCAAAAGTAAACACACACAGGCTACAATAGCAAGAAAACCAATAATTTTATTCATGTATGACTTAATTGCTTTTGCAACCCTCTCTCAAAATAAAGAAATGACTCAAATTGTTAATTGCACGCTCTCTCAAATTAAACAAATGAGTGAAATGTAAACCGAATTTTGAAAGTGGAGTATGAAATACTTGTAAAACACATGGCGAGTTGCACAGACCTAATAAATAGACCTTGGTTGCAACAATTTTGGACAACTTTGTCACATTCAGTTACAGTTACAGTCACAGTCACAAAAGTTCGGGAAAAGTTATCGGAATTGATTTATGCAGCAATGGCATATATATTTGTTGTGTACATTTTGTCAAAATCACCATACGGCAGCGCACAAAACAAAAAAGTTATTTAAAATTTTCAAAAAGTAATTTCAAGTTTTTACATTTTTATATTTTTTCTTGGTAAATTGCCGGTTTTTTATTTTGCCAACATTATTTTTTTTATTTTTTTTTTCAATATAAAAGCCGAACAATTATTTTCATTCGGTTTCTATGAACAGACAGTATACTCGGCTACTTGATAACAAATGTTGCCAAAAAAACCCCTTTCCAAATTCTTTCGGAAAGACATTGACAATCGAAATCTGTGACACCACAAACAAAATCGAACGGAATTGTAAATACGGAATCGAAACCATTTCGAGCGTAATCAGTGACACGGCTGGTCTTTTCGTTCGTTTTCTTTTACCCAAGTTTTATTTTTATATTCCATTAACATAATAATGAGGATATTCACCAGGGCGTACTAACAGTTGTATTTGTTGTATGTGCTAAAATATACTCTAAGAAACTTTTGTAGACCAATACAACCGGGTTAGCACATCACTTTTGGCAATGCCTTATATATGAAAATCATCTTATCGTACAATCAATTGTGTTGCATTCATTAAATTAATTGGTGCTAACATTTATTATTATGTAGATTTGAAAATTTTAACAATTAAAAAAAAAATTAAAACTTTGTTAAGTTTACATTTGGAATTAAATTTAAAATTTCAAGTAATTTTTTTTCTAATTTCGTTTTCTTATACATAATAATTTTTATTTTTTTGTGTGTTTTTTTTACGAAAAATTAAAATTAGACATAAATAATGTAAAAGAAAATATGAAGAGTAAAATTTTGAAAAAGAAATTTTCACATACCTACATATTATGTAATACTATTAGAAATAAATCAATGTCTTAGATAAAATTATAACATAAATAAATTATTAGGATACATTTGAAGTAAATACATATGTCAACATAAAACGTAGGCGAACCAAAAAATCTGTAGGAAAATTTTAAAGTCGAATTCTAATCTATGAAATACGAATTTATATAAACCATTTTATTTTCAATTCATCGCTTTTAAGGACAGTCAAACATGCTCGAGCATGCAAAAGAAAAATTTCGCAGCATAAAAAAAATTAGGCATCATTAGGATAAGAAAGCCAAAATTAGGAAAAATATATTCGTC
Organism: Dexiosoma caninum; assembly: GCA_963924685.1. Taxonomy (NCBI): domain Eukaryota; kingdom Metazoa; phylum Arthropoda; class Insecta; order Diptera; family Tachinidae; genus Dexiosoma; species Dexiosoma caninum. Next base: position 32,363,933 of record OZ004729.1, read on the forward strand.
GCGGCAATAAGTATAGTTAAGAAAGAAAAAAAACGCAACAAACGTTGGAGGTTTTTATAAAATATAACTTCAGATGTGAAAACAGCTACTACCACATTAGGTGTGTTCAAGTATTTTTTATGTAAAATGGAATAATTAAAAGTGACTGTAAAAAAATCTAATATCGATACTGCAAAATGTGTGTCCACTAAGAATCGAATATGGTTACACAACAAGTTTTATTCAATAATAAAAACTAAGTATATAGTAAATTTCTGTTGCAACTGAAAAGCTAGGTAGCGTTATGCAGAAATACACGGTGGGTCCAAAAGTAATCACCCGCGGCATAAGTAATCACCCGATGTCTTTTTGCTGTAATTTTATTTAATAAAAACCTTTGGATCTGCATATATGGTCATCAACTCTGGCGGCGGTCACTTAGCCCCCCATATCCTAAGCAGTGCCAAAATTTGTCTTAAAAAAAATTTACAGCAAAAGAACTTCGGGTGAGTACTTATGCCCCGAGTGATTACTTTTCACCCACCCTGTAGAATTTTAATTTAATATTCATATCTTCCCTCAGATTTACGGTACTAAGACCTACACTGCAATACTTTTAATCATTTAACACTCACAAATCGATATTTGTCATGCATTCGTTCATCTATAACGCCTTAAGGTTCAAATTTAATCTCACAAAAAAAAAAAATAAAAAAATTAATTCAAAAGAACACCCATGATACTAAATTTTCATCCAAGATCCGTGTGTCAAATAATTTCACTTTATAACTACGTTTTTATATTAAAAAGAACTTTAAAGAAAGCCCAGGCAAATATTAGTTTGTAGTTTATCCAAAATAAAGACAAAAAATAAATACAACAAAAAACCGATCAACACAAATTTTTTCATATAAAATTTTTTATAACAAAGAGAAATATCGAAGAAACTTATACAGAAAAAAATCACTATGTATTAAATAAAAACAATTTTTAATAATTATTCTAAAACTCTAAACATAGTTCTAATTATAAATTATACAAATCAATAAAAAAAAAATGTAGCATGACAGTATAATTAATTTACATGAAAATACGATAATTATTTATAAAAATGAAAAAAAAAAAAAAGAACAAACAGCTGTAGAGCAAATTATGGCATTTGTTAACGAACGATTATCAATTGAAGTGAAAAATTCGCTGGATATCGAATGTCGTAATTTTAGCCCTTGTTTTGTTGTAAAACAAATGAATAATTTTCAAAAAGTTTTTCATTTGTCATATAAAACCAGCTGAAGTGGACGTCAAATTAATAAGCTCACTGGTCCCTAGCTCTTTGACGTTTTTACTTTATTAAAACAAATATAAAAAATATCAAAAAAAAAAATAAAGAAATCAGTTTTCCTATTCAGAAATGTGCTCGCTGTTAATTAAATAATTAAAAAAAAAGAATATTTAACAAATACAATAGTTTATAAAAATATATAATAATAAAGAGAAAAAAAAAAAAGTAAATAAACTGTGTCTAAAATATTTTCAAGAAATTTATTTTTTATTTTTAACTTTTTTCAAATTACGAAAAAAACTCGCTTCTCTCTTAAATATATAAAAAATAAAAAAAAAATAAACTTTCAAATTAGTAACAAATTTATAAAAGACGAAGATATGACAACAATATATACAATTATATAAATTTGTTGGTTTTTCATCATCAATATCATAAATTAAAACAAAACAAAAAAAAAAAAGAAACTTTTAAAACGTAAGAATTACAAAAATGTCGGAATAAATAAACGTATAAATCAAGTGATACTCCTAACATTAACAAATCAAGCAGTTTTAATGAATTCATATACTTAATGAGGTAAGGAACTAATCTAACTAACTGTTTTCATATCATATTACTGTACGACAAATTAGTAGAAGTCTCTGGCTGGAAAGCTTTTTTACTAACCTGCAGACGTGGACGGACCAACATGGCTTTTTTATTTTGAAAATCATCACTACAAAATTTTTTTTTCTTTCTCAATTTGTTTGCTCCAACTATTTTTTTGTTGGTTCGTAGAAATAAAAACTCAGATAAAATTTAAAAATATTTTCAAATTAATGTAAAATACAGTTAACAGGGCTGGCCATCAATTTCAAAAGCGAATTATATAAAGAAAACTTTTTGAAGATCAAGCTAGCGATCAAAAACAAAATTATATTTTTTTTATTTAATTATTAAAAGTACATATGAAAGCCAACTGGGCTAATTAATTTATATTACAGAATAGAATTATTGAACAATTAATACTAAAATACTTAAACTTATTTGGAGTTTTATAAAATTTATTTCAAATTTAGAAACAACTATGGAAATAACTAGAGTCGATGTATTTTAAACAAATTTTTCGAAAGATCGAAATTAATTTCAAACATTCTACAAATAATCACTCGGCCACGTCGACAATAAAACTTAGTGTCTCTCAAATCGATATGCGATAGCCTTCACTTCAAAGCTTAATTGACACTTGCTAGATGTCTTGAATTTTGATAAACGACAATTTCCATTTTAAAAAAATTCCGCTGCATATCGACCACTATTATCACTGTTTAATGTCAAATTTTATGAATTATTTTGAGAGTACACACGGATTGTTGGTTGTTGTTGCACTACTGAGTTTAACTGGTATCAATTCTCCTTGATATCGACATAACAGTCGTCGTTGACAACTAAAAGAAGGCTGAATGACTTGAAAATTTTGGCATAAAAACATCTTTTTAATAATGAAATTGAATAAATGAATATTATACATTTTAGTAAATATTGAAAGTCACAGAATGTCCATGCAAATGCAAAACGATTTCTATTCCAAAGTTTATCTTGAAAATAATTGGAAATTTTTATATGTATGTGCTTTTCACAAAGCGAATAATAAATTCAGTTTAAAAACTATATATTCAAAGCATTCAATTCCTTCAGTAATTACTATACATTAATACAACAGATTCTTAAATAGGAATGATATATGTATGTGTATATGTTTTCAACAAAATGTAAAAAATAAGGAAGCGATTTCTCCTTATACTCTTCAAAACATATCCATGAATTTTCAACATCAGAACTCTTCGACAATTCGCAAATATTTTTAGGAAAAAATTATCTTTCTTTAAAAAAACTCAACGCTTAACAATACGAATTCTTGTATGTAATTTACATTTATAATATAAAAAGAATATGCTACCAGAATAGCGTTGCTCAAATTACAACTAAAATATGTGTATATACTACTACATGTATTTGGTTTTATGTAATTAAAATTTTAGTCATCTCTAGGCTTTGGATGAAATTGCGTCAAAGTTTCAACTATACCCTTTGCTAATTCAGGCGTGGCCGCAGCCAAGACTCGACGGGACATCATATCAAATGGACCACCGGAAGGATCAATTACTACACCACCAGCCTCACGTACAATTATGTCGCCAGCACAAACATCCCAGGCATGAATGCCAAATTCATAATTGGCATCGGCGCCACCTAGGGCCACCATACACATGTTAAGTGCAGCAGACCCGAGAACACGTAAGCTAGAAAAATGGCAACATGAAAGCAAATTCGCAATTACATACATCCAAATAATGTTTTTTATAAACAAAAATTCAATAATTTTATTCACTAAATGACTATAGCATGATTTTCAAATAACGCAAAGCCAAACTAATATATTTTTTTAATTATATTTCTTTTTTGAGCGATGGTTTTTTCCATGAAAAGTTTTTTTAATTATTTATTTTCCATATTTCGCTACCACCGCCAGGAAATAATATTCTTTTTCATTTATTATTATTTCATTATTATTTATGTTAGCGAAATATTGAAAATAAATAATTTAAAAAAAAACTTTTCATAAAAAGACTATCGCTTAAAAAAGAAATATAATAAAGGTTAAAAAAAAATTTAAGTGAGTCAAACTAATATATAAGCGCCTAAATTATAACAAATTTATCCAATAAATTTCCTATGTAACTTAATAAATTATTAAGGAAAAACAAAAGAAATTTGCTTAACTAAGAACTAAAAAATTAAGAATACTTCAAATTATATTTACCCATGAGCTTTGGCAAACATTTTAGCAAAGTTTTCTATCACCACTTTCATTTTCTCCGCATCTCTGGACGTACCAAACTCACTGGTTATCAAGGCTTTCGATAAATCCTTTTGGCCACTTACTTTTATGGGTTGTCCATTATAAAATGCACCTTTATCACGGCGGGCGGTAAACCGTTGATTTAATATTGGATTGAAAACTATACCCAATTCGGTGACTTTGTTCACTACTAAACCAACCGATATACAAGAATGTGGGAAGGCATGTACAAAATTCATGGTACCATCAACAGGATCAATAATCCAAGTCGGAGAATCGGTAAGCTTTTTGGGAGCACCTGCATCACTACTCTCTTCCTCACCTATAAATCTTAAAGTTAAAATTTCAAGTTATTACATCTTTCTAAAAATGATTAACAAAGTGCTGATAGTGCTGCCATAAACAGTATGCTTTATATACGCTACGAATAAATAAAGTTATTATCAATATTTTTGTCTATAAATTGTTACAATTTCCTGTAGCGAATATTGAAACGGAAATTGTTTTATCTTGACTAAGAAATTACATTATTTCCCAACCTCGTTCTGAAGTGCAACACAAATGCTTTAAAGTAATTAATATGTAAACAGTGAATGCACATGAGTGATGTTTCCCTTTTACTTAAATTAAACTAAATAATGAGCTCATACTTGTGATGTGGAAACTGCTCCTTTATTCCATTCATCAGCAACTGTTCCACTTCCTTGTCAGTTTCGGTTACCAAGTCAATGTCGCCTTGTTTACAAACAAAATCCTGGCGTGTCTCATTGCGCCGAGCAATAATCTTGTTTAGGAAAACGAATACTTAAGTGAATAATAGTAATAATGAAATTATTTTGCTAACACTTACCGCACCAGCCTTATTCACCAAGTCTGTAATCACTTCAAAGCACTTGTCCAAGTCCACTGACGTCTCACCCATTGTGTTAAGTTAATACCTTTTAAAAAAAATTTATTTTATATATTTATTATTTGTATATATGTATTCATTTCCATCAATACAATAATTTTTTACTTATGAATTATTCACAAACCGCGCAGAAGGCCTTTTTCAAATGATCTAATTAAATTAACAAGTATACAAAACCAATCACACATTTTATACTTTGTGACAGTTGGACAACAACATATACCGTAGCCGATTGAAAATAGACGGCGGAGGTAGTTTGATCGACGGTAAAAAATTTCACTATTTTAATAATGACTGTTACATTTCAAATAATTGTTTTGTGTTTTTTTAATAATTAAGCATTGCAGAGAAAAATATATTTATACCAATTGAATTTGTCTTTTCTTATCTTTAAAGATTGAAAATGCTTATTAATCACGCCATAAACTAACAAAACAATTTAATAAAATTGAATATAGTAAGCGTAGTGGCAACGCCATACAAATGAGAAGAAATAAATCATATGGCAATACCTTTAAATAGTAAAGTTTATTTTAACTCCATCAAATTAGTTGCAAATTAAAGTGCTTATTAAAATTATAATTGTGCTTTGTATATAACGGAAAATATAGCTCCAATCGATTCACTAAATTGTGTATATAATGTAACAGTTCAAGTATTTGACTTAACTTTCAAATATCTATCGTATCAAAGAATAATACAAGAAATGTGCATTTCATCTAACAACAAACTATTTAGGTTAGGTTCGGGTGATCCTTTGCTTGGTAAGTTCGAAGAAATATTTCGTCGTGCATTTGTTAAGATGTTTGAATAAAATGTTCGTATGGATTTACAAAACTAAATGCAAATAAATAAAATTTAGTAAAAAGCATTGTAAAATTTGGTTTTAGAAAATAAGAAGAAAATATTAAACTACAATTTGTTGAAAAGCAGAACAGGTACTAACAAATAAAATGTATACGAAGAAAAAAGCAATATTTAACATAAATTATGAATTTTATTATTGGAAACAAGTAATACGTACATATCTTAAAATAAAATCTGTTCAGAATTTCATTAGTGTCAACATTGTGTGCAATTAACCGACAAATAGTTCTTTTAACTTAATGAAAATTGTTTAAATATATAACGCGTTCAAATTTGTGGTCAGGAGGTTTTTTTTTTGTAATTTCGTTCATTACCAGCTGTTATCTTTAGTTGGCAGAAAGTTTGACTAAACTTTCATATATACATATATACATATATATAAATATATGTATGTACATACATACTTACTATTTTCATTCTTCTCGGTCGCGATGCTTCCAGGCTCAATAATAATAATACTGTTTATCATATTAAAGAACAATACAAGAAGTTTCTAATTGCAACAACAACTAAATTTGTACATGTTGTGTATTTATGTATGTACGTATGTTAGATGTTTTTTTTTTGTGTCTGGGACCAGCACTCAGGAGATGACTCCTACACATGCGAAGCATTGTGCTGGAACCATAGGAAAGGGATAGTAGGAGAAACGACAGAAGGTGAAGCTTAATTAATTATTTTACAGCTATGCTTTCGCACGTTCTTTGTTTATACTCGGAGCAGTGCTGAAGCTTCGGTTTAGTAGCCATTTTTATTATTATTTTACTTCGCCGGTGCTACACAATACCGACGATGAGATTGTGGATTGCTATCAGCTGAAGCCGGTATTGTTCAGTGACCAGTGACTATGCCTTCGCCACTGAAACCTTCCGACAACAACTGACACACAAAGACACACTAATGCACATCAGAAAAATGCGAGATGTTTATTTTTATTTTAAAATTTTAGTCTGAAACTGGGGTTGAACACAGGTCTGTTTTTGGATTTGTAGTACCATCCATCGTGCCATCGCCACAGGAATGCATATTTGTTTGGTAAATAAATGAAACAACGGTCGTAATATTCGGTCGTTAATTTGTTATTAAAAATAAATGTTCACATTAATTTTCGAATAGAATAAATAGTTAATTACCAATTGTTGCACTATTAAATATAGAAAACAATAAATAAATGCAAAATTTTAATATTTCAAATAAAATTTGTTGAAAAGAATAGTAAAATTTAAAAATTTCAAAAATTTAAAAATAAAAAAATTTAAAAAAGTGGTAAAATTAGTATCACTTCTATTTATATTTGACCTTTATTAAAATTTTTTAATTATATTTATTTTTGAGCGATGGTCTTTTTTATGAAAAGTTTTTTAATTATTTATACAAATTATTTTTATACAAATTTATACATATTTATACAAATTTATTTTTACAAATTATTATTTCCTGACGATGCTACCTATTTGGTAGCGAAATATTGAGAAATAAATAATAATTAAAAAACTTTTCATAAAAAAGACCATCGCTCAAAAATAAATATAATAAAAAAAAAGTGGTAAAATTTTAAAATAAATTTTATTAAAAGGCAGAGCATAGTTTTAAAAATTTAAGGAAATAAACTGAAATCAAGAATTTTGTTAAAAAGCAGGACAAAATAAAAATGTTAAAAAGATCAAAGAAAATAAACAGAATAAAATGTATACATTAAAAAATTATATTTTTAAATAAAAATTATTGAAAAGCACAGCATATTTAAAAATTTTACAAGTTAAAATAAATTAAGTGAGGTGTTTCAGTTAAAATATATATATATATATATATAATTGAAAAGATTATTGGAAGCAGAGCAAATTAAAAAATTAAAAAAAATTTAAATAAAACTAAAAGTATCGATTGAAAAAGGTATCAGAATTATAAGAAAGCAGAACAAAATATTCAAATGAAAAAATAAATATATCGGGGAGTAGAACAAAATGAAAAGATTTAGAAAGACAAAAAAATTTCAATAAATTAAGATAAATAAAATGAATTGTTTCAATCAAAGAAGAAATCGAATGAAAAGCAGATAATAAAATTTATTGAAAACAAAGCAAAATTCAAAAGTTAAAAAAATTTATATTTTAAAATAAAATTTATTGAAAAGCAGAGCAAAAAAAAATTAATAAATTTAATTAAAAAATCATATAGTAAATTGAAATAAAAAATAAATAAATAAATAAATGTCATTAAAGTCAAGTAGTTTAATTAAAAAAATCTAATTAAAAGTAGAGCAAATTTCCAAATAAAAAAATTAAATTATGTAAATAAAGTAGAATTAATTATTTAAAAAAGCATATTTTAAAATCAAATTTCTTGAAACGGAGGGTAAAATTGAAAATTTAAAAAGCAAATTTTAATAAAGTTTTATATAAAGATATCACTGGAAAATAGTATAAGAAGTGAGTGATTAAAAAAAAAAATAATAATAATAATAAATTTTTAAAAAATCTACACAAATTTGTTCCGCCCTATTCATCAATATTCATCGATTCATCTGCAAATATTTACGGTAAGTTAACTAATTTGTTTATTTAAATACATTTGCTGTTATAGATATATTTATGTACGCTTTTGGCGGACAATAGATAGAAATTTTAATTGAAAAAATTATTCCTAATTTTCTTACTCCATTAGTAACAGAAAATACTATTTTACATTTTTCTCTAGAGATGTAATATATTTATTTCTTTTCATAAGTAATCGATTTTCTTCGGCAAATATATGGACGGGTCTGGCGGAGCCAAATTAAAATTACTACAAAACTGATCAAATTTTACGTTGTTGTACTTTCATCAATGATAATAGAAATTTATTGTTTGTTGCATTAGTCAGCAATTTACTGCATATTTGAAGTAACATTTCAATTTTTAATCAATTTTGTAACACTTTTGCGGTTTATTGAATTTTTCTTTACTGTATTGGAGTCAGTAATGGCATTTTAGAGCAACATACTAACACGGTCTATTATAGATAATGGCAAGTTGTGTTCTGCCACTAAATTTGTAACCAATATTTCCAAATTATACGGAGGCAAATACGAAAAGGTCACAATTTTAGGTGAATTCATAACATGTGAACTTACCAGCCCAGCTGGACGACTATATATCACTGTTTAATGTCAAATTGTATAAATTATTTTGACAGTACATAATAATTTTTAGTTGAGTTTACGTGGTATCAATTCGGCTTCAATTTTAGTAAAAAGATTTTAAATAACTGAAAAATGGCCAAAAAAATGGAAGGGGGTGACATGGTGCCACATAATATGAAGCAGTGCCAAAAATTACTCAATTGTGCCACATTTACCATCACCGAACTAAACTTAGTAAAAGCTTTTTTCAAAATGCAACCTTTCTTAACGAAAGACAAAAGAAGTTGCCGCTGCCGTGAACTTTTTGAGATACCTCCGTAGGCGGGATTGGTGAGTTGTGTGCTACTTTATGAGTTTGGTGGTTGTAGGTTGGATTCCTAGCAGCGACTCTGTTCCGTATCAGTACAACACATGAACGTTTTTTCTCAACAGGTGTCATAATGGGGCCATAATAATAAATTAGATCCAAGTTCGCTGGGACCTTTCTTTACCTTCACATCTACGAACCTGCCAAACTAACCTACAGAGGAATTCCAAATCGGTAACAACATTTTGTGAAGTAATCACAGAAATATACACGAGGACAGGTTCAATAGGATTTCAAAAATTCTGCAGTTTCATATGAATCTTAGAAGTATTTAAATGATTAGAGGCCTGTCACCATAATGGGTACCAATAATCACCTTTGATTTTGGAGAGTAAACGATGTTGTATAATAAAAATTAACATAATGAAATACAATAGAATAGAGAAGAAGGTTAAACATCGACCATCAATGTATATACTATTTTTTGGGTTTGTATTCTGAGAATCGAATTTCGAAGAATTAATAAGGATACTATGACCTACAAGATCTATAATATCCCCTGCCAGCTATCAGAACCTCATCCAGACCTGGCCTCCTGAGGAATGTAAGGATTTCTGTCGGTTCCATCATTGCCAGTTTCCAATAGCTGAATCCTCATTTGGTCATTTCTCTGTGGCCTAAAATCTCACAGTTCCCCAGAATGCGCTGCGGTGTCTAAATGTTTGTATTCTTAGATACCGATATTATGAAACCTACTTAATTGGTTTCATCCTAGACGGCAGCGGCAACTCCTTTTGTCATTCGTTAAGAAAGGTTGCATTTTGAATAAAGCTTTTACTTAGTTTCGTGCAGTGATGGTAAATGTGGCACAATTGAGCAATTTTTGGCACTGCTTCATATTATGTGGCACCATGCCACCCCCTTCCATTTGTTGGCCCTTTTTCAGTATTTTAATTTCTTTTTACTAAAATTCTTATATTTTCCTATTTGCCTCTGTATAATTTAGAAATATTAGTTACAAATTTAGTGGTAGAACACAATTTGCCATTATCTCATAATAGACCGTGTTAGTATGTTGCTGTAAAACCGCATTACTGACTCCAATACAGTAAAGAAAAATTCAATAAACCGCAAAAGTGTTAAAAAAATTATTAAAAATTGAACTGGTACTTCAAATATGCAGTAAATTGCTGACTAATGCAAGAAACTATAACTTTCTATTATCATTGATGAAAGTACAACAACGTAAAATTTAGCAATAATTATTGGAGGATGCGTTGATCACTTTTGTAGTATGCATATGCACCAATTTTAATTTGGGTTCCCCCAGGCCCGTCTGTATATTTGCCGAAGAAAATCGATTACCTATGAAAAGAAATAAATAAATGTCAGGAACAAGTTTTTGTAAAATTCCAAAAGTATTTCATTTCAGAAGTTCAAGTAGTTCTAAAATATTCCCCAAGGAAGTTAATTTGGCCTGACAAATTGTAATAGACAGAACACTTGAACTTTATATATTGGGTGCCTCCGTTGCATAGTGCATGAGCACTAGTCTGTCAATCTGGAGGTGCGGGTATCGATTCCCGCCTATAACTTGGGTGTTTCTGCAGACAAGCAAAGCGCTTCGTAGAGTTTGTGTTGTTAAAAAATATAAATAATTTATTCACATGATCATACTTTAAGCCAAAAAGAGAAATAAATTACCCGTTGTATATTGTAGTTTGAATATCTCTTTCATAAATTTGTGTAATATTGACGAATTTGACGTCTAAAGTTATTTTATTCACCACTTTAGGGAGTAAAATATCTTAAATATTTTAATGGTTTTAGAAAGACGATTTGTAGATTAATGTTTGTTCAGTTAAAAATTGTTAATGTAACAATTTTCTTTTCAATAAAATTAAAATTGTTCCAGTATGTGGAAAAAATTCTTCTTCAATTGCAAATATTTCCGATATTTTGCTGATGAAATTAAAATTTTATTAATAAAAATTTAACAAATCTTAACTATTCATGTTTCTAATAATTTTTAAATACTCGTACTTATGTACATACATATCGCACCCTAAATACAAAAGCGGCACAACTCAAAATTCTCAAATTTTCAGGAGAGGCAAAAAACTGTTTATGCAAAAATGATTGTAATATTTAAAATAAAATTGGTTCCATTATGAAAGAAGTCTATTTCGAAGAAGGTTTTGCTAAAATTTTTTTAATTTTATATTATATTTGTGGAAATAAAGTTTAATTTTAAATTATTATATATTTTTAATTAAAAATAGGTCTTTTTAGTCGATCGTGCGTAAGCAATGCAATTAACATAAAAACAGACATAACGGTATTTTTCCAGTTAAAGAAAACAGTGATGAGAAAGAAATTTTTGAAGTAGTTAGAGATGTGTACTGTGAATTATTTTACGGAAAAAAGTACATTTTGGAAAATTTTGAGTTGTGTCACTTTTGTATTTAGGGTGCGATATGTACAAAAGTACAAAGATAAATAAAAAAATATTTTTAAATAAAATTATTTCGATAAAAGAAGAAATGTTATATTACTGCACTTTAAAAATGCGCAATTCGCATATTAATATAAAATAAAAAAAGCTTTTTTAAGTATAATTTTAAATATGAATTGGGTAAATACGAAAATGATAACTTTTTTGTGTAAAATAAGGTTTTGGCACTATTTAAGCCATTTCGGCACTTTTTCGTTTCGTTTCGATGCAAACTTGCCACGAAATCAAAAGTTCAAAATCCCATCACTGGTTGAGTTAGTTTATTGGGAGAGTTTGTGGCAGTTGGATGTGCGCTGGTGGCTCGTTATTTCGGTTTCAAATAAAAACGGTAAATCTATTACAAACAAACATTAAAGTGTGTTAAACGCGTTTAATAAGTGATAAATAATTGAATTGATTTACTTAATTAACAGAAATTGTTGTAAAACAGTGAGTATTTGGCCTAAAAGAAATTGTGCGAAAAATTCCAACTTGACGAAGGTTTTTCTAAATTTTTTTCTTGTTTCGTTATCTATTTCCCGCCATTTCGACAAGAGATGTATTTCAAGGAGGGTGCATTTAACGTGGTGGTATCATAAGCACAGCTGTTTTCGTTTATGTACAACTGCAATGAAAGAACACATACATGAATGTGTTTTTGGAACTTTTGTTATTGTTTTTGTAAAACAAGGAGTTGTTTGCTGCCACCTTGTTAAAGCTTTCACACATTGTGTGTTTTAAGTTGTTAGAACATTTTTGATTTCAAATTGAGCTTCTGAGTGTTTGTTTTGTGCGTATTACGGCAAGACTTTCTGTACTGGGTTTTTTTTTTGTGCCCGTCAGGTTTTTCCATTTTTCTGAGTTGGGCAATCTTCTACTAATGCTATGAAGTGGTAATAATTGCATGTTTGGAAGCAGTAATCTCTGCAACCATACATTCGATATTTTAAACTTATTTTGGATAAATGTTCGATTAAGCATCCCAACGGATATGTGCTACATGGAATAGAAAATGATGAAATAGATCTGTATCTGGAAATTAGGACCAAACGGGAGTTGAGGAAGGATATCTGCCTCGCGAAAACATGAATAGATGAGCATCGAGGAGGACATGTAGAATATGTATTTCATCGAAACGATCACCAATAGGAGAACTGGGCCGCGTTTCTGCCTCGCGATATTATCCCAGCATATTTTGAAGAAATTTAAAAAGTAAATAGATTTGATAGAATTGCTGTATTGAATTAACTAAAATTGTTGAAAAGTTACGAGTTTTTGATATAAAACAAATTGTGCAAAAAGCTTTTCTACTTTTGCTTTTGATTGGTTATCCGTTTCCCGCATTTTTTTTTACGTATTTCGTTAAGTTGTAAAAAGCTTTCGAATAAATTTCTATGATTGTGAGCTTTTATTTTACGTGAGAGCTATTTGTGCTGATTTAGATCTGTATTTCCCTCTAAAATTCTCTTTACGTTTCCATATTGATTTTCGCTTTGCCACTGGCATTGTGTTATAAAAAAGTAAGTGTGTTTGTGTTGAGCATATCAAATGTGTTCCTGGCAATTTTACTCTGAAAGTTGTGTGTTTTTGTTTTTGGTTTAGGGGTTTGCTTTTGTATTCTGCTCAAATTTGTGTGCGCAATTTACTTTAACCGGATTTTAGTGAATGCAATTACTTTTGTAATGAATACTGGAATTTACAACAATTGATTTAAATATTTAAGAAAAGTAAACTAAAGAAAAAATTCAAATCGTTCGTATAAAGGCGTCGATAATTCGTTGATTCCTCGTGCGTTCAATAATTTATAATGCTTGAAATGTGTGTGTTTTTTTCCTAAGTATATATTTAAAAAAAAATTAAATAAAATAAAACTTATGAGTTAAAATCTCTAATTTTAAAAGAAAATTTCATGAAAAGCAGAGCAAAATTAAAAAAAAAATATAAATAAATGTGAATAAAGTGAAGTGGTTCAATTAAAAAAAATAAAATTGAAAGCAGAGCAAATTTATAAATAAAAAATTGAATTAAATAAATAAATTAAAATTTATATTTTAAAATAAAATTTTTTGAAAAGAGAGTAAAATTTAAAAAATAAAGTTACAAAAATAATCAAATTTATTTTAAATAAAATGAAAAAAGAAAATTAAAAAATAAATTTCAATAAAGTGAAGTAGTTCTATTTAAAAAATCAAATTAAAAGCAGAGTGAAAAAAATTTATATTTTAAAATAAAATTTCTTGAAAGATAGAGCAAAAATAATAAAATTTATTTAAAATAAAATAACAAAAAATAAAAAATAAACGACAAAAAAGTGAAGTAGTTCAATTAAAAAAATTAAATTAAAAGCTGAGCAAATTTCTAAATAAAGTAAAATTTATGTTAATAAATTATATTTTATAAGAAAATTGCATGAAAAGCAGAGCAAAATTAAAAAGAAAATATAAATAAATGTGAATAAAGTGAAGTGGTTCAATTATAAAAATAAATTTGAAAGCAGAGCAAATTTATAAATATGAATTAAATAAATAAATTAAAATTTATATTTTAAAATAAAATTTCTTGAAAAGAGAGTAAAATTGAAAAAATTAAGTTAAAAGAATTTAAAAAAATAATCAAATTTATTTTAAATAAAATAAAAAAAAAATAATAAATAAATTTCAATAAAGTGAAGTAGTTAAATTAAAAAATTCAAATTAAAAGCAGAGCAAATTTATAAATAAAAATTCAAATTAAATAAATAAAGTAAAATTCTTTATTTAAAAAAGCATATTTTAAAATTTATTTATTTATATTTAAGAAGAGAGTAAAATTGGAAATTGCAAATTTTAATAAAATTTTATATCAATATATCCCTGGAAAATAGTATAAGAGGTGAGTGATTAAAAAAATAATAATAATTTATAATAATAATATTTTTTTAAAAAATCTACACAAATTTGTTCAGCACTATTCGACAATATTCATCAATTCTTCTGCAAATCTTTAAGGTAAGTTAACTAATATGTTTATTTAAATACACAGCTATATATATAAGTACATATCTATAACAGATATATTTCTGTAAGTTTTTGGGGGACAATAGAAACAAATTTTAATTTAAAAAATTTTTGATAATTTTTTTACTCCATTAGTAGCAGAAAATATCATTTTAGATTTTTCTCTTGCGATATAATAAAGTTAATTGGCAACTTGAAAATGGGATATTTTTTGTGCTGGTGCTTGAAGTAGGCTCATTTAGAGTGATGACATGTGGTGAAGCTTCACTATCATACAACTCTTCTTTTTGTTTTATAACATTTTTACAGCGCCTCTGGTGTCAAGGAGACGTATTAAATTTTTGTAAGCTTTGTTTTAGTAATTATTTTACTTCGCTGATGCTACACAATACCGACGAAGGAGGGCGGTCTGAAATGCCTGTGGATTGAAGCCGGTACTGTTCGGTGAGCTGACTATGCCTTCGCCATTGAAACTTGCCAACAACAACTCACACAAAGACACACTAATGCATATCAGAAAAAATGCGAGACATTTTTATGACTAAGTCCGAAACTGCGCTTGACACCATGGCTTTTTGATTTTGTAGTCAACGTGCAGACTACGTCAGCCATCGCCACCCGCACCCTTTGATGTTATGTTGACGCATTAATTTTAAGAGAGACATTTTATTTATTATTTGACTTCGGCGACGTTTTATTGCTCAAAGCTCGACGAAGGACGATGCAGACACAATTTATAACTTTGCAGTCTGACCGCTGATTCGAACTGCGGATCTACTGGTTGCCAAGTCAACACGCCAACTACTCAGCCAAAAGAACCCTCACCGACAACGGTCAATTGAAGCCATATCCAGTTTTTTCGTTGCATCTTGTACTGCAATTTCTTTGTGTAGCATTTGTAGGTTATTTTTGTTGATTTGTTTTCTTTTAAGATTTTCAAACGAAATTAAATTCAATGAAAAAAAATACAATAACTTGCTTAAAATTTTCTTTATTTTATTTATTCAATTTTCAATATATTTTATGATTTCAACAATAATACATACATACATTTGCATATTCATAAATATGCATAGATACATAATTTTTAGCCTTTTTCGTTATGATTTTTAATTGTTTTTATTTATTATTCGTATATTTAAACAAGTAGTCATTTAAGCCTTTAAAGTTTACTATTCATGAATGAGTGCTTTTCTTATTCAACATTTACAATTATTTTTTTTTATGTTTTCAATTTATTAATCAGTTAATAATTAGATTACATTGTTATTTGTGTACAAATAAAAGCATTAAATCATTTAATATTGCAAATATAATAATGATATGTATTCGTTGCTGGAAGTCTCAAATTATTTAATTTTTCTTTTTTCAATACTAATTATGTAATTGCAAACAGTCAAATGTTTATTTAAATATTTTGTGGGATTGATTGCAAAATCAATTAAATCATGATATGTTTTTGAATTAATAAAGTTCATTTTAATATTTAAAATTAATATTTATTTTTCTTTTTTCAATCTGCGACAAACTTTTTGTGAACAGATTTTTAAACAACTTTTTTTTTATAACGTATTTTCAACAAATTTAGTTCAGTTGGCGAATTAGTGAAATTACACCGGAAAAAAAATTTTCAATTAAAAATTTTGTAATATTAATTAGAAAATTAATTAAATTTTCATCTATAAAGAAATTAATAGTACCAATTAATTGTTGGCTTAATTGCATTAATTTTCAATTAAATTTTTAATAACAATAATTAAAAATGTAATTAAATATTTTGAAAATTTTAAAATAGTTGGTTGCATAATAGAAAACAATCAGATAAGCATTCCATAGAAAATACGACGTCACTTTGTATATGTCATAGCAAAAGAAACCAAATTATTTATTTCTTTATTTAGTTCAGAAAATTAAAAAAAAATTGTATTTAATTGATTAAACTTTTAACTGAACAAATATATTATTCTAATTAAAGTTGTTAATTAAAAATAAAAGACTAAACTTTTTTTCTGTGTACAATAAAATTTAAATCGTCCTAGAAATGTTTTCTGATTTTGTAGGCCATATTTTGTTAATATTATTTCACTTCAACTATCTGCATTTGTCGCATTTCCTCATATTATTTAGAAGTTTTTCATAAGAATTTTTTTTTTTTAATATTGTATTAAAAAAATCAAGTCACTATGAACATTTTTTATGAATGACACTCTTAAATTTTCACTGCATACATTTATGTTTGCATATAGCTGAGTCTGAGGAAGGTTTTGACAAATTCGAAACGGGAGTATTGTAAAGTCCCATAAAAACACAGCTTCTGCAAATATTTTACAAAGCTACCAATTAAATTTAAAATTAAAAATAATTTTAAAATGTCTACTTGTTATAAAAATAAAAACAATAATTTCAGCATAGCAAAAGTAATCACCACCGCTATTGCAAATTAAAATTTTTAACCTAAAACCGAAAATTAACACTTTATTATATTATTATATTAGGTATATTGCTTTACTCTAAATTGGGCGCCCGCGGAATACCAATCTTACTAGAAAGCGATTCCGTACCCGAAAATTGGGTGAATGGGAGACGTTTTGACAGTAATGGTGTTCTTCTTCCTCTTGCACGAAACAATCCGTACTTTTCAATCAGCAATCAGCTGTTTCATAATTAAATAATAACAAAGTAAAAGTAAAATATGTTTCGCAACAGTGAAAAAAGTTTTAAATTTGTATTATAGTTTATTTCATTTCATTATTTAGTTTACAATTATATGGTTTTTCTTTAAGCCAAATTGTTATTTGCATGCGTGTAGATTTGTATTTGTGTATGGATGTGGATATGTTTGTATTATACGTACATGGTCATATACATTGGCGTTTCCATTTTGTGGTTTTTCTTGCGTTCCCGTACTTTTGTACATTTTTTGTCTCTTATTGAGATAAATTATGGTTTATACTCACTTTAACGAACTTTATCCAAAAAGTAAAGAAACATACCTATTATCAATTAGTTTCCTCCAACTTACCTTACTTGCGAGTTGCACGATCAAGTATTGTCTCTCAAATTTTTAACACACAGTAATCTGCTCAAAAATGTCTCTTTTCTGACAACTGGTACTTATGAGCAATTTTGTTGCTGTTTGCTTGACGATGAAAGAGCGTTTGAAAAATAAAATAGCTTTTAAATTTAACTATGTTGCGTGCTGGCTACGTCACAGCTGTGAATTTAACCAAGCAGTTTGTGTGAGCACATCAAAATTCTTGTAAATAAGTCTTCCTGTTTGCTATGAGATTAACAGATTTCCTATTAATTTCTGTCGTTTTCTTTTTGTCTCACAAAATACCACAATTGTTGAGAAGGTTCTCAATTCACAGTTGCAGTTACAATGCAAAGCAATCATGTTCGGTAAATGAAATGATATTTTCAAACATTTATGAACGTGAAAATACATTACTTTGTGGCTTTGTTGTGTTATCTTTTTATTTTATTTAAAAAAAAAAAAATTTTCCTTGAATAAAATTTTTAATACTGAAATTGAAATGTTTTAGATTTTTAACTGTTTTTGCGGTCTCCTGTAAAGTTTCCAAAATGGCACTTGGTGTAGTCTACCTCGCACCTACATATATGTACATATCGTCACCTGAAATACAAAAGGGCGTAACAACCAAAAAACTCTAAATTAAGTTTTTAATGGATATTTTGGAATAATGGAATTTTAAACTTTCTATTTTTACTAAGAACGACTTCATTAAAGAAATTTAAATAGCTGTTTTTTACTAAACTATCAAAATCAATGTATATCGTGCTGTTGAGAAATAATGAAACAATGGAAAAATGTTACCAGTTTACTCATTTTGGGACATAATTTTTAACGTTGTAAATAAACTCATCATTTTATTTGGATGATTTTGCGAAAAGATCATATTTGTAAGCGCAACACTTTTCATTGGAATAAATTTTTTTTCTCTCCGGTAAAATTTTTAAAAGTGATTATAGGACCTTTTGCATTTTAGGTAACGATATATGATGTTTGCATTATTATTATAACAAGAACTGAAAATTGGCGTTGATTCCCGGGAAATCGAAAAGTCAAACCAACTTTTAAGGGAAATGAAAAAGTCTAGAAAAATAACAACTCGACTGTCAATAGATCAAATTATACTTGAGGTACTGTTGTCACAAACATAATGAATACCAGGGGTCAAATTACGACATTCGATTTGAATCGAAATTTCAAACAAAATTCTATTAAAATGTTAAGGAATTTCGTTCGATATCGAATGTCACCGAATGTGGCCCCAGTATTACGGCCCTTGAAATTAATTCTTAATATTGTAATAATCGTTATCAGAATATGGTTTTATAAATAGATTTTGAAAGAAAAGTTACTTTAATCGATTGCGTAAATATCAAAATAGGGTGAAATACTTAGTGATTTGCCAAGAAAAAGAAAAGCCAGTGCCAGTGTTAAGAAATCAAATAAAACACAAAACGATAACATATTTTCAACAAAAATCAATTGCAACACCTACTAATTAATGGCGAAATTAAAAACAACAATTAATTTTAGTATTTCGTATGTTTTTTGTTTTTTACTAGAATAAAGTTTCAAGATTTTTATTAACATCTAAAATCACTATGTGTACTTATTGTGACTTAATTTTAAGATAAAACGTATATAAAAAATATTTAAATTTTTAGTATTGTTTTTAACACAAAAGTGGATTACACTAAATAAACCATAACTAAAAAAAAAAATTATTAATAATTAAATTGTAATTATAATAATAAAACTAACTAAAAAAAAATAATAACATGCATCTACGAGATACATATGTATGTGTACTATACAACATTTTAGATACGAATTACAATAAATACAAATCTTGTACAAAAAAAAACTAACTACTCGCACGTCTTATGCTAGGAACACAATTGGGACGAACGACGAATTATTTGTTGCGAACTCAGAAATTAAACATATTTGTGCATATAAACTCATTGAACTCACTAGCCCAGATGGCCGATTATTTATCACTGTTTAATGTCAAATTGTAGGAATTATTTTGACAGTACACAGTGCTTTTTGGTTGTTGTTGTACTACTAAGTTTACCTGGTATCAATTCGCCTTGTTCTATTTCATACGCCGACGAACAAATTAGTACAGTGTTACCGTTTTTCTTTTTTATTTTCAAATATATTAGTAAATAAATTTTTTATTTTTATTACATTTATTAAATATGTGTGTTTCTATTTATGTTTCTTGCTATTTATTTGACGGTTTTTTTTATTTTAATTTAAATTATAATATTTTTCAAGCTTAAAGCCCTTATGACACTACATTTTTTCTGCATTATTAAAATTTTGGAGAAGATCGCAAATATATTGTAATGGGAAAATTAATCAGGTGCAAAGAGTACAACCGTATTAAGATAAATGCTAAAACGTCAAATTGTCCACTAGTGTTATCAATAAAACATGAGTAACTGTCAAAAAAAAATTTAAAAAGTTTCAACTTAAAATAGACGTTTCGAATTTAAAATCTTTTATATATTGACAACTTAGCGATTTATGCACAATGTGTGCGATTTTGAGTTTAGTTTTGGAGCGTATATTTTTCTTAGCGTTTTTTTTTTAAATGAAAATAAGGAAGCCATAAGAACTTAAAAATGTAAATATTATATTGCATTTGTTTCTCTCTGACTGTTGCTGTCCCTTTCTATCAATTTTATATTAATTAAAGAAAAATAAATGTAGTGTGATACAGGCTAAAGCTCAGTAACGTTTTCCTAATTTTTATTTGTTCGATATTTCGCCACTTTTTTTGTAGCTTTATCAGGAAATTTCTTCTTGTTTAAAATTATTATTCACAATAAGGAAAAGAAAAATTATTTTACAAAATTCTCATACAAAATTAAAAATTTCAAATCCAGGGTATAATTTTATGAATACGGCTGTAAATATTTTTAATTGGAACATTATAAAATAGTTTTGACAAAATAATTTTTCTTTTCTTTATTATTTCTTCCTTTATTTCTTCTTTCTTGTTATTTCTTTTTCTATTGTGAATAATAATTTTCAACAAGAACGAATTTCTTGAAGAAGCAACACAAAGTAGTTTCGAAATATTGAACAAATAAATATTAGCAGAACTTTACTGACCTTGAGCTTGAAAAATATTATAATTTAAATTAGTAAATAAAGTTAATTTTTATTTTAATAGTTGTTTAATTTTTAAAATAAATAATTGAAGTTTTTTACCATAAAATTGCTTTCTGTTAATGTTTAATTTTTTCAAGTAATTTTTTTTTTATTTGGCAACACTGACAGCAAACAACTTTGCTGATTAGGACAGCTGCAATTGTTCGTTGTTATTGTGTGGCACAATGCGAATTTACGCAACGAACATTTACCGACGTATGCGTTGAGCACGACGAAGTTCGCCGTTCGCGCCAATTGTGTTCCTAGCACAATGTGTCTCTCTAAAGAAATTATTTTATTAAATGAACAAAAGAATAAATAAATAAACACTTAAAGATTATAAAACACAGTACTAATTTCTCATTTAAGCATGTTTGCGGTTTGTTTCAATCCGTGTGAGTTTATAATTCTAATTGGTGGCTGAGTTGCGTGTGCAGTTCTTAAAATAAATTTTAAGGAATTTTATTTTAACTTAAAAATAACTTATTGAACTAATCATAGATAAATCATACAGAGATTTACAGAGAATAAACAGGAAACTGATAAACAAAATTTATATCAAAATAAAATAAATATTGTACATACATAGATCGATCGACAGGAAAGGAAAATGTCCGGAGACAGTTGCGTTTCTTCTTACTTGGAAGTTTTTCTAATTATTTTTGTTGTATTTTCTTTTCACTAATATTTGTGTGCTACCTTAGGTTTTTGCGATTTATTATTTCTGCTATATAAATAGTCACTTATAGTTCATTCATGGCTATCGTAAAGCTTGGTGAGGAGAGTTTTCTTTATGTGGATTGGCTGGTTGCAATTTTCTTTTTTTATTGTGTTTTATTTGTGTTTGTGGAATGTGGCTGGAAATTGAAGCGAATTTACTTGCCTTCTTGAGGACGGTTGGCAAACAATTGCTCAACAATACCCTCATCAGCCAAGGTCGAAGTATCACCCACATTACGATCATTAATCGCAACCTTGCGCAGCACGCGACGCATTATTTTTCCAGAACGTGTTTTTGGTAAACCGGGTGCATGTTGCACCACATCGGGCATAGCAAACGGCCCAATACGTTCACGCACAAGTTTCCTCAACTCAGCAACTAGTTTTGGATCGAACTTTTCGTTTTCATTGGTGGTAACAAAGCAATATAAGCATTCGCCCTTTACGGCATGAGGACGGGCCACAACGGCAGACTCTGCGACACGGGGATGTTCAGTCAGTACTGATTCTACTTCGGCGGTGGACATTAAGTGTCCCGAAACGTTTAACATGTCGTCAACACGTCCAGTAATCCATAAGTAACCATCGGCATCACGGCGTGCTCCATCCCCGGTACAATAGTAACCGGGGAACTTGGAGAAATAAGTTTCCTCAAAACGTGCATGGTTATTGAACAAAGTACGCATCATACCGGGCCAAGGTTGTGGAAATACTAAATAGCCTTCGCCTTCACCTTTAATCTCAGCACCACTTTCATCTAGCAATATTGGTTTTACGCCAAAGAAGGGAAATGACTGCAGAATAGAACGATTGTTATACATACTTATTTGAAAAAACAAAACGAAAGAAAAACTTACTGCTGAGCCGGGTTTCATAGGCGTGCAACCGGGCAGCGGTGTTATGACATGACCACCCGTCTCTGTTTGCCAAAAAGTATCCACAATCGAACATTTTTCTTTGCCTATACAACGATAATACCACATCCACGCCTCGGGATTTATGGGTTCACCAACACTGCCCAAAACTCTGGAAAAGAGAATATTTTAAAATTTACCAAAGAGAACGTGTCAAGCAATTGGCACAGAAAAAAATTTTACTCTGTAATTTTTAATTAACTCCTTTAATTAGAAAAATATTTTTGTTCAATTAAAAGTTTAATCAATTCAATTAAATTTTTATTTAATTTTTGAACTTAATACTTAAGCAAATAAATGATTTTTTTTTCTTGCTACGACATACAAAAAATGACGTCTTATTTTTATTTAAATGCTTAACTGATTCTTTGCTTTTATACATCCAACTATTTGCTATTAATAATTTGTTTACAATTTTCAAAATAATTAATACAATTTTTAATTATTGCTATTAAAAATTTAATTGAAAATTATTGCAATTAAATCAACAATAATAATTTAATTGATACTATTAATTTCTTTATAGATGAAAATTTAATTAATTTTTTAATTAATATTACAAAATTTTTAAATGAAATTTTCCGTGGGCATTTTTAAGTGTGTTTTTTTTTTAAAGTACGTTGCAAAATTAATTAATAAAATAATTCAAAAATAAAAAAAAAATAAAAAGTATTTTAAAAAATTTAGTGTTTTAAAGAAATACTTTCTAGAAAAAGTACCTCTAAAAATAAACTTAGAAAAAACATGTTTCAAGAAACTACTCTTTTAAGCAACGCCCTTTAAAAAAAAAGTAATTTTCTGAAAAAGCAACTTTTTTTAAGATAAAAACGTCTCCAAAACTACCGTTTTCGAAAAAAAACTCTCTTAGAAAGTAACTTTTTTAAGCACATTTTCTGAAGAGCTTTTTAAAAAGTTTGATTTTTAAAATTTCTTTTTTTTTAAATAAATAATGAACCAATGACTTACTTCAAATGTTCTAATGTATGCTTCAAAACTGGCTCATCGCCAAATTTCATTAGAGCTCGAATAGCCGTTGGGGCAGTATAGAATTGGGTAACCTTGTATTTGTCAACAACCGACCAGTAACGATCGTTGCCGGGATAGAAGGGAGTACCTTCAAACTAAAAGCAAACAAAAATTTTTCTTTTAAATAATTTACAAGTTCAATAAGACAGAGCAGAAAGAAACACAAAATTGCTTACAATAATCGAAGAAGCGCCATTGGCCAAAGGACCATACACCACATACGTGTGACCAGTAATCCAGCCAACATCGGCAGTACACCAGTATATATCACCAGGCTGATAATCGAAAACAATTTTAAACGTTGTGGCGGCATACAACAAATAGCCAGCCGTCGTGTGTAAGACACCTTTTGGTTTGCCCGTCGAACCACTCGTGTACAACATGAACAAGGGGTCTTCAGCAGCCATCCATTCGGGATAACAGGCAGGTTCTTTGTCTTCCATTTCTTCGTGCCACCAAAAATCACGATCATCTGTCCAGGGTATATCCCGTTCCACATGATTCTCTTGACAGGCGGTTACTCTCTTCAAATGCGAAACAACTATGCACTTTCCCACAGTATGACCCATTTCTTCGGCCTTCTCTAAAGCTACATCACATAAAGATTTCAGGTACAAAGGTTTCTCGCCACGCCAAGCGCCATCTGCTGTAATCAAAACTTTTGCCTTACAGTCGGACATACGTTCGGCCAAAGAGTCCGACGAGAAACCGGCAAAAACAATTGAATGAACGGCACCAATGCGAGCACAAGCCAACATGGCTATAGGAAGTTCTAAAATCATGGGCATGTAGATGGAAACCCGATCACCCTTGACCACGCCATGATCTTTTAACACATTCGCAAAGCGGCAGACTTCCTCCAGCAGCTTCCGATAGGTAAGACCTCTCGAATAATCATCCGGGTGATTGCCTTCCCTGCAAAACAAAATTGAAAACGTCGGAAACATTGAAATATCGAAGCAGAATTAAATGATAATTCGATTTTTCGCTAGTAATTTAAGCATTCTGTATCACCAAATGAAATGTGTTCTTCTTGTGTGTTCTTTCGAATACACTTAAATTGTTAATTATGAAGCAAATGGAACACAAATGTATAGCGTACAATACCGTGATAAATATTTCTTAAATTAATTTAATTGCATATTTAAACATTTTACACACAAAGAATGTACAGGGTGGAATATCTAAAGCTGGATTCAACCGTGTGTTCCGAACAAAAATTTTCTCTTGACTAAAATTTTTTTACTTGGAGTCTTCTGCAGCACGATTCACTCATTTCGAAAAATTATTTGGGAAAACCAAAGCTGCCATATTAAACCAAAATCTATTAATTTTACAATGTTGGTAGTACTGCAACATTTAATTATGTTTTATTTGGATTTCTTGTTTCAAAGTACAGGTTTTAATTGCCTGGCACACAAACCTGCCTAATGACTGAAATTTTAAATACTAATTCGGATATGTTCTGTAAACCGAATCCACAAACATTTTTCGTTTTTAAAATGAATACATATGCTTAGATGTTGTGATAACCGAATTCACATAATTTTACTCGGTTTAACATCGAGTAGATAAGTCCGGTCGAAATTAAATCGAATATACTATTTTTCTAATAAATATTAAAAAACAATTACCAATTTTTACTTGGAGTCTTTCTTTTATTAAATTAAGTCAAATTATATACTCTGTAATAGATTTTAATACAAAATAATCAATTTAAAAAACACTCCAATATTTCTCCGTGTTCTTGTTAAAAAGTATGCAGACAAAGTAAATGGATGAATAAAAGCACATTTTCACTAAATTCATTAAAAAATCACCTTTAAATAAGAATAAACATTATTTATTGAACAAATTTTCAGTAGCTTAATTTTAATTTATTGTTAAATAAGTTATCTTTAAGTGAATATTTATGAAAATAATTTAAAATTTCTTTGTTTTATTTTTCTAATATCACAAAATTTTAAATCAATATGGCGACCAAATTGTTGTTTACTTCGAAAATCTAAACTACCCAACTTTCTTTAACAAGTAATGTGTGATCCATTTCGAGGTTCCCTACTTTTTTAAAGAAAAAAATACAGAAAATTCTAATTTAATGGAGAATGTTTATTATCATTTGAAAGAACATTCTTTGGCATTTATTTTTTCAAGATTATGTCTATCAAATATTGGCCGTTCCTACGTCGCAGATGATCCATCCGTTGAGTCCAATTTTCGATGACTCGTTCGAGCACTTAGACTGCTAACTGGCGAATGACACGCGTGATATTTTCCTCCAAGGCCTGAATCGAAGCGGGTTTTTTTTACCAATTTTCAGCCAGCAAAGAAATTGATCATATCAATAAATACATATATTTGTATTTATGAGGTTTTTCTACATTTAAAATTCAATTAAAATCTTATTTATTTTTATGTATTGAAATGTATGTTCAGAGACATAAAAATTTTGAATTTTTTCAACTAAAGACTTTAATTGGTGCAATTAAAAAATTGTTTGAAAAAAAGACTGAAAATAATTTTCATTTAATTGAATTTATTCGCGCAAAAATTTTTCAATTTGTTGCGTCACTGTATCCTTTGTGGCACAATGTATTGCATGTGTAGAAGCTATGCCCTGACTGCCGGTCTAAGATTAAAAAAGAAATACGTAAAGGGCCTCCACTGATTACTGGTCGACGAAAGAAAGACACTTTCGATCGTCTTAAAAACAGCTGATGTCAGAATAGAACACGCTCTCCTTGACGACATTTCACATGATTTGTGCAAAGACAATGCTTTAAAAACACCAAACGACATACGATTACGTATTTTAATGTCAAATGTGAGAACAATGACGCCTATTAGGGACTTAATTTACCCATTCATTACAAATACAGAGTTTGTTTTTCGTGCTCCACGTTTTTACCCGAATATTTCCGTCTTTCTATTTGTGTATTACAAATTTATAACATTTTATTGACGTTTTAATATTATTCCTGGTCGTGACACTGCAAAAAAGCTTGGTTGTTTGTTGAAGAATTTTCAATAGAATTGCGTTTTTTTTTATTTTGTCAAAACTGTTTTTGGAGGTCAAACTACACAGCAGTTTAAATTATTCACCTGGCAATAAGAACAAAAGCGAAACTTGTCTTGCAATTGAACTTGAACAACATTTCAAATTCAAACAAACGAACAGCACTTTTTTCTGATTTTAAAGTGAAAGTAAATTTGTTTTAGTAACATTTCTAAATGAAATAAAGCCTCTAGAATTTAATACAATTGTTTTTGACACATGTAGTACATATTTCAATATGTTTTCTTTTTAAATTGAACTATTGTTTTTTTTGTGGTTCTTTTTTGCTTCAGAAAAAATAAATAGGAAAACATGAAACAAAATTCTTTTATAAATTTCACAGGTCAACAAAATCAAATATTTTTCGTGTGGTGTGAGGTTTCACAGTTAATTTTAATACATTTGGTACTCCGATTCAATGCCTATAAATTATTTTTTTTGGATTAGCTCTGTTATTAGGTACATGCAACAGATCAACATTCATTGGGCACCTGCAAGAATGGTAGAAATCAGTAAAATTGTGCATTCATACTTTGTATGAATTCACGACTGTTGACTCAATAGCATTTTTCAACAACTGTGTGCGTATATCTCTCAATATAAAAGTCATTGTATTCGCCCATTCATTCTTCTGCGCATTCAGTTTATGGTTGTTTGTTAAATGTGCAGTCACAACAATGAATAACAATATCAGTGAATGAATAAATGATGCTGTGTTTTAATTTTTTGTTCTACCAGCTTTAACATAGTCATCAGTGTTGCCGCTTCGCTAACACTTTGATAATGAAATAACTCAATGATTTTGTCCGATTTTTTAAATTAATTTTATTTTCTTAAAAATATGATATTTACATGGTTAAAATTAAAAAAAAAAAAAATTAGAAAATCGCGCACACACATACATAAGTAAATACATATCGAGCCTTTGGTGCAATACCGTCGTAATTAAAAAAATCGTGAACTGAGAAAAATGCATTTGAAGTTTTGAGCCATCTTTTTGATAGTATTTTCGTTTACTAAAGTTATTTTTTTTACAAGTTTTTAAATAAAGAGGCATGTTTTGTAATATTTTCTGTTTGTAAATTTCTGGTCATAAAGGAATTATTTCATTATTGCAAATAAATATTGTTGGAAATAGCTGGAGGCAATAAAGACATTTGTAGCTGTAGAATCTGAGCAGTTAGAGATAGAACCATAATCTGTTTTCCTTTAGATATATATTTCTCCAAAGATCATTTCTGCATACCCAGCTCAAAAAATTCAAATTTTGAGTTACTGTTACAAAAAAAAAACAAATCGACATCACTGATATTGCTCTCGTTCTCTAAAATTGACTTTGCTTTCTTGAAAACGCAAAATAAAAATATGAACTCAGTTGATTTCAGTGAATCAATGAATGAATTTAGTTGTGCATCTGTTTATTATTACTGCTGTGCTGCTTATTGCGCAGTGATTGATGAATGCTTGTTTAAGTGAATGACACATTTTTAAAGTGTTTGATTCGATTGTGTTATTGGGTGTATTTTGTATTGTACAGTGTTAAGCCGAATTCATTGTTTTTAATAGAAGTCAATGATCTGTTGCAGGTGCCTAGTCGTAATATATTTTGTGATAAACCCAATTCCAAAGATCGACGACAAATGAACAAACCTGGGTTTTCCAAAAACCTGCCTATTGGGTAGAACAGAAATAAAATAAACAAAAAATAAGTGCGCATAATAAAACGAATTAAAGGATTTGCAAAAATAATAAATAATATAGATAATATTATTTTGCAATTAAAATTTATTTAAAAATTATTAGTTTCACTTCTATTTTTATTTTGACATTTATTAAATTTTTTAATTATATTTATTTTTGAGCGATGGTCTTTTTTATGAAGAGTTTTTAACAATTATTTATTTTCAATATTTCGCTACCAAATTGGTAGCATCGTCAGGAAATAATAATAATAAAGACCATCGCTCAAAAATAAATATAATTAAAAAATTTATAAATTATTATTATAAATAATACAAAGAACAGTCGTGCGAACACCAACAGTGGTTCATATTGCCGTGTGAACATGGTATTAAAATTCAGTTTATACAAGACCATAAGCAAAAAAAAAGAGGTGATCGCACTTGATCACCCAGTTCTTGTAATTTAACAGCTTTAGACTTTTTTTCTTTGGGACTACCTAGACTTTGTGAAATTATCGAGGACATGCGACATGTAGCGGCAAGTTTGCCAATCGATAATGCAAATTGGCGGCAATTTGTTTGTTATTGTTTTCCCATTATCACATACTCTTTTCAATTCTCTTTACAATTAAATAAACATCCGATAATTTCGTTTAAAAGTATAATTTTTTTTCACACACATATAAAACCGTTGGTTGCAGTTCATTTTGTTTTATTTTATTAAAATTTAATTTAATTTTTGTTTTTAATTTTATTGCATTTTTTATTATTAAATTTAATTTTATTGCATTTTGTATTATTAAATAGGTACTATCTGGTCATCTACATACATAATTGTGACGACGTGTGCAGATTGCGATTTTAAACGCGTGATCAAGTTACTGAATATGTAATGATTTTTTTCGAATGCATACTATTGTATGCATGGATGTGTGTATGTGTGTGTGTGTGCGTGTTTCTGTGTGTATAATATGAGCAATATTTTTTGGTATATTTTAATGTACACTCAGGTTTACCTTTAATTTGGTATTGTGTCAATTTTTTTTCACTGCAAAAGAGTCAGGCGATCACTTTTGCAAATCGCCTGATAATAACGGCCAATAAGAGAGTAGAGTTGGTTTGCATAAATTTAACATACGATGCTTAACATTGCTTTCTAAAACAGTTGGCTGCTACCAACTGCAAACAACAATAACAAATAAACAAAAGATAAAAATATTCTCTCCCCAAGAAACGCACAAATAAAAAAATAAATACGAGAGTGGTTGCAAAAGTAACGAAACTGAAATATTGCTGTATACATTTGGTGGAAATAAAAATAATTCAACACTATTGATTTCCATAATAAAATCAAGTACAGATGTGATCAAGATTATAGTGGGTACCTGACCGAATTTTGTAACGTTCACCACCGCGCCCATGCGCACATGGAAATGCAACTAGTGACTGACTAGGTACACATAGGTTGCAATCCATAACCATAGTTATTTCCAGCCTATGATACACACCTTGCTAAGGTGTTTCGGGCTGTCTAAACCCTGTGTCACATCAGTAAGATAAACTCTCCGGTGAGTACTGTTGAGTGGCAACACAAGCTAGATTAGGAAAAATCGTATCAGGGCACAGGTTATAAAATTAACGATAATTTGGGGTATTAACCACAGCCACCACGAAGCCAACCGCAATTAACCGGAACACAACGAAATACCTTCCGACAAAGTCTTTAACTACGGTTCTAGAGGCTTTAAACCCCGTGGGTTACCCATGAAGACTTGGTTCACTAAGCTCAAGCGAGCTATGCGTCAATGTTAACCAATGACACTTGGCGGTTTAAGTAGTAACTAACTGCTAGTGCTATCCAACCTCTCGGCTCTAAAAAAGTACAATAAAAATTAAAAAAAAATTTTTGATTTTGGGCAATATATTGTGCCAACTGCAAATATGAAATATACATTGGCGATATTATTCTACAATATGCAAAATTGCTCAATTATATTTCAAATGTGTGGGGCGATTAAAAGCAATCACAAACAAAACAACAGAAAACAATAACAATTTAAGGGTTCAAGGTGAAATACAGGGTGTCTGGTGGCAAATTTCTATTTTTAAATACGATTATTTCAAAAAGTAATAAACGGTGCGGAGGGAGGGTGGGGCCGTTTGTGCGGATTTGTCAGTCACGATGTCGCAGTGGTCGAGTGAGCATCGCGCATTCACTGTGGAGACATTTTTTAAGAGTAATGATTCTTACGTAATTGCTCGTCGACAATTTTGTTCAAAGTTCGGTATTCGGCGAATAAGTGATGGACCGAGTATAAATTTAATTCGTTCGTGGATGCAGAGATTCCGCGCAACTGCTTCGGCTATGAATGCCCCACGGCCAAGGCCCAGTCGATCTTCAAGGACTCCCGAAAACATTGAACTAGTTGAAAGCAGTTTACGTGAAAATCTGCAACTTTCAATACGGAAAGAGCAGCCTCACTGGGCCGTACAAGAGCGATTATTCGTGAAATTTTAAAGAAGGATCTGGATGACATACTCTTTAAAAAATAAAATCCGCATTTCTATTCTATCGTTCAATGCTCTTAATAAAAATTTGTATGAATTATTACGTTTTTTATTTCAGTTTGAAAATATTAATCTGCTACGAGACACCTTGTACTTGCTGGTTCGATTTATAACTGAAGGTACAATACTCGTAATAAACAATACACTTGTAAAAAAAAAACAAAAGTATTGTACATCTCAGTTATCGTAACTGAACGGGACTGGCATTAAAACTAAAACAGTTAATAACTAGAAATTGGCTGATAAAGATAACCAGAGAATACATATGAATAACAGCCCCCACATGAACATAGTAATTCAACTCAAAAATAAGTGGCCTTCTTTAATGATAATAATCGCATGACTTTCATAATTTTATTATTAATTTTGATTATGAGTAAAAAAAATGTTTAAATTATATTTCGTATTGTAAATTAAATAGTATTTTTATAGTAAAATGTTAATTGATCATTCCATTTGACTGTGTAGTAATGAAATTTTTCATTCTGATAAGAGTATAAAAAAAATACTCGTACTCCAGAAAAAGATTAAAAATAAAATCAGGCCATTGAATTGTACGACATTTCCAAATATTTAGTATAACAATTATTGTTATTAGTAAAAAAAAAAATTAAATGTGGATTTTTGACACGTCCTCCGGCGGCTAGTGTATAAACGTTAAGGGGCTGTCACCCAGATGAGTTATACAAACCAAATTTGCTCACTTGTCTATCATTATATGTATATTGTGGTTTTTCCTTTATTTCTTCTTATAAAAATAATCTAATATAAAGATATGAAAATGTGAAAAATTTTTAAACAATTTTCTATTCTTATATCATTTATAAGTAGCGGCGGCTGGTTCGACTGAAAAGTTTCATCGTGTTTGCAGTGTTATTTTAAGATAAAACAATAAACACAGCTCGAAAAGTTTTATTATTTTATGACTTTTTGTTTTGTTTGAAGCGCAACAACTATTTGTTTAAACTATTTTAAAATATTAAGACATTATGACAATATGACTTAATAACACACATTGTGCATCGGCCAATTATTTTTACTGAAATACGTCCTACCACAAAATTGATAAAATTAAATAGAGTCTAACCGCGATAATTCGTACTGCGTTAACTCGAAAACCTCAACAATAAACGACGGGTCCCCTGAAAAAAGTTCTTGAATTCGTAAAAATTCCACACATTTTGGTGCCCACGTTAATTCGTATTTTTTTTTCCAGTTCAAAGCCTGGGGAAATCCTTATAAATCGTACTTAATTGTTAATAACCTCTTATAATTCGTAAGAAAATCTAAATTCAATGTTTTTTCAATAGTTTTTTTTTTCACTAGCCGGAATTTTGTTTGTTTCTTTTGTTTAGTTTACAGAGCACCCTGAATTACGACACAAAGCGTTGTCTGGCTGTCAAAATTTCTCATGCCGGTGGCGATGGTCGAAGTAGTCTACACGTTGACTACAAAACGAAAAACTTTCCTTGGTTAAAACCCAGTTTCAAGCTCATAAAAACGGCTTCAGCTTTATCCAATCCACAATCAGATCAGAACGCCCTCCTTCGTCGATATTGTGTAGCACCAGCGAAGTAAAATAATTACAAAAATGGCTCCTAAAAACGAGACTTCAAAATTTAATACGTCTCCATGACATCAGAGACGCTACAACGCTGCTATAAAAACAAATAACGTGCAAAAAGCAGTGTTGCAAGATAGTGAAGCTTCGTCTAGTGCCAGCACAATGTACCGCATGTGTAGGGATCATCTCCTGAGAGCTGCTGCAAGTTAAAATAAAATATATGAAACCACCAAAATAACGCGGCGTCAATGCTTTGTAATTGGAAAATCCAATTTTGGCAGTGAAGTTGGCTGCAAAAAAAAAAAATTTTTAGAAAAGTAATGACATTTAGTTGTTTTCAGGTCAATTTAGCGATTTATCTCTATTTAGTTTTTTTTATTAATCAAAGTGAGTAAACATTAATGTTTCTGGCGCAACGTTAAAAGCTAAGCGCTAAATTACGTAGCGCTCTGCGTCGCTTCTTTTTTATTTTAACGCCGCTTTATCGAAATTCCTTTATTTCGAAAAGTAAAAAATAACTGGTTCCTTTGATTAGGAATTAACGGGATTCTGCTGTACATATATTGCACTTGATCAACAAGAGTGTATTATTACGAAATTTTAAACTTTTCAGTAGAGGCTAAAACCTGTTTGTCGTTACATTTTAATTGCGATTTGAAAATCGAAATATATCATGATTCTTTGGAATGAAAGAGTAAACTAAATAAGATGAAATTTGTACAGCGGATAGATATTAATTCTCTTGTAAAAAAGGGAAAATTTTACAATTTCGAGTTTGTGTTCAAGTGGGATATGAAATACTCGCACATGTGCATTGTTGCCAATTGCTTTTTTTTAGCATTTTCCCGCTAGATAGCACCCTGTGAATTGCAAAAACATATGTAATTATTTACTTTATCGAAATCGTATCCAAACGATCGATGTCAGAAGTTCCTAAACAAAGTTAATTGAAAATCAATAATCGTTCACCGTGTATTTTTCTTATAAATGTTATCCTGCAATAGGCGGCGTGATTACAATTAATTTTTTTTAGAATTAAAAGATTTTATTGAAATAAATTCAAAATTTTTTTAAATCTTTTAAATATACAATATAGTAATGGTGTATGAATATTTATTTTCCACACTGTATATTTATTATGTAATAATAGCGTATAAAAATTATGCAAGAATTTATAATTATTTAGTTCAAAATGTTAAATTTTAGCTTTTTTCACCTTTTAGCTGTTACACAATTGTTTACAATAAAATATGAATTTCTAAACACATACAGTTGCCTAGCAAAGAGTACATACACTCCGAAAAATTAACACCAAAATATACATACATACTCGTACATATATCGCACCCTAAATACAAAAGTGACACAACTCAAAATTTTCCAAAATGTACTTTTTTCCGTAAAATAATTCACAGTACACATCTCTAACTACTTCAAAAATTTCTTTCTCATCACTGTTTTCTTTAACTGGAAAAATACCGTTATGTCTGTTTTTATGTTAATTGCATTGCTTACGCACGATCGACTAAAAAGACCTATTTTTAGTTGCGTCAATGTTCTCAAGAAGTGCTGATTACTTTTGTTACACATATAGTGTCTTATTTAATATAAAATTAAAAAAATTTTAGCAAAACCTTCTTCGAAATAGACTTCTTTCATAATGGAACCAATTTTATTTTAAATATTACAATCATTTTTGCATAAACAGTTTTTTGCCTCTCCTGAAAATTTGAGAATTTTGAGTTGTGCCGCTTTTGTATTTAGGGTGCGATATGTATATATATTTTAAAAGAAAAGGACTGATTTTCTGGATTTAAAATACCATTAAAAATAAAAAATATTACATTTTTCGCGTTCACTTAGAGAACTGATAAAATACCAATATCTCTTCGCGCTTAATGTCCCATAATATTGAAAAATTCTTTGTTTTATTAATATTAATGCAAAAAACAATTAAACTGCCGTATTCGTAAAATTTTGTTTCGATTTATAAAAGGTATAATAATTGAATATTGTACGGATATTTGATTATTAAGCCTTTTATAAATCTAAATAATTTTTTGTGAATGCGGCAGTAATATTTTTTCGTGCCGAAGTATCTGCCAAATTTAAAAAATTACCTTTTACAAAGAGGACCTTGTTCAAAAAGTATGCTTTATAAATCGTACTTTTAAAAAAACTGGTACCTTTTACAAAAGATATCTCTATCTAGATTTTTTTTTATCTGGGACGATAGAAGTCCCAGAAGTTTATAGAAGTCCTGAAGCTTCAGGTTAGTAGCCATTTTTATTATTATTTTACTTCGCCGGTGGTACACAATACCGAGGCGTTCTGATGTGATTGTGGACTGCAATCAGCTGAAGCCGGTATTGTTCAATGACCAGTGACTATGCCTTCGCCACTGAATCCTTCCGACAACAACTGACACACTAATGCACATCAGAATAATGTGAGATGTTTTTTTTTTTATAATTTTAGTCTGAAATTGGGATTGAACCCAGTATCGTTTAAAAAAAGTGCATTATGCAAAAAGTTCCTTTTACAAAACGTACCTTCTACAAAAAGTAAATGTTACATAAAGTACATTTTACAAAAAAAACTTTTTACAAAAAGTACATTTTACAAAAAGTACCTTTTACAAAAACTACCTCGTACCAAAAGTGCTTTTTACCAAAACTATCTTTTACAAAAACTACCTTTTACTAAAAGTACCTTTTACGAAAAGCACATTTTACAAAAAGTATCTTTTGGGAATGTAGTTAAATGTCTTAAAAGTACTTATTTACTTAAACGATTTACAAATTCGTTTTAATGTGCTGGAAAGGGGAAGAAATACTTTCAATAGTTTAAACGCAATAAATAAACCTCTGGTATAATTGCTTTTTAAGACGGAACTATTTGTGAGATCATACAGAATAATGATTTTATAGCTTTCCGTATTATTAAAGGCCCTTTCACACTATAATACTTGTGTTACGACTTTCAAAATGTTTTGTGAGAGAGAAATCTAATGAGATTTGGTGAGACTGTCAAAAAATTCTAAAGTAATATTACATTTTGCTGTAACACTATCACACTTGAAATAAAATTAAAAATATAAGTAGTAAAAACTGGTTTAAAAGCAAATGACTTTTTTGGTTGCTTTGTTGTTTTCTTGGGCTGCTTACACAAAATCACATCCCTTATAAACTGAAAAGTATAAGCGTTTTGAAAATTTAAAAAAAAAATGTGAGAGCCATAGGACTGTTAAATTCCTATCCGTATTTTGATCAGATTCATAACATATTGTTTTAGCACTGTTATACTTTTCCATTTGATTTACTCAGTATTACAATGTAAAGCGGCCTTAACAGAACATTGCAGTACGTTTTGTTATCATGACATTTAAGATAAAATTTTGGCATTATCAGTATAATAAAATTGGACGAGTTTTCTTTAAAAAAAAAAAAACATGTCAAAAAATTGTTTTCCTTAAACTTTTAATATTTCGGTCACGTTAGATTTTTTTTGGGGGAAATATCCATATACTACTTTAACTTCTCCCAAACTCTTCCAACCTTTATATTTTTCGAAATAAGGCAAACAATTAATTTACACATTTACACACACCTCGGTAACACAACACAAATTAGACTCGTAAACTCGCACGTTTTATTGTTCATTTTAAAGAGAAGATGTGTTTGCTAACCTTCCCTAATTCCAAATTATTCTAATTTGTCTGTTCATAAATGATTTTGCACTTTTTTCCATTTTTGAAGTTTATTTATTTTGTTTCATCTCAAGATCTCAGCAACTGTTTTTATACTGAACAATTTTTTTTCTTTTGTTAGTTTTTTATTTTTCTTTAAATTTCATACTGAAACTAATTTTGTTTAAACAAAAATAGTGCTAATACGAATTTGACTTGAAAAAATTCCAACATTCCTGGCTCTTAGGTAAATATTTGCATAAAAATTTCTTTGGAAGACTGTTTTAACCCTTCTGTGAATAGCAACGTGGCCGGGTACCTTTAACATTTTACGCATAATTGTTTTTTATAGAAGTTGATGATCCATATATGTATGTACGACACTTCTTGAGAAGAAATTTTAAACAAATACCGACTTAAAGCTAGAGAATCACTATACCGGACCAAAAAATTGCTTCAAAATATGTTTCTTATAAAAATTTTTTATTCACACATATATCTTAATAACGGGTGGGTCCAAAGTAATCACCCGGGCCATAAGTAATCACCTGATGTTCTTTTGCTGTAGGAAAGGGATAATTAGAGAAATGACAGGAGATGAAGCTAAATTAATTATTTTGCAGCTCTGCTTTTTGCACGTTCTTTGTTTATAGCAGTGTTGAAGCTTCGGTTTAGTAGCCATTTTTTATTATTATTTTACTTCGCCGGTGCTACACCGACAACCGGAATACCGGTAACCGGTATTGTACAGTGGCCAATGACTATGCCTTCGCCACTGAAACCTTCCGACAACAACTCACACACAAAGTCACACTAATGCACATCAGAAAATTGCGAGATGTTTTTTTTTAATGATTTTAGTCTTAAACTGGGGTTGAACCCAGGTCAGTTTTTGGTTTCGTAGTCAACGTGCAGACTACTTCAGCCATCGCCAATGTGCCCAATTTCCAAAATTATTTTTACATGTGGAAAGGTCCACAAATAAAAATTTTTTTGGAAAAGGTGGGGTTTGGCGCAAATTGCACACCCCAATAATTGATTATCAACTTCGT
This sequence comes from Dexiosoma caninum, assembly GCA_963924685.1. Lineage (NCBI taxonomy): Eukaryota > Metazoa > Arthropoda > Insecta > Diptera > Tachinidae > Dexiosoma > Dexiosoma caninum. Next base: position 32,401,202 of record OZ004729.1, read on the forward strand.
CATTTGTGGGCCAATTTCCAAAATGCTTTTTGCATATGAAAGAGATCCACTGAAATTTTTTAAAGCGGAGGGGTGGGGCGGTGAAATGTTACCGTCAAACAACTAGATTACATAATAAAATTTCATTTGTGGACCAATTTCCAAAATTATTTTTACTTATGAAAAAGATTCACAAATTTTTTTTTTTAATTGGTGGCAAAGGGAAAGTGTTCGCTCACCCATCATTATCGGTTGAAATTTGGTATGTAGACTCCTCTTTCCATGTTTAGATCCACTAAAAACGGTTTTTGGGATATTCTATTTTAAAGGGATAAAACCTGGTAAATTCGATAACCTAATATCGCAGAAACTAAGACTGATAGAAGAAAAATTACAAAAGCATATAAATGCTGCCGTACTCTTTCCATATATCTACTTTTAGTGGTTAAAACTAAAAAGAAATTTTGACATTTCTCTTTGCAGCCATATTGAACATAGAACAAAGCTTTTTTCTGTAATCTTTTCTTCTAGAAAATATTTCGAGTGTGCGAGGTTACTTTTTCGTAATTCGCAAATGTATGGAGAAAAATTTTACCTTTGTACTTATATCCCATTTAAATAGTGCATATGATGCCATGATATGGCGGGCACAGTGCAAAAGAAATATTTGGAAAGCTGCGTCAGGCCTATAGAGACAGTGTTTTGTCGAGAGCCCAGGTTTTTAGGTGGTTTAAGGTATGTTCAGAAGGAAGGCATTCAATTGAAGAAGAGCCTCGCAGCGGAAGGAAGAAACGTTAAAAATGTTGACAGAATCCGCGATCTGGTGAGTTCAGATCGTCGTTTCACAGTGCGTATGCTCAGTGAAGAGTTGAATTTGACTCACACTTTGAACTTGATAGCACAACGTTGTTCGAAATTGAGGTCACTCATTGTTTGAACGCACTAAAAAAAACCTTTTCGCAAAAAAATTCACTACGGACAGCGCAGCAACTCTAGCGTGTACAAACTTGCACTAGACGCGTATCAGATGTTTAATTGTTTGACTTTAAGGCGAATTCATAACAGGTGGCACAGCTTGCGGACTATTTATCACTATTTAATGTCAAATTGCATGAATTATTTTGATAGTGCACAATGATTTTTGTTTGTTGTTGTACTACTGAGTTCACCTGGTATCAATTCGCTTTGTTAGGCTCTCTACGTGGCGCAAACCCAGTGTTGCCACATGGAACACTAGAAAAATCAGTCTCATTAGTTTATTTACGCACCTTGTAGATGGAAAAACTATTGCAAACCAAAATATCAGTAACAATACCTTAAAATTTATTTTAAATGTACATGCATTGCAAATAATATTGGACTACGTGGTTCATTTTAGCTGAAATGGGCTGGTTATAACATGGTCCCATGTAATGCAGCCGTGGACAATGTCATTGAAAACAACAGCTTATTGTTTTGCGACAAGTGTTCGTGCTTTTCTTGGTATTTACTCCGATTACTCCATCTGATTAAAATTACTCTTTGAAGTGCTCCATGGAGTAGTTTTTGGGTTAGTCCGATTGGTTATATGATCCAAATTTTTGTGCAAAAATTCTTCTTTTCCAACACGTATTTCCATAACGTAGGTACCCGGGTTACTTTGTCGTGCACTTAAAGGCGTTTGTTTTACCATTCACATAAAGGGTTAAGTATGAAACAATAATATTATTTTGTTTTATTGTTGTTGTACTCATAAATTAATTTCACTTTCATACATATGTATGTATGTGAAAATTTAAATTTTCACTTGAACTTAAAGTCGAGTGTTCGATATTGTTTACACATTTGCTGACTGCTCATTATTATTTTCGGCATTCCAGACGAGAAAAAAAAATTAACAACTACACACAAGGAAATATTTTTAGATTTCATACCAATAATTAAATATCTACTCATACAAAATATAATTTAAGCAATTATTTCATAAAACGCACTAAATGCTCAAAAAAAGCTTGTTTTTTTTTCTTTTTTTTTTTTGTAATTAGGAAAGCAAATTTTACTCTCATTAATTTTCAAATTTCTAACAATATCTGATTATCCCAAAAATTACTCGCATTTCAGTGAAAAATAAAATAGCAACAACATTCAATGTCAAGGTTATATAATTGTGTGCTGACTTTCATTTTAAACCGTAAACTGTTATTGTTTGAAATTTTAAGGCATTTCGGCCGAGTGGCCCATTAAATACAGCAGACATTTTTTATTTTTGTTTATTTTCTATAAATTTCACTTTTACCAAATTCCATGACCATCTTACGCATCTTCTTCGATATAAAAATATTGTAAATAAATACGTATTGAATGACATGTGATAAATTATCTCAAACAAAAAAAAAAAAAAATTAAGCAATTAATCGTTGTTGGTAGGTTTTTGTTATTTACTTTTAATCTCTTTATCTGTCAGTCATCTTTTACTTGCTGAAATATTCAATATTTTGGCAGTGCGCATGCTTCAATAAACCCTTCAATATATCATTTACTTTCTTATACACAACCTTGCCCACTAAGAAATGTATTTTTGTTTCGAAATTCTTTTCCAGTCGTTACTTTCAAATTATTGCATTTACATAGTGCGAGAACTGTCATAAGGTAGCTTTTCCTTTTGGAACAAATGAATTTTTGCTAACTTGAATTTTTTAAATACACCTTTAATGGAGTTTTTTAAATGTACTTTTTTTATTTTAAAAAAATAAATTTTTTTAAAAGGTAGTTTTTCCTAAAGGTTGTTATTTAAAACACACTTTTTACAGAAATAAAATTTTTTATTGCACTATTTCTGAAAGGTATTATTTCAAACGACTTTTTTCGAAAGTTACTTTTATTAAAATTACTTTTTTGAAAAACTACTATTTTTGAAAAAGTACTATTTTTGGAAACCACTTTTTCAAATCTAGTTGTTTTGAAGTTACTTTTTTGTAAAAGGTACACTCTTAGAAAAAAAATTTCATTTAGGTAAAAATACTTTTTTGTAACCTTAATTTTTTTTTTAATATAATTTTCTTGAACGATACTTTTTAAAAGTTACTTTTTTTAGAAGGAACTTTTTTAAGAGGTAATTTCTTCCAAAAAGTACATTTTTGCCACATTGTTGTTTTTTTTAATATATTTTGCTTGAAAGGTACTATCTTGAAAGTTGGTTTTTTTCAAAAATACTGTTTTAAAAAATACTTTTCTGAAAAGTTACTATTTTTGAAAGGCAGGTTTGTCAAAAGTACTTTTTTCAAAGTTACTTTTTTTAAAAGGTGCTCATTTAGAAGAAAAATTATTTTTTGGAAAAAGTAAATTTTTGTAACCTTAATTTTTTTTAAATATATTTTTAAAATTTACTTTTTTTAGGAAGAATTTTGTAAGAGGTACTAATTTTTGTCATATTATTATTTTTTTAAATATACTTTCCTTGAAAGGTGTTAGTTTCAAACGACTTTTTTCAGAAGGTACTTTTTTGGAGAGTACTTTATATACCTTAACCTAAGTGAAACCTTAATTTTTTTAATGTACTTCTCTTGAACGATACTTTTTAAAAGTTTATTTTTTTCGGAGGAACTTTCTTAAGAGCAACTTCTTTCGAAAGGTACTTTTTTTAAGAGGTACTTTTTTGAAAAGTTAAAATTGTTAATAGTCACTTCTTTCAAATGAAACGTTTTTATTAAAAGTTACTTTTTTTAAAAGAGGAGGAACATTTTTAAGAGGTAACTTTTTTGAAAAAGTACATTTTTGCCACATTATTGTTTTTTAATTTAGTTTGAAAGGTATTTTGAATGTTGGCTTTTTTCAGATATACTTTTTTGCAAAGTTACTATTTTTGAAAGGCACTTTTGTCAAAAGTACTTTTTTGAAGTTATTTTTTTAAAAAGCAGTTTTAAAAAAAATTTTTTTTTTGGAAAATTAACATTTTTATAACCTTTTTTTTTTAAATACATATACATATTTATATACTTTTATTGGAAGGTACTTTTTTAAGGAAGAATTTTTTTGTTCAAAAAGTACCTTTTATAAGAAGTACTTTTTTAGAAATTGACTTTTTTTTTACAAATATCTTTAAAATGTAACTTTGTTTAAAAAAAAATATTGAAACAACTCATTTAAAAAATTAAGGAAATTTTTTTGTTATTGCATACAGTTTTTTGCATACATTTATAATTTCTTATCGTGTTTGTAATTCGGCGAGTGTTTTACTTTTTCGACTACTGCATTGACGCATGTTGACAAATGCTAAGGAGGAACGTGTGTCAGTTATTTAAGGTTTAAATCTACCCAATTCATAATTCCAAGCAGTATGAACACATATACAAAAATACATACATACATACCTACTCATATGTATTTGCCCTCTATATTAAAGTTATAAATTTACATTTGATTTCGTAACATATTCATGTATTGTTTTTGAAACTTTCTACGTGAACGTATCTACATATGTTGCGCTTACATACAAACATACAGATATTTTATACAAATGACAAGAAAATAGTTAAAGAAAATCAATAACACTTTAAGCTGCATGTCCTTTCTTCAACACAAAAGCACACACGAACTGCGTCATTGAAATAGATAAAAAGTAAAAGTATTGTGCGAGAAAAAAAATAAATAATAAAAGAAATAAACTTACCAATAATAAGCAATCGTATCTCCTAATCCATTACGAATGTTACGATCTAATAAATTGTAGCAAATGTTTGTTGAAGCACCTTCCATCCATTTAATGGAAATGGGTCCTTTCGTAATATTAAAATTGTATTGCAAAAATTTCTTTGGTTCGGCTGGTGTTTCCCAATGGAACTGTTTGGCCACACGGGACCAGAATTCTTCGGGATTATCCAAAGACTCCTCATAGAACTTTTTATATTCTTCCATGCTCGATATGTAAGCATTTTGGCTTATGGCCGGATTTGGATTGTAAATCGATTTTTCCGAAGGCATTTCTAACAACAATATTATCTATACCTAATATATGTATGTATGTTAATTTTTTCTTTTATTTCAATATATAAAACTTTCTCGAATGAACTTTTTAAATTTTCATAACAGAATTTGTTCTTATTGCGATTAGAGTTACTTGTATTATTATTCCAATTATTATTTTATATTGGTTTAAACCGTTTCTACTTTATTAATTTTTGCTATAAATTGTTCTAAAACGTCTCTAACCACTGAATAGCACTCACATACTAAACGTCTCCGTTTCCACACAATTGTTTTCGACTCATACCATTTTTTTTTCTTTGTGTTTGTGTGTGTTTTCTTGTTTCGTTCAACTTTTGCTGAATTATGAAAAGTTCTCCTAACTGCTCATTTGTGAAATACAGCCAGAGATGGCCTTTGTTCACTTGATTGGACGTGAATTAACCTAGTGCATGAGTGGAATTACTATGTAAGTAATATATATGTTTTTTCCTAATATTTACCAGTTAATATATTAAGGCAGTAACTCCCTGATCCACAATTTCGCACAAAATTATAAATGTTGTTTTTATTTTCAATGTTATTAAGCGATATCGTGGTCGAAGTAGTAAATTTGTATACCTTTGTATTCAATTGAATTCTTCGGCAGATTTTGAAAATTCCGAATTATAAATTACTGCCCAGTAACTGAAATTTATATAATGGTGATTTTTTGCCAAACGAAATTTTGCAAATAAAGAATGAAAATTAGATGAAAGTTTATGACACAGAAAACAATCTCAAAGAAAAATTTTTTGAATTGCAGTCAACACATTATATTTAATTAATGGAAATATTTGTAAAGAATATGAGAATCAGTTGCATTTGCAGGCCATCCCTGAAACTTTCCACTAAGTTTAGCAAAGCAAATTTGCATCTTTCGACAAGGTTTTTAAGTGCAGAAAAGTTAATGCTTGTCGAAAATCGAAGTGACAAGAAATCACGCCAAAAAAATATTTCCAAACTTTTCGACTTCGATATCTGTCGCAACACTTTACAGATTTTTGTGAATTTAGCGGCATCCGATACACTTTTTAAACCCTCAAAAATCCTTTAATATCTATAGTCAATTTGACGAGTACTTTTGGAGTGATTAGAAAACCCGGTTTTCTCGAAGGAATCACTGGATTGTCAACATTTATTACTGAATTTTTTTTTTTTTTTTTTTATATATATTTATTAAGCCTGAGGTCTTTTTTTATCTTATTTTGTTTTTTATTATTCGATATAATTAAAATTTATTACTGAAGTTAAGACAATATTCGATTTTCAACTTGGTCGACTTAGCAGTTAAAAATTTATTTCGAAAAATTGTATTTGCTCAATTTTTTAAATCTACCGCTCCGAATCGGTTCATTATCTTACGCACTATATCTACGAGAGCTCACATTTCGTTCCGTTTCATTTACGCATTCTTACACACACATACAAGCATATACACAAACTGACATCATTCCGAAAATACTCCGAATTGACTCCCAAGACCTCAAATGCAATATAATGAAAATTGAATTTTCGATAATGGAGGTGAAATCAGTGACTTTCTATAGCAAGAACTTAAAAATAATTATAAAAAATGGGTATTTTGCCGATTCTGTAAACAGGGATTTAAAGAAAAAAATGTCTTCTGAATTCAAAAAATTGTATATTACATATTTATTCGCGTCGTTCCAATGTGGAACATAGGGCCATAACTAAAAAATTCCATTCATCTCTATGCATAACTAACAATTTTACTTCGTTAGAAGTCTGCAACATTTTCGCCATTTCGCTGACGAGCTGTCTCCTCCAAATACTTTTTTCATACCTTTTTACATTCTGTGTATTGAAATAATAAAATCATTTTCTTTTGTGTAGAAAATAAAGCTGGTCCCAAAGTACTGCATTCGATATCGATTGAAATTTCTATATATTCCAAAAAAAATTTTTTTTTAAATTTCGATGCGAATCGCATGCCGTAATTTCACCACTGATATTCTTTAAGGAACACATTTAAAAAAAAAAAAATTTTAAACGAAAATAAAAAATTCTACACTTAAAACAAAGATTTCAGAACTACATTTGGGATTTTTCGAAATGTATTAACTGCGAGGCAGCATGCTTTCTATTCACAAAAACATTTTAAGAAAAATGAGAATTTGTTAAACAAATTATAATCATTTCCATTCCATTGTTTATTAAAAACAATTGCACTTTATTGTTCCATTATAAAGCCATTTTATGGAACTTTAAATGAGAATACGAAAGTGGAAATATTTTTCACAAATGGACTAAATGTGTGTTGCACCAGTCCAGAATGGAAATCATCATTAGATTGATTTTCTTGATGGTAGTGAAAAGTTAATCACGATTCCATCACAAGTGAAATAGAGCTTTAAGTGCTTGAAAAGTATTTTTTTGGGGTAAAATCTGATCATTATCGAAAAGCTTTTTCAAAATTTTAAAAAACTTAAGCAGAGAGAGCAGCGTTGCCACTGTAAAAATTGTTTCCCACCAAGATTTTATTACAAAAACCTACTAATGTTCTACTAGTGTTAAAAACAATAGATAAACATAAAAATAATAATAACTTTTTTTTAATCGATGTTTATACGTTGTCTCTTTCAACTGACATTAACCATATGTGAAGATATATTTTATTTACGAAGTTTTTTTCGAAGTCAAAAAGATCAAAACCTTTTTTTAGCTAAAAAAAAAACCTGCAAATGTATGTAACATATGTCAATATATATTTTAATTAAATTTAATTTCAATAAAACAAAATTTAAGAGAAAATTTAAGAAAAAATTTGGCAACAATGCGTTAAGGTAACGAAGGTTGAGGTTGAGACAATGTGCTGTGATATTAAAGTAGCTGTTTTTTATCCCATGGAAATATTTGAATAGATTAAATAAAATAGTTCTACATTTAGTTTTTTTTTTATTATATTTCTTTTTTATTTAGTGTTTTATTTTCGCTCCTACCATTTTGCGTTGATGGACACGTACTGAATGAAAGAAGGGTCATTCGTTGTCAGTTCAAAAAGCCAAAGAATGGCGGATTACATGTCCCTCGGCCTTAATCCTCCGCTCAGGATATTTTTTTATTGTTTATTATACGTATAAGTGCGACTATTTTTTATAAAATAACGCACACAATGACAAATATTGAAGCTGAACATTGATCGTGTAGCATTCGCTTTATTGAGAGACAAATAGTGTTGCCGAAAAATGGAAATTTAAATAGCGACAATGTAGTGATTTTTACCAGCATTTTAGAATTTCTTTGAAAGATTTGTTCTAAACGTACAAAAATTGGATTTAGTCTACCATACTACCAACATAAAAATATCTTAACATCTTTGGTAGGAAAAACCCAATAATGGCAACGCTGATAAAGAGACTGTTCACTTGCTACAAGAATTTTCAACGGGAGAGCAAAAAAAGATTGAGAAATTTGTAGAGAAAACATTTGATTCCAGTTAAAAAGCAAGAACTGGTTGAGACACATCAAGTTCATACGATCAGTTTTTGTAAAATTTTAAGTTGATTTCCTTTCTGAACAAAAATAATGCCCTTTCGATGGATAACACTAAATAACTCAATAACCAAAAAATAATTAATTTTTTCAGAAACAATAACAAAATCAGCTTCAAATATAGTGCTGCAGTCATGACCCTTTAATTAACATAAGTGTAGTACATGTAGCATTTATTCCTTTTTAAGAAGAACATGAGAGAAAAGGACGTATTACACTGTGTTATGTGTTTCACATATTTTCCAGAAAAGAACATAAAAAATATAAAAGCAGAATAAAAATGGAATATTACTCAGAAAAGAAAACACCACAAGTTTATACCCAAAAACTTTGTTTCATGAAGTTACACTTCATTTACTTCTATTCTATTACTTATATTCTTTTGATTATATGGATGATAGGGGAAAAAGAAAAAATTAAAATGACTGCTACGTCAAGATATCACGACTCCAAACTTGAAGCGTATGAACCACTGTAGCTGCACGCTATAAAATATTTGCTGCAAATCTTTTTGGTTTGTTAATAACGCAGAATGACGACGTACAAATCGGAAGAATTTGCAAAGTTACATAAATGTAGTGGTCTCATGTAACGCAGCCACGGCCCATGCCATTGAAAAGAGCAGCTTATAATTATACAAAAAGTGTTCGTCCTTTTTTGCGCTTAACGATTACTCCGCCGCATTGCACAGTACCGGCTTCAGCCGATAACATCAGAGCGCCCTCTTTCGCCGGTATTTTGTAGCATTATCGATGAAGCAAAATAATTTATAAAATGGCTACCAAAGACAACATTAAAATATGAATGCGTCTCCAAAACAAAAGAAATTAAATGAATTCTCGATTCTAAGCAACTTCGTACTCCGCTCTTTATTCTGTGCACACTTTCCTACAAGCACAGAAGGGGTCCCCATGTTCTTGCTTTTGCAGGGCAATCTTATATTTTAATTACCTGTCATGTATGAAATTTTCCCCCTTTTTGATAGTCAGTCCTCCTTATTTTAAAAGCAGTATCAGCATTTATTTTTATGAGCTTGCGGAGATTTCACTTTCGAAAATGAATGGTAACTTTTATTTTTTTATCGTAAATTTTCGGTGTACAAAGCTATATTCAGGGTGAACTAAGTCTCTGATTATGTATTTTAGGCCCTGGTAGATTTGGAACATTTAAATGTCACAAATTGTTAGTTTCAGTAAATTTCTAAGTTTCGTTAATTTTTAAACTAATTTTACACATTTAAACGTAATTCTTTTTATTTGTTAAATTAAACTTACATATTGATATAAATGTAGGTACATATGGATATGTGAATTTTTGTGTAAAATATGTACAAATGTAAAAAGTGAATTCCATAAAATTGTTTACTATTTTTCGTGGTCATCTTTTTCTTTTGAAAACTGTCGACTCAAGAAATTTTACATGAAAAGTTGATATGTGTGAAACCAGTCTACGAGTCAGAAGATTGCTGAATAAGAGTATAATTATTGAAATGTTTTCTCTTGCCAGAGAAATAAATATTAAGCTTTGAAAGAGAAATTGGTTTCTAGCACTCTACGGGTACACAGTCGGTATTGAGAGTTTAAAAACGCTTACGAAAATTTTTATTAGTCATAAATTTATATAAATAAGAACCGTGAATCAAGATACATATATCTACATGTCCACATCTAACGCATTTCCATCATAACACGAAATATAACGCAGCCAGAACGAAAGTAAATTTTTCATTCATATGAACACATAAGGGTGGATTCATACATTCATATAAATATATGTATGTGTGTATGGATGAGTATATGAAAATATATAATGGGGCACGTGTAAAACGGTAGAAAAATTCTGTTTCTGCTGTGTGAAATAATATTCTTTTTAACAGTCAAAATTTTTACTTCTCTGAATTATAAATGATGCATAATTATTATTAATACATATTATGTAATCCGAATTTATTTTGATAAATTTGAATTATTTTAAAAAATATTAGATTGAAAATTAAATGAAAATGTATGTAACTATTATTTCATTTATTCGACGTTAAATAAAATGAATTAGGATTATTTGTCTATATTTGTTATATGGTTTAGAAAAATTAAATATAGATTTAAATGGAATAATAAAATGTTTGCTGTATAAAAAACATTTTAAAGAAGGTATTTGGTTTTTTAGTGTTTGTATATTTCGTAATTTTGAAATATTTGTTGGGAGTTCTTGTATAAACATGTGAATTTCTTAGCTCTTTTCAAGAATTTTGTTAAAGGCCTACTGATGGCATACAATCCATTAAATATTTTCTAAATTACCCCAAAGTGTTAACAACGTTTCGTATGTAGACTTTAACTGTTATGAACTTTATTATTTTATTCGTTCAATAATATTAAACCGCATTAAGTTTTATTTCTTTATTTTCTGTAAAGATCGTTGATCCTGTAAAATAAAAAAGTTCAACAACTTTTTTGTATTTCTCTTGAAAATTTAAATTAACTGAAGAAACTAAATCGTATGTAGAGTTTTTCGACTGAGTGTAAATAACACATGTCAACAAAATCATATTTTTTTTGTGGTCTGAGGTTTCATAGTCAATTTGAATGCATGTCGTACTCCGATTCAATGCCTATAAATGAGTATCATCATTAGAAGCATCACGTAATTTGTAATAACTCGAGAACTAGTTCATCGATCGCAGTAAGAAAAACACGGAATGAAATAACCTTTAATAATATTATTATATATTTTTTGTAAATCCTTATAGTTTATTACTAAATATTCAGTATGTTTTGGGAAAAACCCGTTTTTTTTCAAGATTTAAAAAAAAAAATTTCTATTAAAAAGTTCATTAAAAATGTAAAGTAAAAAAATTCGAAATACTGTTATTAATTTCGGTACTCGCATATGTTACAATATAAGATCTCAAGGCTCATTTAAATAAACTATAATTCAACAAGAAAAATATCGAAAAAAATTAGAAGAATATATTTTAGAAAATAGTATTGACTGCGCGTTTTACATATTGGGATAAATTTTTAGAATATGATTCTTCGCATACCAAAGACAATTGTAAGTTATAGATGGAGAAAAAAATAAGGGGAACAAATTTCTCATAGTGGGGAAAACTCGAAGAACGGTGAAGGTGTAGCTACCTTCGAAAACAGCATGTTGTTCCGTTCTGCTAGTGTTAGGTGTCAGTGAAATTTACAATTTTGTCTTTGAATTAGTTTGTTTCTTAGTAATTATTACATGTAATTTTGACTGTCTGTATGTTATCGATCACTAGCCCACTTAAAATTCAAAACTGTTAACTAACGCATACAGAATTTCGATATAAGGCTCTACACACGTGTACGTACAATTAAAATCAACTGCTTATATTTTTCATTGCGCTAGTTATTAATAGTTTTCTGCCAAACACAAATATAAATTTTACCAACGGCAACATAGCAGGCCATAAATTTCCCATAAAACATTGCGCTTCTAGAATGAAGTTTTCGACTTAAATGAAATTTATTTGAATCTCATTTTAGAAATACACTAATTATGGATACAATTCAAACACTGCCCTTTTTCAATTGCAATATTTTCATTTCTGAAATACAGTGGCCAAAAAAACTATTCGACATTGCAATTATTTTCTTAAATTTCATGAAAATGCTAGTATCCTTTTGTTTTTTATATGTATAAACGTGAGATCACATTGTATTATATGTATGTATTTAATAATTTATGGTCCTAAAAATAATAAAAATTGCACATTTTTTAACTCTTCTATCTGTTTGAACGAAAAAACAAAAATTTCAAAGCAAAAAAAGATTCGACTGGCATTGTTTTTCTCTTATTGTGATCGTGTATTTCTAATTACTTCATGTTATTATCGGTAATAATACCGCTATGTTTCTTGTTTATCATTTACAAGAACTTTTTTCTTATTTCTGTGCAAGTGATGGCGACGATGGGACGTAAAGGGAAAGAAACTTCTGTTGATGTAAGAAATTTAATAATACATCATTTTAAATTAGGGAAAACGGAAAAGAATATATCGAAAATCATTCAAAGGTCCAGAACTACTGTACATTACATTATAAAAAAGTACAAATCAAGTAAAACTGTGATAAACAAGGTAAGGACTGGGCGACCCTGCAAATTTACAGATTCAGATGAACGGCGAATCGTGCGTCAAGTAAGAAAAAATCCAAAAATTACTGCTAGCACTTTAGCTAAAAACACTGAGGAACACTTCGGTATATCCGTTACACCTCAAACAATAAGAAACGTCTTAAAAAAGCACGATTTCCATGCACGATCAGCCAGGAAGAAGCCACACATTACTAAGAAAAATAGAAAGTTGAGATTAGATTTTGCGAAAGAGCATGTAAATAAGCCAATGGAGTTCTGGATGGATTTTATTTTTGCTGACGAAAGTAAATATAACCTTTTTGGATGTGATAGAAAAGTTCTGCTATATCGCAAGCCTAACACAGAATTGGAAGAAAGGAATATGGTACCAACTGTTAAACATGGTGGTGGTGGTGTTATGGTATGGGGATGTATGGCGGCATCAGGCGTGGGAAATATTGGGTTTATTGATGGGATTATGGATCACCGAAAGTACATTGACCTCCTAAAGCAAAATTTGAGGTCAAGTGCTGAAAAATTGGGTCTGGCAAATAGATTTCAATTTTATCAAGATAATGATCCTAAACATTCTGCCATTAACACAAAGCTTTGGCTTTTATATAATTGTCCAAAATTAATAAAAACGCCGCCACAGTCCGCAGACCTTAACCCTATTGAACATCTTTGGGGTCACTTGGAAAAAAAAATAAGAAAACGTGAATTTACGAACAAACACCAGATGAAAGTTATCCTGCAGGAGGAATGGAGCCAAATTGATCCAGAATACACCAAAACGTTGGTAAAATCTATGCCAGATCGTTTAAAAGAGGTTATACGTAGGCAAGGAAAAGCAACTCGCTACTGAAGTAGAAATAAGCTTGTATTTCAATTCATGTATTTTAAAAATGTTACCAATGTCGAATACTTTTTTTGTTTGAATATTTTAATTCATGTATTTTTTCCTTTTTTTACTTTGAGATCTCATTTTTTTTACTGAATATAACCTTGTGTTCCTTAGTAGACTTTTATAAGTTTATTTTGTTAAAAACAACATTCCATATTTTTTTTTTGATAAATATATAAAGTTTACGGCCTATGTCGAATAGTTTTTTTGGCCACTGTATGTACATTTGTATGTCTGTGGATGCGGCATCACAATTTATTCGAAACTTTTCTTTCATAAAAAGTATAATTTATACTAAAAAGTATTGTCTAATATATATATATATAAAACAGGATGTTTGTATGTATGTAACGTATGGACTCCAAAACGGCTGGGCCGATTTTGATGAAATTTTCAGGGAATCTTCAGAATACTCAGGCGAGGGGCGTGTCAAAATCCAATTTTCATATTGCACCACCTTTTTGCTTTTTTTTTTATTTTAAATAAATAAATCGTGTGGTAATACAACACTAATGTTTGCTTAGGGCCAGCAACGCGGACCGGGTCAGCTAGTATTAAATAAAACCAAAAAGCAGTAACATTTTTCATATATTATAGGTGTGTAAATGTACAATGTAAAGTAATTCTATAGTGAAAGAGCACATTAGGGAGTGTGTAGATTTTTTGGTTATACTTTGAATGCTGCGTATGAATGAATTCTTAATTATGAATAAAAACAAGCAAAATACGAACTAATGATCAGCATTTTTAAGGAATTCGTTGTATTGATGTTCTGTCATTAATTTATCCAATTCATTGGCATTTGAAAGTTTAATTTTAAAAAGCCAACCTTGAAAAGAAGTAAAAAATATTGTTCATTAAAAAATGTAAAATGTGAGAGAAATTTGTTTTTACCTTTATCATAGCAGCTAGTATTAATTAAGGACGGCGTTTCTTCTACGCTTGAATTTTTTTCTGTTACTTCTCCGCTGACGGGGGTATATATTTCACTAGCTGCTTTAACACTTTCCAGAGCACCACATTCATCTTCTTGTTTAAGCACTGTGCCTACATCGGGCAATTGAGCAAATACTACATCACCTAAAGCTTCTTGGGCATAAGTTGAAATACCCACTGTACCCGATGTTCCTTCAAAAGACACCCATTCGTGTTTTTCAGTGAAACGACGTTCTGTAAAAGTAAAATGCAATTTTTGTAAGTTGGCTGGCAACACTTTATTTATAATCACAGTTTAAAAAGGTGTGCTTCGACAGCTGCTAACCGCGATATGCACATGCATTTTGTTCTGGTTGCGTAAAGATTATTTTTCCAATTTTATTATTTTTACATTTTACTTACCTGCGTTATATACAGTGCTTAAACTTAATTGCCTGAAACTTTGCAGAGCTTTAGAATTTTTCTTAAGCAACCGTGAACTTTGTTGTAGAGTACGGGCGAGTTTAACAATAGAAACCATGTTCTTATTCTTATTTAATAAAAAACTAAATAAAATTACTTCTATTTGACAACTTCCACTTGGACGCGCTCTCTCGTCTACGTTTAAAACACAACTAATTATTTGTTCTGCCAATCAACTATGCGGTAGTATATTTTTTATTTGCAGGCCTCTTATCAAATTTTTTGTTATTTCTTTGATGAATTAATTTTGATCTTAAATTGCTTGGGGTTATCGGCGAAAATTTAAACATGCGGTATTTCAAGCACAGGGTATAATCCAAGTAACAGTTGTTTGAGAATTTTTTATATTTTACAAAAGCGCTTCTATTTAATTTTGTTCAAAAGAAATGCAATTTATAACTGTTTATCCATACGGCACTGCAAGCAAAACTAAACGTCAAAAGAGTGAGAAATGTGCGTGTTTTGTTGCTAGTTTCAATGTTTATATACACTGTCGCTAATGTAGAGTTTTATTTTGTTCTAAAGAGGTGTAGACGGTGCGCGTGTGTCCGAGTGTATAAAACAAGTGAGCGATTACTTGCAGTGCTTTCGATATTTAATTTATTTATTAAAACTATTTTCACTCATTGTTCTCTCTTAAAGTGCTGCAAAATTACTTTATAACGTGCAAATATTTGTTACTGCCTGTTTCCAGCGAGGGAAAGCAAAAATTCGTACGTGTATTTACATTGAAAACAAAAACAATTTCCCCAGTGACTGCAATGCATTTTTTGTTACAAAGAAAACAACATTAGGAAATCAATAGAAAACATGTGGGCAAAGGCAGCTTGATATACCAAAAAATTACAGTAGCGTCGTAAAGCAGCACTGATTGAAGAACAACTCACGCGTCATCGTAATTATTTATTATTTAAGTGCGGTCAGGCATGTTTTTGTTGTTTGGCCTTCGAGAGTTTTGCGTCTCACTCGCACTGGTTAATGGATTTGCCACGGGTAACTGTATCATTTATGGTTGTTGTGGCTTTTCGTTATTAATCACGTGGCTGTTACTGGTGGAGACCATCATACTCAAGAATTTTATATATAATTTAACTTCTTATGTGAAGGCATAGGTCGTTTAAATATATATTGTGTGCGATACCCTGGCAATTTGCATACTTGCTTCTGCCATCTGCCATATGGCAATTGATAACTACAAACAAACAAAAATTACAGTAGCAAAAAACACAGATATTTTTTTTTGGTATAAACAAATATATTTAATAATGTCAAACTCAGTTGTATATAATATGATATTCAAATTGCGTTGTTGAAGGAGCTTTAGGCGTTTGAGAGCACAACAAGTTTATTTTTATATAGCACATATATTTCCATACACTCGAGTTATTTTCATAATACGTGAAATGAATGTGTTTGAAAGTTAAATTCTTTCAAAAACACGTCAATGGGGTGTGTTCAGTTGTTTTATTTATTTCGTTTGTGTTGCACTGCACATATTTTCATGTCATACATTTTATATCATATCTTTGCAATTATAAAGTCGATAACAAATGTCTTCAACGATTTAAATATAAAAAAGGTCATGGACAATGCAAGTGACGGCTTCAGCTGATAGCAATCCACAATCGCATCAGAACGCCCTCCTTCGTCGGTATTGTGTAACTACTGAACCGAAGCTTTAGCACTGGTACGATTATAAACAAAGAACGTGCAAAAGCAGAACTGCAAAATAATTAATTAAGCTGCATCTCCTGTCGTTACTCCTACTATCCCTTTCCTATAGTTCCAGCACAATGCTTCGCATGTGTAGGAGTCATCTACTAAGTGTTGGTCCCAGATAAAAAAAAAAAAAACATTGAAATTCATTCCAGTCTAATACCTTTGAATTGATTCAAATTTAATTCAATTCTTTTTTGTTGTGAAAAGAATTAATTCTAAATTTAGCTAATTTGTAACGAATTAAAGTGAACAAAGAATGATTGATTTACAGCTCTGGTCAATACCTACATACTATTTTACGGGTTGTTTATTAAAATTTAAATTCTACTATCTATCCTCTTACAAAATATTTACATGACTACATACATAAGTAAGTACGTTTTTAAGGAAATAAATAATTAGCTGCATATGTGCACGTATGTACATACTATGTATATATTTAGTTTAGGAAGCGATTTCTTATCATTTTCCTACAAAATAGAAATATAAATATGTAAGTATGTACATATGTATGTACGAGTATGTAAATAACACGATTCAAAACTCTCTGCTGGGGTCCAAAAAGTTGAGTGCGAATAAATACTTTCTCGTTCTGAGCTGCTGTTGTTATCAATGTCTGTCAATGGTGATACAGAGCCATCTTTTAATAATATTAAAACTTTTTTTTTTTGTTTAAAGCAAAAATTCAATTAAAGAACACAGCAACGACATGAAAAATATACACTTAAAGAAACTGAACTAATGGAATCTTTGATTACGATTAAGATTTTTTGCAGCGCGTTGCATGGGTGGCGTATAGTCGGGTGCAGGAAAGGGTGACACTGTAACGGGTGAAGTTTGTTGTTCTGGCATAACAGATACAGGTCTTGAACGGATTGGATATTGTTGGAAATTATCTAAATTGCGGAAACGTCCCTCTTGTTGCGAAATGTCTGCGGAGAGGCGGGCAGCGCGAGCAATTATGTCACGATTAATGACAGCGTTGCTCTCCTCGACATTATTGTCAGCTTGAAAGCTTTCGTTTATAAACACTGTAGACAGAACACTTGGTCTGCATGTAAAGAAATTACAAAAATAGTGGAATTAGTGAGAGTTTTTATTTTTTCAATATTTTTTTACTCACTTTTGTTCCTCTTCTTGGTAGGCATTGATGGGCGGTCTTGTGGACAATATATCATCCGATTCCTTATGTGGCATAAATAGATTGGTCTGCAGCAAAGAATCGTATTTATATTATCAGTGGATGTAATTTTTAAATTTATTAAAAAATTCTTTTAGTTTTTTTCATTTTCATTTACAGATCCTTTTTATATATATGTATAATATATATTTTTTATTTTGATATTTCACAACTCCTTTGTGTAGCTTCTTCAACAAAATTGGTTTTTCTTAATTTTCCTAAAAAAGCTACACAAAAGAGTAGCGAAATATCGAAATAAAAATAAATATTATACATATATCGACCCCTGTGCGCAAAATTATCGTATGTTACAAAAACTAAATTTCACAGGAGAGCGTTTTTATTCGTCTTTTTTTTTATTTGCCTGACAGCAGTAACTGTCACATACGATAAAATGTACATAGTGTTATCACCATAACTATAACAATTATCGCTATAATACTTTATCTGCAGATGAATTAATGGATTTAGAACGATTTTGCATAAAAAAGTCGATTTCGAAAAAAGTGTAACATACGATAATTTCGCGCACAGGGGTCGATATATAAAAAGGACCTGCAGCTTAATAATTATTTTAATTAAATTTATTAAAAACAAAAAAGTTGAAAGTTTAGTTCTGAAACAGTGAAAATTTTTCTTAAGACTTTTAGCGTCTTAGCTCTTTCAGACCGTGATGCATCGATTGTGCGCATGGGTTTCGGTCTCAATAGTTTCGCTTCTACTTGATCAATGTCAAAACGACCGCCATGCATCGATTACGCTGATCATTCTTTAGGTTTGATTCTCACATTATTCCGCTGTTCGATTTACCGTTACTTAAATTATTGCGAAATTCCGGCGTCACATTTCAGTTTTGTCTAAATGAGCCGCAGAAATTTGATTATATTTTCATACGATATAGGGACTATATGTTCCAAAAAAATTACGAAAAAATTCCCAGCAGTTTAGCGTCAGCTCTGAAAGGGGTATGATGACGATAATTTTGATAAATTTTCAAAATCGTCTTTAAAGTAGTCTGTAAAATAGTTGTTTCATAATTTAAATTATTGTGCCCACACTCGTGGTCATGTAATTGAGTCATAAATTTTTTGTTTCAGTGTACATAATAGCGATACTTTATTTGGTAATTTTTGCTGATTTAAAATACTAGAAGAAAAATTTTAACATTATAATGTTTCATATACAGTCATTAATTATAAAGCTCCAGTGTCGTGGATCTAAACTGGTCTTAAAATTGCAATTGATGTATTAAAAGCGATTTTAAATTTTAAATCGGAATCTTCTGTATTTCCTAAAGTTGTGTCGTAAACTGAGCGAAGTGAGCGCTCACTTTTTTTGATGATTCTAGTTCAGTGAAGAGCGCTGGCATTGTTTTTTTTTCGTTCAGTTTATTGGTTCATCAGTGCTACCAGAACCAAAAAATTTTCTTAAATAAAATTTGTATGATGCCAGATGCGAATATTTCACGTCATTGGCGATTTAGTGCAAACACTATTTTTTCTTAAATAAATTTCTGTCTTGTAGTTTGTATTTATTTAATTTGTTTTAATTATTAATTAATTTGTTTAATAATTATTTAAAGTTTGTATTATTTTAATTTCGATAGTTGAATAACAATAATCTAAATTTTATTAAAATTTTTTATATATTCATATGAGCCTATATTTCACAAATTTCGCTAAAATAACAAATTTCAGCACCAAAAACATATTTTTATCTTTCTACTACTGATTAAAGCTGCCTTGGTGCTGTATTTGACTGAATCAAATGAGCTAAAAAATCAGTTCAGAAACAAAATCAACTGAGCGACAAATTCAACTGAACATTAAAATCAAATGAGCTAAAAGTCAACTGATACTACTGAGCTACTGAACCAGCTCACCAAAAAGAGCTGAACTGAAAAGAGCGCTCAGTTCAAAGAGCTCATGAACCCAACTCTAGTATTTTCTCATGAAGTTTTTTAAATACATTTGTATATGAGAAAAAAATAGTAGTTCTACAAGAGAAACCATGCAGACGATAGACTTATTTATGGTCGGTATGACTTATTTTTTTAAATTCTTGCAAATTCCATGAGCATGAACGTTCAGTCAATATTATTATCGAAAAGATTATAGGGCACGGCGAGGCATTTGTGGTAATGTAGTATGTGAAACGCCCTTATACCCGACGAAACGAATGGTTCACTTTGCGGTCGGTTAATTAACTGGTCGCCCAACTACGTTCTTTTATTCCGTTAAAGGGCGAGTTCAGCCAACTCCGGTTCGGCAATAAATACGATTCCACAAGCTAAATGCTTCGGAGCTTAATAGGCTAATTACGATTCGATTAACTACCACGTACATGCATGTGCATGCATTGCGATTCGAACATAGCAACTGTTAACGAAACGAATGGTATTGCGCTGCGAACCTATTCATTCCATGTAAAACCTTGATCTTTTATGCCACATTAAATATCAACAAACAATAAAATTACAGAAGAGTGGCGTACACTTTATGTGTCCTTATGTGCAAGCACGAACATCCCTCAATTGTTGTGCCCACAGATAATTCCACCCATCCATATCAAAGGAAAAATAGCGTACCTCCAAGGCTTCTTAATTTTTAGGAGAATTCAAGACCTGCTTAAGGCACGTTAACCAATTTGGGGAAATATATATCTAAAGGAAAAAAGATTATGGTGGTTCTATCTCTAACTGTTCAGATTCTACGGCTACAAATGGCCTTATTGCCTCCAGCTGTTTCGAACAATATTTATTTGCAATAATGAAATAATTCCTTTATGACAAGAAATTTACAAAGAGAAAACATTACAAAACATGCCTCTTTATTTAAAAAGTTGTAAAAAAATAACTTTAGTAAACGAAAATACTATCAAAAACATGGCTCAAAACTTCAAATGCATTTTTCCAGTTCACAAAAATTTTTGAGTTACGACGGTATTGCACCAAAGGCTCGAATGTATATGGTGGTTGCACGCAAATATTAGGTTAGAGAAATTGTAACGTCACTTTACATCTTAAAGAAAATTTAAGGCAGTTATAACGCCTTCAGTTGAATCCAGTAAATTTTAGCAAATAATTAACAAGTGGTTTTTCAATTTGAATAAGTAAAGAGAGTTAAAAGTTGCCAAAAGCCAAATGCATTCTCAACTGCACTAAAAACAGAGCTTTGAGCTTTGTGGGAATATTTAGATTCTGACCTTTACAGAAACAGAAACAACAAAGCTTTGAGCCTTTGTTAATATAGTATGTGGATAATAATAAAATTTTCTCGTATACATATATTTTCCTAAGCTCTGTCGGATTCAATAGATGATGTTAATGGCTTTACAACGTCGTTCATGTTGACACAAAGCCTACTGATGGCGTGTGTAGTGGTATAAAAAATGCATAATATGCATATATTATATGAACGTGTTCTAATCAACTGGTGTTGGAGTAACTCATGATTCACATACATCAAGTTTGACTCGTCAAGTCTTGAGTATTTGGTAGAACGTCGAAGAAAGAGTGGAAAGGGTAAAGACTTGACGGTACCGTCAAGTTTGTTTCTTGCTCTTTCCTTTTCTTAACCGTAGTATTGTAAAACAAGCGAAACTAGACGCTAAAATGTTGTCGTCTATGAACGCAAATGCAGCTGCAAAATAAAATTTAACAAAAACTGATCACGTAAACGGGATAAGTGTGAATCAGCTGTAAAGCTATGTTCACACGATTGTCAGATTGTATAATATTGTAGGATACGGCAATATGGTGGCAATGCACTCATAATGAAAAATTGTTGCCATCTGGTAATTTGTCTGTTCACACTATTGAAAGAAAACCATACAATTTCATTGGCACACAGTTCTGCGAAAATACATTTTTCTGCCAATAATAATTGACCGTTCACACGGTTGTTAGATTATTGTATGGCAAAACTTGCCAGATCCGACTTTTAAAATTGTATCTAAATATTTATGGGCAGCATTGCCAACAGAGAAATATTTTTCTGCCAATGGTGTTATTGTACGGTGCACTAAATGAAGCACATGCAACAATAACAAATGACTGTAAATTGTGTGTCAATGGAAATGAAGGGTGTTCTCACGATTGTCAGAATTGTGACAATATTATTGGCATATCAATGCACCGACAATACATTTTGTGACGATGTTACCACACAATTATTGTTTGTTCACAACACGGTTGTTGCACATTTTGTAACAATTTTTCGGTCCATATTGTAGTAAATGACAATCGTGTGTACATACCTTAAGTTTTCATATTACTGCGATAAATTAACTATGAACTTAAAGACAACTAAATTTTCATTCAATATTTCACGATTTCAATTTTCAGTTAGGAAATGTTGAGCGAAAAATAAAATGAAATCGAAATATATGGAAAAAAGGAACAACATTTGCGCTACTGATATGCCGTAAACAATTTTTATTATTATTTAAAAAAGCTGAGTTTCCCGGGAATATATTGCGTATTTAGAAGAATTTTTATTTTCATTAATTTTTCTTATCAATAATCCT
Organism: Dexiosoma caninum; assembly: GCA_963924685.1. Classification (NCBI taxonomy): domain Eukaryota; kingdom Metazoa; phylum Arthropoda; class Insecta; order Diptera; family Tachinidae; genus Dexiosoma; species Dexiosoma caninum. Next base: position 32,423,512 of record OZ004729.1, read on the forward strand.
TTTTTTAATCATGCTTTTTATTGCTATTTTTCGTTACTACAAATATATTTTATATAGCGATTGTTTAATAGATAAGATGTACACATTAACGTTGTAGTTTGTATAAATATAATTCCATTCATTACCCAACAGACATTTGGCTTTGAGCATAGCAGTTCATTTCCGATCTTGAAAATAGGACTATTAAGGGCTAATAAATCAGTGCGAGTTCATCTCGTTTTTTTTTTTGCTTAAACTATGTTTAAACTAATAAAGCAATAAATCAGTAAACATTTAAAACATCGTTAAACAGACAAAATTGGTCGTATAAATTACGTTTATTTGCCAAACGATTTTCAAAATTGTTGCTTTATGCCCGTATGACACTATATTTAGTTTTCATTAATTAATATAAAATTGATAGAAAGGGACCTCAACACAATATAACAGTTACTTTTTTAAATGTTGCCTCCTTATTTTCATTTAAAAAAAACGCTAAAGAAAAATATATATTGAAAAAATAAAGTTAAAATCGCAGACATTGTGCATAAATCACTAAGTTGTTAAGTGGCGATGGCACGATGGATGGTAGTCTGCACGTTGACTACGAATCCAAAAACAGACCTGGGTTCAACCCCAGTTTCAGACTAAAATTTTAAAATAAAAATAAACATCTCGCATTTTTCTAATGTGCATTAGTGTGTCTTTGTGTGTCAGTTGTTGTCGGAAGGTTTCAGTGGCGCAGGCATAGTCAGTGGTCACTGAACAATACCGGCTTCAGCTGATAGCAATCCACAATCGCATCAGAACGCCCTCCTTCGTCGGTATTGTGTAGTACCGGCGAAGTAAAACAATAATAAAAATGGCTACTAAACCGAAGCTTCAGCACTGCTACGAGTATAAAACAAAGAACGTGCGAAAGCAGAGCCGCAAAAAATAATTAATTAAGCTTCACCGCCTGTCGTTTCTCCTACTATCCCTTTCATATGACTCCAGCACAATGCTTCGGATGTGTAGGAGTCATCTCATGAGTGCTGGTCCCAGATAAAAAAAAAAATATATAAAAGTTTTTAAGTTCGAAACGTCAATTTTAAGTTGAAACTTTTTACATTTTGTTTTGACAGTTGTTCATTTTTTATCGATAACACTAGGGGACGATTTGACGTTTTTGCAATTATCTTAATACGGTTGTGCTCTTTGCACCTGATTAATTTTACCATTACAATATATTTGCGCTCTTCTCCAAAATTTGAATAATGCAGAAAAAATGTACTGCCATAATGGCTTCATAAAGCTTTAAAAGCTTTTTTAATCATGTGCAAAAAATTGATTCCTCGCTGCAAAAACCTTTTTTGTTTACATTTATCGTAGTGCTACCACACTATTAGTTTTTAAACTTTAGAACGGCTTCGGCTGTAACGAATCCACAGGCACATCAGAGCGCCCTCATTCGTCGGTATTGTGTAGCACAGGCGAAGTAAAATAATTACAAAAATGGCTCCTAAAAATGAAGTTTCAAAATTTAATACGTCTCATTGACATCAGAGGCGCTACAACACTGCTATAAAAACAGAGAACGTGCATAAGCAGAGTTGTAAGATAGTGAAGCTACATATGTGAATATCGGATTCTCTCCTTGTCCAACTGTAAACTATCTCCGACATCTAAAATCGTTAAATCGTCTTTTCAAATTCAATTTTCTGGGTGGTCATTTCAGATGCGATTTTCACAGTTCGGAGATTGCTGATTTCCAAATGGCATAAATGGAACTCGTTTCTCTGTAATCATATCTAATACCGTTAAATTACAGAGTACAAAATTTTTCAGCTCAATGATTTGGGACCTAAATCTGAGAATTGCCCGTGAAAGTAGCCCCAAAAATAAGAACTCCTGCATCATTCGTTTTGTCAACTTGGCTGCTTTAATAATTTAATGGCCATACGAATATAGTTTGCTCAAGTTGGATTTTTATCACTTTTTCTTTCTCTCCTTCTTGTTTGTGTCAGATTGGAATCCCGCGGGTGCTCAATTTAGAGTAAAAAAACAGACCTATTTCCTATGCCTAAAAATTGCTTACCGTACGTGGCATCTACATATACTTATATTGCCTACATTAACATTTAATTTTTAATTTAATTTCTGTATTTTTTTAGTCGTTCAATATTTTTGAGAAAGCCAATTGTTTGTGTAGTAAATAAATCGCATCATAAATTAGTTCCTTCATAAATACTTAAAAACCCATAAATACTGTAAAAAGATTGTACTCACTATTCCATTGTTATCTTGGCCAAAAAATATGGCACGCATTGTTAAATAAAAAAGAAAACCAACATTTATAATCCACAATATGAATCCCTTTAATGATACGATTATCATGGACATTGAGACTATCATGCCGGCCACTAATTGAGCGGCATCTGGATCTATAGCACCGGCATACATGCTGCTCAAATTATAATTATAGGCCTTTCGATTGAAACGGCCGCAGTCAAAGCCAAAAATAACACCCAATGCCAAGTCCATGGCGCAAATGCAGAAAGTCAATACAATCCAGGTCCATAAAATGCCAATAACCACGCGTGGTTGATTCTGTTTCGTACCTGTTAAAAAACATTTAAAAATACATGTATACGTGTGTGTGTGTGTGTGTGTAGCTCTAATTAACGGTACTCACATGCCATTAGGAGTACTGAAGTTAAAAGCCAACAAACGGCTACCGCCAAATATACAATGTCCCAAATAATTATATCTTCTGAACTCAAGATGGTTTGTACCTCAAGCAATCGACTGTTGTCGAAAGCGGGAACTGATTTGTCACAAGTACCCTTAAAGTACAGCTGTAGGAACACAATTGGAATTAGATTGCCATAGTTAAATGTACCTTCCACACGTATCACACAGTTGTATGCTAAAATGCCGGTTACTGTCAATGCGATCCATATTAAAGATTGAATCTGTAATGGCAAAAATATATATAATAGATCAGTACGAGCAGAGCTCAGTAAAGTTTAGATTTTCCGAACTTTGGAACTTGTTGGAATGGGATAGTGTAGAGAAGGAATAGGTTGTGAAGTGATATGAGAATGTTATCTTGATGCGAGACATTGGAACCTTGAGCTGGTTTGGGCGCCGGGACACGGCGCTGTGCTTGGGAACGAGGTGGCGGACCGGATCGCCTGCCTGACGGGCACATAGGTAGATATGTCGGGATTCTTATGGGATACTCCACAGGATGCAGTTGGAGCGAGAGGTCTACATGGCTGCGCAAACTGGATGGTGGAATGCAGCATTGATCTGCCGTATAGCGAGAGGAGCTGTCGTGATGAGGAGGAGAAGGAGATGTTGGTGAAACTTAATTAATTATTTTACAGCTCTGCTTTTTGCACGTGCTTTATTTATACCAGTGCTGAAGCTTCGGTTTAGTAGCCATTTTTTTTATTATTGTTTTACTTCGCCGGTGCTACACAATACCGACGAAGGAGGGCGTTCTGAAGCGATTGTGGATTGCTATCAGCTGAAGCCGGTATTGTTCAGTGACCAGTGACTATGCCTTCGCCACTGGAACCTTCCGACAACAACTGACACACAAAAACACACTAATGCACATCAGAGGGTGGCGATGGCACGATGGATGGTAGTCTGCACGTTGACTACTACACCAATAACAGACGTGGGTTCAACCCCAGTTTTAGACTAAAATTTTAAAATAAAAATAAACATCTCGCATTTTTCTGATGTGCATTAGTGTGTCTTAGTGTGTCAGTTGTTGTCGGAAGGTTTCAGTGGCGAAGGCATAGTCACTGGTCACTGAACAATACCGGCTTCAGCTGATAGCAACCCACAATCACATCAGAACGCCCTCCTTCGTCGGTATTGTGTAGCACCGGCGAAGTAAAATAATAATAAAAATGGCTACTAAACCGAAGCTTCAGCACTGCTACGAGTATAAAACAAAGAACGTGCGAAAGCAGAGCTGTAAAATAATTAATTAAGCTTCACCTCCTGTCGTTTCTTCTACTATCCCTTTTCTATAGTTCCAGCACAATGCCTCGCATGTGTAGGAGTCATCTCCTGAGTGCTGGTCCCAGATAAAAAAAAACAAAAAAAAAAAAAATGCGAGATGTTTTTTTTTATTTTATAATTTTAGTCTGAAACTGGGGTTGAACCTACTACAGTGGTCGGCATATTTATTTTGACACGTGAAAAATTCCAAATTTTTTCGAAATAAAAGTAGTATTTATTTACTAATTAAAAAACATAAAATCACAACTGCTTAAATTAAATTTGCATTGTATGCATGCAATTAAGTTAAAAATTTAAAGGGTGGCATAAATATTTTGACATATAATATTTTAGCTCTTTTAACGAAAATATATTACTTAAAGTTTTGTGAAATGTTTAGATATTATTAATATTAATAAAATGTTTTTTTTTTTTTTTAAACGTTTATTTAACAAATATTATTATAACAAATTCACTATAAATAAACAAACAGTAGGTTACATAGTATGTCGTACACTACTGTCTCATATTCGAGCACTCTAGTACATTTATATTTAGAAAATATATGTTCTTTTTGAGAATATTGGTAATTAATTTATGTCGTACTATAATATGAATGTACATAGATAATTTAAATTTCTAATGTAGGAAAAACAACTGAATAAAAACCACCTGAATATTGGGACAATAAAAGTGAAAGTAGTCAAAGAGAAAAAAAAAGGAGAAATTTTTTAGCTACGATAACACCGGGATGCCCATACCGTTTTGAATATAACCTTGACTATCCAGGTACAAAAATGCCTCCGGAGGCACATACCCATTTTCACGAATAGTTTCGATATATTCATCGTTAACATAATAGGGGGCAATGACGAGGTTATTCACATCGCACTCGAATGTCTTTAAAATGTGGTTGCTTATCAAATGAATAATGCAATTATCTATTCTACCTATTTTTGCAGTATCATATAGTCTCCCATTGGAGATGTGTATCCTCCTTTAGCGGCAATGAGTTTCCGGAGTCTTTTAGGAACTGAATCGATAAAATTTTGAATGTACATATTTCGTTGGTATGTCCTCCCACAATGATTTGACCTCTGAAACTGTTTCTCCTCTGGTTCTTGTCAGATCTGCGGTTCTTTGGCGCTTTATATATGACCAAACATTTTCAATTACATTTTTTAATTATATTTATTTTTGAGCGATGGTCTTTTTTATGAAAAGTTTTTTAAAAAAAAAAAAAAAATTTTAATAAAGGTCAAATAAAAATAGAAGTGATACTAATATTTTCAATTACATTTAAATCTGGACTTTGGAGTGGCCAATCTAAAGTTTCAATGCAATTTTCTGTCAAAAATGTCTTAATCATTTTACTCTTGTGGCAAGGCGCATTGTCCTGTTGAAAAATAAACGACTGTCCAATCAACCTATCGCCAGAAGGAAATGTGTGTTCATGTAAAATTCTTAAATATTGAGTGTGATTCATCGAACCGGCGATTGGTCTCCCAAGCCTTTGTATGCTATACAGCCCCAGAACATGACTGTGCCACCACCTCCATGGGTAACTTTTTCGACAACAGGTGCGGTTTTTTCGAGTTTTTCGGTCTAGTCTAACAAAAACTTTTTTCTTTGACGAGTGGTGCTCAAAAGACCAAAAAATTTGGAATTTTTTTTATTATTTGGAAATCTAAAAAAAATTCAAAATGGTAAAATTTTGCACGTGTCAAAATAAATATGCCGACGTAGGTCAACGTGCAGACTACTTCAGCCATCGCCACCCTTTTGTTTAATGGTGTGAGTAATAACTTTAAAGTCATATTACACTACTAAAGTACTAAACCGATCTGAATGCAATTAAGATTGTGCATATCTGTGGCGAAAAATCTTTAAAACCATATATAATATATCTTTTCAAAATCGGAGCAGCAGTACGGCTGTAAAAGTTATGCGAAAAAAAGTGTTTGCCTATTGATATAATGATATATGTACTCGCATGTAGATCTCCTGAGGGTTATTCCTGAAGAGTGAATCACTGTTTTATTTATTTGTTTTATTTATTAAAAACGTGTATTAGCCTCTCCCTTTGTTCATTATCGTTTTAATCAATTGAATGTATGTTTTTAGATAAGAGGCATACACTCGTAACCGTACAATTAATTCAATAAATTTTTTGACTACAATATTATTTCCTCATAACTAAATTGATATACATATTGCCCATTTACTTCAACAACATCATAATCCTAAACTACTAGTTTCGTAAAAAACGTACTTAAAGTTTTCAATTTATATGCAGCTTAATTAATGGTGCGTTTCACTGTTTCTACGGTTTTTAGCACCATTTTATCAATAAAAATCGTCAGCAACATTGTTTTCTAATCACCTGCTATTACCTAGAACAAACTGCAAAAACTTTAAACCAAAAATGTATCAGAAAAGTTTACATTAAAATAAATAATACATTAAACAGGATCTTCCTCTAACAAAAGTCTGATGGACTCTAGTCAAAGTAAAGAGTATATTGATTTTTATAATTCTTACTTGTATAAAAAAGTACTTAACAAAGATGTAAAAAAGGTTAGTATATCACGCCGACTTGATAGTAGAGGATCAAATATGTTGCATATTTTGCCAGTAATTTGTGCAACATATTTAGAAAGGAACGAAATAGCTTTTTTTTAATGTTACATATTTTTTTGAATGGAACAGAAATAGTAACGAAATGTAGTATATACATATGCAACATTTTTGTCAGAAAAGAAAACACCATAAGTCTAGTTCATATTGCCTATTAAAAATATTTTCTTGCAGTTTGTTTATATAAGAGAACAAAAATTTTTGCTGAGGAGAAATTTTTTTTGTGGCAACACTGATTTTAAGCAACAAGCGATAACACAATCTGCTTCTTTGAATACTCAAGCCATAATAAGTAATATTGTTTAATTTTCTACAATATTTGTGTTTAACTACGGGTACATAAGAGAATAACAAAGCGCCCATGGGCGGCATTTTGCCTGACAGACTGATTGAGAGCTTCATTAGAAGGGGACAAAAAATTCTCGTATTCTATTTATAGAATATAATAAATAAATAAATACATAAAGCAAATTTACATCCACTGATAACCTCACACGGTGGACAAAACACGAAGAACGCTGATGATGAAATTGAAGCAGCTTTCGAAAACAGCATGTTGTTCCGTTCTGCTAGTGTTTGTCAGTATAATTTACAAATTTTTGTCTTCGATGTGGTTTGTTTCTTAGGCCTAAATTCACAGTCATTAGTTAATTATTAGTAAACTAAGAAGATAACTATTGTTGAACTAAAACTTCATATTCACGGTGTATTGTTTAACTAACATTCTCAGTATAACCAAAAAAATGGTAACGCTAACAATCTTTCAGTTTTCAATATTGGTAGCACTGTTATAGCATATGGTTTTTGTTTACAGTTCTTGTATTATTTCTTAAAAATGGATAAAACAAGCGCGCACTCATCGAACTTTACCGCGCTGCTGAAATTGTTTCGGGAAAATGAAAATAAAAAAACTGATAGTATTGTACATATACTTATATATTATATTATGTTAGATGATATCAAACATAAAATTCTAATAATAATTAATTTACTAATCAGCTGTTGTCCAACTATTTGTTAACCAATGACATTTGGCGGTTTACCTAATAGTAAACAAAAAGCTGTGAATTAAATGTCATTGGTTAGCTAACTAATGACTGTCAATTCTATCACATGTAATTTTGACTGCCTGCAAGTTATCGACCACTAGCCTCGCATTTACAATTTAAAAAAAAATTTTAACTAAATTAGAAATATTCAGCAGTGGCATTCAGGTGCGAAGTTGATTGATTATATGAAATTGAGCCTTTGGAATGTCATTGTTATTTGAAATATCGAGTGGCGCTAAATTTCAGATTGAATATTCGTACACAGCGAATATTGGCGCAGATACTCGTATTCGCGAATATTAAAAATTGCAATTCGTAACGTCACTAATGTGTATCTAAGTATGTATGTATGTACATAGATAAGACACAAACACATGATAAAATTGCAATTAGGAAAGTATTTTGCTAAAAACAAAAAAAAAAAAAAAAAAACATAAATATTTGATGACTTACCACGCCAAGACCGCCCGCCCAAAAACACACAGCTCGTAGAGATTTAAAATTTTTTACAAATCCCGCAGGGTTATAAATAAAACCCCTATTCATATTGATTCACACAATAATTACTTTGTAATTTCGTTTATGCAATTAGAAGTGGCCAATTATTTGGGTGTCAATTTGTTTACCCTGAAATTAAGTTTTCACTTATTTTAATAAATAAATAGCTTTTATGTTACGCACAATTAACTAGCATTCATATAAAAATGTTCCGCTTTATTTCATTTAAATAATTAAGATACAAAAATTACACGTTTTTTTTTTAATTTAAATTATTTTCTAACGTTTTGCACACACAACACCCACACACACACAGAGTCACCGTTTATCGGCTTATGGAAGTTTTTCGTTGAAAAAGTAAAACAAAAAAAAAGGAAGAAAAATTCTCGTAACGATTTGCACTTTCCCGTTGCTCTATCGATTTCGTACTGTTGAATCAAAGTTAAATATTTTCAATTTATTTCCAAAAGAACAAAAAAATAAATAGCGAAATGCAAACAAATGTGCTCTATTTGATTTAAAATAATATTTTCCCTTTTTAACACAACCAACTGAAATATTATTTTGCTAAAAGAAAGTCCGAAATTGATTTGAAAAATAATTTGTTAAAAAAAAAATTGTTTGATAATTTATGGAACCGTCTCTTATCAAAGAATGTCCATATAATTTTGATAAACTGTTTTTCTTTCGGTTTGTAAGTTTGCAAGATAATTTTTAAAATTGGAAATTAGGGTGTGCAACACTGGTGTTTGTGCACAATTCCCAATAAAGCAGAAAATTGAGGAAAGTATTTTTATACATAAAAATTATTATTTCTTGCTTGCAATTGCGTAACTCTAAACTGGCAACATTGTTTTATGTAACAACCGCTTACGTAGGAATCATAAAAAAAAATTATCCAGGTATTGCCCGGGGAAAACTATCAATTTTGGTGCATTTTAGAAGGAAACGATTTTTTGAAATGTATTTTTTTTTTTTTTTTTTTTTTTTTATCTAGGACCAGCACTCAGGAGATGACTCCTACACATGCGAAGCATTGTGCTGGAACTATAGGAAAGGGATAGTAGGAGAAACGACAGGAGGTGAAGCTTAATTAATTATTTTTTCAGCTCTACTTTCGCACGTTCTTTGTTTATACTCGTAGCAGTGCTGAAGCTTCTTTAGTAGCCATTTTTATTATTATTTTACTTCGCCGGTGGTACACAATACCGACGAAGGAGGGCGTTCTGATGTGATTGTAGATTGCTATCAGCTGAAGCCGGTATTGTTCAGTGACCAGTGACTATGCCTTCGCCACTGAAACCTTCCGACAACAACTGACACACTAAGACACACTAATGCAACATCAGAAAAATGCGAGATGTTTATTTTTATTTTAAAATTTTTGGTCTGAAACTGGGGTTGAACCCAGGTCTGTTTTTTGGATTCGTAGTCAACGTGCAGACTACCATCCATCGTGCCATCGTTCATGCCATGTTCAAGGTTCAGTTTTTGAGAAGTCCACCCTTTGAAGAAAATACTTTTTGTTGAATGTACTATTTTTATCTGGGACCAGCACTCGGAAGATGACCCATACACATGCGATGCATTGTGCTGGAACTAGAAGAAAGGGATAGTAGGAGAAATGATAGGATGTGAAGCCTCATTGCATTACAAGTCTCCTGTTTACACGTTCTTGGTTTAAAGCAGTGTTGAAGCGCCTCTGATGCCAAGGAGACGTATTAAATTTTGAAGCTTTGTTTTTCAGTAGCCATTTTTAGTAATTATTTTACCTCGGCGGTGCTACACAATATTTGTCAAAGGAGGGCATTCTGATGTAATTGTGGATTGCTATCAGCTGAAAACACTTTGGTAAACACTTTAGAAATATAAATTTTTGTTAGGTTATGTAGGCAGGTCGCCGAAAGCGAAGAGCGAAGCCCACTTGGGACCAATTCATCATGGTCCCGTTGTGATACCTGTGAAGAAGGAGATAAGGGCGGTAGAGTAGAGTAGGGTAGTATAGAATAAGTCAGAAAGAGAATGCATATCACTGGGATACGATAGAGTGGGAAAAGTCCTAACGACCGCAGCTCCGCGCAGGTTCCTGAGTGGAGGGTACTCGTAGAGGAAGTGAACGACACTCTTCTCCTCCTTTTCATCACTGCACCCAGAGCAGAAGTCGTTGTATAGCAGACCCATGCATCTTGCATGAATCTCAATATGCCAGTGTCCAGTCATCGTGGCTGTAAGACCTCGCAGCCGCAGCCTCGGAAACTCCAGCAGCTCTCCAGACCTCCTTACATCAAACTGAGGCCATAGTGTCCTCGCGATCGTGCGGCCCGGCACATGCACCTGAGTCACCAACTCCAAAGCTCTCCCAGGAAGTGCTCATTCAAGCGCCTCCGCCTATGTCTACCAATGCCAGCATGACGTGAGGGGTAGTGAAATTATTTTAGCGTAATTGAATTTTTTTTAAAACATCTTTTCAAAACATAGATTTAGAATTGAATTAATCAACTTAAAAATTAATACGAAAAGATTTTTTGCATTTAGATACGGTTACTTAAAAATTATAGTAAATTATGATTATTTATTTATCTATGTTTGTTATATGGTTTTACTGGTCTATATGCAGATTTCATTTGGTGCCAATACCAAAATCTTCAGTAGACCTTTAACAAATTCTTTGAAAAAAGCTAAGAAATTTCACATGTTTATACAAGAATTTTCTAAAAAGTCTTTGAGAATTCAAATAGACAAACTAAACAAACCAAATAGCTTCTTTAAAATTTTAATCTTTATACAACAAACAGTTTATTATTCGATTTAAATCTATTTAATTTTTTAATTGTCGAATTCGCCTTGCGGCAAATTTGTATTAATAATCCTAGATAGGGTGGTAATGAATTTGCATGCCTTGTAGCGACTAATTGATGTTAATTCGCCTTCAACACATTGTACTAAAAAATTAAAGAATAGTTAACCCTTTATTGCATAGTGTTGCATATCTGCATCATACTCTTGAAATGTGTCTACTTACGAAAATAAATAACGGATTATATTTTTTTTACTCTATTTGTTTTCTTTTATTTATGTTTTGTATAAGTTAACTGTTTTTTTTTTTTGGAACTGCGTTCAAGTCAAAAAAAATCATTTTAAAGTTAATAAAAAGCGCACGCTTATAAAGCTAATTTTTTGTGTGAGTGTTTTGATAAAAAGTTTAATTTAAAACAATTTTTTTCCAGGTAAGTATTTTTTTTTTAGATTATTATATATCTAGCAATTGTATAAACATTAAAATGCTCATATTTTATCAAGAAAACCATTTAATTTTCTATAAATAAACTATGATGCATATCTGCAACACTATGCATTTAGTTATACTTTTGAATGTGATTTTCAGTATGCCTTCGTTTTTATCAAATAAAGAATTGGAGAGGATTTTGGATGAATGGGTTGACAGTGAAGACGATTTTGTTGATGAAAGTGACGACGAAATGCTCGAAAAAGAAGATCTGGTGATTGCTACCAAATTTATCGAAGGCAAAAACCTAGATGATGAAGATGATGAAGCAGTGGATCGAGAAGATGTGGATATTTTATCTGCGGAAGAGCCAGCATCAACTTCATCTGCTGCTGAGGTGAGAGAATTTAAAAAAGAACTTTGTGAACTTAAGGAAAAGTATAAAAAGGTATTGTGGAGACAGAATAATTTTAAATTCGATTCAGAACGAACAAAATTTAAAGGTGATTCTTCTTTGTCCGAGCCATTGCTCCAGCTATCCACGCCACTAAGTTTCTTCAATTACTGTTTCTCTGACGATATAATAAATTGTATTGTGTCAGAATCAGCCTTGTATGCAACGGAAAAAAATCCAAATCATTTTGTGGTAATATCGCCTGATCACATACGAAAATATATTGGGATATGCATTTTAATGTCAGTGGTTCAAGTGCCTAATATTCGCCGTTATTGGAGCCCTATTGTTGGAAATGAAACTATTGCAAACACTATGACTGTAAATGAATTTGAAAAAATTCGGCGATATATGCATTTTAATACAAACAGCAGCATGTTGCCTAGGGATCATCCTAAACACGATAGGTTACATAAAATTAGACCTCTTTTGACCGAATTGGTTAAGAAATTTTTAACGATCCCACTAGAGGAGTGTTTATCTTTAGATGAACAGATATGTGCAACTAGACAGCCTCATTGGACGTTATCGAACAAAAATAAAATCGCGAAAATGGTATATGCGGATATTTTACCATTTGCTAGATATAACAGTCGTAAACTCATGGATTTTATATAAAAGAGTATGTTCAGCTCACAATACGAAGCCGATGAGTTTGTGCGACTTTCGTATAGATATTGCAGAATCACTTTGCAGAACTGGTTTAGTGCTTTCGAGATCAAGGGGTAGGCCAGTCAGCTCTCCACAACAACCAGAACAAGGTATACGAAAAAGAAAATGTTCGAGCTCACATGTTTCACAGGATATAAGGCTGGACAAAATATCACATATGCCAGTTTACATGGACAAGCATCTTAGGTACAGGGTACCAAATTGTACAGGATACACGTTTATAAAATGTGAAAAATGTAACTCTGCCTTGTGCTTAAATAAAAACAAAAACTGTTTTCAAACTTTTCATTCATAAATAAGCTATAAAAATTTAACTTTTATTTTTTAAAATTTGTAATAAGATTTATTTTTATTTTGTAAAAATTTTTTAAGACTGAATTCCTTTTTATTTTTACTAAAAACTTCATTTATATATTTCTAATTAATAAAAAAGTTTTATATAGTATCAAAATTTAAAATGTTTGTTTTTAATTTTTTTATATGTACATAAATGCATGATGATGCAGATCTGCAACGGAAGGAAAGTGGTGTTTTCCAGGAAATCTAGCACCGGATTTTTTTTTTTAGTAATTGTTTTGAGCTTATAAGATCAATTTATATCAAGAAAAAATTATTTTATTCCAAAAGAAAAAATCATGCAATAAAGGGTTAAGTACCATCCCTGCGATTTGTGTTATCATTCATCAGTGATTTTTTTTTTATTAAAAGCGATAACACGCCAGGAAGGGTTGTATTCAAAGAAAGTTTATCAAATAGCCAAAAACAAGGGGCATTTTTTTTATGTAAAACTAGCCAAATATGTCAAATCTGTTTTTCTACCGCAACAAAAATATTAATTTCATTTATGTATGCCTTAATTGCTTTTGCAACACTCTCTCAAAATAAGAAATGAGTAAAACTGTTAATGGCACGCTCTCTCAAATTAAACAAATGAGTAAAAATGATATTGGCGGGCATAAATTTAAATAAATTTTGACATATACGACGAGTAAAATATAAACGAGCTAAAAAGTCACCTGATGAGCAAATTCATTAATAAACCTTGGTCATTGTTCTATATTTATAACAAAGAGTACATAGATTAGTTTATGGTTTATAATAAGGAAACTCTAATAAAAGTTTTATATTGAAAGTATTTAAAGTTACAAAAAGTAAGTGTTATAAGCAGTATATATAAGTAAAATAAAGTTCGAAATATAATGCATAATAAACAATCGAAATGCTCGGACAATATGAGCGGCTTGAGTAAGAAACTTTCTTGGTTGTTAAGACATGGAGCTGTTAAAGAAAGGCTGCATATACACGCTAATGGCTTTATAAACGTTGAGGACATTTTGCAACATCCGAATTACAAAACTTGCTATAATTTGGATATTTTGAAGCAGTTGGTGGAAAATGACCGAAAGCACCGTTACACACTCAGGTATAATTCTGCGTTAAACGTTTATGAAATCCGCGCGAATCAAGGGCATACCTTGGCAGAGGTTGAAGATGCTAAGTGTCTTAAACAAATTATGTCTTCCGATGAAGTCCCATTAGCTGTGCATGGTACTTATTTAAAGCATTGGCCTTCAATTAAACGTGATGGCTTGAATAGAATGTCAAGGAATCATGTACATTTTGCAGCTTCCGATGTTAAAGTGGATAATATCAGTGGCTTTCGCAATGACTGCCAGATTTTAATATATCTAAATGTGGAAGAAGTTTTACAATCAGTAGAACTTAAACTATATCGTTCCACCAACAATGTTATACTGTGCAGAGGTTTGCAAGATGGCTCAATACCGACAAAATATTTTAAAAAAGTTGTAGACCGCTATTCTGGAAAGTTATTTGATTTTTAAATACATATTTGCATCAATAAAAATGTAGAAAAATTTAGCTTTAGCCAACTAAAAATTCAACACTTTATTTTTCCCATACCGATCTTACAGATAACGCCATAATGGCTGATGAGAAGGATGTCTCTGGTATATCCCAAAAATGCACTATTTGTGGGAAAAGTTTTGACAATATCAAAGAATGTTATAAACACGAATTAATCACCCACAGTTTAAAAAAATATAATGCAATCGAAAAAGGTTTAGAAAAAAGAATAAATACCACCCTTAAGTTTTTAAATACTGTTGAGAAACTAGAAGAGCGTGACCGTTTGGCACAGCAATTGAGCAAGTGCAAAAGTGGACAAGAATTAAAAACAATTTTTCAAATGTTTTGTATGAACATGGATAACTTGAATTTAATATTTACGCGCATACAGACTTGTTTAGAAAAGGAATTACAATCGGTTGGTTTAGTCCGAGTTTATCCGTTTGGTTCAATAGCGAGTGGATTGGCATTAAGAGGTAAGGCTAGTAATTTTTTTTATTAATATTCTAATTCCACTTCAATTATTTTAGAATAGTAAGAATAAATATAGGTTGGCTTTAAAATTTTATTAGGTTGGCCAGGTTGCTGGACGTATAGGTAAAGGAAGGTTCCAGCCCGCTTATGTTCAATATATTATTGTCCCATTGTGATACTTATTGTGAAAAATCGTTCACGTGCTGTATAGATCAAAGCTGCTGTTGGCTCTGCAACCAGAAAGACCCAGGTTCAATTCCCAGCCGGGTCAAAGCAGAAAAAAAAGTTTTTTCTGAATTTTCTATGCTACAGCACCCTCCTTCGTCGGTATTTGAGCAATAAAACGTCGGCGAAGTAAAATAATGAATAAAATGGCTCCATTAGCTTAAAAAACAACAAAAAAAAAAAAAACTTCTGGTAGGAATCGAACCTAGAACCCCCAACTGATAAACTAGCACACTACTCACTAGACTATCGGGACATCCAATTTATATACACCGCTTTGCGTCGCTAATTGGGACCGAAGAAAGGCGACGCAAACCGAAGCACTATTTTTCACACGTTTGTACTGATTTTCATTTAATTGCTTCCAACGTTCAAAAAATTGAGTTTTCAATAAAAATACCAATTTTTTTAAAACCAAATTTTATTAAAATAAAAATATAACAATTCATGAGAAAAACGTAAAAAAACATAACAAAAATATTAAGATTAAAATTATATAGGATTCTAATTTTAAAATTGTGCTTTTTCCCGAAAAAAATATATGTCAATATATGATATTCGCATAAAGTATTTTTTACAAAAGTAAACTCAATAACTGAGGAGGAAAGCATATCCATATAGTACTATTTCGCTAATGCTTACTCAGCTCATCAGTGGATTTTTCCTAATTTTTGAATACAAACCCAAGATCTATATGTTTAAAATTCAACTAATCAATCGAGAATTGACGTTGAAAACCAAACACAAAACCAAAAATCTATAAACAAAAACATAACAATCCATGAGTTTATTTTTTTATAACACACACATATTTCTATTGTTAGATTTTTCTTATATTTATATTTATTATAGATAAGAAATTCTTAGTACAAATTAAAGGAAAAGTCCATTTTGATGTGTTAACACATGAAACAGGCAACCTTCAGATATATATTTGTATTAGATTTTAACGGGGAATTCCCTTTTTGTTTTAGCTCGGTACAAACATTTTCATATTAACGATGCAACTTCGAGTCCATGCGAAGCAAACGCAAACAAAAACGACTCAACTTCGAAATAACAGAAATTTGATAAAGACCCAAGACGAAAACGGTTTATTCTTCCATCAAAATTCTATTTGTGTGGAATAGTAGATGTCAAAACGATGGTTTATGACTTTATAAAAAAATGGTACGGCGACAGGAGGTAGGAGACAATTTCTTTATCACCAGAACTAAACAATTTTAATTAAATTTAAAATATAGATAGGTCGTATTTAGGTGAACACAAAAGCTTTGTATTTTTTCAATAATACAACCACGAAGGGCGCAATTTTTGCGTCATCAAAACTCTCTAACCGATTTTTAACGAAATTTTAAATACGAGTATACATAAAGCCCTATTTAGGTGGATATATATGGAGCTATGCATTGCATCATGACGGCACGTAGACTTTAAAACTATCATACCGATTTTAATGAAATGTTAGATATGGATGAAAGTTACTGTGGTTATTATTATGCTTTGCAATGTAAATCACCCGTCGTACGAGGCTTGCTGTAAAAAAGTTATTGTAGTCACTATTTTGATTCGAAAATTCAAAGGTGAAGACATTTTGATTTCACGCATTCAAATCATACCATTCCATTTGCCTTTTGAATTCAAGCATGTCCAATTACCAGTACATGTTGCCTTTGCAATTTAGTTTTTAATTATTTTTTTATGGGCTCCTACGTATGCAATACATGCACCGGTAGTATGTAACTATTTCAACTAGTCTAGCTCAATAAGTCAATATAAAAATATTTCGTCCGATATCTTTACTCTGAGTACTTATTTATAATTTTTATATTTCTACTGCACCGTAGATTGCGATATTGATATATATTTGGATGTGTCCAATACAACGCCCACAGACACACCTGACAACAAAAGCAACCAGACTGAGCCCGAACGTAAAATATATAATCGCGTTAGCAATCTCATGCACCGCAGCCGGTATTTCACTGACGTTATTCCAGTACGCTCAGCGAGAGTGCCGATAATAAAGTGTACGCATAATGACACTGGATTTCGACTTGATATAAATGTCTCACAACCTGCCAGCCGAGAAGCTACAAAGTTCATAGCTGAATTGATTAAAACGGATGTCAGAATACACGAATTAATGCTGTTCATCAAATTATGGGCCAAAAATAACCAAATAATATATCGCGAATCTATGACTAGTTTTTGCTTAATAACCTTAGTAATATTCTTTTTACAACAACCGCGAAAGTCAGTACATGCAGCAGACAAAGACAATCGTATATTGAAATCAGTGAAAGAGTTACAAGTGAATTGTGCCCATCGTATGGTACAAGGAGTGAATGTTGCATATGATTTAAGTAGCCAAGAGAATAAACCAAAATTATCCACCGAAGATACCACATGGAATCTAATTAAGGAATTTTTCGATTTTTATCAAGATATTGATTTCGAAAATCAACTTATATCACCATACTATGGCAAATTAATACCAAAACAAGATGTAACACCAGACAAATGCGACGAATATTATAAACAATTGAACACAATAACTCAATATTTGCAAGGTGAACCAGCCAAACCCTTACAAATGGATCGCGCAATGTGTATTCAGGATGCCTTTTGTCTCAATCAGAATACTGCCAAAAAAATGTCTATTCAAAGTAGACAGCACATTGTTCTATGTCTACAAAATGCCAAAAATATATGTGATAATTCTTATCAACATAAACCTGCTGAAATCTATCAGAAACTTTTATTCGATACCATCACAACAAAGAAAACAAATGAAAAAGTGATAACGGCTTTGAAGAGGTTGCAACTACCCAAAATAGACAACAGTAATAACGGTGGCAAATTACACTTAACGTTAATACCTTCCAAAGCAGATTTTCGTTCAATGGGTAACCATTACCAATACAAGGATATGAGCGCTGACGAAATCTTGCGGCTTTGGTGCCAACATCATATTGAGGCTATCAGAATTATTATTAGCTCAATATATCGCATGGATATCCAAAACATAGTACCAACTCAACAAAAGCAACAGAAGATAGAAAAAAATGAAGCAGTAGATGACTTGAACAAATCTTGGTTTATTTTTTGCACAGTTGACTTGTGGACGAGTCGCTGTTTTCAGAGAAATCTGAAAAGTACTTTTATGTCCTATCAGTTGCAGCAAAGTGAACGTTTACATAATTTGAGAAGGCAAAACCCAAAATATTCTGTAACACTCAATGGCATTTTAAAACTAAATGTTTTACCAAATAGCATGGGCATTGAAATAGACCTAGAAACAGGCGATGGTGTTTGCTCTTCAAAACTTCCGAAGAAAAGTTGTTTGAGAAAATTTTTCAACAGTCTTAAGTCAACTTTACAAAGTTTCATTCTTAAGGAATTCATAGAAAGTAATGGGACCGCTGATGAAAATATGGATACTGGAGCAACAAAAGATAACAGCGATTCTTAATGAATATTCAATTTTAAAAGACTTGGCATTTCGCCACTTTATTATTTATTTCTTTTTTTTGACAATAGAAGGTCTGTGCGCAAATCTCTACATATACATACTATGTATGTATGTATGGATTTCATTTCAATAAAATATTCCTTTATGTTTCCATTATATCGATTCAAAACCACCAGAAGGACATGACGTGCGTACTACAATTCGTTTTGTTTGCATTATAAAATATAAAAATTATACCATACATACTTTCTACAGTATGAAAGTATAGTTATTCAAGTATATTAAGGTTCATATGTTATTGATTAAAAGTTTTATCTCCGCAAAAGTTCTGTCAAAAGTTCTTTACACATTTTTCATACACCATTTTATTTTGTTACAAGTCCACAGATTTTGTAACTGAAAAGTTTCACTAAAATTTCAAACTACATCCTCATTTTAAATTAAGATTCGTTTTATACCGGTGTGTCACCGACACACACACAAAATACGTATTTTGTTTTGTAGAGTTGCATACAAATCGGTCGTTATGCAACAGCTGCTTAACTTTATTTATACAAAATAATATAATATAAACATTTTTTACAGCATCTATCTACATACATATGTATGTATGTATGTATGTATGTATAAATATGTAGAACCTTGAAAATTTCATTCGAACAATTAATTCGAACTACATTAGACTGGCTGGGGTCAACTATGCGTTGTATATGTATACGTACAGTACATATCCATACATAATTAAGTTGTTAAAACGTAACCCATTCGCACAATGTGCGCTAATCAACCTTTTCTTCAATGTATTAAGGAACATAGAAAAAAACATTTCTGTCTTTCTCAAAAGTTTCTAATAAGCATAAAAAAAAAGACTGGCATGAGACCAGTTTCATAATCTGATTCTACACGACGCTCAACGATTTAAGTTTTTCCATATAAATTACATGTAAAAAAAAAAGATTATCGTATTTTTTAAATAAACCTACAAAAAAAAACTTTTTTTAACAATTTTGATTCTAGCAGGAAATTAAATTATCCGTTAAGTTGACGAAAAAATAATGTGAAAAATTCAATTTCTAACAAGAATATGCCCATCAAAATTGTACAAAAATTTGTTTAGTTGTTTCATTTGAAAAACGGAAAAAAAAAATTTTATTCATAACTAGATCACCGTCCCGTCTTCGCACGGAATCTGTTTACTAATGAGATAAAAAATAAGTTTTGCTGTTTTTAGCTGACCCGGCAAACGTTGTTTTGCCATGTATATTATTTCTAGGAAACATTTTTTTTAGTTCAATAAAAATAACTATTTACTATAATTGTGCGGGGATTTACTTATAAACGAAAGCGTTGTAGACAATGAAAGTATGCTTTATTTAGGTTAATAAATTAATCTTGATCAAATATATCTTAAATTACAATTCTCGATAGCTATCTAAACATTAAAAATAATTATTAAATGCTTCGTTCTCATCCCTTTAGGGCCAGTCGCGCCATATTCGACTTAGGTTGATGATGAACTTTTTAAAATCTCCTCATCATACCCTTTCATTTGATACCCATATTGCAAATAAGCATTAAAATTAGGTTTTTTGCAGTTTTAGGGTCCGTCGCCATATTGGATTTAAGTTGGTGATAAACTTTTCAAAATCTCGACATCAGACCCTTCCATTTGATACCCATATTGCAAACAAGGAAAAAGTAGGTAAAAAAAAAGTGGGACTAAAGTGGGCGTGGTTAATTTTATGGGGATGAAAAATAGATGTTGGCCGATTCTCAGACCTACCCAATATGCACACGAAAGTTCATGAGAATCGGTCAAGTCGTTTCAGAGGAGTTTAACTACAAACACCGCGACACGAGAATTTTATATATTAGATTTATATCGAGAAACTAAAACTCTTTGAGCGTCGCGGACCTGATCTTGTGGGTGAGGTTTTTGTTATATCTCATTTTCATTTATTAATTCTTTTCAAAAAGACGTAGGCTCATAGGCCATAATCGGTCCCAGTATTCTACTCATGAAACTCTGATAGAAACTAATATATACATACATATGTACATCCATACATATAATAATAATATACATATGATTCTAATTGTGCTTTTTCCCTTATAAACTATATGTGAAATTTAATATTACATACTTTATGATATTCTCATACAGTATGAAAAATATCATAAAGCATTTTATTACAAAAGCAACTTTTATTTTTTTTTTTTTATGATATTTTTCATACTGTATGAGAATATCATAAAGTATGTAATAATAAATTTCACATATAGTTTATAAGGAAAAAAGCACAATTAGAATCATATGTATAAATGAATATTCCCAACATAAATTCAGTTAATATATAATAATAATAGTTACTAAAAATATGAAATATGGAAAATCTAATACATATTCAATAAATTTAACATTATTTCGAAATATATTTAATTTAAAATTATATTAATTATTATGTAAAGAGCTACCTACCGTGGATTTAATAAAAGAGTGAATTTTGTAAAAGAAAAGAAAAATCGTTCAAAATTATTTTTATAAAACATCTTAACAAATTAAGTAAAGGTTTTAAAAAGGAGTGTCTTTTAAATTTTACCCGTTGCAAAACTTTTTTCTTTTTAATTTGGATCAGCACTCAGGAGATGACCCCTACACATGCGATGCATTGTGCTGGAACTAGAGGAAAGATATGGTTAGAGAGGAATGACAGGATGTGAAGCTTCATTGTATTACAAGTCTGCTTTTTGCACGTTCTTTGCTTTATAGCAGTGTTGTAGCGCCTCTGATGTCAAAGAGGCGTATTAAATTTTGAGCTTCGTTGCTACACAATACCGATGAAGGAGGTCGCTCTGATGTGCCTGTAGATTGCTATCAGCTGAAGCCGGTGCAGTTCAGTAAACAGTGACTATGCCTTGCGCCACTGACACCCTCCGACAACAACTGGCACAAAGGCACAATAAAATTATTGCATTTTTATCATGTTTTAAGATATTTAACGATAACACACGTCAACAAAATGAGATGTTTTTTTATGTGGTCTGAATTTTTTATATGTAGTCAATTTGAAACATGCCTATAAATCCCTTTTTTTGGATTTACTCTGCTTCTCAAGATTTACCGCTTGTAAGGATTTTATATAATTTTATTGTTAGACACTTGTCCTATCCTGATGTATGTAGAAGGCAAG
Source organism: Dexiosoma caninum (assembly GCA_963924685.1). Lineage (NCBI taxonomy): Eukaryota > Metazoa > Arthropoda > Insecta > Diptera > Tachinidae > Dexiosoma > Dexiosoma caninum. The sequence goes on from OZ004729.1 coordinate 32,445,263, forward strand.
TGGATGCCTGTATTTTCCTTGAAGCTAGTGGAAGCTCCCTTTTGAATTAAAGAAAATGTGGCAGTAGTTAAGGCAAGTTTATTTTTAAATTTTATTCGCAATATTTTCAGCTTATATTCTAAAATAACGGGATATAACAAATAAATGTTTTGTTGCTACTTTTGTGCCATTTATTAAATTTAACTTAATTTACAATAACAGTCATCCTTGTAAGAAAAAGATGCATTGTTTTGTTTGTTTGAGTGAAAAATATTTTTATAAGAATTACAGTTGGAATGTCACTTTTAGAGTAATTGCTCAGTGGCGTAGCAACATAACGAATTTAACATGTCAAATGTAATATAGTTTTTACTTAAAGTTAAATGTTAAAATATATGTTAACTAATTGATAAATGTTCACGTTAAATGTAATGTACATTACACCTCAACCCTTAAGAAAAAAAAATTTTATAATTCTGGAAGAATTAAAAAAAAATATTTTTTTTTTTTTTTTCATTAAGCCTTCGAAAATCTACTCCCAGTTGCCTGTGATTTTTTTGGTACAACTAATAATGGTGAGTTGTATGGGCTTTTGGACTGTTCAATAATGCCCTCTTCCAGTAATTTGTTCACTTGTTCATCTATCTCGCTTATTTGCTTTTCAAATGAAAAAAGCGGAGGATGCACCACGTAATTTGCAATAACTCGAAAACTAGTTCTGCGATAGAACTAAGAATAATAAGGAAATTATGTTATTACACATTTTTTGCAAATCCTTATAGTTTAGGAGATTTCAGCATGTTTCGGGAAAAACCCGTTCTTTTTTTACGAAAATTTAAAAAAAAATTTCGTTTAAAAAATTCATTAAAAATGTAAAGTAAACAAGATTCGAAATGCTGTTATTAATTTCGGTACACGAATATGTTCTAAATGAAATGAGCCATAGTTCATTAAAATCCATTCATAAATTCTGGTTTTATTTACAATTAACTGGTAGCACCCATTTAGCGAAGAAGCGACCTAAGCGCCGTCTGACTATCCGTACAAATTAAAAGAAGCAAACCAATTTAACTTTTGATACAGAATTAAAAGTTCATGGGTTAAGACATGTAACTGTTAAATTGTTTTTATATTCAGGGGCCAGTTAATTAGTCAGCCGCCGCATAAGTGTTGCATTTAAACAATAAAAGTACCTGAATACAAGAATTAACAAAAGTGCGGAAATTAAAGAATTTAAATAAAAATAAGAGTAGTCCAATAATTTAAATAAAATTAGATTTGGAACTAGCAGTTTCAGTTAATTCGCAATAGAATTCCAAAATTGGGCCGCAATATCTTTGTATACTTTTTTTTTTTTTTTTTTTTATCTTGGACCAGTGCACAGGGGCTATCCCCTACATATGCAATGCATTGCACTGGAACTAGAGAGAAGGATAGGAAAGAAATAGACAGGTGGTGAAAGTGGTAGGAAGATAGAGCTTAATTCTTGCACAACTCTGCAGTTGCGTGTAAATTATAAAGCAAAGTTGCGGCGTCTCTGATGTTTTTTTGACGCATTATTTTTTAAGCTAATGGAGCCATTTTATTTATTATTTTACTTCGCCGACGTTTTATTGCTCAAATACCGACGAAGGAGGGTGCTGGCTGTAGCACAGAAAACTCAGAAAATTTTTTTTTCTGATTTGACCCGGCTGGGAATCGAACCTGGGTCTTTCTGGTTGCAGAGCCAACACGCTGACTACTCGCCATCAGCACTTTGGAAAAAAGACACTCAATTGATCTGTTGGTTTGCATTTTATTTATTATTTATGTATGTGTCCACTATAATAGCTGATCCTGAAATAAAAACATTATAATTATCAAAATATATAAATAAAGGACGAATTTACTTCCATTCCATTGCATACCATGCAATTCCCCAGCCAAAAATCAAGTGAATAAATTATAGTGAAAAGTGAACAAAATCATTCACAACCAGGGGGAATATTATTTTAACCTGAAATGATCCACTGGGAATTTTTTCATGATTGCAGATTTTAGTGAAAAGGGTAATATTTCGAGGGAAAAAGTATCCAAGATAAGGGTGATTATTTAAAAGACATAATTAAGTGTAACGGGCACTCGTATATATAAGTTTGTCATTCCTTGCGTAATTTCTTTAATATTCATTTGTGGAAAAAAAATTTTATATTTTCAGAATTGTGAGGAATTGAATCATGTCCGTCTGCCTGTCTGGCAGTGTGTCCATTAAAATCTACTTTCCGGCCAAACTAAACATCACATGGAATTCGTTTTGGTGTCAATCGGCCAGTAGTAGACCTGAAACGGTTGCTATTTAAATTTAGCCGATTCAGTTCAATAGTTTTCGAGCCACAGCCTATGAAACACGAAAATCTCGTTGTTTTTACTTGAAATTTTAGTACAAAAACTTCCATAACCTCAAAACGGTGGGATCGGATCGATTTTGGTGAAATTTAGTCCGTGTATGTAACTAGGTAGACTGCTTACTGCAAATACCAATTAGATCCGCTAGTTAGTGCTTCGGTCATTTTATTAGCGAAATATATTATTTTTAAAAGGGCTTAACCGATTTTAATGAAATTTACTACGTTTATTGAAATGAACATACATATAAACACATAAACATTTCAGACTGTAAAATTTGGTCTGTATAACTAGTTCCGAAAAATAGGGCGAATTTCGGTCCACTTACATGTTAAACTGATTCGATGAAATATGGTGAAAATGTTCAGATAAATATGCAGACAAATATATGTGACAAAAGAAGTTGGTCTAGGGTGCTAGGCTCCAGAATAGGTCAAAATCCGGTTCGCCTAAACGGTTGAACCGAATTCGGTGAAATTTGGTTTACACGTTTACAGATTTAAAGTCTACACAACTTTTTTACCGCAATGAGAGATTAAATTAAATACTTTTTTTTGGCAATGACTGTATAAAAATATATTTATCTTTTAATTTATTTTAATATTTCACACTTTTTGTTTCGATAATTTCAAGACTACCTTATGAACTACTGGTGTTTTATGCTAGAAAATTTTCTTACGACAAGAACAATATTTTTTGGCACCGCCATCCGAAATGCAATCGGCATCTGAACTGTAGGTATTGAGGCGACTTATTTCGCCCGTAACTTTTAAATAATTCTGCGAGGGATCATAAAGGGCAGTGGCCTCAAATAGACCCTTATTGGGTTTCGTATAGAATGTTACACGATAAATATTTATAGGGGCAGTGGTGGTGGTTTTGCCGTCATCACTTGTTTGCAATTGCGTGGTGCGATAGGCACTCTCCACACTATCATACGCTAAGGGAACACACAGTTTTGCCACTGATCGATTCTGGTAATTTGCCACATAATCGTTGATATAGTCAATGAGCAGGTGTGTTAGATTCACCACAGTCTTGGAATTTTTATAAATACTTTCGTAGACGAAACAAGTACACCAGTGGGGCTCAATGGCGGCATCTTGACAGGAGCGATTTTGTGGTATTGGCACCAATAATGATTGGCAATTTGGACAGGCATCTGATTTTGCTAAAACACTCGCATTCTCCACTCTCCCTGTCAATCTGAGAATATGTTTTAGAGTCATGTGCGTATCATAGGGATTCGTCAATCGATTTTTATTCACATTCAAGGCATTTACAAAATTGGGATAATTCTGTTTAAGATTTGGCGGCAACCATAGAAATACAAACGGTAACCTTTCTTCCAAGTGGCCCGAATACGTTTTGCGTACGGGTCCATAGCGCATGCCATGATCACTGAAAAATATCACTACAGTATTGTCCAAAGTGTTCATCTCTTTAAACTTTTGCAAATAGTCCATTACATGCTCATCCATGGCCGAACAGTCGCTAATGTCATTATGACTAAATGTATTGGCCCAAAAGAGCCCAAAAAAAGTATCATTTCTATATCTCTTGGCCACTTCGAGAGCATAATCGAAGACAAAATCGGCTGAATGTTTATAGCCTAAGCAGTCAATTAAATTAGATTTCATTTTAGTTTCTAAATGTTTTTCGGCTCCTAGTAGAAACGGCCTGAGATAGTAGTCTACGGGCGGCTGGGTAAATCCTAATTTTAAGTAATTGAAGGTATTTATGCTGGCTTCATCTTCCGCATAAGCCGTTACGTAACCGTGATCACGAAATGTCTTCCATATAAAATCGCAATTGTCTAAAGCATTGAGAGTGTAGGGTGAACATTTCTCCATTGCGGTTGTGCGATTCATACCAGTGAGTACGGCCATTAAATTGGGGAATGTATTGTCATCAATCTGGAAAATTAAAGCAAAAGGAATTCGGTTTTTAAATCAATGAAATCTTGCGAGTGACTGCTGTAATGCGAGTTCTCTAATGCTGTATTTACATTTTATATGTACTTGTCATATAGAATGTCACTTTTTAATATGCTAAATTTGTACATACAGTCTGAAGACCTTTAAACAATAGCATGTGTTATTTCGATGAATATGATGAAGTAAAAACTCAACCATTTGTTTTTCTTTATTTATAAATAATTTATTGCTGTTCTTACGATTTAGTTCTATTGGTATGACGTGTATAAAGCTTAAAAATGATATAACTCAGGGCACAATCCAAAATATTTTTTTTTTTGGCAATTATTGAGAATTAATTGATCTTTAAAATTGCTGTATTAATTGTTTTAATTTGCATAGACATTTTTTTTTTAATGAAGTGAATCGAGTGAATCAAGTGAATCGGAATACGAGTATAAATCACACACACAGTGAACAAAACACAAAGAACGCTGAAGATGAAGGTTTAGCAACCTTCGAAAACAGCATGTTCCGTTCCGCCAGTGTTTGTCAGTGTAATTTACAATTTTGTCTTCGACTTAGTTTGTTTCTTAGTAATTATTACATGTAATTTTGACTGCCTGTATGTTTTTAATTAATTACATATGCAAAAGTGACGTTCGAATTAAAGCACTCTTTAACAATATATCATTATATAGTTGTGAATTATATACTTATATATACGTTACATAGCATTTATACATGAAAGTACTTTCTGGAAATTTCTGTATACGTATTGTGAATAAAAAGAAGAAGAAGAAAACGTAGTGTAAACATTTTTAAAAAATTATATTGTATTAGTGTAAAACTGTGAGTACTTTCATGTTTAAACAAATTGTAAACCTTTTGTAAAATGCAGGTTTTATTTACACACGAAATCACTTGTGTATAAGAAATGACATTCGTTGTGACAAGTACATGTAATGTTAATACGTATTCTTCAAGCAAGGCGAATTCATACCAGCTGGCTGCATTAACTAAATTTTACATCAGCTGATTTTTGTTCAAGTATCAAAGTTGTGTTCAACACTAAGCATTTTTGACAACTCGAATGAAATTGTAGTATATGTACCAAAAAAAATTCTGTTGTTGTAGGTAGATACGAGGTCACCTGGTATGAATTCACTTTGTCTGTGAGTTTAAATTATGTATTCAAATGTCATGTCGTTTGTATGGCTGCTGCGCTGTGCTTAGCTTATGGCTGGAGTATGTTTTGTATATGTCTTCTCTATGTCTTCTATTGTGTAGCAAACAAACGTGACTTGACTTGACTTTACTTTACTTTACCTTGTTAAAGCCGCTCATTTCAAACCATTCATTATCGTACAAATATTTCGCTGTCTTCGGCATGGCTCTCACCAGATTCACTCGGGATATACTATCAATGCCCAACAATAGAACACTTGGTGGTTTCTTATTCAAATGAGCATCATATTTTTTCCACGTTTCCAAACGATGACGAATTTCCTTTCGCTCGGCTATCAATGGATGACCATTAATATAGACTTGGCGATTATTAGTACGACATCGAACCAGAATGTTGTCAATTGTTGGCGACAGAGAGGTTTGTTCAATAAACCCCATGCATTCGGACAGACTAATGGGATGAGAAGATTTTAAGCTAATACTGTAAATATGCCCAAAGATGTTGCACAGCCATACATTGTAATGCCAGTGCTAAATTTTTCGCTGGTAGTATGCCTACTGCAAATTTTATACAAAATGAAAAAAGACCACAACTTATTATTATATACATAACAGCAGGCGTTCTAATTTCTGGAAGTGTTTTCTTCAAGAATTTTACAATCCTATTATTATTTTCTATTTGTCCGTTGAGGTAAATTATATAACAGAAGTCGCCGTGCTAAACGTACTACACACAGAAAAAATCAAGTTAAAAAGGTAAAAAACAAGTTTGATTTTATATTTTTCGGTGGTGATTTTGCTTCATACAATTTTCATGTTAATTCAACACGATTTTATAACAACCCTTCAACTTAATTTGTTGCTGTTGTTGAAATTTAATTGCTGCTAATTTAATATTTCAGTGCAGTTAAATCAAAATGAAATTTATGTTGAATTACATCACATCACAAATCATGATGATTCCTTCAAATCATTTCAAGTTGGAGTAACGTGAAATAGTATATGTTGAAGCAATATTATTCGAATTTTTCATTTAACAGGAAATTAATTTAAAATTTAATTTAATGAAAAAATATATTAAAATATTCAGAATAGAATTTAATCGAACTGTAGTTATTACATATAAAGACATTTCTTTTATTTTTAAATTAAAATATTTTATTATGTTGTAACACATTCGTAAAATGGTATTTTGGAGTTGCTTCAAGAACAAATTTCAATACAAAATCGAATCTTTATACTTATTTCAAATCTCGAATACATTTTTCTGAATATTGCTATTAATAATTTTATTTTGAAATTGTAGAATATGTTTGAATTTTCATTGACAAACAATTTTTCTTTCTAGTGAATTTTAAAAAATATTTTTTTTCTTCATTATAAACAAAAACTAATTTTCTGAAGAAGCTACACAAAGGAGTAGCGAAATATCGAAATAAAAATAACTATTGTATGGATGTGTCAGAAGCTAAAAGGCCTAACTCTACTTTTCAAAACTATCTCAATTTTATTATACAGGGTGGCGCAGAATGAGCTATATATGGTTTAAAAGGTTTATAACTTTTTTAATTATTATTTTTTCTTAGTTTTTTTTCTCAGCATTTTGTGAAGAAGACTTGGGGAATTAATTATGAATCATTACAAGATCGAACACAGCACCTACTGCAGGTGCCTCAATGGTTTTGTTAAGGAACATATTCGGCGAACGCATTATTTCACGTACAAGCGATTTTAACTGGCCTCCACGTTTTGTTTTGTATTACTATCTTATTAGCTGTGAATTCTTTAAAAGTTTTTTCCATTTTTTCCATTTTTTCCATTATTTAAATGTGTATTTTCCATTAAAAAATATAAAAAAATTGGTATAGGTTTTGAATATCATTTGAATTTTTTCAGAGGCTATTCCAACTAACTCCACTTTAAATCAACGCATTGATTTACTCTAGCGAAAGTTCACATGTTTGTTTAAATTTTTTAAAACTAAACAATACACCCGTGTCGCTGGAATCACCTCCCTAATAATTTTTTCTTAGAAATACTAGGTAACAATAGAAATAACAAAAACATTACAATCGATCGACAAAACTATTAGAAAATTCCATCACTAGAAGATAAGAAAAAAACCAATTCAGGAGTACCAACTACAGTCGAACTTCTCTATAACGTAGCAGTTGGGGACCGTCAAATTTCTACGTTATAGAGAAAATTCGTTATAGAGAAACTGCAGAAAATTTTGACTACATTTTTTTTATGTAGAAAATATATTTATTAAGACAAAAAAAATTAGTTTTTACATGAACCCATTAATTTTTTTTTTATTAATACATACATATGTGACTAAATTGCTGCAAAAAATCGATTGCTAAAAACTTCGCAATAGAGAGATTATTTAGTGTGAAAAATTCTATTTAGGTCTTAAAAAATTGTACGTTACAGCGAGAACTTCGCTATAGGGAAGTTCGTTATAGGGAGATCAAAATATATGAAAATACTCACAAAGTATAAACAAAGAACGTGCGAAAGCAGAGCTGCAAAAATAAATAATTAAGCTTCACCTCCTGTCATTTCTCCTACTATCCCTTTCCTATAGTTCCAGCACAATCCAAACCATACAGCACGCGATGAATTTCTTTCAATGAAAATCAAAAAAAAAAAAACCGGTAGAATTAAAAAACGTAAAGCAACTTCTACTGTACCCTGCTGGGAGAATAATTACAAAAGAAAAGAAAAAGGACATGAAGGACCTATAAAAAGACATCTAATAGAAATTGCAGTACGTCAGATGGATCTGATTGTGACGATTATCTATATGATGACTAAATATTTTAATACTTAGAATAGTTAAAAATATTACTATGTTTGTTTTTAAATAAATTCTGTTTTAGTTTTTTTATGTTTATTTAAAATTTATATAAATCTATATATGTTTATAAAACAGGATGTGTGTATGTATGTATGTAACGTATGGACTCCAAAACGGCTGGGCCGATTTTGATGAAATTTTCAGCGAATCTTCAGAATATTCAGGCGGGTGACACTGTGAAGTCTGATTTTTGATTTTCGGTCTGCGGGCGGAGGGGCGTATCAAAATCCAATTTTCATATTGCACCACCAATGACATATACATACATATATTTATTTTTTTTGTTTTTTTTTTATTTTAAATAAATAAATCGTGTGGTAATACAACACTAATGTTTGCTTAGGGGCCAGCAACGCGGACCCGGTCAGCTAGTTTACTTATAAATAAAAAAAATAAAAATTTTCAGTGGCTAAACCGTGTTGCGGACAAGAGCTTTTTCTTGTCCTTTGATGACTTACCAAATTCCAAAATTGCATTCTATGTAAACTTAAATCACTTATCGTTAAATAATTATTCCTTCACAAATTGTTCAGAACTTATTTATTCAAAGGTTTTAAATGGACTGTGCTAACCAAATAACAATTATATTTAATGTTCACAAAACTTATTAAACAATTTTTTAATTTCACAAATTTTAACTTTAAAAGATGATTTAATTTGTGCAGAGACCCCTTAACCATTTTTTTAAATTAATATCATTTTCATGATTTTTAGAAATCAATTTTTTAAGAATTACTAATTTGCTCTACTTTTGGTATTGTGGAGTTAGGCCTTTCAGCTTCTGACACATCCATATATATTTATAAAGGACTTGCAGCTTAAATAATTAGTGTATATAATCTTTTTTTAAATTCAAAAAAACTTCGAAAGTAAGATAAATCAGCACGTATGCTAACGCAGCCTACACTAAACAGAAAGAACAAAGCGTTTAGTTTTTATCAGTATCATATGTGGATAATAAGAGTTTTCTCGTATTAATTTCCTAAACTCTGTGCGTTTAAATAGACGATATTAAAGAGTTGTTGACACAGTGACTACGATGACGTGTATAGTGACAGAGAAAATGTGTATATACGAGTTCTACTCAACTGGTGTTGAAGATACTAATCTTGTTTTCTTTTTTCTTTTATTATAATCAAAAATAATTTTTGCAGTTTATGAACTTAGACACAACTAAATAAACATTCATTCATTTGTGATAATTCGAGTTCAAATCAATATCTCTAATTCTAAAAATTATTTCATGATAAAATAACACGCGGAATTATTTTCTTATCATTTTAAGCGATGAACAATGAACATTTAAAAAATTAAAATCACCCGAGGAACAAAGTGGTTCTAATTAGTGAAATTGCACTGTAAGTGCAACATCTTTGTAATATATTTTTGCTGCAAGTGAAATGTTTACTGAACAATGTTTAGAAATATTTTAATGCATAAAGTACTGCTTAAAATTATAGCACACTTTTAAAATTAAAGCTTTAATGAGTTTATGCCGAAAATTAACTCATAGAAAATATTTTATTGTTACTTTTTGTTTTGCAGCAAACAAATGGGAATAATAAAATTTTTTTTTTTTTTATCTTGGCCCAGTGTCAGGGGTAATACCCTAATATGTAATGCATTGCACTGGAACTAGAGAAAGGGATAGGGTAGATAAGTAAGATAAATATGTTAATTTAAAACAAGAAAACAATCCACTTTTTGAATTTTTTTTTTTAAATATAATGAATATAAAAAAATAAATTAAAGTGAGTTATAATTTTGAGCAGTATCGTATATCGCACTTGATCGACAACAGGGTATTAAACTCGAAATTTTAAAATTTTCAGTAGAGGCTAAAAACTGTTTGTCGTTATATTTTAATTGGATTTGAAAATCCAAATGCATGATTGTTTTTTGAGATAGATGAAGGAGTAAACTGAATAAAGTGAAATATTTTCAGGGGATATATACAGCGTGGGCCAACTTCGTGTGACTGGTTTGAAATGTATTAATGTTGTTAGTTGATTTCTTACAAAAAGTGAACCTTTTAAAATTTCGACACTTAATGCCCTGCTGTTGGTCAAGTGCAATATGGTCGAATATGTACATAAATGAAATGCGCACTATAAAATCTTACCTTACCTGACATCCACATCGACTTTTTTCGCAGTACCATTGCGCATTATCGATTGATAACAGCAGTCCAATTTGCCCGTCTTACTAAACGCGGGTATCACACTCTGATCAACAGATAACGTATAACGTTGTGTTGTCGCATTGAATTCAACTCGTGTTAAAGGCGGAATCAGCTTGCACGGTTTATACTTTTCGTGATGAAAGTGTTTCATAACTTCCGGCAAGTAGGGGTCTAGGTTGGGCATTTTGCAAAATTCACTCCATACTAAATAACCTGTGGGCGGTGACAGAGGTGTGGCATTGGCAGGTAGAGAAGAAGATGCAGAAAAATTAGACGTTAAAGAAGATTTGTTAAGATTTTGTTTTTCTTTAACTCGATTAGCTTTCAATAATTTGGCCTTGTTTGCAACATCACTTTTTGCAGCAGGTGTTAATGCTTTTTTGGTTGTGTTTAATTTAATCATTAAAGTTGTGGTATGTTGCTGTTTAATTTCAATTTGCTTTTTCGCTTTAGTCACTGATTTAAAATTCTTGAAAACTTTTCGTTGTTTTTTTTTTTTATTTGATTAAAAAATACGTGAATATTAACAGGAAATACACAAAAACGGGCAACAATTTGATAATTAAAATAAAATTAATTACAGCCAGATACACAAACACGAAAACATACAATTAGGAAAAAAAGAGACACAAAAGAAAAATTAATTAAAATAAATAGAGAGAAATACTTAGATAAAATTAAACTCACAAAATATTTTGATAAAAAAAATTAAATGATGAAAAAGATTTTTTGTTTTATCTATGTAAAACGATTATAGAAAATATTGTTAAAAACAATTTGTTAAAAATTTAAATTTTGGAAAAAATTGAAGCGACTAAAAAGTAATAAATAATGAAATTTTAGTTTTGTATGTGTTGTTATTGAACTGCTTGAAATCGGTTCCAATTAGTAGGAACCAAAGTATATTTATCAAGTAGAATCAGGTGCAAGGCGAATTCATACCAGGTGACCTCGTCCCTACAACAATAGCATAGTTTGTTTACAAATACAACAATTTTATTCAAGTTGTCAAACAGTTTACGTATTAACATGCTTTGAGTTGAACACAACTTTGACAACTAAACAGAAATCAGCTGACGAGCATTTTAGCTAATGTAGCCACCTGTTATGAATTCGCCTTGATCAGGTGACTTTTTTTGCTCGTTTATCGGGTATGTTCTGTAAACCGAATCCGCAAAAATTTTTCGTTTTTACACATACATACACATATTTCGGTCTTGAGAAATCACTCGTTTTTAAATCGACTCGGTTTACAGAACAGGGGCATATCGACCCCTGTGCGCGAAATTATCGTATGTTACAAAACCTAAATTTTACATGAGAGCGTTTTTATTCCTTTTTTTGTTGTTGCCTTACAGCATTAGCTGTCACATACGATAAAATATACATAGTGTTATCTCCATAACTGTAACAATTATTGCTATAATATTTTATTAGCATATGAATTAATGGATTTAGAACAAATTTGCATAAAAAAGTCGATTTCGAAGAAGATGTAACATACGATAATTTCGGGCACAGGGGTCGATATGTTTCACACAACCTAATTGTCAAAATTTGTTTATATTTTAAGCGTGCCAATATCATTTTTACTCATTTGTTTAATTTGAGAGAGCGCCCAATTAACAGTTTTACTCATTTCTTTATTCTGAGAGAAGGTTAAGGCATACCTAAATGAAATTAATGCTTTTTTTTTCTTGCTATAGCAGCCTGTGTATGTTTACGTTTGAGAGAGCAGTGAAAGAACAATTAATCCACACGTAACCAAATTTTGGTTTTTTTTTGCTGGTATAGTCATCAGTTTTTCACATCCTCAATGAGTTTTACACAAACGAAATGCCTGTTGGGTTTAGTACTGTTGTTTTGTTGTAGAGTTGCGGCTACTTGATAATTATACTTTCATAGGCAATAATTTTATAGTTGTTATTTATTTACTAGACCTTGAGGAACTGAGGCGCTTAATAACTGTATTGATGTCTCGTTTTATTCTACGTAAAAGGTTTTATGCATGTCCTTATATACATACATACATACATAAATATATTTTTATGTTTTCCTGATACAATGGAGTTCCCAAAATACGTATGAAGGGCAATTTTTGCATTGGCAGTTCTGTAGCACGAATAGAAAAAATTTTTGTCATTCGATAATACGAAAAACTGTATTTTATTTGTAAGAATATGTTTGCTTTAAATTTTACTTTGAAGTTTTGCATATGCAATCATTTGGTGGGAAATTTAATAGGGATAAAAAGCGTCTTGTGTCTTGCGAAATGGGAAAGTAAAAGGGATGAAAAAGAAGCAAATCTATTAAAGAATAAATTTTTGTCTAGGGAGAGGTGCATTCTCCCAATCGGCCTGTCATTATAATGTAAGCACGAGCTTTCCAATGGGAAAATAATTATCAAAATCGGTCCATCCAGTAAAAAGTTCTGCCTGGGGAGCTGTATTCCTCCAAGCAGCCCGCCATTTAAACTGGCCCCCAGCTTATGCATGATCTTTCCAATGAAAACTGAATTATCAAAATCAGTCCACCCAGTAAAAACTTCTGCCCAGGGGGAGCTGTAGAACCCCAAACCGCTCGCCTTTAAATTAGGACCACACGGTAAGCACGATTAAAAAGTTCTGAGGAGGGGGCGCTGTATAACCGCAACCGGCATATCAATAATATTGTATCGCATTGTAAGTACCAGCTTCCCATTGAAGAAGGAGTCATCAAAATCGTTCCATGCAGTAAAAAGTTCTGAGGACGGTAAGCTGTATTCTCCCAGTCAAAATTTTTGAGAAGGGGGATCTATTTGACACCAATCCGCCCGCCATTAAAGTGGAACCACTCAATATATAAGTTCTGAGGCAACACATATAAAAATAAACAAAAATACAGTCGAATTGGGAACCTCCTTCTTTTTCGAAGTCGGTTAAAAAATGTAGTTCATCTTGGCAGTTTAAGATCAGTTTTTGAGTGAACGATTAATGATTAAATTAAAATTAATCTTTTTATCGATTTGCCAATGACACCACGCAGCAGATTTCTTTATCACTTTTTAGAAGACAAAAAGGAACCTCATAAATTCGCTCAAAGCCGAGATACATACAATAAGTGTAACAAAAAAGAAAAAAAACTAAATTGATAAACAATGCTCATTTTGTAATGGGGAAGGAAAAAATAAAGATATTCATAAAATATATGTATATGATTCTAATTGTGCTTTTCCCTTATAAACTATATGTGAAATTTATTATTACATACCTTATGATATTCTCATACAGTATGAAAAATATCATAAAGCATTTTATTACAAAAGCAACTCAATAATTGAGGAGGAAAGCATATCCATATAGTACTATTTCGCTAATGCTTACTTAGCTCATCAGTGGATTTTCCTAATTTTTTAATACAAACCCAAGATCTATATGTTTAAAATTCAATTAATCAAACGAGAATTGAATTGAATATTAAACATACAAACCAAAAAATCTATAAACAAAAACATAACAATCCATGAGTTTACTTTTATAACACACACATACATATTTCTATTTTTAGTTTTTTATTCTCATCTACACTAGGCTTGCCATCGGCCATAAAATTTACTAAAATGAGAAATAAACATTTTTCACAAACAAACAAATTATTTTTAAATACGAGTAAAAAAAATGAAACAAATTTCATGCAAATGGTTTTTGGCATGCTGTTGTCAAAGGATCATTATACTTACTGTACTTACCTTTCATGCCCGGCACATGGGAGTGTAAACTAAAATATAAATTGTCATCTTCACGGCCATCAGCGTCATCACCACCACGACTTAATGTTAAATTAACTAGAAATACTAACAACAATATTGCTATCACATAGAATAGGGGTTTGCGTTTCCACGAATAACGAGATTTAAACGATTTCCTACTAAACGATAAACGACGCTCCTGCACCACATTGCGATTAATATCGTCACACAGTTTAATGCGTTTTGTCTTCTTGTGGCTGTTGTACGTTGTTGCTGTGTTATGCGGACTGCTGATAACAGCTTTTTCGTGTTCTTCATCTAATAGAAGTTTTAAATCAACTTCCGAGTCGGTCATATTTAGGGCATCACATACATATATTCACATTATTACATTAAATTATTATTTTTTGTTAAGCCTTCTCCTTTTGTTTTATTTATTTATTTAAATAACTGAAAATATAAAAAGAAATAAATTTGGGTTTCGTTTTTATGATGTAATCAGTATGTGTGTGTGTGTGTGTGTGTGTGTTTGTTTAAATAGAAAATCTTCTAATCGCGAAGTCATTAAGCTTTTGTTAAGAAATTATGAAATATTCGGTGTGCGAGCATGATTCATCAATAAATACTTATTAATAGAGTTATTAATTCTGAAGTTGAAGGCCTCTTCAAAAAAAAAAAAATAAAATAAAAAAAAAAAAAAGAAACAACTTCTACCACAACAAAGGTGAGCATCAATAAATAAATGAAAAAAACATTCAGCAGATTTATGAGATTGTTTGGGTAGACGCGTGATATGTAGTATGATTGGCCGGTATAGATGAAGGTCAAATAGGTGTACAATTCAAATCACGAAAGAATTAATTGCCTGTTCATAGAAGTCGAGTGAAGATACTTGTTCGGGCATTTATATTGAAAACAAAAGCAATTTGAGTTTTTTGTTGTTGTTGTTTTGAGATGTTTCGTTAAATGTGAACACTCGTATGTATGTAAATGTGCGCCAACGACACATCTGTCTTAAAATCATGCATCCTTCAGCTAAGTTTAAGCAGTTCATTTGCAATAGAATCCATGCATTCACTATTTCTTTTGCATGTCTTTTTTTTTTGCTGGGTAATTACGAAAAATCCGGTAAATGGCACAGTTAGTTGTGGCAAATCAATTCAGCAGTGCGAGCGAGACACAATATCCTCGAAGGCCAAACGGCCAATACAATAACGTGGGAACTGTTCTTCAGCCCAGAGCTGTTTTACGACCGACTTTTTTTCTCGAGGAAAATTGTTTGTATAAATTTTACAACATACGACACATTAGCAGGCTGGTAGGCTGAGCAATAAATTTCACATCAAGTGTTTAGTTTTCCCATTTCTCAAACGTATAAAAAATCTAGCACAATTCTAAAAAATATACAAAAGCTTGTTTCCAATTGCAATTGATATACACCGACAAGGACTTTTACAATATATTTTTGTTACGATTATTAATTTATGTTTGGTCTTTGGTTAAGCTGGCCTTAAATTAAAAAAAAAAATTAAATCAGAAATATTATATGTTTCATATACGAAATGCAGCGTATAGACTGGCTTAACGAAACCACAAACATAAATTAATAATCATACAGGTATTCCTCGTTCAACACGGTATTTACGTTCCAACAACGGTTACACCTCCAATCTCTTCAAATTTCTTTATAAACGATCCATATTCGTTAATACAAACCTTTTACCAAATAAATGACACTGCCGATGACAAGGCTTTAACAGCTTTGCCGTTGGTTTTGAAACTACTAAATGGACGTGTTTCGTGAAAGCGCTCAACTAAAGGCTCTTTCAAACTATAATGGAAGTCTTACGACTTTGTGAGAGAGAAATCTAATGAGGGTTGGTGCGACTGGCAAAAATATTAAAGTAATATTGCATTTTGCTTTCACACTATCACAATTGAAATCTAGTGAAAAATATAAGTATTAAGAAGAAAACTGGTTCAGTGATAAGAAATTTTGATTTCACACTTGAAATAAAATGAAAAGAACAGGGTGTCTGGGAGCAGATTTATATTTTCCAACTTAAATAAAAAACGTCATAATTGACACAAAGTTTTATTAAGAGCATTGAACGGTAGAATGGAAATGCGGATTTTATATTTTGAAGAGTATATCATCCCGATCCTTTTTTAAAATTTCGCGAATAATCGCTCGTGGAAGTCCCAGTGAGGCTGCTCTTTTCCATATTGAAGGTCGCCGATTTTCACGTAAAATGCTTCCAACCAGTTCAATGTTTTCGGGAGTCCTTAAAGATCGACTGGGCCCTGGC
Organism: Dexiosoma caninum; assembly: GCA_963924685.1. NCBI lineage: Eukaryota > Metazoa > Arthropoda > Insecta > Diptera > Tachinidae > Dexiosoma > Dexiosoma caninum. The sequence continues at coordinate 32,461,812 of OZ004729.1, forward strand.
CGTGGGGCATTCATAGCCGAAGCACACCTCCACACCGTCTATTACTTTTTGAAATAATCCTATTTAAAAATATAAATTTGCCACCAGACACCCTGTATATTTTTCCTACAAGTGAAATGTTCACTGAAGAATGTTGAGAAAGATTTTAATCCATATATCAAACAGTGATAAGTAGTCGCCCAACTGGGCTAGTGAATTCACCTCGGTTGAATTCGTCACGCACGACGGATTTCATCGACGACCGTATTGTCTTCATTTTCATATGCACAAAAGTGTTTAATTTCTGAGGACCAAAGTTCGCCACGAATAATTCGTCGCGCTCAGCCCAATTGTATTCCTAGTATAAGTAGTAAGAACAAGACCGGTTTAGAAGCAAATGACTCTATTGTTGTTTTGTTAGTTGCTTACACGACAACACATCCCTGATAAAATGAAAAGATAAGGTTTCTTTAAAAATTTTCAAAAAATGGTGAAATCCATACGACTGTCAATTTCCCATCAATTTCAAGAAATTCATTTAACTGATAACAAAACAACGTTTATAAATATTTGATATAGAAATGGTAAAAACTAAAATAATTCGAATTGCTAATATAGTAAATACAACATTACATGTAAATGTAAAAATTCCATTTTCGATTAAAATTAAAAAAATTATTCTTAAATTGTTAATTAACTTTTATTATTATTTATTATTTATTTTATTTTATTATTATTTATTATTTATTATTTATTTTATTTTATTATTATTTATTATTTATTTTATTTTATTATTATTTTATTATTATTATTTATTATTAATGCTAATATTGTATTGCCTCCATAAGATTCATTGAAATAAAATACTTTATTTTACATTAATCTATATATTTCGAACCATAAGGTTCATCTTCAGGATCTATAAATTAATTTTCATTTAATAATAATTATAATAAAATTTTTAACAATTTATGTTACCAAAATTGACTGAATTATTTGAAAAATATATATATTTGATTAACAAAAAATAACATACGTATAAATCAAATTTAATATTAGTTTCTTTTAAAAGTAGAACTCAAATTACAATATGTATTTATATAATCTTTTTTATCACTTTTATAATTGCAAGCAAATTGTTCATGTTTAACTATTTGATTGACTTCATGTATTTGTAACTTCAATTTGTTTTCCTCAGTTCTTAAGATTTTTGCATTTTCAAAATCAAATTCATGCTGGCCAATGCTGTTATATTAACATTTGTATTTACTTTTAATGAATTGTTACAATCATATTCATGTTGCTTTAGTTGTTTCTTTAATTTTTCATTTGTTTCTCCAATATAAAGTGCCTCACAATTTTTACATTGTTTTTTGTATACAACATTAGATTTTTGTCCTTTTTTAAGTGGATTTTTTAGATTTTTAAAAAATTCATCATTACGTTTTAATGTTGGTTTCATTGCAAGTTGAATATTTGGTGTAAAATATCGACATGATTCAGATAATTTTTCAGTTAAATTAGGAACATAATTTTTATTTTAGTTTTTATTAATAATGTCAATTTTGGTAACATAAATTGTTAAAAAAAGAAAAAAAAAAAAAAAAAAATTTATTTTAATGTAAAGGTATAAAAGTGTGAATGATTTTAAAGTAAAGTATTTATTTTTATATCATTTATAAGAAGCGGCGGCTTGTAAATATAATCGCCGACTCGACTAGAAAGTTTCAACTAATGTCTCAGATTTCATCTGTCATGTTTATGAAACAAACCAATAAACATAGCTTAAAAAGTCTGATTAGTTAATGACTTTTTTCTTCGGAGCACAACAACAATTTGTTTAAACTATTTGAAAATATTAGGACATTAAGACAATACGACTTAATAGCATAACTTGTGAATACCCCAAATTGTTTTTAAGCGCATGTTACACGCATCAATAATCAGCATCAATACTTGGCTTTGTGTTAGTATAAATATTGAAGCCTCTGGCAAACTACGTCAATATAATTTTTTCAATATTAATTTTTTGGGTTTTTTCAAGTGTAAACATATAGAAGTTACCGTCGGCAAAATACATATGTATCTGTTTATTTATTTATTTATTAAAAAAAACTCTGATGATATTTCTAATATTTTTCTCACTATATTTTTTTTTGTTTTGCACTTCCCAAAAAACCATCAATGAGCGATATATTTCAATTAATTCGATTAACAAAATTTTTCAACGCTATTTGTAATGCGTCACAACTACAATGTGCGCTCATAGTTATCAGAAATAAAATGAATATTGACAATAACACTGCCACAGTACGTCAAACTGCTTCAATATTTTTATATTCGTCAATATTTCACATTACAATATGTGTGACTGTTTTTTGCAAACAAACACACACAAAGCCAAATATTGAAGCTGAATATTGATGCGTGTAGCTTACACTTTACGCTATTATGTTTTCCCATTTCATTTAAGTTTTTGACATGTCGTATTGCGCAGTATTACAATGTTAAAGGGCCTTAAATAACATGCAGGCACACAACCACGACTGCCCAGCAACGGCGATTTATTTGACGATTTTTTTTTAATTAAGCAATGATTTCTCTAATTTTATCTGACAGCTCATATGGTAACCTGAGCTACAATTTTCTTATGAAAACAAAAATTATTTTTGGTACAGTATTTTTTGAAGTTCACAAAAATTGTAATTATGTGAAAAAAAATTTGCATTTCGTATGCTAAATTTCAATTCAAAACCTTGCTATAGGAGGGTTACCTGTCATTCCCATTGATTTGCATTCAATAAATAAATAAGAATAAATGCGTATTTTTTTCTTACACTTTTTGTTCCTCTAATAAATCACATCAGTTTTAATTGCGTCACAAAAATACTGCATAATGTTACACATGTGAGTGATTTTTCCCGATCGTTCAATAACGTTCAGTTCAATTATAATAAAGTGTGTTATTTTTTTTAATTATTTTTAATGTTTTTATTTTTTTTTTTCATGTTTTTCATGAAGAATTTATTTTTCGCCAACAACTGAAGTATGCTTTAGTTTTTTTTTTCCATAATTATTCGAAAGTGAAGGTACATACAAAATGTCTTCATAAATTTCGTTTTTCAGTTACATGAATTTCATTTAGTTTTTTTTTTTTTTTTTAAAATAAGTTGTATAAATCAAAAACAACACTATTAATGCTTTCAGCGTATAATTGCAACTGAATGAGAATGAGACTGAACTAAAACTCGCCAAAAAAAAAACAAGTCAAAGAAATAAATAACAAATAAAGTTATGGGAAATATTGTGTTTATTTTTTTTTTTTTGCTTTTGTTTATATCTAGTGATTTGAAAAGTTTTGTTATTTTTTGTATTTTCAAATTTTATCTTAAAAGCTCGTACTAATTGATGTGGTACTTGAGCGCTTTCAAACTAAATTGTTCTAAGTCGACTTTACGATACGTTTTTATCTTTTATAAGGGCATTACATATTTTCAAATTAGTTTGTAGAAATAGTAAAAGAATCAGGCAGTTAGGCATATACGAATATTACTGCCGTTGCACCATTTCCTGTATATTAAAATTTATTGGCTACATATAATTCTCAGTTGGTTCATCTTAAATTTATTCACCCCTATCGTGAATACTTTTTCACTAGAAATATTTTCCCTTTTCATAAATTTGCAATCGTGGCAAAATTCTCCGTGAATAATTTCACGTCAAAATAAAATGATTTTGTTAACTTTTCACTTTAATTTATTCACTTGATTTCGCCTGGGGAATTGCACACAAAATGTAAGTGAGTTCTTTCTTTATTTATATATTTTGAAAAATATAATTTTTTTATATCAAGATCAGCTGTTATAGTGCAAACATACATACATAATAAATAAAATGCAAACCAACAGATCAATTGGGTGTGTTTTTTCCAAAGTATACAAAGATATCGCGGCCCAATTTTGGAGTTCTCTAACGGATTAACTTCAACTGCTAGTAGATTATAGTTCCAAGTCTAAACATTTTATTTAAATTGTTGGAGGGCTCTTATTTTTATTCTTTAAATTCTTTAATTTTCACACTTTTGTTAATTCTCGCATTCAGGTACTTTTATTGTTCAAATGCCATACCTTCTACGCGGCAGACGAATTAATTGGCCCCTGAATATTTAAGAACACAACTTAACACTTAAACGCAGAAATTTCTATTTCTGTATTTAATTTAAATTGGTTTGCTTTTTAATTAATTTGTACTTTTTCTTGAAATCTTCGTCCCTTTTCTACATTCACTGAGAATGATAACATGAAAAAAATTCCATGTGAAATTCATCATACCAATTTTCACCTCGAGGGGAATGAAAATGTTACGTGAACAAAAATTTCACTTCTTATTCGCGATTTTTTTTTATACAACAAACATTTTATTATTCGATTTAAATCTATTTATTTTTCTATACCTTTAAAATCAAATAATAACATGTTTGTTGTATAAGAAAAATTTTTAAAGAATCTATTCGGTTTGTTTTGTTTGTATATTTCGTAATTCTCAAATATTTTTTTAAAAGTTCTTGTATAAACATTTTCAGTTTTTTTCAAAGAACTTGGTTAAAGATCTAGTGAAGATTTTGGTATTTGAACCAAATGAATTGCCGCTAATAGACCAGCTAAACCATATAACAAACATAGATAAATAATCATAATGAATTTTGATTAACGTTAAATAATTGAGACAATAGTTAAATAATTAAAAAAGTTGTAACAAATTCAAACCATATAGCTTTATTCTGCACCACCCTGTGGGAAAGTTATTTTTCAGCGATGATAATTGAAAAAGTATGTATGTGTGTGTTCCTTAGTAAATCTTCAACAACTTTTGACAGATCAAAAAATACACCTTTTCTATATCAATTTCTTTTGACAGCTTAGGTATGGAATTCGCCTTTTACACAAACAAAATGTTTGTGCATCCACCTGGTAATCAATTTACCTTGGACATTAACAGATAAAATATATAACTTTATTAATTTTTCATAATCATTGTTTGAGCTCTACTGATGCTTCAAGGCGAATTTATTGTCAGGTGTATGCATCGCTACAATAAAAAAAACAACAGGCATTTTGTTTATGTAAAAGACGAAATCAACACTCGAGTTGTCAAAAACAATTGGTTGCAATTTTATTTTTTTTATCGTGATTTCAAAATTGAGTAACTTATTTTTCAAGCTACCATTTCTAGAACAATGGATACTTTCCAGGCAGCCGCGGTAATCTGGCAATAGTGGTCATGTTTCCTTTGCTGGTTGCTGCAATTTGGCCATAAGAACTCATGGGCGTTTTGTTTGCCAAAAAAAATAATTTATCCCTCCTAAAGTAGGACGTAATCCGTAAAACTAATTTTCCGATGGATTATTTATATTAAATATTGATAAAGTAGATACTTAATCTGCACCCTGGAGAAAATCTTTTTTCTTAAAAGGTTCAGCGCATTTGTCAAAAGCGAAGCTGTCTTCCTCATACGAATTATGCTGGAAGTTAAAAAATGGTCACTATATCGTCATATGATTTCAAAAAAGCCCTAAGTTACAAAAAATTCGAAATCGACTTTTTAATTGATAATGAGCCATAGTATCAAAATACAAGTGCCTGCAAAATTGTACACGCCTACAATTAGAAATAATGTTCTTATCAAACAATTTCAGAAATGCCCAAGTGCAAGCATAGGAGTCAGTTTGAAAGTATTTTGCTTCTCCTGTAAAATTTGTTGAATGTAACTTAGGGCTTTTGTGAATTCATATGACGATATACTTTTGCTGAAAATGAAATTTTAACTCCAAAAATTTCAGCCTATTTATTCCTTCCACTCTCTTCTTTGGGAACAGAGAACAAAGCTGCATTTCCCTTGAAGAATTTATTGTTTCACATACAACAAACCCTCATTTTTATTAATTTTACTTTAAGCTTTTATTAATTTCACACGGAATTTAAAACTATGGCGCTTACAAACATAATTTAACAATAGTCGAATGTAGGTCAACTACTAACTGCTGGCTATATATTCGCCGATGCATCTACTTGGTAACCACTTGCTGATCTTGCCTTGCTGATCCTCAAACACAAGAACAAGGCAAATTCATTACCAGGTAAACTCACTAGCAAATTCGCCCGTCAGCTGAGACAAGTATTTGTAACGTATTTTTTGAGCCCAACGTCAAAGTTTGTTTACTTTTGTGAGAAAGTTAAGAAAACTAGTTGTAAATTGTGCTGATGGCGAGTAGTCAGCGTGTTGACTCTGCAACCAGAAAGACCCAGGTTCGATTCCCAGCCGGGTCAAAAAAGGAAAAAGTTTTTTCTGAGTTTTCTGTGCTACAGCACTTTCCTTCGTTGGTATTTGAGCAATAAAACGTCGGCGAAGTAAAATAATAAATAAAATGGCTCCATTAGCTTAAAAAAATAATGCGTCAAAAAACATCAAAGACGCCGCAACTTTGCTTTATAATTTACACGCAACTGCAGAGTTGTGCAAGAATTAAGCTCTATTTCCTACCACTTTCACCACCTGTCTATTTCTTCCCTATCCTTCTCTCTAGTTCCAGTGCAATGCATTGCATATGTAGGGGATAGCCCCTGACCACTGGTCCAAGATAAAAAAAAAAGAAAAAAAATACTATAATCATAAGAATGCAAAATATATTACTTTTTGTCATAATTAATTTAATTTGAACTCATATTACACTAATTTAACACATTCTTTTTAGGTTATGTTATATTTAACAAACCACATGTATACAAAAAATTTGACGTTTGGACAAAAAGTGAATTGACGAATTCGCCTTGCGACAACCGTGTATTAATAAACCTTGCACAAGAACAGTAATAAGTAATAAATTGGGCGACTATACCAAATCATTAAACAATATTAATTTAATGTAAAACTGTGCTTTCTCCAAAAAAAAACACATTGACAACACTTTCATTGCCTTTGGGCAGAAAATATCCCAAAACAAATTTTGCAAAATCTAAATGCATTTGATTTGAGCAAGAGAAAAAAAAAATCATTTTAATTTATTTATAATTTGCAACAACAACGAAAAAGAGTCTTATTTTATTTATTAGATTACAGAGATGGGAATTTGTGAATTTTATTGAGTATATTTTCTAAGATGAAAAAAAACAAATTTATGGTTGCAAATTAATAAAAAATAAAGAAAAAAGTATTCCTATTCCATCAATATTATAACTATGAGCTTGTTAAATGTCAACATTATGCACCAAAAAATTAGACATTACCATAGAAACTAGTTGACACACAATGACTTAAGGCCGGTGCACATAGAATCCGTCATCCGTCATACTCTGACTTTTTCAAATGACATTAACGTACCGACGGAAGAGATTGGCACAATGAGTACTTTGTTGGCGGATATCAACTCATAGCCAGCGTTGCCACGTTAAAAAGTTAAAAAATAAAAAGAAATACCAGAATATGTTTTACTTTATAAAAATAAGTCTTCAATTTCTTTTATAATGGGCAAAAATTAAAAAAAAAATTATATAAAAATATTATGTACATACATCATTTCAATTTAAGACAAACAAAGCAGTGCATATAATTTCCTATCTATTTTGAATTTAAATTCTGTGTTCTTTTATTTTTGTTTCTCCTGCAGCAGTTTTGAATATTTTGTTACACAGAAACAATTTTCAATAAAACCAAAGGGTGTTAACAACGTTTCGCAATATAAAACCTGATTTTAAAACTTAACAAGTAAAATTTACGTATTGAGTATTACTTAGGCTGGAAAAAGTAAATAAAATGCAAAAAATATTCACATCTCCACCTTAAAAAAAAATCAACCAATTTAAGTTGAAAGTAAGCTACAATGGCAACGCTGTTCATAGCTGTCAAAGTACTCAACGTACGTTAAAAGTTAAAAGTTGGCCAACTTTCGTATTTTGCTTTGACGGAGACGTACTGAATGTGATAAGTCTCTTAAGAAAACATGTATTTTAACTTAGCTGTCAGTTGAAAAAGTCAAAGTATGACGGATGAGGGATTCTATGTGCCTTTAGGATTTCCTTATTTACCTACTCGATTATTAAATACATTACACTGAATTATAAAAATCTGAATTATGTGTTAGAATGTCTGAAAACATTTTCAAAACAAATACATAGTTATTTACGAAAAAAGTATATAAATATCTAAATTACATTCTTAATTATTTTAAACCAAAAAAAAAGTACAAATGAATTTTGCTTAACGGAAAATTCCCATAAGCGGACAGTCCCTTTAGACGGACACTGTTGACAAATCCCGGCAGCGCTCCATAAGCAAAGCATTGCAATCACTCCAACTTGAACGGACTCTGTTATGAGCGCGGACGCGGAAATCGAACATTGAGATCTTCAAGAATCAAGAAACAACATATAAAGAGGGTTTAAGGAAAGCACAGTATCTAATAGCGGTTGTGAAATGCCAAGGTGATACAGAAGCTATGAATATGTCGACCCTTCTGTGCGAAATTAACGGTCAGTTCCGAAGATATTTGCATGAAGTTTTTACGCAAGATAAAGCGCGATAAGAAGAATTATTGTGCATTATTAACTCGAAGATCGTGTTTTTTAGTGTTGTGTCACTTTTGAAATAAATGAGCGATAGGCACAATTAAAAATGAAGTGAATTGCAAAAAAATACATTTTGTTGTGTTGTATTGATAAAAACGTTGCATTTTTGCACACATTTGCATCGTTCGCATATTTTTGCACTACCCACCGTGAGAACCCCTAATATACATAAATACTTGCTGCCCTGTATGAGTAGGAGAGTAACTGTACTCTAATTTATTTTAGACGTATAAATCTTAATGTTCGTCTCATTTTTTTATCAAACATTTTTTTCCCGTTTTTTATTAAATAATTAATTGCACAAAATTGTCTTTAACGTTTTGATATATACTTTTGTGTAATTTGTTGCAATTTAAGCAAAAAAGAAAATGCACAGAAATAGTTGGAGACTTCAAATATCAGATTGAAGGAAGGTTGTCATTTACGTGTTATAAACATGCACATACATGTGTACATACGAGTAAATACGCCCTGCAGGAAATGTCAATAGTAAAACTGTACTGATTTGGTGCTGACTTAGTCGCCACTACTACTGATTTATTATACTCCAGCCAATGGAAGTTAGACAGTTTTGAAAGACCTACTGATGCCTTATGTTCAACGTTCAGATGTCCGCTTTTCTCGATGGAGCGTATCCGCAATGTCCAATTTTCCATGACACTGGCGACTAGGGGGGCTCCGTAGTCTAGTGCATGGGCATTGGACTTCTCAATTTGGAGGTGCGGGTTCGATTCCCGCCTACACCCTGGGTGTTTCTACAGACAAGCTATAACAGCTTCGTAGAGTTTGTGTTGTTACCAAAAAAAAAAAAAAATTCAACTCAAGATAACAACACAGTAGAAAGTCCGAAATGGTCAAATCGAGCGATGTCGGTAGCCAGTTCACATCACCTCCACGTGAGATGACCACGTCTTCAAAATGCTCGTGCAGAATATCCAATGTGGAACGAACTGTGTGTCGTTGGTCAGGCCACAAGAAGTTGATAATCATGGACCTATAGCGCTCGCTGTTGACAGTGATGGCCTGGCCAATGTCGTTCTCAAAGAAATATGGACCGATGACGCCGCCAGCTTAAAATTCACATCAAAACAGTAACTTTTTCGTGATGAATTGGACGCTCTTGGATCTCATCGCTGAAAATGATTTTTCGCCCGGTACGTTAAACGAACAGAAGATCAATTTTGATAAAAGAATTGGTATAATATTATTTGCACGTGCTGTTAAATGCAATATTCGTCCATGGTGATTTGGCGATACAGACTGAATAATGACAATTAATTTGACAGATGTGGCTTCAACAAGAAGAGCGTAATCAACTGTCAAAGTTTGCAAAGTCCTGTTGGAAGACCCTGTATTTGGTCCAATATAAAACAATTAAATTATGTCTTTTAGCAACATTTTAATTTTGCATACAGCCGCATCTATTTTCAGCACCAAATAAAACACGAGACAATAAAAACAATCTCTTGCCCCCTAAAACCTCTCTACGTCATTTGCCATCAAAGGCAAAATAAAACGTGTAGACAATTGATAGACAATGTTATCAAAAAGTCACCAAAAGTGACGACTTGAGGACACTTGGCACCCGATTTCCTGCAGGGTAGAGACATACACACATATGCACATACTTACCCAACAAACACGAAGGCTTCATTTCAAACTGAGAATGATTCGAAATCTAACCTTTTCTCAAATGACAAACCTCCGAAAATGACTTGAAAATAATTTGGAAAATATAGCCTTCTCAATTGTAGAGTTGGTATTTTTAAAATACAGTGTATAACATAACTTTTCTAAAACATATTTTGCTTTCGTAAAGACTGCCATAAAAGCACAACTGTAGAAGGTCTTATTTGAGTTTCCGTGTACACAATTCTCTTCTTTCAATTTTCAAATATTGACACATCCTTGATAAAATCGGAAATTTTCCCTAAATTTTGTGCTTTAAAAATTTTAAAAGGTAAAATTAAAAAATGTTTTTATTTTACCAAATAAACAAATAGCAAATTTATTCAGAACTGAATTATTACATATTTCTTAAAACCAAAATATTTTCTTGTGATTAAATTTTAATGAAAGTAGAACTAAGAGAAATCATACGAAGCTTCTGAGCAAGAAGTCTCCTGGTGCAAACTAAACCAAAAAAGCCGTTCATAATTGGTAGAACATGAGATGTGTTTTGATGACAACAGGAAACTTGTACCCGATACCCGGTCATTCGCGCGCGCAACGCGATCATCCTTAAGAGCGCATCCATTTGTGGTCGATTTGGCAGCAACTCGCACTACGCGTTACAGAGAAAATTCATTTTTTGGCCGAACAGCACGTATGTAGAATAGACTACCCGCAAGGGTCTTTCCTGTCACTTTTGACTTGGGTAGATGCAAATCGAATGTCAATAAACTCTACTACCTCTCACCCTCTCTCACAAAACCTTATTTCCTAGTTCCGGCACAATGCACCGCATGTGTAGGTGTCATCCCCTGAGTGCCTGTCCAAGAAAAAAAGAAATTGCCAAAATTTGCCATTTCAAATGCACAAGATTGCGAGTAGGCCTAATTTATTTTCAGTTTGACATATTTATTATTTTGAGAAAATTGGTCTGGCAACTGACACATATAAAATATACGAGTCTATTTTATTTTACTTTATTTATTTGAAAAAGCTAAGATAATTGAAATATGTATGCTCATATACACTGCGTTTCACATGAATAGGTGCAGTGTTTTAGCAATCAATTAGAGCTTGCAGCTCTCAGGATAATTCATGCAGAGAATTATGTTGCACTTTTTATTAAAGGTTTAACAATTGAGAAAAAGAGTATACACAAAGAAGACTTGAAAAAGTTCCGTTAAAAATGATATGTACTTCTTTTTATAATTTGCTAAGAAAATTGTGAACTATTTTTGCGTCAGTTGAATAGGTTCATATTATAAAACAATAAAAAATTATAAAAAAAAGCACGAAAACAATTAAGTTTTGTTTATTAATTTAATTTTTTATTCATTTTTAATAATGTGTACTTCCTCCTTTCGATAAAATTACCTCATAAATTCTATTTGGAAGGGAGTTATACAGTTGCGATAAATATTGTAAGGAAATCTGCGACCATGCCGATTTTATTGCAACAATTAGAGATTCTCGGTCATCAAATTGCCGCCCAGACTCGTACACTTTCCGAGACACCCATCCCATACGTTTTCCATTATGTTTAAGTCCGGGGAGTATGGTGGCCATGGCAGCAATTCAACATTTTGTGCGCTAATCCACGTTTTAATAAGCCTTGCCGTGTGAATAGGGGCATTATCCTGCTGGAAAGTCCATGGGATGGGTCCAAACAAATCTTGAAATTTTGGGAACGCTGTTTGCAGAATAGATTGATAGGAATTTGCTGTCATTTTGGTGGTTTTAAATTCCAAGTCTATGACTTAATAGTACGATATTGCACCCCAGACCATAACACCACCTACTCGACTATGGCGACGGGCTGAAAAGCGTTCTTCCTTTCTCAAATCATGGATGGGTCCAAACAAATCTTGAAATTTTGGGAACGCTGTTTGCAGAATAGATTGATAGGAATTTGCTGTCATTTTGGTGGTTTTAAATTCCAAGTCTATGACTTAATAGTACGATATTGCACCCCAGACCATAACACCACCTACTCGACTATGGGGACAGGCTAAAAAGCGTTCTTCCTTTCTCAAATCATGGAAATAGTAGTTGTAACCATCGGGTCCATCAAAATTGAACTTTTTTCGTCTGAGAAAACTACTTTATTCCACTCACTCTTCCAAGTCATGTGTTCTTTGCAAAAATTCAACCGTAATTCTTTACGTTGCTGGTTCAATGGTGGTTTTTTCTGCAACTTAATACGTTTTAAGTGTTCTGCTGTATTTAGTATCCTTCTAACTGTAGAAAGGCTAGCACTGGAACCACTTTTTGCTTTGATTTTTGCAGCAGAGTCACTAGAATTGGAGGCAATTCTTAGAATATTTCGCCTTCTGTAGCTGTTGTGGCCATTGTTTGCCGTCCCTTCATGTTTTTGCCATAGTTTTCTCTATTTCTTAAATAATTCCACACAACGTTAGCGCTTTTACTAATTTTTAAAGCAATTTCTCGGCCGGACAGACCTTGATCATCATAGGCATCAATTTTTGCCTTCTCTTCCAACGTTAAAGATTTACCACGGCCCATTTTCAATTAAAATCGATTAAAAATTATTTTTGTGTTTTGTTTTTAAAAATTGCTGAACTAGTTTGTAATTAAATTTTACACAAATGACCATACAAACACATTTTAATCACTGCACCTATTCAACTGACGCAAAAATAGTTCACAATTTTCTTCGCAAATTATAAAAAGAAGTACATATTATTTTTAACGGAACTTTTTCAAGTCTTCTTTGTGTATACTCTTTTTCTCAATTGTTAAACCTTTAATAAAAAGTGCAACATAATTCTCTGCATGAATTATCCTGAGAGCAGCAAGCTCTAATTGGTTGCTAAAACACTGCACCTATTCATGTGAAACGCAGTGTACATAAAAAAAAGGAAATTTATTGGAAATCTATTCTAAGAATATTTTATACGGAAAATTGAAAGAAAATACAATTTAAGTTTTATGAATATAGAGGTTAAGCATTTAAATGATTGACTTTTTCTTTTTTTTTGTACGAAATTTTTTCGAACTTTTAAGATCGGACAAGAATTAAATTATTAACTGTTGTTTTGTTTACATTTAAATATCAAAAATAAAATTTGAAATAAAGGAAAAGAAAGTTTTTATTTAAAATTCATGAAAAAGCAAAATAGAAGATTTTTCAAACATAATTGAAGTTTCTGTTGCCTTTAACTCAATTTATTCATACGCATTATATGTATATTAATTACAAATGGGGTCTCAGCGCCATTTTGGCATATCGATATAAGATAAAAAGATATAAAATTATTACAAATTAAAATGTTAAAGTTAAAAATCAATTATTATAATAAGAAAAAACAAAAAAAAAGAAAAGTTGTAAGTACTTATCGACCCCTGTGTGCGAAATTATCGTATGTTACAAAACCTAAATTTTACAGGAGAGCGTTTTTATATATATTTTTTTTTTATTTGCCTGGCAGTATTAGCTATCACATACGATAAAATGTACATAGTGTTATATCCATAACTCCATAACGATTATCGCTGTAATACTTTATCAGCAGATGAATTAATGGTTTTAGAACCAATTTGCATAAAAAAGTCGATTTTTTTATCTTGGACCAGTAATCAAGAGATGTACTCCTACACATGCGGTGCAATGTGCTGCAACTAGACTAAAGGGATAGTAGGAGAAATGATAGGAGGTGAAGCTTCACACTCTTAGAACTCTACTTTTGCACGTTTTTTGTTTTTATACCAGTGTTGTAGCGTCTGATGTCAAGGAGACGTATTAAATTTTTTTTTAAGCTTCGCCACTGAAACCTTGCACACAAACAACAATTTACTCGAAGACACACAAATGAACATCAGAAAAAATGCGAGATGTTTTTATGAGTCTAAAACTGGCGTTGAACTCAGACAAATTTTTCGTTTTGTAGTCAACGTGCAGACTACTTCAACCATCGCCAGCCTCTATTTCGAAAAAAGTGTACCACACGACAATTTTGGGCGCAAGGGTCGACATATTTATGCATTTTCTATAATAAAAAACTGCTTTTACTTTTTTTCAGTTTATTTCCATTCACTTTCTACAGCTGTTGCCAATGATGCAAATGTTTTGCTTTTAAAATATTATGCATTTTATGCGTCTAAATTAACTAAAATAAAATTTATTTGAGAAAGTAAGCAGCATTAGCAGTTCAAGATGTTCCATTGTCTTTTTTTGCGTTCCAGCAATTTTGCACAACTTTGGCACATTCGAAGAGTAATTTTCTTTTCACTCTCCATAGTCCGGACTGTTTTGTTATGCAGCTGGAACAGACCTATTATAAAATTTTTCTACTACGATTATTTAAACAACCGTTAGTTTTACAAATTATATTTTAAAAATGTTATTGTAAATCGAGGGATTTTATTTTACATAATTTCGTTCTCTTTGAAATTTGATTTTTTTACCACACGGGTGAGTTTTCTGTGGAATTCGTGATGGAAGGAAAAAAAAAAATAAATACGAAAATTTTCATTGTTAATATAATTTAAATTTTAACAAATATTTATTACAAAAGTGATCAAATATGGCAACCAGCAGTTAAAGGCCATATTATTGCACTTTCGTTTAAAAAATTCTTTTAAAAAATTGTATTGTAATCCGCACATTTAAAAATTTTTCTAAATGCAGTTGAAAGTGAGTTCCAAATTTTGTACCTTTTGTGATTGCTTGTTTATTGCTTATACATCAGAAACAAAAAAGATTTGTCCATAAGCCCATTAATGTACTATCAGAAAATGGAAAAAAGAAAAAAAATATTACATTTTTTTTTTATTTTGCCCCACTTCATAGGCGAGCGGAGGTCCTGTTCTAGATCCTGCAAATGTCCATATGGTAGAACGTAACGTTCTATAGTTAAAACAAAAATCAATAACTGTATGTGTATGCAAATATAAACCACACACACACACATGAGTACATACATGAAAGGATTTGTGCATTTAGTATCCTTATAAAAGGCGTTTTTGTTAAATTCACACTTGGCATATTTTATTTTGTATTTTAATTTTTTTTTTCAATACATATTTCCTTCACTTACTCTTAATTGAAAGCTATTTTTATTTCTTCGAACTTCAAATAAAATTTCTTTTTAATTTTGCAAATAAGAGAAATTAAATTATTAAAATTGAATTGAATATTGTATTTCGCACTAAGAACGAAACTTGACAGACTATATTCACCGTTTGCCAAATATTTAACAATTGAATAAATTTTGTAGCCTTTTCCAATTCTACTGGGGTTGAGAAACATATAAAACGTTATCAAAGAAAACTTTGAAGAGCGATATAGAAAAATTTATAAGAGCCCAGCAGTAGTTGTTCTCTTTTGCTAAATGTAAAAGAGCGTAGACACGAAGCATCAGTGATGGAAATTGTGGTACAATTGTGCCATTCTTGATTCGGTTTTTTGTTATGTGCCACCATTGTACCACCTTGCATTTTATGGCTTTTTTTTTTTTGTATTTTAAATTCTTTTTACTAAAATGTTTATCTAGTTTTTCTTTCAATTTTTCAACGTTAGTCAAAATTCTTTAGACATGTGTTCAACACCAGTTTCAGACTAAAATTTTAAAATAAAAATAAACATCTCGCATTTTTCTGATGTGCATTAGTGTGTCTTTGTGTGTCAGTTGTTGTCGGAAGGTTTCAGTGGCGAAGGCAAAGTCACTGGTCACTGAACAATACCGGCTTCAGCTGATAGCAATCCACAATCTCATCAGAACGCCCTCCTTCGTCGGTATTGTGTAGCACCGGCGATGTAAAATAATAATAAATATGGCTACTGAACCGAAGCTTCTGCACTGCTACGAGTATAAACAAAGAACGTGCGAAAGCAGAGCTGCAAAAATAATTAATTAAACTTCACCTCCTGTCGTTTCTCCTACTATACCTTTCCTATAGTTCCAGCACAATGCTTCGCATGTGTAGGAGGCCGCTCCTGAGTGCTGGTCCCAGATAAAAAAAATGTATCTATGTTTGTTATATGGTTTAGCTGGTCTATAAGAAAGATTTAAAAAAAATAAAAAAAAATTAAATAGATTTAAAATCAAATAATAAAATGTTTGTTGTATAAGGAAAATTTATAAAGAAGCTATTTGGTTTGTTTTGGTTTTATACGAGTATTACGCAATTCTCAAATATTTTTTTGAGAGTTCTTCTATAAACATGTGAAATTTCTCAGCTTTTCCAAAGAGTTTGGTTAAAGGTCTTCTAAAGATTTTTGTATAACAAATGAAATGTTGCATATAGACCAGCTAAATCATAAAGGGTGGTTAAATTTCAAGGGCCGATGTTGATTTTGAATAAAACACAAACTATTTAGGAAATTATTGTAATTTTATTTTATTATGATATATTGGTATTACTCAATTATGTATGGAACAAAATATCGGCCAAATGGGCGCCGCGACCACGGCGGCACACCTCCATCCGATGGTCCAAATTTTCGATGACCCTGAAGCATAATGGAGGTTCTATGCCGTTAATGTGCCGAATTATCTCATCCTTTAGCTCTTGAATTGTTGCTGGCTTATCGACGTACACCTTTTCTTTCAAATAACCCCAAAGAAAAAAGTCCAACGGTGTCAAATCACATGATCTTGGCGGCCAATTGACAACGCCATTACGTGAGATAACACGGCCATTGAATTTGTTGCGCAAAAGAGCCATTGTTTCGTTAGCTGTGTGGCAAGTGGCACCGTCCTGCTGAAACCACATATCGTCCACATCCATATCTTCCAATTCGGGCCATAAAAAGTTCGTTATCATCTCACGATAGCGAACACCATTCACAGTAACTGCCTGACCGGCCTCATTTTGGAAAAAATACGGCCCGATGATACCGCCAGCCCATAAACCGCACCAAACAGTCACTCTTTGTGGGTGCATTGGTTTTTCGACAATCACTCTTGGATTCTCATTCGCCCAAATGCGGCAATTCTGTTTATTGACGAATCCACTGAGGTGAAAATGTGCCTCATCACTGAAGATGATTTTCTTCGAAAATTGATCATCCACTGTTGCCGTGGTCGCGGCGCCCATTTGGCCGATATTTTGTTCCATACATAATTGAGTAATACCAATATATCATAATAAAATAAAATTACAATAATTTCCTAAATAGTTTGTGTTTTATTCAAAATCAACATCGGCCCTTGAAATTTAACCACCCTTTATAACAAACATACAAAGATAAATACTTAAAATGTTTATTTTTTCATATTTTTTTGATATATAAGGTCTGTTCCAGGTACATAATAAAACAGTCCGAGGAACGCAAAAAAAAAACAATTGAAAATCTTGAATTGCTAATGCTGCTTACTTTCTCAAATAAATGTTATTTTAGTTAATTTAGGCGCTTAAAATGCATAATATTTTAAAAGCAAAACATTTGCATCATTGGCAACAGTTGTAAAAAGTGAATGGAAATAAACAGAAAAAAAGTAAAAGTAACATGAAGTTTTTTTGAATAACTTTCCATTTTGCTTTTTCATAAATTTTTAATTAAAATCTTTTTTCGTTTCTGTGCACATTTTCTGATTAATTTTTTAGTGAAGTATCACTGTGCCTCCATGAAGGGCAGAAGATACAGAAACAATTCCCGGTAATCGCCATTTGTCTAAGACCGTTCATTGTGATCATAAGTGTACGAAGTGTCCCTGCTATCGACTGAAAATGTGGGATCTAGAGAGGAAAACTCGATAAAACCCGTTGTACGATGTGTTATTTGTGCCTATGGGATGAATAACACTGCGTGAGTGTGTCTTCTAACGGTGACCTTAGGGCCCGATGAAGCCTCCAACATCACCGCAGAAGAGGAGGATAAACTCCTCAGCTATCCTGCTCATGGCTCAGAAACTGAAGGCAAGATTGTTCGACTCAGTAGGTCCGCTAAAAACCGGCTAAAATACTTCCTGATATACATGATATTGAGGAAGCATGGAAGCTTGCTCAACTGTCAGCCGCTATGAAGCGACAATGCTCTAGCAGCACAAGCAAGTTCTGTCGATTTTGCGAAAGTGACACATTGTCCTGCACTCGGCAGACAGAGGTTTCTCCAACTGGGTGGAACCTCCACACAACCTGTGGAACACCTCACCCCAAATAGTGCTTGGATTCCTTACACGCCTTAGGATGGGGGTCCAATATGAAGGGCATTGCACAATACATATTTTTAATCGCAGTCCTTCAGGGCCAATAATAATAATATACCCAGTAATAAACTAAGTTGAATTAAAAAATATATATAAAATATATGAATGCAGAATAAAAATGGTACTTTTTGTGTATTTCATTTTTAACTATGGTAACAACTCTTAAAGTATAATTTAAAAGTTAAATTGGGTACATATGAAACTGATAACTGTTTTGTGTATAATAAAGTTTTGGCACTATTTAAGCCAATATGGCACGTCTGCGATGCAAACTTGGCATGAAACAAAAACTTCATAATCCCATCACTGGGAAGCTTTTGTAAAAAATACAAAATCTCATTTGAAAGGAGTCGGAAACAACAGTTTTGTTTTCTTGGTTTTTATTTCTATTCAGTTTTCATTGCACATTCCAACAGCTGTTTGCTGTTTGTTAAACAACCCCATTAAATTATACAAAAAAGATGTCACATGTAGCCCAATCCAGTCGTTAATTTGCAGAAATAACAATTGACTTGAAGGCAACATGTTTACTTACAATGAAAAAGTATGCACAAAGTTTACTTATATTTTTTTATTTCCTTTTCACATATCCTTCGTAAAAGCATTCGACTGTATATTTTTAATATGCTGTAGTGATGTTCGTACGACCGAATACTCGCCTAATTCATGATATTCTTATTTGTATTCCAATTCGCCAAATACAAGGGAATATTTTGCGAAAATGTTCAACAGAAATACATAAAATGAAATAAAAATATTCTTTGCTGTTCTGTAAACCGAGTCGATTTAAAAACGAGTGATTTCTCAAAACCGAATAAATCCTAATTTGGTGTTGTAAAAATTGCGCGATTTCCAACACTAGAACTTGCTTTCGAATAAGATTTTTTTTTGTTCTGATTATTGATTTATTTATTTTACATATTAATAACACTTTTCATTTTTGAAATATTAATTTAAAATATTTTAATTATATTTATTTTTGAGCGATGGTCTTTTTTATGAAAAGTTTTTCAATTATTATTTATTTCTCAATATTTCGCTACCAAATAGGTAGCATCGTCAGGAAATAATAATTTGTATTATTGGATAAAAAAATTTTAATAAAGTTCAAAATAAAAATAGACGTGATATTAATTTAAAATATTTTCACCGTCTTCTAAAAATTTATCGTATTCATCCATCTACTTTTTTTTATTGTTTTATTTGGGACCAGCACTCAGGAGATGGCCCCTACACTTAAGGAACATTGTGCTGGAACTATATAGGAAGGGGATAGTTAGAGAAATGACAGGATGTGAAGCTTAATTAATTATTTTACAGC
Organism: Dexiosoma caninum; assembly: GCA_963924685.1. NCBI lineage: Eukaryota > Metazoa > Arthropoda > Insecta > Diptera > Tachinidae > Dexiosoma > Dexiosoma caninum. Next base: position 32,481,575 of record OZ004729.1, read on the forward strand.
TCTGATTTTTGCACGTTCTCTGTTTATAGCAGTATTGAAGCTTCACAATACCGACGAAGGAGGGCTGAAGCCGGTATTGTTCAGTGACCAGTGACTATGCCTTCGCCACTGAAACCTTCCGACAACAACTGACACACAAAGACACACTAATGCACATTAGAAAAATGCGTTTTTTTTTTATAATTTTAGTCTGAAACTGGTGTTGAACCCAGGGGTGTTTTGGTTTTGTAGTCAACGTGCAGACTGCTTCAACCATCGGCATTTTTAGTAATTATTTTACTTCGCTGGTGCTATACAATACCGACGAAGGAGGGCGTTCTGATGTGCCTGTTTAGAGACTAGTAACTATGCCTTCGCTACTGAAACCTTGCGACAACAACTGATACTATTAAAAAACAATTAATAAAAATAATTTAATATAAATCTATAAAAAGGAGTAGCGGCGGCTCAACTGAAGAATTTCAGGGTACGATTCAGGGTTCCACTGCTATTTTATGGCAAAACAATAAAGACGGCTCGAGAAGTTTTATTATTTTATGACTTTTTTATTTGAACCTCAACAACAAATTGTTTAAACTATTTGAAAATATTATGACATTATAGCAATTTCACATAATAACAGACATTATGAATACCCCAATTATATTGTTGTTTGCAGCTCTCAAATTTCAGGCACCAATTCAAAGAAAGACATTGCTTTTTTTATATAAATCACTGTCTAGTTTTAAAAATATTTATTTTGTTCATTAAAAAAAAAATGTTCTTAATAATCTAGAATATAGTACATACATTTTGAAATTCTTAAAAAAAATTCTTGTTCAGTTTGCTACCCACTTTTCAACATGCAAGTGGCCTGAACAGTAGAGAAGAAATAGAAAACTTAAAATTACATGAAATGATAGTGTAATAAATAGTTTAAATTGAAGAGGAAATGAAAAATTCGTTCTGTGTAAATGGAGAGCACTAAGACTTTTCTCCTTTAATTCAATTGTCCGACATCGCTAGATCAAAGGTTTGCAGACAATTTGATAAAAAAAAAATAAAATATAAAAAATAAATGCCTTCAAAAAGTCATCAATAATGAATTGTAAACGCTAAAGAAACCTTTGCTGGCAAGGAGACAATTTTTTCTTTTCGATTGTAAGAGAAATTTTTCAATAAATAAGAATGTAAGATTTTTGTTTTGTTTTTTTTTTTTCAATAAATAAGAAAATGTGACTGGGAATGTGTCAGATGTAGGAGAATAAATAATCCTATAACTAGAAAATCGATTTGAAAATACTTCTAATTAAATGCAATTTAGTCGAAGGGTGACGTCAATCGTTGTAGAGAAAATAAAACTAAATTCTCTACCATAAAGACATGGGACGATGTCTGGCTAAATATGCGGGAATATTGATGGCAAGTCTTTCCATGCTAACGGCTGGGCATTCTTGAAAAGAAGAATTAAAAGAAAATTTAATAAAAAAAAAATACGAATAAATAAATGAAGAAAGTCCTTACTACACACTGAACAGGTTTGTTCATCTGTTCCATCACCACAACCGTCACGGCCCGAACACACTATGGCCGTCGAGCGACATCTGCCATTGCTACATCTATGTGGACAATAGGCTCTGCTATCAACATTATTCCTCATTAAACCACCACCGGTCAAAAGTTGTAAAAAGAAATTGGGCATGGAACGGGAACCACATAAATGTGGTGGCTCGTCGCTGCCATCACGACACGACATAATGGCATTACAATATTCATATTCCGGTAAGCATTCACCACTTCTGCAGCGGAAGGTATATAAAGGACAAGAGTCTTCCGTTTTCGAGGACCTACAGCCAACTTCATCTTCCCCGTGAGGACACTGCTTGCGGCCATCACACAGAGCTGCCCGTGAAATACATCTGCCACTTTCACCACACTGAAAGGCTTGACTGGGGCAAGTTTGATTCAGACGAGCATTAAATGTGCACTCCTCATCCGAGGCGTCGTTACAATCGGAACGTCCATCGCACACAAAGAACCAGGAAATGCAAACACCGCTGGAGCGACACTAAAAAACGAATATATAATTAGTAATGTAATATTGGCAGAAGAAAGAGAACGAGAAAGAGAAAGAGAGAGGGAAAGTTGTTTGTGGTCTTGTTAATGTATGTTTTATGGATCATAAGCCTCTACTTGTAATTTACTTTTGTCTCAAAAATATTTGCGCCTTGTGAAGTGAAATAATATTTCGCGCATATCATTACTTCTGTGCGTTTTTTTAAACCAGCTGTTTCTCGAAATTGTCCTTACTAATGACGTACATATATTAGGGGCTACAAAATATCCAAAAATATTCCTTTGTTGGGAATTATACTAAATGTTCTTTCACACTATAAAACAAGTCTTACGTCATTCTTAATACTTTGCGACAGAGAAATCTAATGAGATTTGCTGCGACTACCAAAAAATCTGTAGTAATATTATATTTTGCTTTCAGACTATCACACTTGAAATAAAATGATAAGTATAATGTTAGGAACACCATTGGCATGAACGACAAACTTCGTCGTGCTCAACGAATTCGTCGGTGAAAGTTCGTTGCGTAAATTCGCAGTGTGGCAAACAATAACGATGAAAAAATTCCAGCTGCCGTAATCACCAGAGTTGTTACCGTATAAAAAAAATTACTTGAAAATTAATAGAAAAATTTTAATTATATTATTAATTGACCTTTTTTATTATATTTTTTGATATATATTTATTAAGCCTGAGGTCTTTTTTTTTTTTTTTTTTTTTTATCTTATTTTGTTTTTTATTATTCGATATTTCGTTACAGGCTTGTTAACATCATCAGGAATAATGAATAATAAAAAACAAAATAAAAAAAAAAAAAAAAAAAAAAAAAAAAAAAGACCTCAGGCTTAATAAATATATATCAAAAAAAAAAAAATTAATAAAAAAAATTAAACATTAACAGAAAATAATTAGACAGCAATTTTATGATAATTATTATGTATATTTAACTTATATTATTTATTTTAAAAGTTAAACAACTATTAAAATAAAAATTAACGTTATTGATTAATACATTTGAAAACTAAAATGAAAAACGGTAACTCTGTACTAATTTGTTCGTCGTTTGTCGGTGTATGAAATAGAAATAACTCTATCTCAGAGTTCGAACGCACGACGACTTTCGTCGACGACCGTATTGTATTCATTTTCATATGCACAAATGTGTGTTATTTCTGAGGACGAAAGTGCGCAACGAATAACTCATCGTTCGTCCCAATTGTGTTCCTAGCATAAGTAGTAAGAACATAATCGGTTTAGTTTTTTGTTATTTTCTTTGGTTGCTTACACAAAAACAGATGAAAAGTTTAAGTTTTTTGAAAATTTTTCAAAAAATGGTGAGAGCCATAAGACTGTATAATTACCATCCGTATTTTGGTCAGATTCATAACATATTCACCCTTATCATGAATAATATTTCCCTCGTAATTATTTCCCTTTTCACGTATTTGCAATTATCAATCAATTTCCCCCTATCGTGAACGATTTTTCTCACGCGAGTTTTTTTACTTTTCACTTTAATTTATTCACTTGATTTTTGCTGGGGAATTATATGCAAAATGTAAGTAAATTCTTCTTTCATTTATATATTTTGATAAATATTTTTTTTTTATATCAATGTCAGCTATTATAGTAGAAACATACATAAGAAAACTAATGAAATGCAAACCAACAGACCAATTGAGTGGGTTTTTTTTTAATGGTATACAAAGATATTGCGTTCCAATTTTGGAGTTCTTTTACGGATTAATGTAAACTGCATCATAGTTCCAAACCTAAACATTTTATTTAATTTGTTGGAGTACGCTATTTGTATTTATTTTATTTTTAAACTCCATAATTATCACGCTTTCGTTTAATTCTTGAATTCAGTTACTTTTATTGTTCAAATGCAATACCAATAATGCGGGTGACTATTTAACTTAAAAACACAACTTAAGACTTAAACGCACGAATTTTTATTTCCGCATTAAATTTAAATTGATTGTCTTTTTAATTAATTTGTATGTTTTTGAAATCTTCTTCACTTTTCTGCATTCACAGAGAATGAGAACGTGGAAAAAATTCCACCTGAATTTCATGATACCAATTTTCACCTCGAGGGGAATGAAAATTTTACGTGAATAAAAATTTCACTTTTATTCGTGATAGGGGTGATTGTTTTTACACTATTTCATACTTTTCCATTTGATTTAAGTTTTTGACATGTGGTATTGCTCAGTATTGCAACGTAAAAGGGCCTTAAGGAAGGAAGTTTTTAAAATATGGGCATAAGGCCAGTTTCCAACTAGACGATCGGTGTAGCATGCAAAAGCTGAAATCTTAGCGCTTCGTTAATATACCATGAGGATATTTTGATATGTACCGACAGCAGGGCTGCAATCAGGGACATGGCTGCCAGATATGACGATTTTTGCTTACGAAAATAGCAATTTCACGATTTAACGATTTTTTCCTTAAAAATTATAATTTTTGCAATAGTCTAAATATGCCAAATTTCTGCATGTTATGTAAATGACATTGAAGAAAATAAGCATTTCGTAAGTCAACTATAATTTTGTGAAATGACTTAAGTGCAGAAGCAATTTAACCACCAATGCATTTTGCGACCGTTTTTTTTTTATCTTCGACCAGCACTCAGGAGATGAAAAAATGCGAGATGTTTTTATGAGTCTGAAACTGGGGTTCAACCCTGAAAAATTTTTCGTTTTGTAGTCAACGTACAGAATACTTCGACCATCGCCACCCTCATATAATATAAAGTATTTAGTATTGCCTGTACAACTTGAAACTTTTCTGTAAAGTTTACAGCTACATTACAAACTTATATATACATTAGGGTGGGGCGATTTGAAAATCTTAATGGGCGCTTCGCGTTTCTGATTCTTGGGATTGTACTAAGCGAAAAAGTCCACTAGACCATACGTCTACGGTGAAAATCGAGCTTACCGATTTTGACTTGATCAGACTTTTGTCACGTTTTTTTGGATATTTTGGCCTATAACAGCCAAACCATTGAGATTTTCGATCCAATACTCAGACAAAAATTGTAGCCAAGACAATAGTTAAGAACTCTGTAGTACATCGCAAAAGCATTGGAACGCTCCTTCAGGCAGTTTTGGCCTTGTGAAAGTGCAAATTTTTCGTGAAAATATTGATAAATTACCATTTTCAGTTGTTCATAGCGCAAAATCATAAAAATGTTCCATTTCTTATTAGTATGGAAGGAAAAAATGTATGTACATACAAACATATGTACATCGATATTTCGTCGTATATCGTACCCGAGAAACAATACAATATATTGGAGAAATCGGTATTCATATCTAACCATTTGTCGGTATTGTGGAGCATTATCATTGGTGAAGAAAAATAAATAAAAAAAATGTCTACCAAATACAGCTTAAAAAAATTGAATTGGTTTCCTTGATATCAGAGGCCCTGCAACACTGCTATAAAAGCAAAAGCGTATTGTAAATATAATGTAGCTTTCTTCTATCTATCCCTTCATCGCCTGTAATCTCTATCACTATTCCTTTCCTAGAATTTAACACCTAATAATAGGTAATCATTGCCAGATTGTTAGTTCTCTTATAAAAACTTTTTATTTCTGCCAACTCTTTATTAATAATTTTTTTTATTTAAATTAATACTTCCATATACATCCAATTTAAAATGAAAAAGTTTTTTACTTTTATATTAAAAACTTTTAACATGTATGAATGAATTAATGCTCTATTATTGCACAAGTGTGATATGTGATCACAAATTGTGTGCATATTTTGAACACCGCGTAAATTAATACATTATGTATGTATGTATGGCAGAGCTGTAAATGAATCATTAATTTTTTATTTTAATTCGTTACGAATTAGCTAAATTTTGCATTAATTTTTATCACAACAAAAAAAAATTTAATGAAATTTGAATTAGTTCAAAAGAATTAGGCAGAAATGAATTTCAATTCGTTTCCAATTCAAATGAATTTGTAGAATGAGTAGCAATTCCTTGCCAATTCAAATAAATTTGTTAAAGTGAATTGTTAAAATTCATTTCCAATTCGTTTGAACTCAATGAATTAAAAAAAAAATTAGATTGGTTCCTCTCTTTGGTTAACCAGAACGTCCCGTCTAATTTTAGCTCTTTAAATGCGAATTACATAATTTAAAGTGTTTAGAGAGAGAGATAGAGAGAGAGAGAGATGTTATTATTATTTAAAGTGTCGAAAATCTTGAAGCTTTACTCGTATACCAGACATAAAATAACCTCAAAAAGAAAACTCCACTTCTCAATTACACTTTATGAAAATATGCCACACAAAATTTATGTTTTTAATACTCCACGATAATGTGATTGAAAATCTCTTTGATAGATTTAATACGCAGACAAATTTTAAAACCACTCTAGTTTAGCTTTGAGTAGGCGAACTAAACACTTGCAGATGAAATTGATATAACTTACTTGGAAAGTTCCGGGAGCGCAGCCAGTTTTCGCAGCGCCACACTGGATTTCGCTTTGCGACCGACTCGAATAAGCATTAGATGCGCAATCACAAACGCCAGCCGTATTACAAATCGTGTGAGGATCGGCCAATTGGCATTGTTTATCGTTGTGGCAGGAAATGCCCAAAGACACTGCTTCCAAGCTCAATTCGACACGTTTGCGAATTTCTATGATATAAATAATAATAAAAAAGTTATTTAGGGCAAATATTGGTGTTCAGTGCCATTCCGTTATTACCTGTGATGGGCTTTGTCGCCAATATACTCTCCATTATGGGCGCAACAATAGTAGTAGCCGCTGTCAATTCGTCGTTAGGCGTCGAAACGATTAAAGGTTTTAGAGTAGTTGAAATGGGGGCGGCCGGTTCCATAAGAGTGACACGATTGGCTAAATGCAGCATTGTTTGAGTTGTTACCTCATCCATATCACCAGCTTTGGTAGTTATTTCAATTTCTGCATTATTGCCATCTAAATTCAAGTCGTTGGCTGAGATTGTTGTAGTTTCTATTACCAAACTATCCGCCTCAAATTGTTGGGGCTGATAATCTACCGAGGTGTCGAATGGTAAATCGAATGGAGACAAAGTGTGATGATCGTCGGTCTCTGGAACTTCATTGTCTTTCGTATGATGTTTCTCGCCATCACCCGAAGCTTCTTCTTCTACATCGTCTTTCCTTATTATTGGTATTTGTTGCACCGGTTGCATTTCGTGCATATCGGGATAGAATGTTATGAGTTTGTCTTCGGGATCTATAGTGGCGTCTGTGGAGTCCTTAGTTGGTAATTGTTGTGACGCCACCGCTTCTTCAGAGATATTGGTGTCTTCAGCTAACAGATCGGGTACATCACTTTCATGCATTCCTTGTAGGTGGCCATTGAAATTTGACTGCTCCTGATATTGTGGCTCTAAAGTAACGTCTTCCTTCATTAAATTATTTAAAATATCGCTAATTGATTCGCTTTCTTTAAACTCTTCATTTTCAGGTCTAACAAACTCGGGTATTTGGTCTCGATTCAATTGAATATGTTCTGCTTGCTTTTTATGCGTATTTTCGTCACTTTCAGCTTGTTCGATGCTTTCTTGGTTTAGCGTAGATTCCGGTTTATTTAGAATTTCTTGAGATTCCTCATCGGGCACTTCATTGTCAGCAACTCCTTCCGAGAATAAAGAAGTTTGGTCGTCCTTACTAGATGGCACATAATTCGTTTCGAAAGCTTCAGTAACATGTTCATCTTCTTCGTTTTCGTCATTGAGATTATTTGACTCAGGTTGTTGGGTACCGTGATTTACTTCTATAGTTTGATCCTCCTCATTCTTCTCTTCGTTTTTATTTATGGGAGAAGGTTCCTCCTGTTGTAATTTATGCATTTCTGGGGATTCAATATCCCCCAAAATATCGGCATTTTCTTCATTATTTTGATTGATTTCTGTAGTTTCTGCGAGAAAGTCTTGCTGCTGATCTCCAGATGTCAATGTTGTTGATTCAAATTTGATATCATTCACTTCGTTATTCAATATATTATCTTCCTCCTCCTCCTCCTTTATCATCGTATTTTCGTTCTCGGTACTTCCAATTTCATTTTCCGGTTTTTCTTCACTTTCTGATGCTTCCGGAATTGATTCTTCATTTGCAGGGAAAGTTTGTTGGTATTGTTGATCTTGATTTAAAACATTGTCCTCCTTTTCAATTGGATTAATTTCATTTTGATTTGCTTCAACAGCTTCTATTTCTTCTTTGTGTGCAATCTCGGGCTCATTTTCATTATTATTATTAAGAAGTTCGGAGTCTTCGAAAACTTGTGAATGCACTACATCTTCACTGCCTGGTTTTTCCTCCACTGATTCTTTTATATGCTCTCGAATATTGTTCGCACTTTCTTCCATATATTGCGGAAACTCTGTCGTTGAATCTTTATTAACAGTGTATTCTGTCGCATGCTCAACTGAGGGTTCGTAAGGAATGTCTTCCTCTGATAACTTTTCTTCAAAAGTTAGAGGCTCGTTTTCTGCTTCTTCTTCATTTAAAATAATTGGGTTTTGTTCATGTGCTGACTGTTGTTCAACATTTGTGTGATCAGTTTGTACACTATGCTCGGTTGTTGCATCATTTTCATGTTGACTCTCGAAATCGTCAAGCAGTTGATGGTAAAAGTCTTCAGCATGGCCTTCCATGTGATTTTCTTCTTCGGTCATCAGTTCTGTAGTTTCTTCCGGTAATTCTTCTGCTAGTTGCCCTTGCTGTTGTGCTGTTATGTCCGCTTTTTCGCCCTCGTTATTATTTTCATCGCTTTGCTGTTGAGCTACAAGTTGCTCTCCCTCAATGACGTCGTTCTTCTCATTATTTAGGCCAGTATCAGCACCAGCAGAGCTGTCAACCAATTGTGGCTGTTCTTCATTATCGTTTTCGTGGTTACTATCTTTATTTTCGCTTTCTGCTACACTTTCGTCTTCCTCCTCCAGCTTTGCCGATTGTGTTGTAATAACTTCATAATTTGGTGGCGTTGTAGCATCAGGCAATTGTATGCTTTCTTGTTCTTCCTCTTCGTTTTCAACACTTTCATTTTCCGCAGCAACTACACGATCGATTTCATTAAATGATTCATTTAATCTATCTTCTTGACTATCTTTTTCATGTTGTTGCTGCAGTTTGGGTGGTATGTTGCTGATTTCATTATTGTCAGGGCTAATGTGATCTAGTTGTGTTGTAACGTGTTGCTCTTTATCATTATCGTTGTTATGTTCTATGTGTTCACTTGGTTGTTCAAATTCTTGCTGTTCAGTGTTTGCACTATATTCTTCAAAGTCTTCCTCGGCAAGTGGTTGGTCAAATTCATGATTTGTAACTTGCTGTTCTGCGATATGTTCTGTTACCGCTTCAGTAATAGCTTGCGCTTGTTCTAACTCTGCTCCGTGTTCCAGTTCTATTTCCTGGACTTCATGTTCTGCTTCTGTATGTTCTTCATCTACTGCCTCGTGGATTTTTATTTGTTCCTGCTCAGGCTCCAGAATTTCAAACTCTTCTGTTTCGCGTTCAGTTGTTGCTTCCAGAGTCTCTTTATCTTCATATTTTGTATGATCGATGGTGTGGTCTTTTTCTGGATCTTTCTCACTTGCTGCTTCCTGAATTTCTGTATCGTCATGCTTTGTGTCATCGATTTCGTTATCTTGTTCCGGATCTTGCTCACTTGCTGCTGCATGAATTTCTGTATTGTCCTGCTCTGTATTATCGATTTCGTGTTGTTGTTCTGGTTCTTGCTCACTTGCTGCTTCCTGAGTTTCTTCAAGTTCCTGTTCTATGTCGTCGATTTCGTGTTGTTGTTCTGCTTCTTGCACACTTGCTGCTTCCTTAGTTCCTTCAGGTTCATGTTTTGTGTCATCAATTTCGTGTTCTGGTTCCTGCTCACCTGCTGCTTCTGGACTTTCTTTATGTTCCTGTTCTGTACCTTCGACTTCGTGTGCTTGTTCTGCTTCTTGCTCACTTGCTGCTGCCTGAGTTCCTTCATGTTCCTGTTTTGTGTCATCGATTTCGTGTTCATGTTCTGGTTCTGGTTCCTGCTCACCTGCTGCTTCTTGATTTTCTTTATGTTCCTGTTCTGTGCCTTCGACTTCGTTTGCTTGTTCTGCTTCTGGTTCACTTGCTGCTTCCTGAGTTTCTTCATGTTCCTGTTTTGTGTCATCAATTTCGTGTTCGTGTTCTGGTTCTGGTTCCTGCTCACCTGCTGCTTCTTGACTTTCTTTATGTTCCTGTTCTGTGCCTTCGACTTCGTGTTGTTGTTCTGGTTCTTGCTCACTGGCTGCTTCCTGAGTTTCTTCAAGTTCTTGTTTTATGTCATCGATTTCGTGTGCTTGTTCTGCATCTGGCTTACTTGCTGCTTCCTGAGTTTCTTCATTTTCCTGTTTTGTGTCATCAATTTCGTGTTCTGGTTCTGATTCCTGCTCACCTGCTGCTTCTTGACTTTCTTTATGTTCCTGTTCTGTGCCATTGACTTCGTGTTCTTGTTCTGCTTCTTGCTCACTTGCTGCTTCCTCACTTGCTGCTTCCTCAATTACCGTATTATCCTGCTTTGTGTTATCGATTTCATGTTCTTGTTCTGCTGCTTGCTCACTTGCTTCTTCTCCACTTTGTTCATGTTCCTGTTTTAAGGCATCGACTTCGTGTTCTTCTTCTCCTTCTTGTTCACTTTCAGAATGCTGTGTTTCTGTATTCCCCTGTTTTGTGTCATCGTTTTCGTGTGCTTGTTCTTCTTTTTGCTCACTTGCTGCTTCTTGAATTTCCGTATTGTCCTGCTTTGTGTCATCGATTTCGTGTTCGTGCTCACCCGCTGCTTCCTGAGTTTCTTTATGTTCCTGTTGTATTCCATAGATTTCGTGTTCGGGCTCTGGCTCTTGCTCATTTACTGCATCTTGAATTTCTTCTGCCTGATGTATTTCGTTTCCTTGCTCTGATTCTTGTTCTGATTGTTGTTCACTTACTTCGCCTTGAATTTCTGGATGGTCTTCTTTAGTCTGAAGGTGCGGTACTACTTCTTCGTGTGATATTTCCTGGTCTTTTTCGTGCTCTGGTATATATTCTTTTTCATGAAATTGTTCCAATTCCTGATTTCCTATATGATCTGGTTCCTGTTCTATGTCATGGACTTGGTGTGACTCTGTTATATTTGCAATATACTCTTCTTCTTCCCCTGACTCGTGTACTGATTCATGATTTTCTACATGATCTTGAGCTTCTTCTGATTTATTTAGTTCTTCAGGAGGCTGGTCTGTTGTTTGTTCATAATTTGTATTCGTATGTTCATTAAGTTTTTGCTCTGGTGCATGAATTTCTTTCGTCACAGTGACTTTTTCGGGTTCTGTATATTCATTTATATTTCCTTCTAGCTCCTCTTCATATTCATGTTCTACGTTCTCTTCTTTCTCTTCTTCATCGAGATCTCCTTCGAAATTTTCTTGATGATATTTTTCTGTAACTGGCTTCTGTATACTTTCGTATTCTTGTTGAAACTGCTGTTTGTGCTCCGCTTCAGGCTCATCTGTTTTTGACTCCTGTTCTGGTTGATCCGATTCTGGTTTCTGTTCTTCTGGCAAATTATGTTCGGCTTCATGTGGATGTTCCTCTGCTTCAGGCTCTTTTTGATATTCTTGTTCTTGGTAATGATTCGTCACTGGTTGTTCTTCCACATGATTTTCAGGTGCGTGTTGTTGTTCTTGACTTTCCTGCTCTTGTCCGGGTTGCTGTTGATCTTCCATTTCTTCTTGGCCAGTTTCATAGTCGAAATTCATGGTATTATCTACAACATGACCATATTTCTCTGTATGCTCTTCTTCTTGTTCTTCAGTTATAGCTGCACCCGACATATCTTCATCAGAATGCTGTGTTTTTGGTGGCACTGTATGATCTTCGTCTTCTTCAATTTTATAAGGATAGTCATCGGTAGAATTTGACATATCAAGGGCATCAGCATTTTGTGCAGCGTCTTGGTTTTGATGCTCCTCAAATATTGCTGGAGTTAGCGGTTCTTCGTGAATATCAAAGGGAGATTTTGTCGTTGTTAACACGATATCGTTATCATCCTGCCATTGCTGTTCTTCTATTGACGTATTTACACTTTCTGTTGTTGACTCCTTTTGTGGGTCATGTGCGATGGGTTCAGCCTCAGTCAACACTACCTTGTGTT